>CM066171.1:6045000-7245000 GCA_033629205.1 Lithocarpus polystachyus | reverse complement strand
AGGGCATTCTTATGTTCAATTGATGAAACTGATTGGGATGCAGTAGATATAGGATGGACCAGGCCGGAGGCCACTAAATCCACTTGGGATAAGACAGCCTTTGCGATAGCTAACGCTAATAGTAAAGCTTTAAATGCAATTTTTTGTGGTGTATCTCCAAATGAATTTCACAGGATATCTCATGTTACTGTTGCCAAGGAGGCATGACAAATATTGGAGACCACGTATGAAGGCACCAAGAAGGTGAAAGATACTAAGTTGCAGATCCTGACCACTCGATTTTGAAGAGCTGAAAATGAGCGAAGATGAGTCTTTCGGCTCATTCTATGGCAAGATGAATGAGGTGGTTATTGGCAAGTTCAACTTGGGTGAGAAAACAGAGGACTCAAAGATAGTGAGGAAAATCCTTTGATCATTGCCAGAGAGCTTCCGTGCAAAAGTTACAGCAATTGAAAAGAGTAAGGATCTTGATGATATCAAGGTTCAAGAACTAATTGGCTCACTTCAAAAATGTGAGCTATCATTGCCATCACAAAGAAAGAGCAAATCCCTTGCTCGTAAGACAATTAATGAGAGGGTGGAAGCTCACAACTCATCGGATGAGGATGAGGTCGATAAAGATGTGGCATTTTTTGTGAAGAATTTTCGAAAGTTCTTGAAGTTCAAGAAGAATGGAAAATTTGCTATGAAGGGAAAATTCCCAAGTTTCAGAAAGGAGAAAAAGGACTTCAAGAGGAAAGATGGCAAGAGGTCTCAATCCTCTCAAGGAATCACATGCTTCGAATGCAATGGACATGGACATCTTAAGAAAGAATGTTCTAATTATTTAAGAGGGAAGGGTAAGGTGTATGCCACTACTCTTAGTGATTCCGACTCCTCTGATTTAGATTCGAGATGAAATCTGTAATGGAGAGGGAAAATTCTCTGCATTCATGACCATTGCTCCAGTAGAGTCTTCAGATGATTTGGGTGCGCTAGTGGAAGAGCTTGGTGAGCACACTGAATTGGAGTCAATTGGGATAGTTGAGGATCTGATGATGAGGAAGATGAAGGAACAGTGGGACTGCAAGAGACCTACAATTCCCTCCTTAAGAAGACCGGTGAATATGCAAAAGTGGCTAACGCTGCCATTAAAAAGATGAAAAGGGCAGAGGAAGATTATAGAAGTCTTCTAGTGCGATACAAGGAAACCAAATGTGAAATGGAGATGCTAAATGGAGAGCTGGCCGAAGCTTACTCAAAGATAAAATTTCTTAAGCTTGAGGTGGTTCAAACTAATGCTAAAGTAGAGCGAGTCTCCTCCAAGAAGCTTGATGATGTACTTGCTCATCAAAAACCATTCTCCGACAAAAGCGGATTGGGATACACTGGAAAGAGCAGTTTGGGTGCTAATATATCCAAGGAAATGAAGTTTGTGAAAGCTAAAGAACCGATGGTAGCTACCACGAATGCTGAGAAAGTGAAGCCAGAGAAGAAGAGAAATGTGACTAACCAACGGTTTATGACTAAGCCTCCTAAGCAATCAGTGGTCAAACCTAAGGGTAAAGGGAAATCACTCCCAAAGTCACAAAGAGGTCCGAGAACCTAACACTTCTTCCATCACTGTGTAATTCAAGGTCACATCAGACAAAATTGTCATAAGCTTCAAGCATTGAAGAATTCAAGTGCTCAAAGGTTGAAAGGACCAAGACATGGCAAAGGGAATTGGACTACTGAGCAATCAAAAGGTCAAGAAGGTGATCCCGAAATGAGGGATGTAATGAAGATGATTGACGCTTTCATAACCTGTTTGTCAAGCTTCACCAGAAGGTTTGAAAGTCAGAACAATGATACCCAATCCTCTAGGGATATCACCCCAAACGCAAGTGTCGTGTGGGTGAAGAGGAGTACTCATGCATAAACATTATAACATATCCATGCATTAATACTTCCTGTGCTTTGTGACTTTGATAGGTTGTGTGACTTGTGTTATTTCTCCAGCATGTGTTGAAAATTGTTTGTTTGTTTGCTTTTTTGCTTTGAATGTTTTTACATTGTTGTTTTTGATCAATCTTTTCTTGCTTTTATGTCAAAAATCCAAAAAACACATAAAAGTAGAAAATCCAAAGAGTTTGATCGACATTATTGTGTTTTGTCACAAACATATTTTGCCTTGTACCTTTGTAGTAATGGCTTTGTGCATTTAAGAGCATAACTTGTTCTCTATGCACTCATATCATTATGGGATAAATCTTGACATCTATGTGACTGTTGTAAATAGATCTTCGAACTTGTCATGAATGATTAGTCAATGGTTTTGTTGATCTTGAAACTTTTATAGACTTGTGCCTATATATCTTCCCACTCTTCTATTTATTTATTTATTTTTTTTAAAAGCTCAACAAATGTAAATCTCAAAATGAAAAGAGATAATGAGCTGCAAAAGCCTTCACACATACTAGTATTTAACTAGGAAAAAGGGAAAGTGACTTTTGTGATAATTGTATGATGCCCAAAAAGCCAAAGGCTTATTCATCAATTTGAAATATCAAAAATTTTAGGCATCGATCTCTAAATGAGATGTATTGATTCAAAAAAAAAAAAAAAAAAAAAAAAGATCAAATGTTATGATGTACATGGAGCCAAATGAAACGCTTCAAAATTATGTAGTCAAGTTTATGTGGCAGGTCATAATGCATTACAGAAAAGGGGAGCAAGTTACTACTGAGTTACAACTGAGTTACAACTGAGCGGAAGACTGGATTACAAATGTAAAACTGACTGAAGTAATACAAATGTAAGCTGAGAAAACTAACTGGGATACAATCTTATTATAAGAAGGGAGGGAGTTCTAAAATTGGTTCTTGCAATTTTTGTCTCTGCCTTCAACTGGAATGGAAACTGGTATTTATAGGAGGCTGGAAGCCTGCTGAATGCTGAAAATCTGGAGAGTTGCTGAAAATCCGGAGAGTAAAATGCTTTTACCTGGGTGAATTTCTTTTCCACCGAAAGTAAATAGTAACTCTAAATGATTCTGTCGGGTACCGTTCATGAATAGTGACTTTTACTGTTCATGAATAGTGTTCTGTCCCTTGTCTGTAGTGTCGGCTGAGTGCTGGTTACTGTTCATCCGTGTTGTCTGGTACTGTGGATGAATAGTTTCTTGTCTGAGGCTACTTTTCTTTAGGGGCTGTCTAGCCTGTAAGCATCATTTGGATCCTGGGAATCCTGGAATAAAGGATCATTTGGATCAAAGTTTGCTGAGGCTTCAAAGGAAACAGGGGAACCTTTCTCCTGAGACTGTAATTCTTCTGATTGGAGAAGTAATTGATGAGCTAGATCTTTTAATTCTTTGCTGGACTTTCCTGCAAAAGAATCTAGACTGGATTGGGACCTTGTGACTACATTCCTCTGAACTGGAGGAGGAAGATCCTGATGAACTTGACTAATGATAGTGTCGATCTTGAGACTATCCCACCATTTAACTGAAAATTCTTTGTCTAAAAGATTTCCTTTTATCTCATAGTTCCACATACTGATCCAATGGATTCTGTACATGATCGTCATGTGCAGAATTGCTGGAAACTGGGCACCATGAGGTGTGATGAGAGCTTGGCTTCTTGAACTGAAATACCTAAGGGCATCTTGGAGGGGTTCTGGGAAGATCTGGGGAACTGGCCCAAACATATCCCACCACTTAAGGAACCATACTGGAATTCCGGTGCAGGAAAACTTCTTATCAAACATTATGAACCAGGAATGGTCAAACTGCTTGTTCTGGTAGTAAAGAACCTTTTCAAATGCATCCATATAATCATAATAACTAAAATGGAGATTTGAACCTGTGATGGACTTGAGTCCCCTGAGAGTTCTTAACAAAGAGGGATGCTGTCCCCATTCTTTGCTATTGATAAAGCCTGTAATGATAAACTTATGATAAAGGACTGCTGAGGGGTCCCTTTTGTTCATAATGTCTTCAATCCTGGCAGACTCTTCCTCTATGAGGATTTGTCTGTAATACTTGATGTTCTTCTCCGGGTGCTTTGGGAGAAAGTGCCATCCTTCTGGGAAAACTTCCATGGCCAAGGCCAGAGGGTCTTTTATATGAACTATGTGGGGTTCAATATAAGAGATGTGCTGGATGTATGGCTTTTTGAAGTAAGGTGACCTATTTTTTCTGGACAATGGTTGGGATGACTTTTGGGACTGTAGGGGGCCAAAAGGTTCATCAACTGTATATGGTGAGATTTGCCTAGGGGCTGGGGATGCTAGGGCTGAACTATAACTGGGTTGAACTGGCCTGTTGTAGTTGGGTCTTGGGATGGTTGATGTAACATATCGACTGGAGACGGATACTGAGGAGGAAGGAACTAACTGGCTAGGGTTCTTTGCCTGACTGGTGGTACCTTTGGTTTGCTGTTTAGGCAATTTTGGGGGGTCGGGTTTCTTTCCCGACATCTTGGTTTGGACTCTGCAAAAATTCACGGGTGAGGAAATCAAGGATACTGTTTTGAGTTCCTTTTATGAATTCTATGTCAAAGTCAAAAACTGAGAGAATGGCTTGCCACCGGGCAAAAATCTGTTTTGATGCAATGTTTTGAACATCTTTTTCTAAAACATGTTTTGCTGACTTGCAATCAATTCTTATTAAAAACCTTTGATTCAAAAGATCGCTTTGAAATTTTGAAATGCAAAGTACAATGGATAAAATTTCTTTTTTAATAGTACTATAATTTAACTGAGTAGAAGTCCAAATTCCTGAATAGAAACAGACTATCTGTTCCGGAGAATTAGGACTAACACGCTGAAGGAGAATGCCACCATAACCTATGTCAGAGGCATCAGTCTGAACAATCTTGAAGGAATTGACTGAGGGAATTCCTAAACAAGGGAGTGTCTTGACATATTTTTTAATGTCCTGGACAATTTTTGTATGAACTGGAGTCCATGGAGATGGATTGGTCTGAAGTCTATCAAAAAGGGGTTTGCACTGCTGCCTAAGATTTTGATAGAAATCTGAGATATAATTGAGAGATCCTAGAAATCTCTGGAGCTGGGTTTTGTCTAGGATTTCATCTGGGAATTTGTCTGCAAATTGAATAGCTCTGTTAATAGGTTTGATAACACCATGATTTATATCAAAACCTAAAAACCTTACATTAGTTTGGAAAAGCTTGATTTTGGGGGCTGAAACAACAAGACCATTGGACTTGATAGTTTGGAGGAAAGCACGCAGGTGCTTCCAATGCTTTTCAATGGAATCGGAGAAGATAAGTACATCATCAATGTAAACAATGGTATGACTGGAGAATGGATTAAAAATCTCATTCATGATATTCTGGAATTCTGAAGGAGCATTTTTGAGGCCAAAGGGCATTACATTCCGTTCGTAATGTCCGAAGGGTGTGGTAAAGGCTGTTTTATACCTATCAGACTCTCTGATTTGTATCTGCCAAAAACCACTCTTCATATCAAACTTGCTAAAAACTACGGCTTTACTAAGTCTGTTGACAAGGTCTTTTTTGTTGGGAATTGGGTACCTTACCCATTCTAAGACTTTGTTAAGCGGCTTGTAATTTATAACTAATCTGGGTGCACCTCTCTCAATCTCAGCATTTTTCTGGACATAAAAGGCTGGGCAAGACCATGGTGACCTGGAATTCCTGATGATCCCTTTTCTAAGGAGATCTTCTATTTCTGTTTTACAAACATTCATGAGTTCTTGGTTCATTTGGATGGGTCTAGCTTTGGTTGGGATGTCCTTTTCATTGAAATTTTTGGTATAAGGAAGAGCTACCTCATGCTTCTTTCTATACCAAAAGGCTGTGGGTAAATCAGAGCAGACGTTCTGCTTGAGTTTTTCTTCAAACTCCCTGATTTTTTGTTGGATAGTTTTACAAGTTAGTCTTTCGTCGACTTTCTTGTACCTTAGATCTTCTTGAAGATACCTAATCTGCTGTTCCTTTGCACTAATAAGGTTAAGGGTCTTAGAAACAGAGATGTCATGGAGGATGCTAATATCTCTTGGTTCTGGGCTTCTAAGAAACTTAAACTTGACTGGTTGGCCAAAGGGATGGGTAGTGATACCTTCACTATCTGTTGTAAAGGGATACAGGAGACACATGAACGGGTTCCCTAAAATAACCTTGTCCGTCATGTTCTTAACTAAAACAAATGTGGTTTTAAAGCACGCATTATCTTGGCAAACGTGTGCTCCAGGGATTTTGTACTTGATCTGCATACGTCCTCCACTTGCAGATGTTAACCGTTCTCTGGTTTTTCTGAAGTACTTAGAGGGAATAATCCCTTCCTGGATACAATTGAGATCAGCACCTGAGTCTAATAAGGCGACTGCTTTAAACTCATAATCTTTGCTAATCACAATTCTAACCTCAGAGTGCCATTTCTGGAAATTAATTCTATTTAAAGTATCTAGAAACTTAGTTGTTTCTGGTAGGTCATCTTGGGCCATGTCTGCTGTTGGGTTTTCTATTTCATCATCAGAAGTTTCTATCTTTTGATAAGATGAAGTTCCTTCGAGGTTTTTTACTCTTTGGTCTAAAAGGGAATTATCTATCCTAAGGATAGTTAGCTCTTGTTTGAGGGTTCTTACCTTAGACTTGGTTTCTTTGATATCTTTCTGGAGATCATTAACTGTGATCTCCTTCCTTGATCTAGAGAATCTTTCATAAATTTTCTCTAAATCTACTTTGGGTTCCCTAATCCTGGGAGGTTCGGGTTTGGTTGTTTCCGGAACTAAGGTTGCACGAAATGCACTGAGTTTTTGGGCTTTGATAACTGGATCCTCGATCTGTTCTATAAGATCTAAGAGCAGTTCTTCTTGTTTACTAAGGGTTTTTACTTCAAAGGGAATCCTTTTTGCTTCACAAGGCTTTTTCTTATGGTAGTTCTCAAAATAGTCAAAGAAAAAGATATGATCTTGTACCTCTTTCATGAATGCTATCCAAGAATTGAGAACTTTAACTTTTTGCTCTCTAGTATGGTTGGCTTTATAGGCTTCTCTTTTGGCTTTGTTTTTCTCTAAGTCAAATTCTTCGCCTAAAAGCTTCATGTCTGGCTTAAACTCTTTCCTTAGAGTTTTGAGCTCATAATCCTAGTATAGGTTCTCTATATCAGGATTTTCCATATCTGTTCCTGAAGGTGATCCTACCTTCTGACTGTTATTGTCACCTTGATCAATAACTGAGTCATTCTTGGCTGTGTAGCAAGGTGTGCTAACCTGAGATCTGTTTTTTACTCCTTGAAAATCTGCACTTAAGTCTCTTCTAGATCTAGGGAATGGTGCTAGCGGTCTAGAGGAACTGGCTTGGGATGTAGGTTTATCTTTCAATAGGATAGGTGAATTCTTAGAAGGGAATCGACTAAGATCTATTGGGGATCTATAATCATCTAGGGGTGTTCTAAACCTAGATTGATCAAAACTAAGCCTAACAGAACCATCTGCTAGTTGCTGGACAAAATCTATTTCTGGATCTTGATCAACCTCTTGGATCAACAAGGGGTGATTTTCATTATGAAGTTTCCAATCATCTGGAAAGGAAATTTCATCCCATCTAAGGGTTCTAGGAACTTTGATCTTAGCATCATGTATGTTGGTTTGGATAAGAAGGGTTTCTCCTACCTTTTTCCTATCTAAAGCTCCAACATTCATGTTTGTCTTGATACACTTATAATACACTCTGTATATAAGTGCTATCTGACTGGTTCCTTGAGTGACTAAGGTTCCATGGGTCTTGATATTAAGGGTCAAGGCCTGTAGGACGTTCTTGTCATGGATGTGGACTGTAAAGTTCGGGAAATAGTCGAAATGGACTGGTCCGTTACTTAAACTGGCTTGAACTGTTCCTAAGAGACTGTCATCAAACCTTACATGACGGGTATCTCTAAGGGCTAACAAAACTGAATTGTTTAATCCTGACCTAATGAGAGGTTTAACTCCAACCTGGACTAAACCTATGTGGATAAAATGAAAACCTTTCTTAATATGGGCATTGATCTGGTCTGAGCTAAACAAGTAGCACGTCTCGTACTCCTTGTTTATTCCATAAACTTGTTCTATGGTTCTGACATGGAAATTTGACTTGAATGAACTAAATTTCCAAGTAGAAGACTTGTAGAATTCTTTAAGGGGTACCTTGGGGAGGTTCCAATCTCCTAACTTAAGGTCTAAATCCTGTACCTCATATTCTTCACTATTGATAATTCCAGACTGCTGTGGAATTTCTGGGAGTGATGTGGATCTACTAGCTAAACTGGAGGTTGAGTTACTTCTAAACAATTTACTCAACATCTTGACTATCTGTAAAATTTAACACAATTAAATCCTAATTTTTTCTATCTCCAAAACTTGTCAATGAGCAATAGTCTGCCATAGGAGCATGTAAGCCAAATTGCCCTCACTGTCTCACGTATGATAACCCTGCCCTCATTGTCTCACTTGGTTACCCCAGCAATTGCTACAAAACCACTATCCTGTCGACACAACGCCTCAACGCCTCACTCTGGCTAAACGGCTACAGTCTTTCGGATACCGTGGACAAAGTAGAAATATGCATTATGACCTAGGTCACTTTTCCTAGTGCTAATTGTGTATGTCTTGGTTGAATTGATCATTGAAGCTTCACATTAGACTAAAGACTATTTCATCTTTGGTACCCACACACATCACACATGTCTATGTTCAATGAATGTCTTATTCATTTCTGTGATTGTACTTGATTAAATATGTTGCACATGCTTAATTATATGTTGATCAAATACAAAAAGATTTTTGAGTGTTTTACTTGTTTTTGGAAAGTATTTTTGTTTTGAAAAATCTCAAAAATTTCAAAAACTGTGCAACCCTGTTTTGGTGACTTGACTCGCGAGTCAAGCCAGTCGCGAGACCCCAGTTGTGAAAAAGACTTAGAAAATTTTTCAAAAATTTGGGTTTTTAGTTTTCTCGCCACTCATTTTGGCGACTTGTTCGCGAGTGGAAGCTTCAGTCGCGAAGGTTACTCAGAAGGTTTCACGGCTCCCCTCGCGACTTACTCGCGGGTAGAACTTCCAGTCACAAAAAACTCTTGGGCAAATTTTTCAAATTTTGTCACACGGGTTTTTGGTGGCTTGATTTGGTGACTTGTTTTGCGACTCAATTCAGTCGCGAAAAACGCGTGTTTTGCGTTTTAAGGATAGTTTTTAAAACTTTTCAATTTTCCCTCGAACATTTTTTACTGTTCATTGTCTTGTCCATTCTTCTCTCTCACAAACTCATCGTGTTTCTCTATCAAAAACTCCATTTTTCTTCATCATCTCAACTTCAATCTTCAAGAAAAGGTATGGGTTTTCTATCTTTCTCTAAGTATTTCATGTTTATAGACTTGATTTCTTGGATTATGAGTTATTGTTGAGTTTTGATACATATGATGATTCGATTATGGTTGGGTTCATTTTTTTGAGTTTGATTGAATGAGTTTTGTTGGTTTTGATAATATGATTCTTGATATGCTTGTTCTCATGTTTGATGTTCATTCTTGAGTATGATTATTGTTCTGAGTTCTGTTGTGCATATCATACCCATTGTAAAATGTTTTGTAGAAGGGGAGGTGAACCTGAAAATACGTAGGTGTGATTATTATGGAAGAGTAGAATGATTTATTAAGCCAAAAAAAAAAAAAAAAAAAAAAGGAGCACAGCGTTTTTTTAAATGAAAGTGTGCGTAATTACAACTGATCCCACTTAAATTTAGACAGATGGAGGAAAATTAGACTCTAATTTCATATTGAAATTGGTGTTGTCCTTGTTTCTCAAAAAAAAAAAAAGAAAAAAAAAAGAAATTGGTGTTGTCAATACCCTGTTATAACTTCAACCAAATTTCCAAGGGCTATTACTGTAGCAAGGGCATATTGAATAATTAATTTGAAAATAGAAATATCTATACCAACTTGCATGTTGAAACATGTTATTGTCATTTTGATTTGGTTAAACACGTGTTAAAAAAGAGGAGCCACCACTATGAGATTCATTCCATGTGTGCATGTAGGTGGCTTCTCACACAAAAACTACGTTTTAGTGATAAATTGAAGAACCACATTATTTAACTACTAAGATTTATCATAGCATGAGGAGTAAAAGATAAAGTTAAATGAAAATATCACATATCAAGTCTAAATGCATCACCAACTTGGGAGAGTAGCAGATGGTGGGAGTATATATATCTAGAGAATACATCCATGTCTTTATTATACAAGTTACTAACCTTGAAAGACTAACAGTTCTGAAATGCGGCATGTATGAGGAAGATTAATAATAAACATTTGACAGATGTGAACTCATAGACATATTTTTGTAAAAAGTCCTACATCTAGATGCAAATTGATATCCTACCCCTTGTTAGGTTCCATGTATGTGGACTGTGGACACAAGTTTAAACCCAATGTAGCAATTGTGAAGCAAAAATATTAAAATCCCCAAAACTAACAAAACAGAAAAATCAATGTAAAATATAATTTCAATATAATTAAGAAAAAAGCATGAAATTGAAATAGATTTTACCCGAAGAAAATTGATAATCGCATTGGATATGGAAATAGGTATGGCTTCCGTTGTTGTTTGGTGCTCTCGAATGAAGTATTCACACCATTACCCTCACATCTCCTCCAAAACTAAATGCATGCCACAATTGTGCAAACAATCAAAATCTCAAAAAAAAAAAAAAAAAAAAAACTTATTACAGTGAATATTTTCACAATCAATGAGGCTTCTTGTTTTATTCCAGATGATAGTGATAGAGAGAAATAGTGTGGCTATAAAATAATCCCACTAATCAACAGACGACCTCTATGACATAAGATGTTAATCAAACAAACAAACTCAGAAAAATTTAATGTTCATGACTTCGATTATGTGGCTATTGAATGCAATAAAAATACTCTACAATAAAATATCTTGATTGAAGAACAACTACTTGACTACCTGCAATGAAAAGAAATTGGCCTTGGCAAATTTGGATGGCTAGTTGATCCCCAAAGTACACTCATCTAGAGACCTTTGAGTTTTCCTTCCATAGTGGAGTAAATTTCGGATGAATCTACCACTGCCCCTACTTTGCTTGTTTATAAAAAGTGAAACCAATAATCAATAGGGGCTTTAGAAGGAGTTGAGCAGACAACCAAGTGCGGAGAAGTAGAAGGCTAAACGTCAAGGTTATCAAATTAATGAAAATTGTATTTAGATTGAGAGAGATGAATAAATGTTACCATTCACTATTTTTATCTACTCTTCTAAGATAAATCCAGAAGTGATTTATTCATATTGGACAAAAAAAAAAAAAAAAAAAATTGGTGGTCCCCATATGAATCTAGACACATGGCACAAAATTAGAGTTCTAATTTGGAATTGCAATTTGAGTTTCTCTCTGTTTCACTTATTATTATATATATAGATTTGTAAGCATCATTTAAAGAGACCAAAAATCTCAAAACGTGACACTCTATTAAGATGTTATTTTTCACTTGGGTTCAACTGACACTCTATCTCTCTATATTAGAATAGCAAAACTTGGTTTGTTGGGATGTTATTTTTCATTTGGGTCCAACTGAGCTTTTTGTCAAGTTAAAAAAGATTACAAGAAACCAGGATTGTTTAGGATTGTCAAAATCATATGATCCTGAATGATCGCAAAGATCTTTGAAAGATTCGAATCATTTTGGGCAGGTGGGAGTGTAAAATCGTAGGATCGTAGGATCTAGATCGGAATTTTGACAACCATGCAACTAGGACTTGGTTTATTTGTGCCATGATGTATAACTCCAAAACTAAGTAGGACATAGTTCTCTACTTCCTCTAGAGTAAACTAAAGCCACTGACTTTGCCAAATGTCCCCAGTCAAGCCACATCACAACAATTATTAGTCAGATATTCAAATATTTTTGTGGAATTCAAATTGAGATGCAGCTCTACGGAATAAGCAAAAAAGTCGGTTGCCTAAGGCCCCCAAGTAGAAAAAGACCTCTTAATTTTTATCAATATGATTATTTATTTTATTGTAATAATATTAATTAATTAAGCCAAAGTATTAGCGAATAAATAAAATAATATCTTTTTATCAAAAAAGAAATGTTATATCCATAATATTTTTCACAATACTTTCGAAATAAATCCTAAGTAGCAGGTTGTTATTGGTAGTCAAAAAAGTAATTTCAGTGGTAGATTCAAATTAGAACTAGCAACAACTTAACATTTAGAATTTGTTGTGAGAATGTTGTAAATGAAACACTTCTAAAAAAAAGAGCAATACACAAAAAAATTCACAACGGTTGAGTTGACAAATTTTTACTAGTTTTTATCTGGCTAAGTCCACCACTAACCTAGCTTCTTTACTTTTCTTTTTTATTTATTTATTTATTTATTTTTTGGTTGAGGGGACATTATTTTTTTACTTACTACTATTAATTTGCCACATCAACAGATGTGAAAAGTTTTGTCAAATTTTTATGTCTACAGAGTTTCTCAAAAAATATTTTATATTAATTAATAATTTTACATTTAAAATAAAATAATAGAATTTAAGTAATATTTAAATTTTTTTAAAAGATCATATTAAAATATATAAAATGTCTCAATTCAATTTTCGTCATAGGCTCCAAATGCATCAAACTGACCTGAGTATACATATATATACTAACAAAGTCGGATAATTTATCCTAATACAACTAGGACTTGGTTTATTTGTGTCGTGATGTATAACTCCAAAACCAAGCAGGACAGAGTTTCCTACTTTCACTAGAGTAAACTAAAGCCATATTCAAAACATTTTTTTGGAATAGGCGCTTTAGCGCTCTGCTATCGCCGGAAAGAGAAAGAGGCAAAGTTAAATTGATTATATTCATAGCGCTTTTTTTTATATTAATTTTGTTTTCTTCTGAAAAGCATATGATGTTCCCTGATTCTCTCCGTTCGAAGGTTGACTCTCTCACACTCACACACATCGTGTTTTAACTTCTAGCGTTTAAGCTTTTCATGCCTAGCCTTTATTTTATTTCTTTCCACTATTCGTGTCTAGCACCCGTAGTTTCCTTATTCCTGAATTTTGGGGAATGTCATCTAGGATGCAACTGTCGCATTCCTACCCCATGAATTGAAGTTTAACATAAGCCATTCGCTGACTTTTATTCATATAATCATATTCATGTTCAAACTATTCTTGGGGTGGTTGGGCATGACGTGAGTATCCAAAGCTGTTTGATATATTTAAAGAGTTATGCTGGTGCTTAACTCGATGTGGATTGAATGGATTGAATAGGGCCAATGTCGACTGAATAGGACTAAATTGGACATAACAAAATGGGACCAAATAGACACAATGTGAACCGAAAAGGACCAGAAGGACTCAATTGGACTAAAGTAGACCAAATAAGACAAAAGTGGACCAAATAAGACTAAATAGGACCAAGTGGAAAAAGGACCCACTTACAGAACCTTTTAATGCCTGTGGCAAGAAATAGCAGCTAATAGGAGAAATGGTGTGACAATACAAGAAAAAAATTTGTGGCCAAAACTTACTTACAAAAACAGAGAGAGCTTAAAGAAGCTGGAATATTAAATTATTGTTGTGAAAATAAACCCACTTATACAAGATTAAAGAAGAAAGAAGAAATTAATAGACCCAAGAAATTTACAGGGTTCAGTAATTGCCTATAGCAGCAATAGAGAAATTTCCACTATAAAAGAAGGAGATTACAATAGCACCCCAATAATACTCTCACAAGACTGATTCCCTAAATACACCCTTGACTCTTTCACACACAGAATAAAGTACCCTATTGTATTTGGTCTCATCTTGTAGCACTACACTTTCTCAACACACTACAATTCTAATTACTAAGCTGTAACATGGTGTGTGTGTGTCTATATATATATATATATATACATATACACAACTAAGACTTGGTTTATTTGTGTCGTGATGTATGACTCCAAAACCAAGCAGAACAGGGTTTCCTACTTTTAGTAGAGTAAACTAAACCCATATTCAAAACATTTTGTGGAATATGCGCTTTAGCGCTCTGCTGTCGCGAGCGGATATCCGGAAAGAGAAAAGGGGCAATGTTAATTGATTATATTTATATCCCTTTCCTTTATATTCATTTTGTTTTTTTTTTTTTTTGTTTTTTTTTTTTTTTTTGAAAAAAGCATATGTTGTTCAACGATTCTCTCCGTTTGAAGGTTGACTCCCTCACACACATTGTGTTTTAACTTCTAGCGTAGGTATGTTTGGTAATTGTTCTTTTTTTTCCTTATTTTCTGTTTCCAAAAAATTTTTTCTATTTTTGAAACTAATTCCTTATTTGAATTTGATGTCATCTAGGATGCAATTATCTCGTTCGTACCCCATGAATTGAAGTTTAACATAAGCCATTTGCTGACTTTTATTCATTTTCATGTTCAAACTATTCTTGGGGTGGTTGGGCCTGACGTGAGTATCCAAAGCTGTTTGATATATTTAAAGAGTTATGCTGGTGGCACAATTTGTGTAATTGGGCCACTTTTTTGTGGCACCAGCCTAACTCATATTTAAAAGTTGAAAGATTGTGGAACATCAACAAGGGAAACCCATAAACTTAGACTTCCAAAAAAAGCACACACTTGCCCGGAAAAGAGAGAAGAAAATGTCAAATTTCCTGCAATTTTTAGTGCCAAATATAACATCCGTGTTGCTCCAACCCTTTGTTTTAACCATCTTGGCCTTCATCTTCATACTCCTATTCAAATGGTCCTTCCTTCCAAACAGAAATACCCAAAAAAACTCACCACCTTCACCATCAAAGCTACCCATTATTGGAAACCTTCACCAACTTGGCTTGCAGCCTCACCGTTCACTCCAAACCTTAGCTCAACGCCATGGCCCTCTCATGCTGCTTCACTTTGGCAGCGTACCGGTCCTTGTTGTCTCATCTGCTGATGCTGCCGAACAGATCATGAAGACCCAAGACCTCAAGTTCGCAAACCGGCCCAAAACAAGCATGTTTGGTAAACTAATGTACAATTACAAAGATGTAGCAATGGCTCCCTATGGCGAGTACTGGAGGCAAATGAAAAGCACTCTTGTGCTACATCTTTTGAGTAACAAAAGGGTTCAGTCCTTTCACTATGTGAGAAAGGAGGAAACTTCCCTAATGATAGAGAAAATCAAACAGTGTCATGATTCATCTTCATCTTTGAATTTAAGCGAGGTGTTTGCAAAGCTCACGAATGATGTAGTATGTAGGGTGGCCTTGGGAAAGAAATATGGTGGAGGGGAAGGTGGAATGAAGTTTAAGGAGCTTCTGGGGGAGTTTGTGGAATTGTTGGGTGCCATAAACGTGGGGGACTATATTCCATGGCTTTCTTGGGTGAATCGTGTTAATGGCTTGGATGTTAGAGCGGAGAAAGTCGCTAAACAACTTGATGATTTTCTAGAAGGAGTAATTGAAGAGCATTTAAATTTTGAGAAGAAAGAGGGTCATGATCATGCTCTTAGTGACTTTGTGGATGTTTTGTTTTGGATAAAAAAGGAAAACGTAATCGGTTTCCCTATTGATAGAGTTAGCATTAAAGCTCTAATCCTAGTAAGCAACTCTCTCTCTCTCTCTCTCTCTCTCTCTCTCTCTCTCTCTCTCATATGTACTCATCCTTATTTTTGGGATTGATAAATTTCGCAGGGGAATAAGTGGCATAGCCAGAATTTGCTAAAACTTGTAACTAATATATATACATATCAGTAGACATATAATTACACCCACCATGCACGGGCACAACGCATAGACATATATATTTATATTCAAAGATTTGAAAAGTAAAATACCACTCATTTGAACAATATTAAACATCATTTCAATGTTAGATTACCCATAAAATGATAGTTTAACTATTATATAGTGTTTATTTGTTAAAGTTTAATATCTACACACACTAAGAAGTTGTGATTTAATTTTTCATAGTCAAAGTTTTGCTTATAATTGTCATTTAATGATTTTTAGTACTTTTAAATAAATTTCAAGCGAAATTCATTATGGTTATTGACTTATTACTAAACTCATAAAATGTATAAATTATTACAGTTTACAACCATTTTTGCATATACTTACTCATTTTTTGGAAATATAATACATTATTGTATAAATAATTTTAATACTTAAACACTTTTGAAAGGTAAAGGTTTATATATATATATATATATATATATATAATGGTTTTTCTTGCCCAAGTGCCAGATCCGATCGATTAGATGAGTCACGGTCACAGAGGGTGCTAGGTTTTAAATGTAATTACATGCTTTATACATTTAGTTTTCTTTTTTTCTTTTTTCTTTTTTAGATTTGTACTTGATTATGATGTTTAGTGATCAAGTTGTTGAATGACACTAAAAGCAGGGTTTTTGGTGGGGCTATGGGTGGCAACTGGCCTCTTGGCTCTGCCCTTGAATGGGAAGTATGATTATGTCCAAATTACATGTTTGAAAAAAGTAAAAGATAATTTCATCATTCCTAGAAGAATGATCTCATTTTCTATATTGCACTTTAATTTCTACCCACCATAACTTGTTACATATTTTTACTTTTCCCTATAAAATAACCAAAGTTTAAAATGAAGAAAATATAAATCAATCACATGTTATACTACAATTGATGAAGTACAAAGTATAACTCTGAAAGTAGGACGGATGATTTCAATTTTTGCTGATGAGAGCCTTGGGCACCTCTAAAACATTCTGATATGAATTTAAGAAAATATGCATATTCGTTTTGGAAGTTTGAACAAAAAACAAATTAACATGACATCCTTGAAGTAAAAGATAATAATAAGTCTATAGACATCATATTTTCACACGCTCACTTTTCACATCTTGTTGAGGTAACAAGTTGTAATTGATGACTAATAACTATAATAACGCTTTCACATAAATCTGTTCTAAAACCATTTTTATTGTTCACCTATCATAATTTGTTATTTGAGCAAGTAATGGAAATGTATGTGTCTATAAACTTTTGTTTTTAAAAGCGTCTGTGGACTCATTCAAACATAAATAATGAGTGAAATTAAATATTTCCTCTCAACATGTGCAAAGATGTATAATAAAGAAAATAACTTGGAATGTTTGAGGAAGGGAGGTCACCCGTAATACTAAATAGTCTCTTATTTCACTCCAAAAAAGGTTGATAACCTTGATTTCAAAAGTGTCTATTTTGCAGACAGTAAAGGGATGGTTGTGTACTTTTTTTTTTTTTTTTTTTGATCAGGGGATGGTTATGTGCTTATATGACTATTTACCCACGCCACCTAATGTACAAATATTTGTTTGATTCTATCAAGAAAGCTAGACACATGTATATAGTCATGATTTCTATTTAGCATGTATTCGTGGAAGACACCTAAGAACTAAGGTACTACATGATGATTTAGTTTTTGTAGTCTTGCATCTCACTTTAGCTATATCTAGAGAGGACATTCTTTGTAAAGGAAGCAATGAATAAAAAAAACATATATATATATATATATATAACTTTCTTACTTCTTCCGAAGTTTATCTTCTAAATATGTCTTTTTGCTATGGTTTAACACTCTTTCATCATGCAAATTAACAACTTTTTTCAATATTTACCATCTTTTATTATAGGATGCATTCGCTGCTGGTACTGACACTACGTACACAGTCTTAGAGTGGGCAATGACAGAGCTCTTAAGACATCCAGAGATGATGAAGGATGTGCAAAATGAAGTGAGAGAGATCATTGGCAACAAAAAGGACATAACTGAGTATGATTTGGATAAAATGCATTACTTGAAGGCAATAATCAAAGAGACTCTTCGCTTTCATCCACCTATTCCACTGCTGATTCCCCGAAAATCAATTCAAGATGCCAAAATACATGGCTATGATATTGCAGCTGACACCCAAGTCATTATCAATGCATGGACAATCGCAAGAGACCCTACATTATGGGACGAACCAGAGGAGTTTCAACCAGAAAGGTTCTTAACTTCTTCAATAGATTTTAAAGGACATGACTTCCAATTTATCCCATTTGGAGCTGGAAGGAGAGGTTGCCCAGGAATTTCCTTTTCCATAACAACTATCGTGCTTGTTTTGGCAAATCTTGTTCACAACTTTGATTGGACATTGCCTGGTCGAGCAAAAGCAGAGGATTTGGACATGACGGAATCTACTGGTCTATCCATTCATAGAAAATTTCCTCTTATGGCAATTGCAACTCCATATTCTGGCTAGTACTATATGAAGGCCGTACATATTAGTAGCAGCAGAATCCCCAAGTTTAGTTTGGCTAATAAATACTAGAATTGGTCGGTTTGAGTTTCTCTTTTTTCTTCACTCCATTTTGGTTGCTGAGAGTGCAATGGAGTTTCACATCAGAAATTTACTTATAATATATACTGGCCGCGAACTCGCGCATTGCGCGTGATAATTATTTTTATGGTAATTTTATTAAATTTTTTTTTTGACAATTTAAACTAATCTAATAATGAGTAATATATTTCGTAATTATATTTTTATTTATTATAGGAACAATCATAAATGCAATATAGGAACAATCCAAAACACCAAAAAAACGTAAACAAAAAAAAAATTAATAAAACTTAATAATGATTAATCGAACCAATATTAGGATAAAATTTTGTTTTTGATAATCTATTAAGGTTTTTTTTTTTTTTTTTTTGCAGAAATTATAATTTTGGCCACCCAAAACATATTATCAAATAAACAATTATTAGCAAAATCTAAGAATTAAATTTCTATACATGTACTGTTATAAAATAATAATAATTAAAATAAAATTGCAAAAGTTAAAATTTGTCACCTATCCGATTATTTTTGTTTGGCTAACCTTTGCATTTTTTTAAATAAATGACATTATAGAGTACTTCTAATACAACTATTAAGAATACTTTGTCAACTACAAAGGATTAGAAAATAAACAAAACTTTGTAAGGTCTCATAGTTTAACATTTAAATTGATCACTATAAAAAATCATGATATGTAACAGGATAAATACCAAATTATCCAAATCATACTATGTAATAGAATAATATTATATTTTTATATGTTATATTTAATTCTTTAAAACACAATAAGATAACATTTAACAATCAAAGAAAATAAAAATTATAAAAAAACAACAACAACAATTTAAAAAACAAAACTAAATAGCATTAACCCAAAATAGAGTTTTAAAGAATATAAAAAATTATCAACCTAAAGTAGAGATGTAAGAAAAATAAAAATAAAAATTCCACCAAAAAATTTAGAGAGAGAGAGAGAGAGAGAGAGAGAGAGAGACAACCAATTTTTTTTTTTTTTTTTTTTTAAGGAAAACTATGCATAGAATAAAAGAAATGGTGAAAAATTTATAATAAGAGGGTATGAATAAGAAGAGACAAAAATAAAGGGATATGAAGGGAAAGAGTAAGAATAATATTAATGTAGAGAGTAGTGGGGAGATGAAAAGGTAAGGGAATGAGAAAGATTGAAGAAGTAGTGGGGAGATGAAATGGTAAGGAAGAGAGAAAAGTTGGAGAAGTGTAAATATTAAAAAAATAAATAATAAAAACAATTATAGGAAAAAAAAAAAAACCCCTAAAGCTTGAAAGGCTTCAACAGTTTTTTTTTTTTTTTTCCTTTAAGCTGAAAAGGCTTACACAAAACCTTATAGCTGAACTGAAAAGGTTTTGGGTTGAGCTTGATAGTGGAACTAAATAAATAAGAGGTGAGCTAAATTAATTATACAGATTTTGTTATAGGGTGATAATGGAAGTAAATAAATAAGTACCATGCTGGATTTATTATAGGGTGATAGTGGAAGTAAATAAATAAGTAGTGAGCTGCATTTATAGGACTGAAAATTGTAAAAACCATTTAAAATTGTAGGGCATTTTTTTTTTTAAAGAATGACATGACAGCTGATGTGGCGTAACGTGAGAGCAGTAATATTAAACGCTACGCTTTAGCTTTTAGTAATATATAGATAAGCGCAATAACAAACAGACTTATGTAGGGAAATTATAATGTCTGCTCAGTAACAGAAACATTTTTACTGTAAAATTAAGGCAGGTACCCAAACAAATGCCTAACAAGTAATAACGTTATCATGGCCAAAAACATGCTTTCAACTTTCAAGTAAAATAATGCAATAGATAAATAATAATAACAATAATAATAATAATAATAATAATAATAATAATAAAGAGTGTTGTTTGAAAAAAAAAAAGAAAAAAAAAAGAAAAAGAAAAAAAAAAAAGAAGCAGGGCCAAGAAATTAGATGGTACGAAGTGGCACAAACATTGGCAAATTTTGACACCCCATCCTTTTACCTTCTCTATGCACATATTTAATTATTTAACCCAATATCTACTCCAATATATTTTAAACCATTAATCACCACACTTAAAATAATAAAAGAGTCTCTCTCCTTATCAATGCAGGATTACATAATTTGAATAACTCATTATCTTCCATATGAACTCCCACATCTTTACTTTTTTTTTTTTTTTTTTGGAGAGAGTGTTTCAACCTATGGCATTTGCTTCTGATGATGCTTTTTATCATCAAACTAAGACACCAATTGAATTTTTATGTAAGCATAGATTGAACCCTAGATCTCATATTCAATAATTAAAGACTTCACCAGTTAAGCTAACTAGAACCCACTACTGAGCTAACTGGAACCTACTATCTACCACATTTACATTTAAGTTGCCAATTTTACTACTTTAATTATTTAATATGAAAATGCTACAACATATCTCTAGCAACCCCAATCCCCACAAAAGTGAAGTTGGAGTTCATCAAAAAATTCTTGAGGGATTGGGGAATATTATCCATTTAAAAGCATTGAACAATTAGACACTTCTCATCTATGCAAAGCTATAAAATTGCAACTCTTTTGCTTGGATGTGGACTCATGTCTAAACCTACTACAGTGGATCTTTCAGCATATTTGGAAAGGATTTGGTGAACCCATTCATTTGCCTTGCTAGCTTTGTCAGTGACTATTGATTGACTATTATTTCCATGGTTTTTCCCAGAAAAGTTAACATAGTATTTTCAGGGATAGGATTGACTGTTATGCTGGGATTTTATATCAAGTGCAAACATTGGTAGCTCTTAATGAAACATGAAAATGAAAATACGGATATATAGAGCTTATACCAATGTGGACCGAATAGGACCAAATAGGATCAAAGTAGACCGAATTGGACGAAATAGGACCAATATGGTCCGAATTGGAACGAAGTGGACCAATATGGATCAAATGGACCGAATAGGGAAAATGTGAACCGAATAGGACCAAATTGGACAAAATGGAATGGGAGCAGATAGGACTAATGTGGGCTGAAAAGGTCCGGAAAGACTCAATAGGACCAAAGTGGACGAAATAAGACCAAAGTGGATTGAAGTGGATCAAATAAGACGAAATAGGACCAAGTGAACAAAATGGACCAAATAAAACCAAAATTGGACCGTATAGGACTAATGTGGACCAAATAGGTCTGAAGTAGACCAATGTGGACCGAATAGAATCAATGCCGACCAAATAAGACTAAAGTGAATTGAAGTGGACCGAATAGGACCAAAGTGGACAAAATAGACCAAATAGGACCGAATGAGACCAAAGTGGACCGAAGCACACAACAAAAATATAAGAGAAACACATTCGTAGTGATAAAATTTGGTTTAAAAATCAATTAAATAAAATAGTGATGTTGCGAAGCCTTCAAAGTGAGGTAGCAAATATATGTATATATATAGAATATTTATGATACTAAGTTTTATTTATATTAATTCTTATTTAAACATGCAATTCATGCATCATAAATAAATATAGGACATTAATGTTAGGCACATTTTCAATTTGGGTTTCAATGCATTTGTCATCATAAAAAATGGTGCATATAGTTGTTATTATAGTTTAATTATAGTTTGATTGTATGGGCTCTACGCATATTTGGCATGTGAAGATTGGATGATATATCTTCTTGTACAGCCACCACCAACCTCAACCTTTTATTGCCTGTGGCAAGAAATAGCAGCTAACAGGAGAAATGTTGTAGCAATAGAAGAAAACAACATTGGTGACCAAAACTGACAGAAAAAGAGGGCATAAAGAAGCTAGAATATTAGATTATTGTTTTGAAAATAAACCCACTTAGGCAAGATTAAAAAAGAAAAAGTGAGAAGAAAATAATAGATCTAGGGAATTTACCAAGGAAGTCAATACCGTACCGGAGGCTGTACCGGTTTGGCTACCGGTACGATATATTTCGGATACCAGTCAATACCGGTGTACCGTTTTGGGTTTACCGCTATTTTGTATATTTAATATATACACACACACGAAATCTTTATTTACCATAAAACATTACCTCCTGTTTACAATAAAACATTACTTCAATTGTTCATTGCATACAAAGAAAAAAAAAAACACAATATAAAAAACAAAAAACTTAATTGTTCATTGGATACAAAGAAAACAAATAATACAAATAATTAAGTTAACATAAACTATATAGGATCATCTACTCTCATCTATTAAAAGGATCTACTTCAGGACCGTAATATACATGAGTATTACCATCTGGCCCTTAAAAAATTGCCACAATTACAAAAAAAAAAAAAAAAAAAAAAAAAAAGCATTTTGTGTTCTGGTCCAGTACGGCCGGTACAAGGCCGGTACAGCCAGAATTCGCCGATACGGCCGGTACGAGGCCGGTATGGTTGGTATTTTTTCCGGTACGAAATAGAGGTATACTTGTATCGGTACGAGGCCGGTACGGGCCGGTACGGTACGGTATTGACTCCACTGGAATTTACGTGATTTAGCAATTGCCTACGGCAGGGACAGAGAAAGTTCCACTATAAAATAAGGAGATTACAATGGTAGCACAATAGTACTCTCACAAGACCCAAACCCTAAATACACCCTTAACTCTCTCACACAAAGAATAAAGCACCCTATTGTATTTGCACTTGTCTTGTAGCACTACACTTTCTCAACACACTACAATTCTAATAACCAAGCTGTAACATTGTGTGTGTGTGTGTGTGTGTGTGTGTGTGTATAGACACACACACACACTAACAAAGTCGACTAATGGATCCTAATACAACTAGGACTTGGTTTATTTGTGCCGTGATGTATAATTCCAAAACTAAGTAGGACGTAGTTTCCTACTTTCGACTAGAGTAAACTAAAGCCACCGACTTTGCCAATTGTCCCAAGTCAAGCCACATCACTACAATTATTAGTCAGCTATTCAAATATTTTTGTGGAATTCAAATTGAGATGCATCATAGCTCTACAGTATAAGCAAAACAGTCGGTTGCCTAAGGCCCCCAAGTAAAAAAAAAAAAAAAAAAAAAAAAAAAACCCTTAATTTTAATCAATATAATTTTTTTATTTATTGTAATAATACTAATTAATTAAGTCAAAGTATTAGCCAATAAATAAAATAATATATTTTTATCAAAAAAAAAAAAAAATGTTAAGTCCACAATATTTTTCACAGTACTTTCAAAATAAATCATAAGTAGTAAGTTGTTACTGGTTATCATTGGTGGTCAAAAAAGTAATTTCAGTGGTGAATTTAAATTAGAACTAATAACAACTTAACATCTAGAATTTGTTGTGAAAATTTTGTAAATGTAGCACTTCTAAAAGAAAAAAAGAGCAATACACAAAAAATTTCACAACAATTGGGTTGAAAAACTTTTACTAGTTTTCATCTAACTAGGTCCACCACTAACATCACTTTTTTACCTTTTTTTTTTTTTTTTTTTTTTTTTTGTTAAGGAAACATCACTTTTTTGCTTACCTCTATTCAAGGGTGACTTTATGCATTTGGAGGCCTAAGGCAAAAATTGAATATCTTATTTTAGATGAAAAACTACTACTAATTAACATGAACTAGGTAGAATTTTTTTCTTTTTTAAGAAATTTTATACACAAAAAAAATTTGACAAAATTTTTCATATTTGTTGATGTGGCAGATTAATAGTGGTAAGTAAAAGAGTGATGTTAGTGACAGACTTAGATGAGAACTAGTAAAAGTTTGCTAACTAAACTCTTATTAATATTCTTTTTTCTAGAAGTGCAACATTCACAATATTTTTACAACAAATCCTAAGTTTTAAGTTATTTTTTGTTTTCTACTTAAAAATATCACTATAATTATTTTTTTGTCATCAATAACAGGCTATAACAACCTGTTTCTTAGCATTAGTTGTAAAAGTATTGTAAAAAATATTGTGAACGTTGCATTTTTCTTTATTTTTTATTTGTTTTTCATCTAAAAAAAATTTTATTTTATTTATTGGTTAAAATTTCGTGATGTGCATTGATAATAGCTTAATTTTGCATATTTATATCATTATTAGAAAGCATTATCATACTTATTTTGAGTTAATTCATGCATTTTATATTTGGTTTTGGAATAATACTGAATAATCAATTTTGTGCTTAATTGAATTTTACTGTGAGAATTTGTCTTTTATAGGAAAATGGAATTAAATAAGTTGATTTGTGCAAAGTAGAAATCTAGTGGACTTTACTTTTACAATGGCCATGATAAAGTTAAAGAATGTCAACTCAATTAAATTTAAGTCCAATTGGAGCAAGGAATCAAAGGAAATTTGCACCAAATTTAAGTCCAATTCAGATTAGGATTCCAGCCTGCACATCAGTTAGTATTTTTGACATAACTTTCGGCTCAAATGTCCAATCCAAATGATTCAAGTTGGGCTGGAATGTTACCTTAAAGGGCTACAACTTTGTAGTTTACCAAAAGTCTTAATTCAGCTTGTAATAGGATTCTTTGACTTATTTAAAGGCTATTTAGGGCAAAATTCAGGAAGGCTAGTGCTAGGGCTGGGATGCAAAACAAAAAATTAGAGCAAGAGGTAGTGCCGCATGTGGATTCTTTGTGTTTTATTTCAATTACCATGAGTAGTTAAATTTATAATTAGGGGTGAGGTTAAAACCTTGTTAAGGATTATCAGTAATATTTATGTGATTTGATTTTTTCCACAATGGTTGTTCTTTAATGATTTAAATTGTTCTTGCTTCATATCAATTGACTAAGATGGGATTCTAGATACGAGTTCAATCATGTTTTTCTCATGATTTAGAATTTGTCATAATTAATTGAATGCTTGATTTATTATTTCTTGATTTTAAAATTGGATATCTCTTGTAATTTGTTTGGCTACGGATACAATTAATAATTTGATTTTATACCTAGAAAGCGAAGAAGAGCTTACTTTAGATATTTAAATAGAAGTTTTAATGATAATATTTTTCATGATAGTAAGATTGATTTCTAAATTATCATGCAATAGTTGGAAAAAATTAATGATTATAAATATATGCTGATATGACTTATAAGGCGGATTTCAAAACATTAATTCTCTTCTCTAGATTGTTTACATCTCTTTACTACTTTATATTATATATTTGCTTAGTTTAATTATTTGCTTAGTATATTTAATTTCAAACAACCAATTTTTATTAAACTAGATTAGAATTAATTTGGTTAAGGTTTAATTAATTTTCCTATGTTCATTCAAGTCCATGTGGGTTTAACCTCGTTCTTATCAAACTATACTTTAGTATGATTCATACACTTGCGAATACTTTAAAATTTTACAACATTTGGAGGCCTTTTCTTTCTTTTTTACTTGGGGCCTTAGGCAACTACATCTCTTGCTCTACCATTCAGCCGGCCTTGCCTCTATTAATTTGTCATATCAACAGGTGTTAAAAGTTTTGTCAAAATTTTTGTCTCTACAAAATTCCTCAAAAAAAAAAAAATTTTATGTTAATTAGTAATTTCACGTTCAGAATAAGATACTAGAATTTAAGTAATATTTAAATTATTTCTTTAAAAAAATTATATTAAAATATATAAAAAGTCTCAATTCAATTTTCGTCTTAGGCTTCAAGTGCATTGAACTAACCTGAGTATATATATATATATATATATATATATATATATATATTTGTGTCGTGATGTATAACTCCAAAACCAAGCAGGTAGGGCCAGCATTCTGAAAACATCCCTCGGGCCAGCACTTTACCCCCTCGGAGCCCACCCGGTGCGAGCAGTGATTAGTCTTTCTGGTTGTCCGCCTTGAGGATACACCGTGCGTCAAAAAAAAAAAAAAAAAAGGGTTTCCTACTCTCACTAGAGTAAACTAAAGCCATATTGAAATCATTTTTTGGAATATGCGCTTCAAAGAGGCAACGTTAATTGATTATATTCATAGCAGCCCTTTCTTTTATATTCTTTTTGTTTTCTTATGAAAAAGCATATGTTGTTTCATGATTCTCTCCGTTCGAAGGTTGACTCTCTCGCACATCGTGTTTTAATTTCTAGCGTTTAAGCTTTTCATGCCCAGCCTTTAATTTACTTCTTTTCACTATACGTGTCTAGCATCCGTAGTTCCTTATTTGACTTTGATGTTATCTAGGATGCAACTGTCGCGTTCGTACCTCATGAATTGAAGTTTAACATAAGCCATTTGCTGACTTTTATTCATATTCATGTTCAAACTATTCTTGGGGTGGTTGGGCATGACGTGAGTATCCAAAGCTGTTTGATATATTTAAGGAGTTACGCGGGTGCTTAACTTAATATGGATCGAATGGACTGAATAGGGCCAATATGAACCGGACCAAATTAGAAATAATGGAATGGGACCAAATAGGATTTAATAGGACCAAAGTAGAACAAATAAGACCAAAGTGGACCGAATAAGATCAAATAGGACCAAGTGGAAAAAATGGACCAAATGGAACCAAAATTGACCGAATAAGATCAAATTGTACCGCATATGACCAATATGGACCGAATAGGACCGAAGTGGATCAATGTGAACTAAATAGAATCAATATCGACAGAATAAGACTGAAGTGGACAAAAGAGAACCAAAGTGGACAGAATAGACCAAATACGACCAAATGGGACCAAGGTGGACCGAAGTACACAACAAAAATATAAGAGAAACACATCTGTAGTGATATAATTTGGTTTAAAAATCAATTAAATAAAATAATGTTGTTGTGAAGCCTTTAAAGTGAGGTAGCAAACATAGATATAGAATATCTGTGATTCTAAGTTTTATTTATATTAATTCTATTTAAACATGCAACTCATGCGTTATAAATAAATATAGGACACTTCATGTTTGGCAACTTGTTGTCAATTTAGATTTCGATGTATTTGTCATCATAAAAAATGGTGCACAAAGTTGTTATTATAGTTGAATTCTAGTTTGATTGCATGATCTCTACGCATATTTGGCATGTGAAGATTGGATGATCTTCCTGTACAGCCTCCGCCAACCTCAACCTTTTATTGCCTGTGGCAAGAAATAGCAGCTAATTGGAGAAATGGTGTAACAATACAAGAAAATAACATTTGTTGCCAAAACTTACATACAGAAAGAGACAGCTTAAAGAAGCTGGAATATTAAATTATTGTTGTGAAAATAAACCCACTTATGCAAGATTAAAGAAGAAAGAAGAAATTCTATCATTTCGGTCCAAAAAAAAAAATTTTAATAGACCCAAGAAATTTACGTAGTTCAACAATTGCCTACAATGGTTATAAAGAAATTCCCACTATAAAATAAGGAGATTATAATAGTAGCACAATAGTACTCTTACAAGACTCATTCCTTAAATACACCCTTGACACTCACACAAAGAATAAAGTACCCTATTGTATTTGCACTAATCTTGTAGCACTACATTTTCTCAACACACTACAATTCTAATAACTAAGCTGTAACAATGTGTATATATATATTAACAAAGTCGGATAATGTATCCAAATACAACTAGGACTTGGTTTATTTGTGTCGTGATGTATAACTCCTAAGCCAAGCAGGACAGGGTTTCGTACTTTTTCTAGAGTAAACTAAAGCCATAATCAAAACATTTTTTAGAATATGCGCTTTAGCGCTCTACTATCGCGAGCGGATATCTGGAAAGAGAAAGAGGCAATGTTTTTATTTTTTATTTTGGATAAGCAGAGGCAATGTTAATTGATTATATTCATAGCCCTTTCTTTTATATTCGTTTTTTTTTTTTTTAAAGCATATATTGTTCCATGATTCTCTCCGTTCCAAAGTTGACTTTCCATGATTCATGCCTAGCCTTTATTTTATTTCTTTTCACTATACGTGTCTAGCAACCGTAGTTTCCTTATTTGAATTTGATGTCATCTAGGATGCAACTGTCGCGTTCGTACCTCATGAATTGAAGTTTAACATAAGCCATTTGTTGACTTTTATTCATATTCATGTTCAAACTATTCTTGGGGTGATTGGGCATGACGTGAGTAGCCAAAGCTGTTTGATATATTTAAAGAGTTATGATGGTGCTTAAATAAAATGGCTCAATTTGTGTAATTGGGCCACTTTTGTGGCACTGGCATAATTCATATTTAAAAGTTGGAAAGATTGTGGAACATCAACACCATATACTTAAACATCCAAAAGAAGCACAAACTTGCCCTGAAAGAGACAAGAAAATGTCAAATTTCCTGCAATTTTTAGTGCCAAATGTAACATCCATGTTGCTCCAACCCTTTGTTATAACCATCTTGGCCTTCATCTTCATACTCCTATTCAAATGGTCCTTCCTTCCAAACAGAAACACCCAAAAAAACTCACCACCTTCACCATCAAAGCTACCCATCATTGGAAACCTTCACCAACTTGGCTTGCAGCCTCACCGTTCACTCCAAACCTTAGCTCAACGCCATGGCCCTCTCATGCTGCTTCACTTTGGCAGCGTACCTATCCTTGTTGTCTCATCCGCTGATGCTGCCGAAGAGATTATGAAGAACCAAGACCTGAAGTTTGCAAACCGGCCCAAACCAAGCATGTTTGGTAAACTAATGTACAATTACAAAGATGTAGCAATGGCTCCCTAAGGCGAGTACTGGAGGCAAATGAAAAGCACTCTTGTGCTACATCTTTTGAGTAACAAAAGGGTTCAGTCCTTTCACTATGTGAGAGAGGAGGAAACTTCCCTAATGATAGAGAAAATCAAACAGTGTTATGATTCATCTTCATCTGTGAATTTAAGCGAGTTGTTTGCAAAGCTCACTAATGATGTGATATGTAGGGTGGCCTTGGGAAAGAAATATGATGAAGGGGAAGGTGGAAGGGAGTTTAAGGAGCTTCTAGAGGAGTTAGGTGAGTTGTTGGGTGTCATAAGCGTGGGGAACTATATTCCATGGCTTTCTTGGGTAAACCAGGTCAATGGCTTGGATGCAAGAGCAGAGAAAGTGGCTAAAAAACTTGATGATTTTCTAGAAGGATTAATTGAAGAGCATCTAAACTTTGAGAGGAAGGAGGGTCATGATCATGCTCTTAACGACTTTGTGGACGTTTTGCTTTGGATTCAAAAGGAAAACGTGATCAGTTTCCCTATTGATAGAGTTGGCATTAAAGGTGTACTCCTAGTAAGCAACTCTCTCTCTCTCTCTCCCTCTCTCTCATGGGTTTGTGCATCTCATCCTCATTTTTGGGATTGAAGAGCTTCGCATGGGAATAAATAGCATAGCTAGAATTTGACTTCAAGGGCTAAAACTTATAACTAATATATATGTCTCTCCATACATCAGTAGACCTACAAATATACATACTATGCACAGGCGCAAGGCTAAAACTTATAACTAATGTTAAATATTATCATTGATACACCATGTTGAATGTGTTAGTATAGAGCATGAAGTATAGAACACAATAACACACAAGGGTTACGTGATTCAGTCTAACGGCCTACATTTACAGAGGAAACCTTAAAGGGCTACATCAATAATATATTAGACTGTAGTACAAATCCTGTGTTACAATGAACAATAACATATGTATATATAGTAGGCTAAACCCTAGACTAAAAGACTTCTAATACAAGTAAGAGACTTGGCTTGCACACAAAGTAGAATTATGTTTGGGCCTATGCTAATAGGCTAATATATCTCTAACAGCCCCTCTCAAACTCAAGATGGAAACTTAATGAAACCTTGAGATTTGATAAGGTTGAGAAGATCCCTTGAATGAAGTTTGGCTCTGTGACGGTAGTTTGAGGAAGGCAATGGTCTTGCAGTGTTGATGCAACTTCTAACGGTGGCATGACTATACCGGAAAGTTTTGACAGCAACAATGAGAAGCCAAAGAAGATGAACGCAGTGAATAAACACCAAGGAAGACAAATATTGTTCTTAAACACACTGTAAGAATAGAAAACCATGGCCACAGGAAGGTGGCTCTGATACCATGTTAAATATTATCATTGATACACCATGTTGAATATGCTTGTATAAAACATAAAGTATAGAACACAATAACACACAAGGGTTACGTGGTTCAGCCTAACGGCCTACATCCACAGAGGAAACCTTAAATGGCTACATCAATAATATATTAGAGTATAGTACAAATTCTGTGTTACGATGAACCATAACATGTGTATATATAGTAGGCTAAACCCTAGACTAAAAGACTTCTAGTACAAGTAAGAGACTTGGCTTGGACACAAAGTAAAATTATGTTTGGGCCTATGCTAATGGGCTAATATATCTCTAACAACTAATATATATGTCTCTCCATACATCAGTAGACCTACAAATACACATACAATGCACAGGCACAACACATAGACGTGTATATGTATATTCAAAAATTTGAACAGTAACACACCACTCATTTAAATAATATTAAACATAATTTCAATGTTAGATTATCCATAAAATGATAGTATAACAATTATATAGTGTTTATTTTTTAAGGTTTAATATATACACACACTAATAAGTAGTGTTTTAATTTTTATAGTCAAAGTTTGCTTACAACTCTGATGTAATGATTTTTAGTACTTTTAGATAAATTTCAAGCGAAACTAATTTTGGTTATTCCTAAACTCATAAAATATATAAATTATTACGGTTGACAACCATTTGTGCATACAGTTACTCATTTTTATGAAATATAATAAATTATTGTATAAATAATTTGAATACTTGTTTTTAATGTAACTAGTCCTAGATCCGCGCGATCCGTGAGAAAAAATAATTATTTTGTATTAAAAAATAATATATAATTTTTTCTCTAAATTTTTTTGAAAATTAGTTGTTCTCCCTAAAAATTAAACAATTTCTATTCTGTCCAATTCAGTCCACTCAATCCAATTCAATCCACTGGGTCAATTTCGGTCCCACTTCAATCCATTTTAGACTAATTGAGCTTTAAATTGATTGTTTTTGTATATTTTTTTTATTCAAGTTTAGCTCAAAAATTCCTTTTTTTTTTCCTCTTAATATTTGGGTTGAAAAGTATGAATTTTTATTAATCTTGGGCTAAAATATTTAGTTTTGAGTTAAAAAAATACAAAGAAAATACTAAAATAGGCACTAGAAATTAGAAATATGAACCCTAAAAATACAATAAAATTATAAATATTCAAAAGTCATATTTTGTCCACATTGGTTCTATTCGGTCCATTCTATCCTCTTCGATCCAATTTGGCCCTATTCGATTCATTCTTTTCACTACAGTTCTATTCGGTCTCTTTCAATCAACTTTGGTCCAATTCGGTCCATTTAGTCCACACTGGCCCTATTCGGTCCTATTCTATCCACTTCGGTAATATTCGGTCCATTTTGTCTACTTTGGTTTTATTTGGTCCATTCTGTTTACTTTTGGATCTATTCAGCCCACATTCATCCTACTCGGTCCATTCTGTCCACTTTGATCCACTTTAGTCCTACTCGGGCCATTTGGTCCACTTTGGTCTTGTTCAGTTCTTTTCGTCCACTTTGGTTCTATTCAGTCCATTTTGTCCACTTCGGTCCTATTCAGTCCACATCAATCCGAGTTGGTCCAACTCGGGTCCATTCTATCCACTTCAGTCATATTCGGACCATTCGGTCCTCTTTTTTCCTATTCAGTCCTATTCTGTCCATTTGGTCTACTTTGTTCCATTTTGTCCAATTTGGTCCATTCAGATCACTTCAGTTCATTTTGGTCCACTTTGATCTATTTTTGTGCACTTACATGATGGGAAAATACATGTTTGGGTTAAAAGCACCTAATCTAAATCCAAATTATATATATATATATATATATATATATATATCTCAAACTCATATAATATCTAAAATTTAAGCATAGCATTTATTGTTGCTATGCTTTTGTTGAGCCACATTAATATAGCATTTCAATTCACTTCAATATGAGTAAATTTAAGTAAAAGTCTTTCTAAAGATAAAGGCTATGAATATACATATGTAATCTTTAGGGCAATTATTAATTTGTTTTAACATCATTACTTTTAAATGAATTGTATCGTGTTGATTATACATTTAAGCAAAATAAATAAATATATACATATGTATGTATGTATGTATGTATGTATGTATAATTTTTATTTAAATAAATTATTCATTGTCATAAAAGAGATTATCATGATAATCAAAAATCATATTAAACTTATACTAAATATGTATATTTTATAGGAGAGAGAGAGAGAGAGAGAGAGAGAGAGAGAGAGAGAGAGAGAGAGAGAGAGAGAGACCACTTGTGATTGGGAACTAAAAAATATAACACCAAAATATATGAACCCAAAATAGATTTTTAAAAATCACAATAATTCATCAATATAAATTAAGTAGAGTTGCAAGAAAGAATAAAAAATCAAGAGAAATAAATAACCACTTTTTAAGAGAGAATGTAAGAGAGAATAATAAGAAATTTATAGAAAATAATATAAGAAGAAAAGAAGTGAGAAAGAAAAATAGTAATAAACATCAAATTATCCAAGTCATGTTATGTAATAAAATAATATTATACATAATGCAATATGATAACATCTATAAAATCAAAGAGAATAAAAAAGATAACTTAAAAACACAAAACTTAATCACATCATCCCAAGGTAGAGTTCCAAATAATACAAAAATTCATCAACCCAAAGTAGAGATGCAAAAAGTATAATTAAAAAAAAAATCCACCAAAAATGAAAATAAAATGAGAGAGAGAAAGAGAGAGAAATAACCTTTTGTATGTGAAAAAACTATGAATAGAATGGAAAAAGGGAATTGTAAATTTATAGTAAGAGGAAGGGAATAAAAAAAAAAAAAAGGGATAAAGGAAAATGATATTAAGGTAGATAGTGGTGGAGAAATGAAAAGGTAAAAGGGAGGGAAAAAGTTAGAGAAAGTATATCAATAAGTTGGGAAATTAATAAGAAAAAAAAAATTAAAAATAAGAGAAAGAATGTTAAAAATGAGTGGATAACGTGGTCGTTGATGTGGCTCAACAGAAGCGTAGCAACAATAAATGATACGCTTTTACTTTTAGATTTATATATACATATATATATATATATTATATACTTTATACATTTGGTTTTCATTTGTTTTTATTAGATCTGTACTTGATTAACATGTTCAGTAATCAAATTGCTGATTGACTCTAAAAAGGAGGGTTTTGGGTGGGGCTAAGGGGGGCAACTGGCCTCTTGGCTCCCTTGAATGGAAAGTATGATTTGGTCCAAATGACATGTTTGAAGAGGTAAAAGATAATTTCATCATTCCTAGAAGAATGATATCATTTTTTTTTATTGCACTTTCAGCAACACCAATATGAAATAACCAAAGTTTAAAATGAGGAAAATATAAATCAATCACACAGTATGCTACAATTGATGAAGTATAAAGTATAACTCTAAAAGTGGGACAGATGATTTCTAAAACCATTTTTTATGCTCACAGATCATAATTTTTTATCTAAGCAAGTTATGGAATTGTATGTGTCTATAAACTTTTATTTTTGAAAGCGTCTATAGACTCATTCAAGCTTAAGTAATAAGGGAAATTAAATATTTCCAATCAAAATGAGAAAAGATGTATAATAAAGAAAATAACTTAGAATGTTTGAGGAAGGGAGGTCACCAGTAATATTTAAATAATCTCTTATTTCACTCAAAAAAAGGTAGATAACCTTGATTATAAAAGGGTTTATTTTGCAAACAATAAAGGAACAGTTATGTACTTATGTAACTATTTACCCATACCACCTAATGAACCAATAATTGTTTAATTCTATTATGCAAGCTAGACACATATGTAAATAGTAATGATTCCTATTTAGCTTGTATTCATGGAAGACACCTAAGGACTAAAGTACTACATGATGCTTTAGTTTTTGTAGTCTTGCATCTCACTTTAGCTATATCTTAAGAGGGCATTCTCTGTAAAGGAAGTAATGAATAAAAAAATAAAAAAAATAAAAATTTTCTTACTTATTCCATAGTTTATCTTCCAAATATTGTCTTTGTGCTATGGTGTAACATTCTTTCATCATGCATAACTTTATTCAATATTTACCATCTTTTATTATAGGATGTATTTGCTGCTGGTACAGACACTACATACACAGTCTTAAATTGGGCAATGACAGAGCTCTTAAGGCATCCAGAGATGATGAAGAATGTGCAAAATGAAGTGAGAGAGATCATGGGCAACAAAAACGACTTAACCGAGTATGATTTGGATAAAATGCATTACTTGAAGGCAATAATCAAAGAGACTCTTCGTTTTCATCCACCTATTCCACTGCTGGTTCCCCGAAAATCAATTCAAGATGCCAAAATGCATGGCTATGATATTGCAACTGACACAGAAATTATCATCAATGCATGGGCAATTGAAAGAGACCCTATGTTATGGGACAAGCCAGAAGAGTTTCAACCAGAAAGGTTCTCAACTTCTTCAATAGATTTTAAAGGACATGACTTCCAATTGATCCCATTTGGAGCTGGAAGGAGGGTTTGTCCAGGAATTTCCTTTTCCATAACGACTATTGAGCTTGCTTTGGCAAATCTTGTTCACAACTTTGATTGGACATTGCCTGGTCAAGTAAGAGGAGAGGATTTGGACATGACTGAAACTACTGGTATAACCATTCATAAAAAATTTCCTCTTATGGCAATTGCAACTCCAAATTCTGGCTAGTACTATGTAAAGGCAATACATATTAGTAGCAGCCAGAATCCCCAAGTTCAGTTTGGCTAATAAAATCTAGAATTGGTGGGTTTGAGTTTCTCTTTTTTAATCACTCCATTTTGGTTGCTGATAATGGAAATAGTCTCTAAAAGGATACATAATCGTATTATTACACCAGATGCAATGAAGTTTCACATTAGAAATTTACGTATAATATATGTAAGCGCAATAATAAAAAGATTTACGTAGGGAAATTATAATGTCTGCTCAATAATAGAAACATATTTGTTGGGAAATTAAGCAGGTACCCAAAAAAAGGCCTAACAAGTAACAATGTTATCATGACCAAGAACATGCTTTCAAGTAAAATAATGCATTGGATAAAAAATAATTCAAAAGTAAAATAAAGAAAGTTGTTTGGAAGAGAAAAAAAGGAGGCGCAAGAAATCAGTGATAGAAATTTAAACAGATAAAAGGTAGCAGAGAGGCACAAACATTGACAAATTTTGACACCCCATGCTTTCACCTTTCCTGTGCATATATTTGACCCAATATCTATTCCAATATATTTCAGTCCATTAATTACTACACTTACCTTACTAGTATGGGATTACACAGTTTGAGTAACTCTTTATCTTCCATTTTAACTCCCACATCTTTACATTTAAATTGACAATTTTATCACTTTAATTATTTAATATGAAAATGCTACAACACTAAATCTCTAGCAACCCCAATCCCTACAAAAGTGAAGTTGGAGTTCATCAAAAAATTCTTGAGGGATTAGGGAATATTATTCACATAAAAGAGTTGAACAATTAGACACTTCTCATCTATGCAAAGCTGTAGAATTGCTGCTCTTTTGCTTGGATGTCCATGTCTAAACCTACTACAGTGGATGTTCCAGCATATATATTTAGAAAGGATTTGGTGAACCCAAAAAAGTTAACAGAGTATTTTCAGGGGTAGGATTGATAGTTATGCTGGGATTTTGTATCAAGTGCAGACATTGGTAGCTCTTAATGAGACATGAAAATGAAAATATGGACATATAAAGCTCACACCAATGTGGATCGGATAAGACCAAATTGAATCAAAGTGGACCGAATTGGATCAAATAAGACCAAAATGAACCAAATTTGAACGAAGTGAACCAATATGAATCAAATGGAACAAATAGGACCAATGTGGACCAAATTGGACATAATGGAATGGGACCAAATAGGACCAATGTAAACCGAAAAGGACTGGATGGACTCAATAGAATAAAAATGGAATGAAGTTCACCGAATAAGACCGAAGTGGACCGAATATGACAAAAATGGACAGAATAGAGCAAATAGGACTGAATGGGACCAAACTGAACCGAAGTACACAACAAAAATGTAAGAGAAACACGTTTGAAGTGATAACATTTGGTTTAAAAATCAATTAAATAAAATAATGATATTGTGAATCCTTCAAAGTGAGGTAGCAAAAATATATATATATATATATATATATATATTAAATTTTATTTATATTAATTCTTATTTAAACAAGCAATTCAAGCATCATAAATAAATATAAGACATTATGTTTGGCACCTTGTTGTCAACTTGGATTTTGATGCATTTGTCATCATAAAAAATGATGCACACAGTTGTTATTATAGTTGAATTCTAGTTTAACTGCATGGGCTCTACACATTTAGCATGTGAAGATTGAAAGATCTTCATGTATTGCCACCTCCTCAACCTTTTATCTCCTATGGTTTGGTGACTGAAATTTTTTTATAGTACAATCCAGAAACCAATTGTTCACCGCATGAATGGACACCTCCAATTAATATATCCTTTATTATCCAAAATTCAAATTCATCATTGAATTCGAACAAACTTAGACATATAATTATAAACTATCTATATAATTTATAGATATCTTTCAATAGTTTTTTTTTTATAAATAATCTCACTTATGTATATAAAAATTTGTGAGATTGCATCCACATTATTAAGGGAAAACTCTATCATAGTTTATCTCTTCTTTTTTTTTTTTTTCTTTTTTTTTTTTTTTTGATAACACTAGAAGGAAAAGTTACACAGTTGGTGACAAGTTCCAGCTATAGTGCATAGGAGAGCTGGTAGCCAAGGCAGCTATATTATATACATTGCTAATAACAAAAGATGGCACAAAAAAGAGCTTAAAGACAAGTCCAAGCTGTTTCAAGGATAACATATCTGCATAATAGGTTCTTTCCTGCCAAGAAGGGCTACTATCCCTGTTGAACAAATGAACAAGTCTTTTGCTGTTGCATAGGATCAAAACGTAATGGTACCCATGTCTCCTAGCTAGACCCGCAGCTTCTACCAAAGCCTCCAATAACGCACCAAAAGCTGATTTTGCAGCACTGCTATGGCAGCCTCTGAACACAATGTCACCATGGAAGTTTAGAGCCTCATAAGAGTAGGCACTTCTCTTAGCTCGCTTTTTCCAAGCGCCTGCGATCTTGATGATGATATCCCATTGTCCATCCAATCTCTGATTTCGTGTGGGATGATTACCACTCCTAGTATCAGCCTTGCTACAATTGCAAAAGCATCCTGATACCTGCAATGAAGAGCTTGAGAGGTTAAAATTACATTCAAAGGATCCGGTTTTAGTCCCTCATACACCACTTCGTTCCTGTGGGTCCATATAGACCAGATGATAGTGCAGAAAAGTTGTAGAAAATGCATATTTCCTTCCTTCAAACGTTTGTGATCAAGGATTGTTTTGGTAACCCACTGCTGTACAGAAACAGAACCAATCTCAGAGGTTTGAATAGCAAGTTGGGATCCATACCAGCAAGCTCTAGAAAAAGGGCACTTAAGGAAAAGATGAGTGGATGATTCTTCTTCTGAATCACAAAGAGGACATAGCCCAATATTTGCAATCCCCCTTTGTTTTAGAGTAAGAAAAGTTGGCAGACTACCACGCAAGAGTCTCCAAATACAATTGCAAATCTTTAGGGGCACATTAATTCACCTTAAACCCAACAGAGTAACCTAGAGAATTAACCAAGTGATTAACTTAGGTAATTTAAACAAATCTAGGTTAAAACAAATATATCAAAAACAATAAAGCAGCGGAAAATAAAGAACACAAAGATATGATGACCCAAGAAAACCAAACAGGTAAAAAACCTGGGGAGGATTTAACCTAGCTATCCTCAAGGTAAACCGAATTCACTATGAAAGAATCGAAGTTTACACAATAAGACTTAGACCACTAACATCCTATTGCTACCCAGTGTAGGAAACTTACTACCACGACCACGTGACAGCTCCGAGATCCACGGACTCCTTCTTTCCTTGAATTCTTCAGCAATCCACAAGCGCACTTGCTTGTATATCTTTAAGTTCTCTTGATTTTGCAACTGTATGATTTACCAACCTCTTGACATAAATCTTGAGTTTGGAAACCCTAAGTGTATGTGAAGGTAAACACCTCTAGATCTCACAATGAGATTCACAAACACAGCATTCAGGACTCTAAAAACGTGGCTAGGGTTTTCCCTTATATACTTAGGGCAAAACATAAAACCCTACACATTAAATGGGCTAGGGCTGAGTTGGAAAAATTCTGCAAAAAAATGTTATGCTCGATTTTCGATCCGTCGAGTCTAATTCTCGATCGATCGAGTCAGGCAGAAAGTGAACAGTGAATTCTGCAGTTAACTCGATTCCAACTTTACATAAAAAGCCATACTTTGAGCAAGTCTAACACAAGACTTAAAGAATGTTTTGATCATGGCTTGCCAACATTACAAATTGAAGTTTAATACATTAGTTCCTAATTCTTAGAACCTAACAAACTCCCCCTTTGGCAATCCATGACAAAACACAGACTAAACGAAAAGCTCAAAGTTTACAAATTGAAACAGCCCATTACAAAATAAAAAGTCACTTAAACAATTCAACCTAACTACTATCTAACAGTTGCAAAGTAGACAGCAGCACGACTGAAACAACCTATATATTCCTGTAACACTTAACAAACACATAAACGCATGTGTGGAAAAAATACAAGGAATATAAAAAATAACTTCTTGATTTCACATGACATAAAATAAAAAGATATATCATGAATAAACATCATAAATATAAATCAATAAGCAAAATAGCATAGTGAAACAAGAAACATATACATCAAAATGTATCTCAACAAAAATATCTCCTAACAAGAGCCAAAAAATGTAAATACAAAGTGAAGCATCTAGATACAATCTAATAACTCCACAAGCTCAAACAGTGTCACAGTAAAGTACAAAACTCAAAACTCAAAACTCCCCCTAAGACAAAAATCTCCTCTACAAAATATGGACTCTCCTCAAGAGAATGCACTCCCCTTTTTTGTGACGAATTGCCAAAGGGCACTCACTCATCATCAAAAGGAGGGGGCGGAGGAGAACGACGAAAGCTCGCCAAATCCGCTCTCAAAGCTCGAAGCTCATCTAGAACATCCACCAGAAGTTGACCATGAGCCGCCTGAACGGTCACGACAGTATCCAGAGTCCGACGAATATCAGCAACATCCGAAGGAGAAGGTGGAGGAGCATCATCAGCAGCAGCAACAGGAACAGCAGATGTCTCAGCCGCAGGAGCATCTGTAGAAGAAGAAGGGGGTGGAGTGACAACGGAAGGCTCTACCCTAGGACGCTTAGAGCTAGCTCGAGGTTGAGCAGCCCTTTGCCTCAAAAAGGTAGCACCTATAGGAGCAATAACATGAACAGGCTCAGAAGCAGGAAAATCACCTAAACCGAGAAAAGGAGAATCCTATGAATAAAAACGGGAAAGAATAAAGCATGAGCCGTAGAACTAGACCGATGTACTTCGTTCAAAGAATGAAGGAACAAATGAGGAAAACTGATAGGAGCATCAGTAACAAGGGCATACAAAAAGACACACCTCTCAAGAGGGATGGTGTAGAGATGAGAAATAGGCCACAAGGAATGACAAGCAATCCTAAAGAAAAGGTAATGAAGCTCAAAGAGCTCAGCAGACGTGATCTGAGGATCAAAACCCCACTGGATAGAAGACCCAGTGATGTATGACATAACATCATCTAGAGGTGAAGACTCCTCATAAGGAAAAACAGGATGATCAACAATGGGCACCCCAAGAGCATCAGACACCACCGAAGGGGTAATACGGTACTCGACACCTCGTAACCAAACCTTAACCAAGGTGTTGGTATCATAGATGTGGATAGAGAGGTTCGAATAGAACTCTCTAATCAAAGTGGCAAGAGGAGGAGGATGCTCAAACTCGAGCAAAGATAACCAACCCCGACACTCAAAGTTACGTCTCTCCTCAGGATCTACCTCATCTAGTATAACCCTACGCTCAGCCCATATATGACGCCTAAGATTAAGGGTCTCATAGGTCACTTGGTTCAACTCACTTGGGAACCGATCACTATCAAATGAAGGTGAAGGGTCAGAAGTCCTATGGGCTCTAGTTTTCCTAGGCATGATGCTAAGGAAAGAAAAGAGAGACACAGAAGAAAAGAGCAAAAACAAAAACCAAGGGCTGACTACAAGTTAGCACAGCATAAAAATGTAAAAAATCTATATGATGCATGAACAAAATATGCAAATGATGCATGAACTAATGCAGTGACAAGTTCAAATATAATCCAAATTAACAAAATTGACTTGAGCATGAGTTTTAAATTAAAAATACCCAATTTTAAAAAATCCAATTTTCAAAACACAACAAATTAAAAAATTGATCATCACAATAGTTAAATAACACAATATAATGATCAAATTAATCAATCTAACAAGCCAATTTCATCAATTCAAACCAATTTGAACAAAATCCCCAAATTTATCAATTTGTAAGCCCTAGATTTTCAAATTTCCCACAAAGCATCAAATTAATCAAATTAAACCACATGTAGTGCTAGGATAAGGTGTCCCCACGAAAACCCATGATTCATTGGAAAAAGAAAGAGCCAAAATCACACCCAAAAATGCTAAAAATAGAAATGCCGAAAATAACCCATAAATGCATGAAAAATGCATGAAACTTGAAAATAAAAACAAAAGGAGGGGCATAAATGTCTTACCAGCCTTGGGAGAGAGATTTGATGCAAAGAAAATGGAGGAAAACGACAAAATCAACAAAACACTCTTTGACCGGTTGGTGAGGAGACAAAAAGAGTTTGAAAAGATTTTGAAAAGTGAAGAACACGTGAAGAAATCCTTTTAAAAAAAAACACTCAGCCCGATTTTCAATCGATCGAAAAACAGATTTGATCGGTTGAAAATCTTTCGATTGATCCAATACCAATAGAGAACCAATCGAAACACACAGAGGCTTTACTGAGATTTTAAAAAAAATTTCGATTGATCGAAAAACAGACTCGATCGATCGAAATTCTGGAAAATTGAATTTTTGAAAAATGAAACTTATTTGCTCAAAAACTCCTCAAAGCATTGGATTTTATGAAAAGAATGCATGAGTATGAGATGAAATGTTTTCCAAAAACCCTATTTTTAAACCCAGATCTCTCAAAGCAAAATTTTCTCTTACTATCCCCCAACCATTTAAACAGGCAAACATGTTCTGCATCAATTTCCAGAAATATTCAAATTTGATTGGTCAGACCAAAAACACACAAAAACATGTACACAGTTTAGCAAAGAATAACTTGTGTAGTATGTGCAACTAACATAAGCTTGAGAAACATGTGATGTGATATGCACATAGTAATCAATCACAATTTTTACAAAATCCATCACATGAATTTGAAAGAGACTATCACCTAAAGAGTTACATCATATAACTCTCACATCTCCTAGAATAAAAGCTTGAAATCATGTAAGTTTCTTGATTTGCCTCAAAATTAATATTCAAATTAATTGATTAGAAACTTAATAATATAGCCGGGATAATGTACACACCATTTTTATGAATTATGTGAAATTATTATAGCCCAATAATGTACACACCAATTTTAGTTAGAGGCTACACCTTATGTTCTTTCTGTGCATGTGCTACACTTTCTCGAGTACAAAATCTTACGATATGCACTAAGGTGTTCATGATTGGCTAGTAAACAGTGGTGAGATGGTTATTTATGCCTTTTTCAATAAGACCAAGTCCGACAATCAAAGACATAAGACTTCAAGATCAAGATCATGTGATCAACAAATATAGCATCTTCCCACACAACATGCACAACAAAACTTCAGCTAGTAAAGTGCAATAGATATAAGTGCATCAAAACTAAACAAGGTACATTCACATGTTATGCAAAATTTGATTGACCAACCTTGTCTTCAAGTTCAAGGAAAAAAATTGCAAAAACACAATTTGCAAAAAAAAAAAAAAAAAAAATTATATATATATATATATATATATAAAAATAAAAGAAACAAACATCCTAGAATGAAATGCATGAATGTTATGCAATGCAAATCATAGAAACAAAGGTCACAAAAGATAGAGCAATGAAGCACAAGGACCATGTCAGACAGACTCAATTAGGTCGAGCCTTTTGCATCCAAAACCTTTTAGATGCAACTCTTGCATTGGAGTTATGATTCACGTTAGAATTCTGAACAACTCCAGGATTGGAATAAAGGTTTAAAGCCTTTACCAATTCACCAATAAGTACCATAGGATCATGTGCTTAGGGCACAGGCACTTTAGATTTATTTGCTCGATTTGCAGCTTGTAACTTAAAACAATTTGGACGAATGTGTCCAGACTTTCCACAAAAGTGACAAACCCATGCAGGCTTATTATACATCTTGCCCTTAGAAGAAGTAGAAGCTCTAGAATGAGAAGCTTGAAGATCAACCCTAATCTTCCTAGGTGGAGTAACATTTACAGATTTGACAGGGTCACTCACCAAGGGTTTGACAATCTCACTCTTAGGAGGTTCAGAAGAGGGACCAAATTTAGTGGAAGAAGGTTCAGGCACGGAGATGCTATCCACAAAACCTAAGCCAGTTTTGTCAGAGGGAGACTTTTGAACACTCAACATGTGATCAAGTTTGGAGCTTGTAGACCTATTAGTTTGTTCTCTAGCAACAGATAATTTAAGTTCCAAACATTTGACTTTATCAAGTAAAAGCATGTTCTCAGTTTTCACATTATTCAAAAGCTCATTTGCATCAAACAATTTCACAAGCAAATTTTTCTTTTCAAGTTCAAGAGATGCAATTTTCTTTAAGCCTAAATCAACATTCATGGCATCCTTTGCAGCAACTTTGCAAAGTTTATTATAGGCTTCCTGTAAATCTGCATCCTCAGAGAGTTCCCCATCAGAAGGGTTCTCTTCAACAGATACGCTTTCATTAACTACAGTAGTAGCAGTGAAAACAATGAAGTTTCCTTCCTCATCACTAGCGGATTCATTGTCAGAAACTTCATCATCACTAAGAGTTACAGCCATAGCCTTACCCTTAGACTTCAGGTATGTAGGACATTCAGATTTCACATGACCATACCCTTGACATCCATAACATTGTTGTCCCAAAGAATTATTAGAAGATTGACCAACTTTCTCTTTAGGTTTTTCAGTGTTATTAACCTTAGTGGGATCATTCCTCCTAAAATTTCTAGGTTCAGTAGTGTTCTTGCCTCTTGCCCTTCTGTTATTGTTCCTAAGAAAGTTTCTAAAGTTCTTGGCAAGATAGGCAATCTCTGTAGCAGAGAGTTCATCATCAAATCCATCATCCTCAACATCATCAACAGACTTAAGAGCCATTGATTTGAATTTGTTTGTCTTGGGTAGGTCCAACTCATAAGACTGAAGAGATCCTACAAGTTCATCAACAGGGATGGAGTCCACATCCTTGCTTTCAGTGATGGCAGTCACTTTGGGTCTAAAGTTCTCAGTCAAAGATCTAAGAATCTTCCTAACAATTTTAAGTTAATCATAGATTTCACCCAAATTATATGCAGAATTAACAATATCATTCAGTTTAGCATAGAACTCATCAAAAGATTCATCATCATTCATTCTAATGCTTTCAAATCTAGTGGTTAACTACTGCAATTTATTTATTTTAACTGCCTTTGTACCTTCATGCACAGTCTGGAGGATTTTCCAAATAGTATGAGCAATCTCAACATTAGAGATCCTCTTAAATTCCTCCATAGAGACAGCATTGAAAATAGCATTCATAACTTTGCTATTGAAAGCAACTGCCTCCTTTTGAGAAGTTTTCCACTCACTCACAGGAGTAGTGGGCTTCTCCCATCCGTACTCAACGGAGTTCCAGACTCTCTCATCAATGGATTTCAGGAATGCTTTCATCCTTACATTCCAATAAGCATAATTGTTTCCATCAAAGTGAGGTGGAACTACAGGAGAGTGTTCGTGTTCCATGACAACAGGGGTCAAGGATCAGCTCAAAGATCAAAGGATCAAAAACAAAAGCTACCCGCTCTGATACTACTTGTAAGTTCGTTTAGACCCCTTAAACCCAACAGATTAACCTAGAGAATTAACCAAGTGATTAACTTAGGTAATTTAAACAAATCTAGGTTAATACAAATATATCAAAAATAATAAAGCAGTGGAAAATAAAGAACACAAAGATATGATGACCCAGGAAAACCAAACCGGTAAAAAACCTGGGGAGGATTTAACCTAGCTATCCTCAAGGTAAACCGAATTCACTATGAAAGAATCGAAGTTTACACAATAAGACTTAGACCACTAACATCCTATTGTTACCCAGTGTAGGAAACTTACTACCACGACCACGTGACAGCTCCGAGATCCACGGACTCCTTCTTTCCTTGAATTCTTCAGCAATCCACAAGCGCACTTGCTTGTATATCTTTAAGTTTTCTTGATTCTGCAACTGTATCATTTACCAACCTCTTGACATAAATCTTGAGTTTGGAAACCCTAAGTGTATGTGAAGGTAAACACCTCTAGATCTTACAATGAGATTCACAAACACAGCATTCAGAACTCCAAAAACGTGGCTAGGGTTTTCCCTTATATACTTAGGGAAAAACATAAAACCCTATACATTAAATGGGCTAGGGCTGAGTTGGAAAAATTCTGCAGAAAAATGTTCTGCTCGATTTTCGATCGGTCGAGTCTAATTCTCGATCGATCGAGTCAGGCAGAAAGTGAACAGTGAATTCTACAGTCAACTCGATTCCAACTTTACATAAAAAGCCATACTTTGAGCAAGTCTAACACAAGACTTAAAGAATGTTTTGATTATGGTTTGCCAACATTACAAATTGAAGTTCTAATACATTAGTTCCTAATTCTTAGAACCTAACAGACTAAATTTGGTTTCCAAGAGCAACTATTCTGGTCTATCAAGTCTACTACCGTGCCAGTTATGAGATTAGGGTTGTTCAGGTTTTGGGAAGAGTACCAAGCAGGGTGATTTAAAGGGATTTTGGATCCATTACCTACCCACCATCTACATTCCCGAAGTTTCTGATTTTCATGTTTGATAATATTCCTCCAAAACCACAACTGGTGAGGCTTGGGAGTGCAATCATGAATGGAAGACCTAGGGAAATATTTTTCTTTGAAGGTCATAGCAACTAAGGAATTGGGGTTAAAACCACTTAATAGATTCGAAATTAGTAGGAGAAATGGTATAAGAGTACGAGAAGACAACATTTGTGGCCAAAACTTATTAGAAAGAGAAGGTACATTACTAACCAAATATTCAAAAAAAAAAAAAAAAATTGTGGAACTCAAATTGAGACTGATCACATCGTGTTCTAACGTCTAGCATGTAATTATTCATTCCCAGTCTTTTCTTACCTCTCTCACTATACGTGTCAAGCACCCGTCGTACCATGGACGGAATCACCATTGGACTCTCACTATACGTGTCAAGCACTCGTCGTACCATGGACGGAATCACCATTGGACTATGGGGGGTAATGGCTCCCCCTAATTTTTTTTTTAATATTACTATAAATATGTGTACTAATTTTAACAATTTTGTTTAATAAAATTACATTTTGTTTCCATTTAACAATATTATTAATTCTTTTAAGAGTAATGTTATACTCACAAACTTTTTTATAACATTTTTACAAATTGTTTTGGTAGAAAATTCTTATTGATTCGCATATGAGCCCACCACTTACATCATTTTTTTACTTACCAGTAACTATTTATCACATCAGTAATTTATAAAAACTTGTAGCTCTAGCATTTTCCTTATTTTAGTGACCATAAAGAAAATTTATAAAATATACAAGCCCCAAAAAAATAGCTCAACAAAATTTTTTTAGTAAAACTAAAAAAAAACAAAAATTAAGCTCAATTAACTAATATATATATATATATATATATAACTGAAGACTCTGAAGCTCCCACAATTTTCCACATCATCATTTTAATTTATTTTTTTTAATTTTTAAAACTAAATAGTGAGAGAGTCCTAACATGAGTCTCTCTCTCTTTTTTCCTCATCATTTTAATTTATTAAAAATTTTAATTTGTTAAACTAAATAATGAGAGAGTCCTAATAGGAGTCTCTCTATCTTTTTTTCTTAATCCTAATAGGAGTCTCTTTTTTTTTTTTTTTACGCGAGTCTTTTTTTTTTAACCTAAAGTGAGCCCTTTAAAAAAAAAAAAATCTAACGTAAGGTCTAATTTAAAAAAAAAAAAATTTAATCCTAATTCTAACATAAGTTTTTCAAAAAGTTAAAATTTTCAGTTTTACATTATATATAGATAATAACAATGATGTGGCAAGCTCTAAGAATATGAAAATGCAATTTGTAGATCTATTATCAAGATAACATAGATTAGATTGGTAGTGGATAGTAGATTTAATTGCAATTGAGTATTGTGTAAAGTTATCACCATAGAATAGCTTACGTTGGAATGTGTTATGTGAAATCAATGATATGAAAGAAAAAGAATTTTTCTAAATCATTATATTGAAGAAACCATAACAAAGAATGTAAGAAGAAAAAGCAAAAGAGTGGTGTGATATTGTGTTGTGCACCTTTGCAGCGTATAACTTGATCAGCAGTGTTTGAAGAAGACATTTTTCGAATTTTACAATGTAGAAAAAAAAAACTGAAAACTGTGTTTTTATTTTATTATATATATATATAATTTTTATTTTGAAAATCTAATTTATAAGTGAATAAATCAATTTGAAAATTAATAAGAGAGTGGTTCTATTTTTTAGGCAATGTTTTAGTGGGAGTTAAAGTTGCATTTTTACCGGATTATCCTTTAGTTTTGTCTCTACTTAAACATAAGGGTGTAGGGGCATTTTTGAACTAATAAATGAGGAATCCAAACAGGAAAAGCCCTTTAAATAATAGTATAGATTTTTGAAAATCTAATTTATAAGTGAATAAATCAATTTGAAAATTAATAAGAGAGTGGTTTTATTTTTTAGGCAATGTTTTAGTAGGAGTTAAAGTTACATTTTTACCGGATTATCCTTTAGTTTTGTCTCTACTTAAACATAGGGTGTAGGGGTATTTTTGAACTAAAAAATGAGGAATCCAAACAGGAGAAGCCCCTTAAATAATAGTATAGATAAGTATTTTTAATTTTTATTTAACTATCTCGTGCATCGCACCGGTTAGCGACTAGTTTTATCTAAATTAAATAACCTTGCCTTTTAAAAAATTCTCAACAAAAATAATTTTGTTCTTACCCACATAGGAAAAAAAAAATCTTAACAACTAAGTAGTAGAGTCAAAGGTTGAAACCGCTATACATAGCCAATAATAAAGTTCTCCGTAACTCAAACTTCTGGCTTCATCCCTGCGTCATGCTACGTTAATTGAATTTGAGGTGATCTAACAAGACCAGCATGCACATGTCAAGTTCGTAATGAAGCATTCAACTGAGTCAATTTTCAGTGGGGTTCAAAGACTAGGCCCTTATTAGCCATTTGCTGGATTTTATTCACCTTTTTTTTTTCTTTTTTTTTTGTTAACAAAAAATGGGTATAGAGAGACGACCAGTGTGACTTCTCTACCTAAGCATGACCATAATAACACCCTACCCGCTCTCGGATGAGACCTCATACTCCTGGTCTGTGAGAAACTTACTTATTATTTTTTGAACCGTTTGCGATGAAGATGAAATATAAGGAGCACCAACACACATTTAGTTATTTGAGGTTCAAACCCAAGTTTAGAGACTTGATGGCCTGGTATCTTACCAACTAGACCGCCTGAATGTTGGCACTTTTATTCACATTCATGCCCATACTATTCTGTTTTCTACAATAAAATGTTCATACTATTTCAGAGCTAGCTGTTTGTTATAAATGTTGGAAAAGTGTGGAACATCAACAACTAAAATCCCATAAACTTAAACATCCAAAAAAAAAAAAAAATTTTTTGACGAAAAAGAGAGAAGAAAATGTCACAATATTTCCTGCAATATTTAGTGCCAAATTTAACATCTTTGTTGCTGCAACCCTTTATTTTAACCATCTTGACCTTCATCTCCATGCTCCTATTCAAATGGTCCTCCTTCCTTCCAAGCAGTAACACCAATAAAAACTCACCACACCACCAAAGCTAACAGTCATTGGAAACCTTCACCAACTTGGCTTGCAGCCTCACCGTTCACTCCAAACCTTAGCTCAACGCTATGGCCCTCTCATGCTGCTTCACTTTGGCAGCGTACCAGTCCTTGATGTCTCATCTGCTGATGCTGCCCAAGAGATCATGAAGACCCAAGGCCTCAACTTTGCAAACTGGCCCAAATCAAGCATGTTCGATAAACTATTGTACAATTAAAAAGATGTTTCAATGGCTCCCTATGGTGAGTACTGGAGGCAGATGAAAAGCATACTTGTGCTACATCTTTTGATAACAAAAGGGTTCAGTCATATCACTCTGTAAAAGAGGAGGAAACTGCCCTAATGATAGACAAAATCAAAGACTGTTGTAATTCTTCTTTAGCTGTGAATTTAAGTGAAGCGTTTGCAAAGCTTACTAATGATGTAGTATGTAGGTTGGCCTTGGGAAAGATATATGGTGAAGGGGAAGGTGGAAGGAAGTTTAAGGAGCTTCTGGGTGAGTTTGTGGAGTTGTTGGGTGTCATGAGCATTGAGGACTATATCCCATGGCTAGCTTGGGTGAACCACGTCAATGGCGTGGATGCTAGAGTGGAGAAAGTGGTTAAACAGTTTGAAAATTTTCTAGAAAGAGTAATTAACAAGCATATACAAAAGAAAGAGAGTCATGACCTTGTTGCTGGTTTAGAAAATGAAGACCAAAAAAAGGACTTTGTGGACGTTTAGCTTTGGGTTCAAAAGGAAAACGTGATCGGTTTCCCTATTGACAGAGTTAGCATTAAGGCCCTACTCCTGGTAAGAACTCTCTCTCTCTCTCTCTCTCTCTCTCTCTCTCTCTCTCTCTCTCTCTCTCTCTCTCTCTCTCTCTCTCTCTCTCTCTCTCTCTCTCTCTCGTGAAAGGTTATAGACTAGACCTCTATTGATAAAAATAAGTGAATGAAATCTATGAATTTGCTTTCATCCAAATTCGGAACGTAGTTATGGATGTGTACCAAGTACCTATCTTTTAGGATTAATTTAGAATTAAACAACTACCATTTTTAAAATTTTAATTAAAAAATTTTGTGTTTACAGTGTGAGTCGTTAGCATTTAAAATTTTTGTTAGAGTCGTTAGCATTTAAAATTTTTGTTAAAATTTTTGTAATGGATGTGAAAGAACTAAGATTCTTTAGCTACCTTTAAGGGCTAAGTGGCTGCCTTTTAGGATTTAAAAAAAAAAATGATAACTCTAATTTTAAATATATATATATATATATATGATAATTGTGACACTCTATAACCAGTATATCTTTTTATGTCAGTACAAAGTTAACAATTCAAAATGAATAATCTATACTACTATTTAAAAGGCTTTCCCTGTTTGGATTCCTCAATTTTTATACTTAAAACTAGCCTTTAAACACGCACTCACGTACATGCTCAAAAGCTCTTCTATTTTTTGGGTAATGGTTAATTTAGAGTATTTATTATAATTTGAGATTAATATATTTTTCAATCATAAAAAAAAAAAACCAGGAGTGTGATGAGTGTTAAGCATTTATGGGTGAGATAATTTTCTCATCACATCCCTAGGTTTTTTTCTGATTGAAAAATATATTAATCTCAAATTATAATAAATGTTCTAAATTAACTCTTACCCAAAAAATAAAAAAACCTCTAAGCACACACGTGTCGTGAGTGCGTGCTCAGAGGCTGGTATTACATTTAATGCAATGAAGTTTTACATCGGAAACAATTTTTTTTTTTTGATACAAGATAGAATTCTACTCTAGCCTAATCTAAGTGGATATGTGTGTGAAACTCCCTCTTGGAGACTTGAACCCGGCCCTTGCCCCCCCCCCCCCCGGCCCTTGCCCCCCCCCCCCCCCCACATCCCACAAACACTTATACTTGTAGAGTGACCATCGCACCAAGGGTGTGTGGTGGTCGGAAACAAAAATTTTAATCTACCTCTAATGTATGTGCAATAACAAAAACATTCGGGTAGGGAAATTATAATATCTGCTCGATAATAGAAACATTTTGCAGGGAAACTAAAGCAGAAACAAAAATTTTAATCCACCTCTATAATGGTTATTATTAGCCTATTGGAGCCAAATTTTGCACTTAAGTGCTAAGAAAAGGAATTGAGACTCGAAATGCAAGCACAAAGAAAAGAAATAATTCATGAAAAGTGGCACAATTAGTACTTGTCCAGATACCTAGTCCTTGAAAAGACTCGCTCTATCCAAATGGATTAGGAACCCCTCATTCTTCCGTGAGAAGCTTGTGGCCAATTTTATAAGATGCGTAAGCATCAATGCATGCATATTCAATTTGAGCTTCATTGAGCAATTTTGTCTCCCAATTGCTCGTGCAAACATCTTTAGGCTTTCTCACTTCAAGCCCCACTATTTCCAAGGCAAGTTGTTTCAAGCTAGGCCCTTGAAATCGTCCTGGCCAGTCTCTTTGCCCCCTCACCAATATCCATGCTTTTGCTACACTCTAGCTCATACTCATTCTTGAGCTTAGCTATATCTCTAGCAACCCCAATTCCCACAAAAGTGAAGTTGGAGTCCATCAAAAAATTCTTGAGGGATTCGGGAATACTATCCATATAAAAGAGTTGAACAATTAGACACTTCTCATCTATGCAAAGCTGTAGAATTGCTGCTCTTTTGCTTGGATGTGGACTCCATTCAGTGTCTAAACCTACTACAGTGGATGTTCCAGCATATGTAGAAAGGATTTGGTGAACCCACTCATCTGCCTTGCTAGCTTTGTCTGTGACTATTGTTTCTAAGGTTTTCCCACTTCCCAGAAAAGTTAACGGAGTATTTTGAGGGGGTAGGATTGATAGGTATGCTTGGTTTTGAGTCAAGTGCAGACATTGGTAGCTCTTAATGAGACAAGAAAAGGAGAATATGGATATTTATAAAGCTTATACCATTGTGATGGGACTTTCGTTTTGTATTTGTCCCAGTTCAACAACTTTTGTTTTTGTTTTTTTCTTTGCAATATGGTTTGCTACATTAATTTGACCCTTTGTATCAGATTTGGGTCGTTTATAAGTCACTATTTCAAGCATTTATGGAAATACAAAATTCGTAGTAAAATTATATCTGTATATGCATATAGATGCTACCCGATTAAGATTACAGCTGGCTGCTCTAAGAGAAATTATTTAGTCTCTTTCATTTTAATTGAGAAAAAAATTTGTAGGATTATTTTATCTTAAAAGAAATTTAGCTTATTGTAAACAGGAAAGGATATAAACAGATTAAAAAAAAAATCTTTTGGTGAATAATTCACAATACCGACGGATGGAAGACTTGAATCCTAATTAAATGTTTCCATTTGCTAACGGAGGTTTTAAGAGAATTCATTTACGCGATACTATTAATTGATTTTTTGACAATTTTTTATATTTTTTATAAAATTAGTATTGATATTTTTCTAAAATAGTTAATTAATAAATGCGCTAATTAAGGATACTCATTAATCAGGCCCATAAATTTATATAACAATAAGTGGAAACATTATTATTACTATTATATAATTTTTTTTTTATAATCTTATATTGTATAATACCAGAATGTTTAAACTTTTCCTTTTTTTCAACCTTCAGTATCGAAAAAAAGGAAGGTCATTCTCAAGAAAAAAGGGAAGGTCATATCATATATGACTAGAAATGGTGCAGAAATAAATGATAATCATCTATGTTGACAAAATTTCTCTTATTGAAAAAATCTTGATAAGATGTAATTACAAGTCATTAAATTTTGTTACATGATAAGATGTACCGTAATATATATGGCATCGCTTTTTTAAACATGATAAGATGACGTTTAATATTAAATAAATATAATTCACCAGAATTAATATTACACGGAATTTAAAGTTGACATTAAATTAAATCATATACTTTATAATAAAAGTTGGGTTTAAAAGTCGTTGTTGCACCAAGTGGCTATTCTCACTAATTAGTTAATTAATTTTATATAAAAATAAATAAATAAATAAAACTCATGTTTTGACTAAAGAATAAGATTTAAAAATAATTTATTTGGGAAAGGATTTGTTGCAAACTAAGTTACAGCAACTCCTTAAAAATGCACACTCAATGCCTCAAATAGACACATTTTCAAGCTTATATTTAAATGAAAACTCCATTGTCAAGATTGAATTTTTTACCAAATAACCACTTGACATATGTGCATTTTACAGGAGTTGCTGCAACTTAGTTTGCAGCAAATCATTACCCAATTTATTAAAAAAATTAAATTATATTCAAACTAAAATTCTGTTATTAAAAATTTCTAAACTTAAATTCACACAATGAAACTCACTTTTTTTTTTCTTGAAGTATAATAAAATTTGGGCTTAGAAGCCGTGGTTAGGCCAAGTGGTCACTCTCACTAATTATCAAATTAATTTTATAAAAAAATAAAAAATACAAACTCACATTTTGACTAAAAGATAAGATTTAACAATAATTTAAAATAAAATTTAACAATAATTTAAAAAAAATTTAAATTATATTCAAACTAAAAGTCTATTAGTAAAGTTTCTAAACCTAAATCCTACACAACCCACGTTTTTGTTTTTTTGTTTTTTGTTTTTTTTTTTTGTATTTGTATTATTTTTCAAGTATAATAAAAGTTGAGCTCAGAAGATGTGGTTAGGTCAAGTGGATACTCTCAATAATTAGTAAATTAATTTTTCTTTTTAAATAAAAACAACTCATGTTTTGAATAAGGGGTAAGATTTAAAAATAATTTAAAAACATTAAAATTTTATTCAAAAACTAAAAGTCTATTATAAAAAATTTCTAAACTTAAATCCTACATAACCCACATTTTTATTTTATTTTCCTCAAGTTGCATGATTTAATAATTGTAAGGTCACAAATTTGGCTGCGTGGCCCAAATGATGGATGAGCCAGCCCAAAAGGCCCAAAACAATAAATTTGAAGAGAGTAGGTTGGAAAAACTAGGTAAAAATGAGTTGGACGTAGATAGGATGGGTTTAGATCGTTAGTAAAATGAAATGAACAAGTCCAACTTCAGATAACAGTCCTCGACAAATGTCCGAGGAAGTCAATTCTCATATATTGCTCTTCACTTAATTACAAATCTAGTTTTCTAACAGCTTTAGTGTTTCTTTCTTGATTTCGATCCCTTTCTCTCATTGCCTTCACTTCCTTTTATCCTCCCTTTTTCTTTTCTCTTTATTTTTCCACATGCAGGCCCAATGGTTAGCTTTGATACTTGTCCCATCAACACCTCCCTGAAGTCCTTAGATAATAGCTGTAAGGCTGAAAGTTACTGTTCAGTTATCATTTCTTCATTAATGTTGTAAGTTCGTTTAGACCCCTTAAACCCAACAGATTAACCTAGAGAATTAGCCAAGTGATTAACTTAGGTAATTTAATTAAATTTAGGTTAACACAAATAAGTAAAAACAGTAAAGCAGCGGAAATTAAATGACACAAAGATCTGATGACCCAAGAAAACCAAACCGGTAAAAAACCTGGGGAGGATTTAACCTAGCTATCTTCAAGGTAAAATAGCAAATCCACTAGAAAGAATTGAAGTTTACACAATAGCGACTTAGACCACTAACATCCTATTGCTACCCAATGTAGGAAACTTACTACCACGACCACGTGACAGCTCCGAGATCCATGGACTCCTTCTTTCCTTAATCTTTGCAAAACACAAACACCACCGTTTGTGACTTTGAGATCCCACTCAAAGGTTTAGCAACACAAACTCTCCTGTTTGTGACTCGAAGACCACCCTTGAAGATTTAGATCATCAGCACCTTTGATGATTAGAGAAGGCAGCAACTTCAGCAATACCGGATCTTGAGATTCTTCAAGGAACAACACCGGTAGAAGTTATAAGAGAGGTTTTAGGAACAAAACTCTAAATACAAAAGAGGCACACTCTTCTCTCTCTAAAAAGCCTTTTAAAAAATGTGCTTAGGGTTTCCTTTATATAGTGGGAGAAGTAGATTTGAAACCCTAATCCTTAATGGGCTAGAACTACTGTTTGGGCCAACTTAAAATTCTGCAGATACGATTTTCGATCGGTCGAGCCTGTTTTTCGATCGATCGAACCAGGTAGATTCTGAAATCTTCTTTCTTCAGCTTGTATGTTCTTGTGTGCTCACGATTTGCCAATTGTTCTAAACTTTTAGAACCTAACAATCTCCCCCTTTGGCAATTCGTGATAAAACTTTCATACAAAATGAAATGTTAAAATACAATAACAACCCAATACAATAAAATGCCCAATTACATCACAAATCCCAATCTAAGACTCATAACCTAGAAGTTGCCAAGAAGAGGTAGAAGGTCTTGATCAGAATGCACCTGTCTTACCTGAAATACTCAATAAACACATCAACGCATGTGTGGAAAGAAAGACATATAAACAATAACATGAAACAGAACAAAAATAAATTCTAACTCTCCTCCTAAGTTAGATACATCAAAAAGTTTTTATATTCTCCCCTTTTCAAAAACAATTTTATCTCCCCCTAAACAAGACAAATAGGCTTCCCAACATTTCATACATTTCATCTATTTCTCCCCCTTTTTGTCACGTATTGACAAAAAAACAACTCAAACAAAGAGTAGAGTAACAGTAAACATGAGAGAAAAAAGAGAATCAAGGGAACAAAAAACAGTTCAGCTCTATAGAAAATAGAGAGAACTCCTCCTATAAAGAGCAACAACTCCCCCTATAAACAACATAGGCCAAAAAAAAAAACTTTTCTCCCCTTATAAAAATAGGAAAAACAAAACAAGTTTTGGGAAAAACAGTTTTGGGGAAAATTTAGGAGGTGGGGAAAAATAAAAACACACAAACCTAAAAAAAAATTAAGTTGAGGATACACATAAAAAATATTCTCTCCTTCAATAAATGCATCTTGACACTATGTGACCCATAAATAGTTGCATGAGTAGAGAAAATATTTGCACATTGATTATCCTTCATATCTCTTAAGAAAAATATTTTCTGCAATTCACACATTAAGAAAAATAGCATATACTAAAATGTACAAAGGACTCAAAAATTAATCAATCAATTTTTAATTCAAGTTGAATACCCAATTTAGCAAAGTGTATGCATGGTATGCGTGAAAACAATGAGAGATATGACTACAAAACTGCAAGATGGATACAAAAAAAACAATGCAACTTATGTGAATCCTAACCATAAATGATGCATGAAAAAAATTTTGGTCAAAACTCTAAAAACTGAAAATATTTCAGTTTCGATCGATCGAGCATCGATCGAATACCAATCGAGTCAGACAGAATCAAACCAAAATTTTTATCGCAATTTCGATCAGTCGAAAAACACCCTCAATCGATCGAAAATCTGGAAAACTTAAATTTTTGAGAAACAAAGCAATTTTATGCAGAAAGTCCTCAAAGCACAATATTTCATGAATGAAATGCATGAGTATGAGACTAAAAGTTTTTCAAAAACACATGAATATAGCCCAGATCTTCCAAAATTAAGATTTTCAATCAATTTGTCCTTAAAACTCAAATTTTGCATCAAAATCAAGGAACATATAATCTTGGATGGCCACAACAAAATCACACACAATAACGTGTACAAAGTTTAGCAAAGAGTAACTTTGTGTAGTGTGTGCAACTAGCAAAAACTTGAGAAACATGTGAGGTGATATGTGAATAGTAAGCAATCACAAAGTCTACAAAATTCATCACATAGAATTTGAAAGAGACTATCACCTAAAGAGTTATATCATATAACTCTCACATCTCCTAGAATAAAAGCTTGCAATCATGTATGTTTCTTGATTTGCCTCAAAATTAATATTCAATTTAATTGATTAGAAACTTAATAATAGCCGGAATAATGTACACACCAATTTTATGAATTGTGAAATTATTATAGCCCAATAATGTACACACCAATTTTATTTAGAGGCTACACCTTATGTTCTTTTTGTGCATGTGCTACACTTTCTCGAGCACAAAATCTTATGATATGCACTAAGGTGTTCATGATTGGCTAGTAAACAGTGGTGAGATGGTTATTTATGCCTTTCTCAAAAAGTTCAAGTCTAACAATCAAAGGCATGTGATTTCAAGATCAAGATCATGTGATCAAAAACTACAAACATCTTCCCACACAACATGCACTACAAAGACTTCAGCCAGTAAAGTGCAATAAATAAGCTCATCCAAGCTAAACAAGGTACATAAACATGTTATGTAAATATAATATGGCCAACCTTAATTATAAATTCAAGATATATAATACAAAACACATAAAAATCTTTTTGGTTTAAAAAAAATTTTATGACCAAAAACAAAAAGCACACATTATGCTAAATGAAGAAAATCGCAAATGCAATGCATGATAGTGCTTAACTAAGCTATAGAGGGTACACAAACAAGAAATATCAATTTCTTAATTAACTCTTGAGTACATGTACAAACTAGCACATACTCATACAAAATCATAAATAGCTTAGCACTTATATAACACATACTTTTTATATTTCTCCACAATATCAAGCATGTTCTAAATCAAGAGAGAGATATCATAATTCATGTAATCCTCAAGAAAAATAAAACTAGACACAAAATAAAATATTTTTATCTTTTTGAAATTTTTCAATGTTTTTGGATTTTTTTTTATAATAAAAAACAACCAAAAAAACAAAACACCCAAAAACAAAAAAACAAAAAACAAAACATGTCCACAAATAATTAAAAGAATTAAAATAGGGACAAGTCAGCAACACTCACCTTAGAGAATCTTTTCTCACCCATATAGCACGAGTTTTCGGCTTTGTAAGTGAAAATCCATGTGAAGCAGAGTGTATTTGAGGGATTACACCAATCTTCTGAGAAAGACTGAAATCCTGCAAATTCCTTTCACAAGCCAACAAGCTTAAATTTTTCAAAAGCATATGAAACAATTTATTTGAAATCATGGCAGGAAAAATATCATCACATATCCTAGATTGAAATTCAGAATGTTTAAATTTCAATTTATAACAATTAGAACGAATGTGACCGGAGACACCACAAAATTGACAAACAGGAACAAATTTAGGAACATCAGTATTCCTAACTGCAAATCTAGTCTCAGATTTTGGTTTTTGCCTCAACAAAGAACAATTTGGTCTAATATGACCAACAACACCACAAAGGTGACAGGTAGGCACAAAAACAGATTTACTATGCTTTCTAACAGTAGGTTTAGACTTAGGTGTAGAAACTTTAGCGTCTACATCAGAACTTTTACCTTTGTCTAACCTAGCAAAATAAGCATTTTCTTTATTATTCCTCTTGAAAGGAGGGATATGAACTTTTTCAACTTTAGGCTTAAGAGAAACAGAAACACTTCTGTTATCATCAGCAGGCTTGGTACAAGTCAAATTTTCAATCTTAGCTTTAGATTCAACTAACTCTTGTTCCAAGCTTCTCATCTTCTCATCTTGAGAGAAAATTTGATTTCTCAAAAATTCATTCTTTTTATTAGATTCATCTAATCTAACAATCAATTCCTCTTTTTCAAGATTAGCCAATTTTAACTCTTCCTTGAATTTCTTAGCAATTCTCACAGTTTTCAATAATTCCTTACGAAGAGTTTCACAGGCATCAAAAATATCAACAGAAACAATAGTGTCCTTTTTATTCAAATCATCACAAATATGAGCAGAAAGACACTTCAAATTATCCATGATAACAGGGATCAAGGATTAACTCTTAGATCAAAAGATCCAGAACAGAAGAGCTACCCGCTCTGATACCACTTGTAAGTTCGTTTAAACCCCTTAAACCCAACAGATTAACCTAGAGAATTAGCCAAGTGATTAACTTAGGTAATTTAATTAAATCTAGGTTAACACAAATAAGTAAAAACAGTAAAGCAGCGGAAATTAAATAACACAAAGATCTGATGACCCAGGAAAACCAAACCGGTAAAAAACCTGGGGAGGATTTAACCTAGCTATCCTCAAGGTAAAATAGCAAATCCACTAGAAAGAATTGAAGTTTACACAATAGCGACTTAGACCACTAACATCCTATTGCTACCCAATGTAGGAAACTTACTACCACGGCCACGTGACAGCTCCGAGATCCATGGACTCTTTCTTTCCTTAATCTTTGCAAAACACAAACACCACCGTTTGTGACTTTGAGATCCCACTCAAAGGTTTAGCAACACAAACTCTCCTGTTTGTGACTCCAAGACCACCCTTGAAGGTTTAGATCATCAGCACCTTTGATGATTAGAGAATGCAGCAACTTCAGCAATATCGGATCTTGAGATTCTTCAAGGAACAACACCGGTAGAAGTTATAAGAGAGGTTTTAGGAACAAAACCCTAAATACAAAAGAGGCACACTCTTCTCTCTCTAAAAAGCCTTTTAAAAAACGTGCTTAGGGTTTCCTTTATATAGTGGGAGAAGTAGATTTGAAACCCTAATCCTTAATGGGCTAGAACTGCTATTTGGGCCAACTTAAAATTCTGCAGATACGATTCTCGATCGGTCGAGCCTGTTTTTCGATCGATCGAACCAGGCAGATTCTGAAATCTTTTTTCTGCAGCTTGTATGTTCTTGTGTGCTTACGATTTGCCAATTGTTCTAAACTTTTAGAACCTAACAGTAGTCATATATATATTTTTGTTTTATTTCAATAATCTATAGGAAGTGAATCTTATGATTCACAATATTCAGTATTGTGGAATTGACTAATCTTTGTCTTATTTACACTAAATGTATCACTTTTTGTAAATACAAGACTTCGAGTCCATTTTCTATTGCTAGTCCTACTCAAACTGTGGAAGCTTTCCCTCAAAATAGTAGCTAAGGTGGGGATTCTGCATCTAGGAACTTGCAAGATGGAAAAGTACATGGAACCTGTCCTCATCTTAACTCTAAAACTATAGAAGAGCAAGGTTTCTATACAATTGTAGATTCCACATAACACAATCAAATTAGCTTTGACCTGAGGAAGAAAAAAAATTTGATAAGAGAATGATTGGAGGGAGAAAAAAAAGTTATCACAATGAACCAACTACAAATTATCTACCACCTCAAGCATTAGTGCTACATAATGAAATATTGCAGATACTAAATTTTTTTTAGTATTCTCCTCAAAAAAATTCCAAATCTTCATTAAAGTTGAAGAGCCCAACAATCTGACATACATCATCTAAAATACGAAGCCTATCAAGCTCTATGATGCATAATATAAGCCAATTAACAATGTGTCTGTTACCAAACCAAACCACTTTTCAAACCCAAGAAAAACTAGAATAAAAGGCTTCCAATCAGAAAGACGAAGGGTACATACAAAAAATGCACATAACTCTATAGTGGAGGAGAAGTCACTAAGAAAGTCCTCACAAATTTCGTACACAATCAAAATTGATCCCACTTCTATCTTAACAAAAAAAAAAAAAAAAATACTCCAATGCTAAATAACAAAATGGTACCAAAAAGTATAAAAATATACCTTAATATTAAAATAAACTAAAAATGCCATAGGAGACTATTTATTTTTTTATTTTTTTTGAGAAAAACCATTAAAGCCAATTTGATTCATTACTCTCCACTTAAAATGAAACTAAATGGAAATTAATTTGTGCTATAAATACTCCGTGACAATTTGCTGTCATTGTATGTGGGGTTTGATATAGGACACTTTTAGATTATTGTATCCGAATTCAGTGGTTTATTCTTGAAGGTATTTTTTTATAGTGAGGGAGATTCGATTGTGTTTTTTAGAACACAATACTTCAACTCACAGGTGAACAAATTTATCATAAAATTCATCAATAACATCTATAACAATAACAATTTTTATAAAATCAATAGCAATAACAATAACAATTTTTATAACATCAATAGGTATCACAACATCAATCAATAACAATAACAATTTTTATAAAATCAATCAATAATCAAAACAACATACACTGATAACCTGAATAACACAGCCCAACAAACGGAGGCAGGTAATCTCAAAAGTATTATCACACAATCTTCAAATCAAAGGGACCTTATCAGGAAGGCCATGGCTTAAGAACCAATTTTGGATTTTATGCTATTGACAATAGCATCATCTACTTGGAACGACTGAGTTAACGCTTCATTAGGCATTGGGGGTTGTGAACCAAAGAGAGTTGTTGAGGCAATCACAACCCCTAGCATGTGACAATTGAAAGAAGTGAAGACAATGCATGATTGCCAAAGTTAGCACATTGCCTTACTATTTGGATTTTCTTTTTTAATAATTCTACTATTTAAGCCAGATGACTATAGCATCCCAAATCCAATAAAATGGCACATTTATTCATGACCAATCTGCTGTTAGATCCTATTAAAAAAATTATGCAATTGAAAAACATTTAGCAAAAGAATTAAAAATGAAATCTGCAATCAACTAAAATTTAGCCAAAAGAAAAAAAAAATTAGCTATAAAAAATATGGGAAAGTAATCAAAGAAAGAGAAAGAATACAGAAAGAAAAAGAGGAAAATTTAGGCTATCATACCTTTCATTTTATTGTAGAGAACCCAACGGTAACTCTCTTATTAGAGAACCCAGCAACTTTTCTGGCAGGGAAAAAATAAATTAGTGATTCAGATAAATGACATTTGAAAGTTTGAGAAGATATGCTAACTACCCGTGAGGTGTTCAACAAAACCAAATGATGCCAACAAATTGCAATCGGTAGTATTTACAATTTTTTTTTTTTTTTGAGATAAAGATAGAAATTTTATTTGATAGAAGGGAAATACATGTAAAAACACATAACAACCTTGTAAGCATAAATACAATGGAACAAAGACCTGTTCTGCAGAAAACAAAATATGCAACAAAATAAATACAGCCCATGGACATACAATACAGAAATAGCAACAGATATTACACTCAGCCCCCTGTAAATAGCATTCAACAGATATTACACTCATAGCATTCGTAATTTTCATCAATCTTGTATTCCCAAAATAAGGCTGCACTGAACAAAGCGACAATCTAATAGAGGCAAACGAATTGCAATCTACACTTACAACCGAGTTCAAAATTAGAATCACATATATTACAACACTTGCAATTCATGCTGATATAAGAGTCTTAGAATGCTCAGAGATTATAAAACCATAACCTATATACAGAAAAATTAAATCTCTCATAATCTGAAATAAAACAAAAAATTAAGTAAATAAGAAATGGGTATGAAGAAAAGAAAGTGGTACATTATTCTTAACCGTTTTTTATGCTACAATTAAATGAATTCAAATTTTAGGTGCAAAGAGGAACTAAATCTAACAAAAATCTACCAAATAGGGGAAAAAAGTTTCTAACCAAAAAACAATAATCAACAATTTCAGGTGCAAACAAGAAATAAATCTAATAAAAATATACCAAACAGGGTAAAAAAAAAGTTCTAACCAAAAAAAAAAAATAAAAAAAACAAAACCCAATAAATTTAAATTAAGAACAGAAATTCCAATGATTTGCCTTTCCACCTACAATCCCAAAAAAAGAAAAGCTAAAGAAAAACCCATTAATTTTTTATTAGACAGATTGGAATTGAAATCAATCAATAACAAATGAAATCTACAACTGAATCCAAGAGAGAGTTAAAAACAAAAACCTAAATTTGTACATGATAAACGCAAAGTGAAACGATTGGAAGCCGGATCCACATCAACAACATCCCCTGCTACAGGCAGCGGCTACAATGCTCTTCGAATCCTCACCATACTTCACATCAGAATCGATAGTGGTTACAGAAGGCTGATCGAAAGCCTCTTCAGTTGGTTCTTCCTCTTCTTCTTTTCCGAGGCGATCTGGTGGGCGTGACAACAGTGGTAGTGTCATCATCTAGGGTTTGTTTAGGGTTTTCTTTTGTAGTAGTAGTAGGGTTGAGGTTGAGTAGGTCTGATGAATTGGTGGCCGTTGTGTGAGGGAATCGGAGATTGCGTGAGAATGGCACCTCTTATCGCTTACTTCTTTCTTATCTAAGTTTTGGATTTTGATTTTGGGGAAGGAGATGGTTTTGATTTTTGGGTTTCTGAGAAGAGAGAGGAGTTACGAGTCTTCATTTTAGATTTTAGAAGAGAATTGGGTTTGGTTTTGCGGTAAACAATGTTTTGGGTCTGTAAAATCATTATGTTAAAGCTTTTTGATTTCATCGCCTCTCTCTTTCTCTGTTACTCTTCGTGTCCTCATCGCCACTCTCTCTCTCTCTATTTCTATCTTGGTGCAAATCTAATTTTAACTGGTTGATTTTTTTTATTTATAATGAGAGGGTTTTAAACGGTGTTTTAGCATTATGAAACAATGTAATTTATCACTGTTTAACTTAAACGTGGCTGAATTTTAGACAACCATTTTTCCTACATGGTTGCACCTCGTTAATTGTAGGAACCAACTTTCTCTCAACTTCTGCTATTATATATAGTATATGACTAGTGTTTAACCCGCGCAATGCGCGGGATCATTTTATGAAATAGAAAATGTCAGTTCGTTTAGACCCCTTAAACCCAACAGATTAACCTAGAGAATTAGCCAAGTGATTAACTTAGGTAATTTAACAGATCTAGGTTATCACAAATAAGCAGAAACAGTAAAGCAGCGGAAATATACAGAACACAAAGATATGATGACCCAGGAAACCACACCGGTAAAAACCTGGGGAGGATTTGACTTAGCTATCCTCAAGGTAAACTGAATCCACTATGAAAGAATTGAAGTTTGCACAATAAGACTTAGACCGCTAACATCTTATTGCTACCCAAGTATAGGAAACTTACTACCATGATCCCATGATAGCTTCGAGATCCACGGACTCCTTCTTTCTTGAATTCTTCAGCAAATCCACAAGCGCACCTGCTTGTATATCTTTGTGCTCTTTTGATTCTGCAACTGTATTGATTTACACAACTCTTGACATGAATCTCAAGTTTGTAAACCCTAAGTGTATGTGAAGGTAAACACCTCTAGATCTCACAAAGAGATTCACAAACACAGCATTCAGAACTCTAAAAACGTGGCTAGGGTTTTCCCTTATATACTTAGGGCAAAACATAAAACCCTATACATTAAATGGACTAGGGCTGAGTTGGAAAATTCTGCAGAAAAACGATCTGCCCGATTTTCGATCGATCGAGCCTAATTTTCGATCGATCGAGTCTGACAGAAAGTTAACAGTAATTCTGCAAAACAACTCGATTCCAACTTTACATTAAGACCCATACTTTGAGCAAGTCTAACACAAGACTAAACATTGTTTTGATCATGGTTTGCCAACATACAAATTGAAGTTCTAATACATTAGTTCCTAATTCTTAGAACCTAACAAACTCTCCCTTTGGCAATCCGTGACAAAACACAGACATAACAAAAGCTCAAAGTTTATACATTGAAATAGCCCATTACAAAATAAATAGCCACTTAGACAATTCAACCTAAACTACTATCTAACAGTTGCAAGGTAGACAGCAGCTCGACTGAAAACAACCTGTATATTCCTGTAACACTTAACAAACACATAAACGCATGTGTAGAAGAAAGAAACAAGGAATATAAAAAAAATTTCTTGATTTCACATAACACAAAATAAAGACATATATCATGAATAACATCATAAATATAAATCAATAAGCAATGAAGTATAGTGAAACAAGAAACATATCAGTAACCAATGTATCACAAAACATATATCTCCTAATCAAGAGCCAAAAATGTAAATACAAAGTGAAGCGCCTAGATACAATCTAATAACTCCACAAGCTCCAAGGTATCACAAAAACTACAAAAGCTCAAAACTCCCCCTAAAACAAAAATCTCCAAGATATACAATGTGCACTCCCCCTTTTTGTGACGAATTGCCAAAGGGCACTCAGTCATCATCAAAAGGAGGTGAAGGAGAACGATGAGAGCTCGCCAGATCAGCTCGCAAGGCACGTAGCTCATCAAGGATGTCCACCAATAACTGACCATGAGCCACCTGAACGGTCACGACAGTATCCAGAGTCCGACGAAGGTCAGAAACCTCATCAAACGGTGGAGGAACATCAGCAGCAGCAGCAGCAACAGGATCAGCAGATGGCTCAGCCGCAGGTACATCTGTAGACGAAGAGGGGGATGAGTGACACCGGAAGGCCCTACCTTAGGATGCTTAGAGCTAGCTCGAAGTTGAGCAGCCCTTTGCCTCAAAAAGGTAGCACCAATAGGAGCAATAATATGAACAGGCTCAGAAACAGGAAAATCAGCTAGACCAAGATGAAGGAGAATCCTATGAATGAAAATAGGAAAGAATAGCGCATGAGCCGTAGAGCTAGACCGATGAACCTCGTTCAAAGAACGAAGGAACAAATGAGGAAAACTGATAGGAGCATCAGTGACTAGCGCATACAAAAACACACACCGCTCAAGAGGGATGGTGTGGACATGAGAAATCGGCTACAAAGAATGACACGCTATCCTAAAGAAAAGATAGTGAAGCTCGAAAAGCTCAGCAGAAGTGATCCGAGGATCAGAACCCCACTGGATAGAAGACCCAGTGATGTATGACAAGACATCATCTAGAGGTGGAGACTCCTCATAAGGAAAAATGGAATGGTCAACAATGGGCACCCCAAGAGCATCAGACACTACCCGAGGGGTAATGCGATACTCCACACCACGTAACCACACCTTTACCAAGGTGTCGTTATCGTAGACATGGATAGAGAGATTCGAATAGAACTCTCTAATCAAAGAAGCAGGAGGAGGACGCTCAAAATCAAGTAGAGATAACCAACCCCGACGCTCAAAGTTCCGTCTCACCTCAGGATCAACCTCATCTAAGATAACCCTACGCTCCCCCCAAATTTGACGCCTAAGATTAAGGGTCTCATAGGTCTCTTGGTTCTGGGCAGTAGGAAACCGATCACTATCGAAAGAAGGTGAAGGGTCAGAAGTCCTACGGGCTCTAGTTTTCCTAGGCATGGTGCTAAGGAATAAGGAGAGACACAGAAAAAGAAGAGCAAAAACCAAAAACCAAGGGCAGACTGCAAGTTAGCACAGCATAAAATATAGAAAAATAGCAAATCTATATGATGCATGAGCATGAATACCAAATGATGCATGTACTAATGCAGTAACAAGTTCAATCATGATTCAAATTAACAAAATTGGCTTGAGCAATTAATTTTTATCAAAAATACCCAATTTGAAAATCCTAAATTTTCAAAACACAACAAAGTGATAAATTGATCAACACAATAGTTAATTGACACAATATAATGATCAAATTTATCAATCCAACAAGCCAATTTCATCAATTTTAATCAAATTGAACAAAACCCCAAATTTTCCCAATTTCAAGCCCTAGAATTTCAAATTTTCCTCAAAACACCAAATTAACCAAATTAAACCATGTGGAGTGATTGAATACACTGTCCCCACAAAAACCCATGAAAACTTTTAAAGAAAAAGAGCCAAAATCAAGCCCAAAAAGACAAAAATCCTAAATGCCGAAAATACCCATAAAATGCATGAAAAAATGCATGAATCTTGAAAATAAATGCAAAGGGAAGGGCAAAAAGGTCTTACCGGCCTTGAAGGAGTGATTTGGTGCAAAAAGAACGGAGCAAGATGACAAAATCCAGCAAAAAGTGATTGACCGGTTGGTAGGGAGGGAAAAAGTCTTTGAAAAGATTTTGAAAAAGTGAACAGTCACGTGAAAAACTTCCCTTTTTAAAAACAGCCAACACGATTTTCGATTGATCGAAAATTACATTCGATCGATCAAAAATAACTTCGATTGATCCAAATTCAACTTGGATCGATCGAGTCAACCAGAAACTTTTATACTGATTTTGAAACATTTTCGATCGGTCGAAAAACAGTTTCGATCGATCGAAATTCTGGAAAAAATAATTTTTGAAAAACACACCAATTTCAGTGCAGTCATTTCTCAAAGCATCAGATTTTATGAGAAAAATGCATGAGTATGAGATGAAATGTTTTCCAAAAACATATGAATTCAACCCAGATTTCTCAAATCAAAAGTTTCTTTCAAAAACCCCAAAAAAAATCAAACAAGCAAACATGTTCTGCATCAAGTTCCAGAAATTCTCAAACTCAGTTGGTCAGGCCAAAAAACACACAATAACATGTACACAGTTTAGCAAAGTGTAACTTGTGTAGTGTGTGCAACTAGCATAAGCTTGAGAAACATGTGAGGTGATATGCACATATTGATCAATCACAATTTCTACAAAATCCATCACATGAACTTGAAAGAGACTATTACTCAAAGAGTTACATCCTATAACTCCCACATCTCCTAGAATAAAAGCTTGCAATCATGTAAGTTTCTTGATTTGCCTCATTATTCAATTTAATTGATTAGAAACTTAATAATATATCCGGGATAATGTACACACCAATTTTATTTGAATTTGTGAGATTATTATAGCGCAATAATGTACACACCAATTTTAATTAGAGGCTACACCTTATGTTCTTTTTGTGCATGTGCTACACTTTCTCGAGCACAAAATCTTACGATATGCACTAAGGTGTTCATGATTGGCTAATAAACAGTGGTGATATGGTTATTTATGCCTTTCTCAATAAGTTCAAGTCCAACAATCAAAGACATAAGACTTCAAGATCAAGATCATGTGATCAACAAATATAACATCTTCCCACACAACATGCACTTCAGCTAGTAAAGTGCAATAAAATAAGCTCATCAAAGCTAAACAAGGTACATACATATGACATGTAAAATTTGATTGACCAACCTTGTCTTCAAATTCAAGAAAAAATAGCAAAAACATAATTTGCAAAATTTTTTTTTTTTTTTTAAATCAAAGAAACAAACATCCTAGAATGAAATGCATGAATGTAATGCAATGCAAATCCTAGAAACAGAGGTCACCAAAGATAGAGCAATGAAGCACAAGGACCATGTCAGACAGACTCAATTAGATTGAGCCTTTTGCATCCAAAACTTTTTAGATGCAACTCTTGCATTGGAGTTATGATTCACTTTAGAATTCTGAGCAACTCCAGGATTGGAATAAAGGTTTAAAATCTTTACCAATTCACCAATAAGTACCATAGGATCATGTGCTTGGGGCACAAGTACTTTAGTTTTATTTGCTCGCTTCGCAGCTTGCAATTTAAAACAATTTGGACGAATGTGTCCAGGTTTTCCACAAAAATGACAAACCCATGCAAGCTTATCATGCAATTTTCCCTTAGTAGAAGTAGAAGCTCTAGAATGAGAGGATTGAAGATCAACCCTAATCTTTTTAGGTGGAGTAACATCTATAGGCTTGACAGGTTCACTCACCAAGGGTTTGACAATCTCACTCTTAGGAGGTTCAGAAGAGGGAACAAATTTAGTGGAAGAAGATTCAGGCACATAAATACTTTCCTCAAAGCCTAAACCAGTTTTATCAGAAGGAGACTTTTGAATGCTTAGCATGTGATCAAGTTTGGAGCTTGCAGACCTATTAGTTTGTTCTCTAGCAACAGATAAATCATGTTCCAAACATTTAACTTTATCAAGTAAAATCATGTTCTCAGTTTTCACATTATTCAAAAGCTCATTTGCATCAAACAATTTCACAAGTAAATTTTTCTTTTCAAGTTCCAGATATGCAATTTTCTTCAAGCCTAACTCAACATTCATGGCATCCTTTGCAGCAACTTTGCAAAGTTTATTGTAGGCTTTCTGTAAATCTGCATCCTCAGAGAGTTCCCCATCAGAAGGGTTCTCTTTAACAGACACGCTTTCATTAACTACCGTAGTAGCAGTGAAAGCAATGAAGTTTCCATCCTCATCACTAGCGGATTCATTGTCGGAAACTTCATCATCACTAAGGGTTACAGCCATAGCTTTACCCTTAAATCTCAAGTATGTGGGACATTCAGATTTTAAATGACCATACCCTTGACAACCATAACATTGTTGTCCCAAAGAATTATTAGGAAGCTGACCTATTTTCTCCTTAGGTTTTTCAGTGTTATTGACCTTAGTGGGATCATTCTTCCTAAAATTTCTAGGTTCAACAGTGTTCTTGCCTCTTGCCCTTCTGTTATTGTTCCTAAGAAAGTTTCTAAAGTTCTTGGCAAGATAGGCAATCTCTATAGCAGAGAGTTCATCATCAAATCCACCATCCTCAACATCTTCAACAAACTTAAGAGCCATTGATTTGGATTTGTTAGTCTTAGGGAGGTCTAACTCATAGGACTGAAGAGATCCTACAAGTTCTTCAACAGGGATGGAGTCCACATCCTTGCTCTCAGTGATGGCAGTCACTTTGGGTCTAAAATCCTCAGTCAAAGATCTAAGAATCTTCCTAACAATTTTAGGTTGATCATAGATTTCACCCAAATTATAAGCAGAATTAACAATATCATTCAATTTAGCATAGAATTCATCAAAAGATTCATCATCATTCATTCTAATGCTTTCAAATCTAGTAGTTAATTGCTGCAATTTATTTATCTTAACTGCCTTTGTGCCTTCATGCACAGTCTGGAGGATATTCCAAGCAGTATGAACAACCTCAACATTAGAGATTCTCTTAAATTCCTCCATGGAAACAGCATTAAAAATAGCATTCATAGCTTTGCTATTAAAAGCGGCTGCCTCCTTTTGAGAAGTTTGCCACTTACTTACAGGAGTAGTGGGCTTCTCCCATCCGTACTCAACGGAATTCCAAACCCTCTCATCAATGGATTTCAAGAAAGCTTTCATCCTTACTTTCCAATAAGCATAGTTGTTTCCATCAAAGTGAGGTGGAACAACAAGAGAGTGTCCGTGTTCCATGACAACAGGGGTCAAGGATCAGCTAAAAGATCAAAGGATCAAAACAAAAGCTACCCGCTCTGATACCACTTGTCAGTTCGTTTAGACCCCTTAAACCCAACAGATTAACCTAGAGAATTAGCCAAGTGATTAACTTAGGTAATTTAACAGATCTAGGTTACCACAAATAAGCAGAAACAGTAAAGCAGTGGAAATATACAGAACACAAAGATATGATGACCCAGGAAACCACACCGGTAAAAACCTGGGGAGGATTTGACCTAGCTATCCTTAAGGTAAACTGAATCCACTATGAAAGAATTGAAGTTTACACAATAAGATTTAGACCGCTAACATCTTATTGCTACCCAAGTGTAGGAAACTTACTACCATGACCCCATGATAGCTCCGAGATCCACGGACTCCTTCTTTCTTGAATTCTTCAGCAAATCCACAAGCGCACCTGCTTGTATATCTTTGTGCTCTTTTGATTCTGCAACTGTATTGATTTACACAACTCTTGACATGAATCTCAAGTTTGTAAACCCTAATTGTATGTGAAGGTAAACACCTCTAGATCTCACAAAGAGATTCACAAACACAGCATTCAGAACTCTAAAAACGTGGCTAGGGTTTTCCCTTATATACTTAGGGCAAAACATAAAACCCTATACATTAAATGGACTAGGGCTGAGTTGGAAAATTCTGCAGAAAAACGATCTGCCCGATTTTCGATCGATCGAGTCTGACAGAAAGTTAACAGTAATTCTGCAAAACAACTCGATTTCAACTTTACATTAAGACCCATACTTTGAGCAAGTCTAACACAAGACTAAACATTGTTTTTATCATGGTTTGCCAACATACAAATTGAAGTTCTAATACATTAGTTCCTAATTCTTAGAACCTAACAGAAAAAAATCAACATAACAATACATTAAAATTCGTCAAGTGCATGTTGTACAGCCCCTCACTTGTCCTATACTTGTAGAAATTTTATCTATAAAATACAATACAAAATATCACTCCCTTCATATGTTACAATAGTTTTCATCTAGAAACAAAATATCAAGCACATGAGATATATATATATATATATATATCAAGCAAACTAACCACAAACTAAAGGTCTTTTATGTTAGTTTTTTTTTTCTATTTCTTTTTCTTTTTTCTTTTAATAAGTCTTGGGTTTATAGAGACAAAACATAACCTTAATTCACAACACATTGCTCTTTTGGTTTCCATGATATAACAACTTCAAATTGTTAATTACAATGGACATAATTAGAATCAATCAATCAATAAACAAAAGCACTAATAAGATTTTAGATGAAAGATATGAAACAATTCTCACAAAATCTAAAGTTATATATTACAATGTCCTTAAAATAAAAATTTTAAAAAAATAATTCGGGCAAACATACCCAAAGTAAAATAATAGATGCAAGAAACCATTGTTTGCAAGGGACTAAACTGATAGATATACACATGTCTAATAAGCTCTGGAAGAAACAGCTTGTCCTTTGTATCTGCACAAATAAATAACCCAATTTCTATTATATGAAGCAATAAATTCCATTTTACAATCAACCATTGTATAACCTTGGTCTATCCTACGTAAAAATTAGAAAAAGACAACCATAATATAAGCAGCATGTTTCAACAAATGGTAATATACTATAAGAGCTTGTACTTTTGAGTAAAACATTTGAATTTTAACCTTTGAACTATTCGTAGTTGTTCTGATTTTCACTAATCATAATCTTGTGTTAGTGATATGCCAGAGAGAGGAGATGGGTGCGGAGCACGAACCCATCTATTAGAACAGGTTTTAACTCTTCTATTGGCTTAAAATTGTGCCACAATACACTGCCATCTTTCATTTAAACAACCAAGTTTGAGATATTCATCTAATTCTTCTCAAATTTATGTGGGAAAATAACTGTTTTAAAGTCCTTTATAAGTGGATTATCCAAAAAAAAAAATAGTCCTCTAGAAGTGCATAATTGCGGCAATAAAGATGAAGCAAACATCAGACACATTAATTCCAATGCTTTCAAGATTTCTAAAGCTTGATTATCCAAAACCAATTATAAATACCCTAAAACTAAACCAAAATCAAACACAAAATTAATTGAATCCAAATACTCCCAAAATTTTTTAGTACATGGAGAAAATAAATCGAATCAAAAAATCAAATCAAAACCTAATGTAACCCAAATACCTAAATAAAAATGAATCCAACCAAATTACTCTAAACTAATTCATATTTCATACCCAATTCTAAGAAAGAAAGGAGGGAAAAAAAAAAAAAAAAACTTTAACTGTGGTAGCTCAGATTCACACTCCCTCTCACTTTGTCATCACACCACAAACCAACACTCACACGGAAATGAAAACAACACAGCAATGTTAAATTCCAATGTATAAAATGAAAGGTTTTCATAGAAACATACACTGATACAAAACTTTAGGAACTATATTAAATCTTTCGCTCTATGACTAATTATGTATCTTTCATAAGAAAAAGAAAGAAGAGTAGAATTGATTTGTCTTCTTTTGTTCCCATACAGATAAATCTCCTGTTGTGCAGCTTTTAATGCTATAAACTAACAAAAGATAATCGCAAGCAGCTTATGCAGTTAGAATAAATCAAAACACCCAATATGGTTGGTGACAATTATATTTGAAAGAGAACATAACAGTTTGACAGTTTAGTTGAATACAGTATAAGAATTAATTGAATGCAAATATTTGTTTCTTTGAAGAGAAAGCTGGCTAAAATATGCAAATCAAAGCCAATTCAAACGCAAATGCACTAATGGACAAAATCTAATACAAAGTATGAGAAAGACAGAGAAAATCAGGCTGTCCTTACCTATCAATTTGTTCTAGCAACTTCTTCTTGTAAATTACCCTAGTTTTGTGCTTGGCAAATAACTTAGCAAACCTATATTTTAACAAAATGATAGGGTCAAAAAGCTTTCCAAATTACAGGAGAGAAAGATGAAAGAGAGACTACAAAAGAAAGGTTTGATCCATCAAAAATTACCATAAATTATGTAAACTTGTGAAACTAAAGAGACATTGGAATTTCAAGAGCATTATCAAAGAAAAATGTTGCAAGGATCTTAGTTAAAAACTAAGTTTTGAACTTTACTCTAAAAACTCCTTTACAAATTCAATGCCTTGCTTTTAGTAAGTTAGATCCTCACAAAGCACCATGTACCTCAAACAGGAGATATAAGTTAGTTACAACTTCACCTTATAAAAATTAAGTATAAGCATTTCCTTCTAAACCAAGCTTGCTAAAGCCATCTATTAGAACATGTGTCACAATAAAGGAGAGAAAGATGAAAGAGAGACAATAGAAGAAGCTAAAAAATAAATTGTCAATGGTATGGATATTGTAAATATGTTGAAAGTGTGTTTCCATATAAAAGGTAGTTCAACAATTTAGCAAAAACAGTATTCTTGGTTATTTATTTGTTTATCTCTATTTAAAAACACAGCAAATAATCTAGGAAACCATAATTTCACTCAAAAAATTACAAACTATCCTTTCATTGTAAACTGTGAAATTTAAAAGCAGCAAAGGTGAAAGATGACTATTAAAATTAGAAATTAAAATCCCTAATGTTACCCAAACCAATATATAGAGAGACCATAATCTGTCAGATTTAAAAGCAGCAAAGGTGAAAGTTAACCATTTAAATCAAGAGCAAAAATCCCTAATTCAAAAACATAGCAAATAATCCAGAAAACCATAATTTCACATAGAAAAAATTATAAATTATCCTACATAGTAAAGTGTCAGATTTTAAAGCAGTAAAGGTGAAAATCCCTAACATTACCAAGAGCGAAAATCCCTAATGTTACCCAAACCAAAATACATAGATGATAATTTGAAACAAAGCATCCAAAGAAAGAGAATAAATCCATCTATCCTTAAATAGGTATCAAAGGAAAACTCTAGACAATTCAGTAGGAGAGGAAAATTTTAAATATAAAAATTCAAATAGGAAAAGCACCAGTGAGAAGTTACAGTAATTGAAAATAGTGGTTGGAGTGGGAAAGAGTATGCTTACCTTCCAGATATACTACTGCAGAGAAGGGATGGAGGCAGTGAAAACAATCAGAGTAGCAAGGATGGGGCAAAGTACGCATAGAGCATATGGCAGTTAGAAGGGAAGCAATAGAGTAGAGAATGAACAATGAGAAATAGTTATTCTAGAAGAATTAATATTAAACAAATATGAAATTTCAAGCACAAAGAAATTGATTTTGAAACGTAAAAGGAACAAAGCAGCAAATATAAAGTGAAGGAACCAAATTGATTGAAATAAAGAGAGCATGCATAATTAATTGGGGGGAAAAAATGAACTCAACTGACTCATACCTATTCTTGGAATTTGTCATCTTATTCTTTATAGGAGCTAGATTAAGGAAAAAGGTCCAATTTACTTATTTATTCCCACTTGACTTGTAAAGCTTACATCTTTTATCCGAAAGAAACTACGTTTTAACCCAGAAACCGTAGATAAATAAACATGAACAAATTTAACCCAAATAATGAAAACAGAACCACTTATAACTCAAATACCATAATGAGAACCAAATATAACCTAAAGACCCAAACAAATGTCAAAGCCTGATCAAAATGTCAAACTGAAAGATGAAGAGAAAATCTTAATTTGAATACCAAAATCGAAACCAATCCAAACAAAATATCAAACCCTAATCATAATTAATAAACAAACTTAAATCGAAGATAAAAACTCACCGGTATATAACGGCGGTGGGATGCTAAAGGAGTGAGAGAGTGGCAATGGGCTATAGTTTAGGGGTTTTAAGAATTGAATGAGGCAGAGAAAATGGCTTCAACACGGAGGAAGAGGCAAAGAAGAAGAAACGGTTTATCTGGAGTGGGTACTTTTGGGTTTTATGTGTAAATCGGGCTTTCAAACGTTGTAATGATCAGGATTTTGGTTGGATTTAACCGTAAACTTGGTAAAATTGATGTTGAGTTCTTCGTTCTGCCTCTTTCTTTGCTTCTTTCCATGTGTGCTCGTCACCTCCCTCTCTTTCATTGCCTCTCTATTTCTGTTTCTGTGTACCCTTTAATTTTAACTGGTTTTTTTTTCTTGGAATCCCCTTCTCCGACCGATTTCAATTCTCCAACGTGCCTTTTCGGCTCGTCGTCGCTCGTTAGGTCCACCACGTTGCTTTTTTCTTCCTCCTCGCTCATTGAATCGCCCAAATCTCCCAAATCCTTCACCTTCTGATCCATAACTTCTTCGTTCTTGGCGTCCTTAGGATCCGACTCCTTCAATTTCTTGCTTCTATTGGTCGCCACAACCTCATTCTGAGTCATCCTTGTTAGGTTCTAAGAATTAGGTACTAATGTATTAGAACTTCAATTTGTAATGTTGGCAAACCATGATCAAAATATTCTTTAAGTTGTGTGTTATACTTGCTCAAAGTATGGCTTTTTATGTAAAGTTGGAATCGAGTTGACTGCAGAATTACTATGCACTTTCTGCCTGACTCGATCGATCGAAAATCGTGCAGAACATTTTTTTGCAGAATTTTTCCAACTCAGCCCTAGCCCATTTAATGTATAGGGTTTTATGTTTTGCCCTAAGTATATAAGGGAAAACCCTAGCCACGTTTTTAGAGTTCTGAATGCTGTGTTTGTGAATCTATTTGTTAGATCTAGAGGTGTTTACCTTCACATACACTTAGGGTTTCTAAACTCAAGATTCATGTCAAGAGGTTGGTAAATCATACAGTTGCAGAACAAAAGATCTTCAAGATATACAAGCTGGTGTTGCTTGTGCTTTGCTGAAGAATTCAAGGAAAGAAGGAGTCCGTGGATCTGGGAGCTGTCACGTGGTCGTGGTAGTAAGTTTCCTACAGGTAGGTAGCAATAGGATGTTAGTGGTCTAAATCTTTATTGTGTAAACTTCGATTCTTTCATAGTGAATTCGTTTTACCTTGAGGATAGCTAGGTTAAATCCTCCTCAGGTTTTTTACCGGTTTGGTTTTCCTAGGTCATCATATCATGTGTTCTTTATTATTCCGCACTTTTACATGATTTGATATATTTGTGTTAACCTAGATATGTTTAAATTACCTAAGTTAATCACTTGGCTAATTCTCTAGGTTAATCTGTTTGGGTTTAAGGGGTCTAAACGATCTTTCAAGTGGTATCAGAGCGCGTAGCTTTTGTTTTTGATCCTTTGATCTTTAAGCTGATCCTTGACCCCTGTTGTTATGGATTTCTCTGAAATCTTCTCTTTAGTTTGCCACATTGTCTACTTGGTGTGCCTGTCCTTTACCATTTGTGTCAAAATTTTTCTTGAGTGTCTTGGTATAATCACATATGATAATAATTACATGTGCTATACTGCTTTAACTGCCTTAAAGGTACGTGATTCTTGTCTTTGGTATTTGGATAGTGGTTGTCCCAAGCACATGACAGGAAATAAAGCCTTGTTCAAGACACTCTTCGAAGGAAAGATTGGAACAGTTACTTTTGGAGATGGAAGCAAATCTATGATCAGAGGCATTGGTACTGTGGATATTCCAGGATTACCAGTCTTTGAAGATGTTTGGTATGTTGATGGGTTGAAGGCTAACTTACTCAGCATAAGTTAGATTTGTGACAATGGACTGAATGTGTTCTTCACTAAACAAGAATGTGAAATACTTGATGAAGGAGGTGACTGTATGTGTGTTGGTGTGAGGACAGCTGATAACTGTTATGGTATCACCCCAAGTATAAGCAACAAATGCTTCAGTGCTAAGATCAATCAAGTTGACTTATGGCATCAAAGGTTGGGACATGCTAGTCTTAAGCAATTAGAGAAGATTTCAAAATATGATGCAGTAATTGGGTTGCTCAAGTTTGAGAAGATTGAAAAATGCATCTGCGGACCATGTCAGATGGGTAAACAAGTGAAGTCCAAACATCCATTTGTAGCTGATGTTCAGACCTTTGGAGTTGCTGCACATTGATCTCATGGGTCCTGCCAGAGTTCAGAGTTTAGGTGGAAAGAAGTATATTCTAGTTGTTGTGGATGACTTTACCAGATTCAAATGGGTTGTACTTTTGAAAGATAAAGTCGAGGCTCCTGAAAAAATGATTCATCTGTGCAAAAAATTGCAAGTAGAAAAAGGAACTGTGATAGCCAGAATAAGAAGTGACCATGGAAAAGAGTTTGAGAACACAAAACTGGCTACGTTTTGCAATCATCAAGGCACACATCAGGAATTCTCTTCACCCAAAACACCACAACAAAATGGAATAGTGGAAAGGAAAAATAGGGTTGTACAAGAAATGGCCCATGTCATGCTTCATAATAAGAAGATGCCTAAATCTTTTTAGGGAGAAGCTGTTAATACTGCATGTCACACTCTCAATCGGGTATATTTCAGACCTAACTCCAAGCAAACTCCCTATGAACTCTGGAGAGGAAAGAAGCTTGTAGTCAAATACTTCAGAATATTTGGCAGTGACTGTTACATTCTGAGTGATAGAGAGAACCTGGAAAAGTTTGATGCTAAGAGTGACAAGGGTTATTTTCTGGGATACTCTTCCACCAGTAGAGCATACAGAGTATACAATCTGAGAACTAAAACAGTCATAGAATCTTCAAATGTAGTGATCAATGATGAATTAAACTCAGAAGGTCATTCAGAAAATGCACCTCAGGTTCAAGAAAAGATTATGGAAGTTGATGATTCTCTACCTGAAAACTATGTGGGAAAGCATACAGAGGAAGAGTTGATGGTATTGAATGATACAGCATCTGTGCCATCAAATTCAGAACCTTCAACACCAGTTCATGGAGCTCAACAAGAACAGAGAGAATTTCAAAGTCCATCAGATTAGAAAGGTACCTCTACTTCATTGGTCAAAGATCCATCCTCAAGAGTTAAGTTGAATCATCCTGCTACTAATATATTGGGGAGTTTGAATGATAACATGAGATTGAGATCCAAAGCATTAAATGTGATTACTCACTCATGCTATCTATCCCAATTTGAATAGAAAAAGGTGGATGAAGCTCTACAAGATGCTGATTGGGTAAATTCTATGCACGAAGAACTTCATCAGTTTGTTCGAAATGATGTGTGGGAATTAGTTCCTAGACCAAAGGAAGTCAATGTTATTGGAACTAAGTGGATCTTCAAGAAGAAGTCAGATGAACATGAAACTGTTATCAGAAATAAATCTAGGCTTGTTGCCCAAGGATACACACAAGTAGAAGGGATTGATTTTGATGAGACTTTTGCACCTGTAGCAAGATTGGAATCCATTCGAATTCTTTTGGCTATAGCAAGTCATATGAACTTCAAGTTGTATCAAATGGATGTCAAGAGTGCTTTCTTAAATGGCATGTTACAAGAAGAGGTATATGTTGAACAACTGAAAGGTTTTGTTGATCCTCACAGGCCGAATGATGTCTACAAGTTGAAGAGAGCTCTGTATGGATTGAACCAAGCTCCACGAGCTTGGTATGATAGACTAACTGCATATGTCACGGACCATGGCTTTAAGAGAGGTTTTGCTGACACCACTCTGTTCATACGAAAGGATAAGAATCATTTTGTAGTTGCTCAAATTTATGTTGATGATATTGTTTTTGGTGCTACTAATGATTCTCTTACTCAATCTTTTGCAGATGAAATGAAGGCCATGTTTGAGATGAGTATGGTTGGTGAACTAACTTATTTCTTGGGATTGCAGGTAAAGCAAACGGATGCTGGAATTTACATCAACCAAGCTAAGTATGCACGAAATTTGGTCAAGAGATTTGGTCTTGACAAGGCTGCACATGCTAGGACACCAATGGCTGCTAATGCAAAACTAACAAACGATCCATCAGGTGAGTTTGTTGATGTTACCCTATACAGAAGCATGATTGGTTGTCTTTTGTACTTAACTGCTAGCCGACCTGATATTGCGTTTAGTGTGGGTGTTTGTTCTAGATTTCAATCTAATCCTAAGGTTTCTCACTTAAATACTATTAAAAGGATTATAAAGTATGTTACTGGAACTTGTGATTATGGTCTGTTTTACAGCAAAGAGTCAAATCTTTCTCTTGCTGGTTTTTCTGATTCTGATTCTGATTGGGCTGGTAATGCTGATGATAGAAAAAGTACAATTGGTGGTTGTTTTTATGTTGGTGCTAATCTTGTTGCTTGGATGAGTAAGAAGCAAAATTCTATTTCTTTATCTACTGCTGAGCAGAATATATTGCTGCTGGAAGTTGTTGTTCTCAGCTTCTTTGGATGAAAAAACTCTTGAGTGATTATGGAATATCACAGGGCACCATGGTTGTTTATTGTGATAACTCTAGTGCTATAGATATCTCTAAGAATCCTGTTCAACACTCTATGACCAAACACATTGAGATTAGATATCATTTCATTAGGGATCTTGTGGAACGGAAAATTGTTGCTCTTGAGTATATTTCAACTGAACGTCAGAATGCTGATATTTTCACCAAACCACTTGATAGAGGAAAGTTTGAGACTCTTCGTCAAGTTATTGGTGTGATTCTTTGTCCTTAGTCATTCTTGACTTCATGGTCCTTATGCTTCATTGCTCTATCTTTTGTGACCTTCGTTTCTAGGATTTGCATTGCATAACATTCATGCATTTCATTCTAGGATGTTTATTTCTTTTATATATAAAAAAAATTGCAAATTGTGTTTTTGCTATTTTTTTTTCTTTGAACTTGAAGACAAGGTTGGTCAATCAGATTTTGCATAACATGTTTATGTACCTTGTTTAGCTTTGATGTACTTATTTCTATTGCACTTTACTAGCTGAAGTTTTGTTGTGCATGTTGTGTGGGAAGATGTTATATTTGTTGATCGCATGATCTTGATCTTGAAGTCCTATGTGTTTGATTGACGGACTTGAACTTATTGAGAATGGCATAAATAACCATCTCACCACTGCTTACTAGCCAATCATGAACACCTTAGTGCATATCGTAAGATTTTGTGCTCGAGAAAGTGTAGCACATGCACAAAAAAAACATAAGGTGTAGCCTCTAAATAAAATTGGTGTATACATTATTGGGCTATAATAATTTCACAATTCAAATAAAATTGGTGTGTACATTATCCCGGCTATTATTAAGTTTCTAATCAATTAAATTGAATATTAATTTTGAGGCAAATCAAGAAACTTACATGATTGCAAGCTTTTATTCTAGGAGATGTGAGAGTTATATGATGTAACTCTTTAAGTAATAGTCTCTTTCAAATTCATGTGATGGATTTTGTAGAAACTGTGATTGATCACTATGTGCATATCACCTCACATGTCTCTCAAGCTTATGCTAGTTGCACACCCTACACAAGTTATTCTTTGCTAAACTGTATACATGTTATTGTGTGTTTTTGGTCTAACCAACCAAGTTTGAATATTTCTGGAAATTGATGCAGAACATGTTTGCTTGTTTAAATGGTTGAGGGATATTAAGAGAAAATCTTGCTTTGAGAGATCTGGGTTAAAAACATGGGTTTTTGGAAAACATTTCATCTCATACTCATGCATTCTATTCATAAAATCAAATGCTTTGAGGATTTTCAACACTGAAATTACTTGTTTTTTAAAAAATCTGTTTTTCCAGAATTTCGATCGATCGAAAGTATTTTTCTACCGATCGAAAATTGTTAGGTTCTAAGAATTAGGAACTAATGTATTAGAACTTCAATTTGTTTGTTGGCAAACCATGATCAAAACAATGTTTAGTCTTGTGTTAGACTTTGCTCAAAGTATGAGATTTTATGTAAAGTTGGAATCGAGTTTACTGCAGAAGTAACTGTTCACTTTCTGCCAGACTCGATCAATCGAAAATTAGGCTCGATCGATCGAAAATCGGGCAGATCGTTTTTCTGCAGAAAATTCCAACTCAGCCCTAGTCCATTTAATGTATAGGGTTTTATGTTTTGCCCTAAATATAAAAGGGAAAACCCTAGCCACGTTTTTAGAGTTCTGAATGCTGTGTTTGTGAATCTCTTTGTGAGATCTAGAGGTGTTTACCTTCACATACACTTAGGGTTTACAAACTTGAGGTTCATGTCAAGAGTTGTGTAAATCAATACAGTTGCAGAATCAAAAGAGCATAAAGATATACAAGCAGGTGCGCTTGTGATTTGCTGAAGAATTCAAGGAAAGAAGGAGTCCGTGGATCTCGGACCTATCATGGGGTCGTGGTAGTAAGTTTCCTACACTTGGGTAGCAATAGGATGTTAGTGGTCTAAGTCATATTGTGTAAACTTCGATTCTTTCATAGTGGATTCAGTTTACCTTGAGGATAGCTAGGTTAAATCCTCCCCAGGTTTTTTACCGGTTTGGTTTTCCTAGGTCATCATATCTTTGTGTTTTTTATTTTTTCGCTGCTTTACTTGATATGATTGTTATTGTTTTAACCTAGATCTGAATAATAAACCTAAGTATTCACTTGGTTAATTAATTAGGTTAAACAATCTAGTTTACAGGGGTCTAAACGAACTAACAAGTGGTATCAGAGCGGGTAGCTCTTTTGTTGTAGATCTTTTAATCTAAGAGCTGATCCTTGATCCCTATTATCATGGATAATTTTAAGTGTCTTACTGTTTTTGATTGTGATGATTTGAATAAGAAGGACACTGTTGTTTCTGTTGATCTTTTTGATGCCTGTGAAACTCTTCGTAAGGAATTATTGAAAACTGTGAGAATTGCTAAGAAATTCAAGGAAGAATTAAAATTGGCTAATCTTTAAAAAGAGGAATTGATTGTTAGATTAGATGAATCTAATAAAAAGAATGAATTTTTTAGAAATCAAATTTCCTCTCAAGATGAGAAGATGAAAAGCTTGGAACAAGAGTTAGCTGAATCTAAAGCTAAAATTGAAAATTTGACTAGTACCAAGCTTGCTGTAGATAACAGAAGTGTTTCTGTTTTTTTTAAGCCTAAAGCTGAAAAAGTTTATATCCCTCCTTTCAAGAGGAATAATAAAGAAAATGCTTATTTTGCTAGGTTAGACAATGGTAAAAGTTCTAATGTAGACGCTGATGTTTCTACACTTAAGTCTAAACCTACTATTAGAGAGCATAATAAATCTGTTTTTGTGCCTACTTGTCACCTTTGTGGTGTTGTTGGTCATATTAGACCAAATTGTTCTTTGTTGAGGCAAAAACCAAAATCTGAGATTAGATTTGCTGTTAGGAATACTGATGTTCCTAAATTTGTTCCTGTTTGTCACTTTTGTGGTGTCTTTGGACACATTCATCCCAATTGTCATAAATTGAAATTTAAGCATTCTGTGTTACAATCTAGGATATGTGATGATATTTCTCCTGACATAAGTCCAAATAAATTGTTTCATATGCTTTTGAAAAATTTAAGCTTGTTGGCTTGTGAAAGGAATTTGCAGGATTTTAGTCTTTCTCAGAAGATTGGTGTAATCCCTCAAATACACTCTGCTTCACATGGATTTTCACCTACAAAGCCGAAGACTCGTGCTATATGGGTGAGAAAAAATTCTCTAAGGTGAGTGTTGTTGACTTGTCCCTGTTTTAATTCTTTCAATTATTTGTGGACATGTTTTGTTTTTGTTTTTGGTTGTTTTTTCTTTTTAGTTTTTTCTTTTTAAAAAAAAAATCCAAAAACATTGAAAATTTTCAAAAAGACAAAAATATTTTATTTTGTGTTTAGTTTTAATTTTTCTTGAGGATTACATGAATTATGATATCTCTCTCTTGATTTAGAACATGCTTGATATTGTAGAGAAACATAAAAAGTATGTATTATATAAGTGCTAAGCTATTTATGATTTTGTATGAGTATGTACTAGTTTGTACATGTACTCAAGGGTTAATTAAGAAATTGATATTTCTTGTTTGTATACCCTCTATAGCTTAGTTAAGCACTGTCATGCATTGCATTTACATTTTTTTAATCATTTAGCATAATGTGTGCTTTTAGTTTTGGTCATAAAATTTTTTTAAACCAAAAAGATTTTTATGTGTTTTGTATTATATATCTTGGATTTATAATTAAGGTTGGCCATATTATCTTTACATAACATGTTTATGTACTTTGTTTAGCTTGGATGAGCTTATTTTATTGCACTTTACTAGTTTAAGCTTTGTAGTGCATGTTGTGTGGGAAGATGTTTATAGTTTTTGATCACTTTGTCTTGATCTTGAAGTCACATGCCTTTGATTGTTGGACTTGAACTTATTGAGAAAGGCATAAATAACCATCTCACCACTGTTTACTAGCCAATCATGAACACCTTCGTGCATATCATAAGATTTTGTGCTCGAGAAAGTGTAGCACATGCACAAAAAGAACATAAGGTGTAGCCTCGGTTTAAATGCTAAAATTGGTGTGTACATTATGAGGCAAATCAAGAAACTTACATGATTGCAAGCTTTTATTCTAGGAGATGTGAGAGTTATATGATGTAACTCTTTAGGTGATAGTCTCTTTCAAATTTATGTGATGAATTTTGTAGACTTTGTGATTGATTACTATTCACATATCACCTCACATGTTTCTTAAGCTTTTGCTAGTTGCACACACTACACAAGTTACTCTTTGCTAAACTTTGTACATGTTATTGTGTGTGATTTTCTTGTGGCCATCCAAGATTATATGTTCCTTGATTTTGATGCAAAATTTGAGTTTTAAGGTCATATTGATTGAAAAACTTGTTTTTGAGAGATCTGGGTTGAATTCATGTGTTTTTGAAAAACTTTCAGTCTCATACTCATGCATTTCATTCATGAATCACTATGCTTTGAGGAGTTACTGCATTAAATTGCTCTGTTTTTCAAAAATTTAAGTTTTCCAGAATTTCGACCGATTGAAGCTGTTTCTCGACCGATCAAAAATGCGATAAAATTTTTGGTTTGATTTTGTCTGACTCGATTGGTATTCGATCGATGCTCGATCGATCAAAACTGAAAAATTTTCAGTTTTTAGAGTTTTTGACCAAATTTTTTTTTTCTTGCATCATTTATGTTTAGGATTCACATGAATTGCATTGTTTTTGTATCCATCTTGCAGTTTTGCAGTCATATCTCTCATTGTTTTCACACATAACATGCATACACTTTGCTAAATTGGGTACTCAACTTGAATTAAAAATTGATTGATTAATTTTTGAGTCCTTTGTACATTTTAGTATATGTTATTTTTCCTGATGTGTGAACTACAGAAAATATTTTTCTTAAGAGATATGATGGATAATCAATGTGCAAATATTTTCTCTACTCATGCAACTTTTATAGGTCACATAGTGTCAAGTTTGCATTTATTGAAAGAGAGAATATTTTTCTTCATGTGTATCTTCAACTCAATTTTTTTAGGTTTGTGTGTTTTTATTTATCCCCACCTCCTAAATTTTCCCTAAAACTGTTTTTCCTAAAACTTGTTTTGTTTTTCCTATTTTTATAGGGAGAGAAAAGTTTTTTTTAACCTTTGTTGTTCATAGAGGGAGTTGTTGCTCTTTATAGGGGGAGTTATCTCTTTTTTCTATAGAGCTAATATGTTTTATGTTCCCTTGGTTCTCTTTTTTCTCTCATGTTTACTCTTTGTTTGAGTTGTATTTGTCAATACGTGACAAAAAGGGGGAGAAATAGATGAAATGTGGGAATCCTGTTTGTCTTGTTTAGGGGGAGACAAAATTGTTTTTGAAAAGGGGAGAATATAAAACCTTTTTGTTGTATCTAACTTAGGGAGAGAGTTAGTTTATTTTTGTTTTTATATTGTGTTTCATTTTGTTTATATGTTTCTTGTTTCACTATACTTCATTGCTTATTAATTTATATTTATGATGTTATTCATGATATATGTCTTTATTTGGTGTTATGTGAAATCAAGAAGTTTATTTAATATTCCTTGTTTTTTTCTTCCACACATGCGTTTATGTGTTTGTTAAGTGTTACAGGAATATACAGGTTGTTTTCAGTCGAGCTGCTGTCTACCTTGCAACTGTTAGATAGTAGTTTAGATTGAATTGTTTAAGTGGCTATTTATTTTGTAATGGGCTATTTCAATTTGTAAACTTTGAGCTTTTTGTTAAGTCTGTGTTTTGTCACGGATTGCCAAAGGGGGAGTTTGTTAGGTTCTAAGAATTAGGAACTAATGTATTAGAACTTCAATTTGTATGTTGGCAAACCATGATCAAAACAATGTTTAGTCTTGTGTTAGACTTTGCTCAAAGTATGGGATTTTATGTAAAGTTGGAATCGAGTTTACTGCAGAAGTAACTGTTCACTTTCTGCTAGACTCGATCGATCGGTCGAAAATTAAGCTCGATCAATCGAAAATCGGGCAGATCGTTTTTCTGCAGAAAATTCCAACTCAGCCCTAGTCCATTTAATGTATAGGGTTTTATGTTTTGCCCTAAGTATAAAAGGGAAAACCCTAGCCACGTTTTTAGAGTTCTGAATGTTGTGTTTGTGAATCTCTTTGTGAGATCTAGAGGTGTTTACCTTCACATACACTTAGGGTTTACAAGATTGAGATTCATGTCAAGAATTGTGTAAATCAATACAGTTGCAGAATCAAAAGAGCATAAAGATATACAAGCAGGTGCGCTTGTGATTTGCTGAAGAATTCAAGGAAAGAAGGAGTCCGTGGATCTCGGACCTATCATGGGGTCGTGGTAGTAAGTTTCCTACACTTGGGTAGCAATAGGATGTTAGTGGTCTAAGTCTTATTGTGTAAACTTCGATTCTTTCATAGTGGATTCAATTTACCTTGAGGATAGCTAGGTTAAATCCTCCCCAGGTTTTTTACCGGTTTGGTTTTCCTGGGTCATCATATCTTTGTGTTTTTTATTTTTCCGCTGCTTTACTTGATATGATTGTTATTGTTTTAACCTAGATCTGAATAATAAACCTAAGTATTCACTTGGTTAATTAATTAGGCTAAACAATCTAGTTTACAGGGGTCTAAACGAATTGACAAAAATGTTTTTTAAAATCTCAGAAAAGTCTCTGGTTGTTTCGATCGGTCCTCGATTGGTATTGGATCAATCGAAGGATTTTCGACCAATCGAATGTAATTCTTCACATGATTCTTCACTTTAAAAAGGTTTTTTAAAAAGGTTTTTCTTCACATGATTCTTCACTTTTCAAAATATTTTCAAATACCTTTTTCTCTCTACCAACCGGTCAAAGCAATTTTTGCTGTTTTTGTCGTTTTCGTCCGTTTTTTTTTTTTGCATCAATCCTCTCTCCCAAAGCCGGTAAGACTCTTTTGCCCCTTCTTTTGATTTTATTTTCATGTTTCATGCATAATTTTCATGCATTTTTGGGTATTTTCGGCATTTAGAGTTTTGATATTTTTGGATTTGATTCTGACTCCTTTTCTTTCAAATTAATCATGGGTTTTTGTGGGGACACCATTTACAAGTATGCCATGTGGTTTAATTTAATTATTTTGGAGTTTTGTGGACAATTTGAAAATCTAGGGCTTGAAATTGATGAAATTGGGGTTTTTGTTCAATTTGATATAAATTGATGAAATTGGCTTGTTAGATTCATTAATTTGATCATTATATTGTGTTATTTAACTGTTGTGATAATCAATTTCTCAATTTGTTGTGTTTTGAAAATTGGGTTTTTCCCAAATTGGGTATTTTTTATTTAACTTTTATGCTCAAGTCAATTATGTTAATTTGGATCATAATTGACCTATGTCACTGCATTAGTTCATGCATCATTTGCATATTTTGTTCATGCATCATATAGATTAGTTTTCTATATTTTTTGCTATGCTAACTTGTAGTCTGCCCTTGGTTTTTGTTTTTGCTCTTCTCTTTCTGTGTCTCTCTTTTCTTTCCTTAGCACCATGCCTAGGAAAACTAGAGCCTATAGGACTTCTGACCCTTCAACTTCCTTTGATATTGATCGATTCCCTAGTGAGAAGAACCAAGAGACATATGAGACCCTTAATCTTAGGCGTCATATTTAGGCTGAGCGTAGGGTCATTCTAGATGAGGTTAATCCTGAGGTGAGACGTAACTTGGAGCGTCGGGGTTGGTTATCTTTGCTAGAATTTGAGCATCCTCCTCCTGCTACCTTGATTAGAGAGTTCTATTCGAACCTCTCTATCCACCTCTATGATAACAACACCTTGGTTAAGGTTTGGTTACGAGGTGTGGAGTATCGCATTACCCCTTCGGTAGTGTCTGATGCTCTTGGGGTGCCTGTTGTTGATCATCCCGTCTTTCCTTATGATGAGTCTCTGCCTCTAGATGATGTTATGTCATACATTACTGGGTCTTCTATCCAGTGGGGTTCTGATCCTCGGATCACATCTGCTGAGCTTTCCAAGCTTCATTATCTCTTTTTTAGGATAGCGTGTCATTCCTTGTGGCCCATTTCTCATCTCCATACTATTCCTCTTGAGCGGTGTGTCTTTTTGTATGCACTTGTTACTGATGCCCCTATCAGTTTTTCTCATTTGTTCCTTCATTCTTTGAACGAGGTACATAGGTCTAGTTCTACGGCTCATGCTTTATTCTTTCCTGTTTTTATTCATATGATTCTCCTTCATCTAAGTTTAGGTGATTTTCCTGCTTCTGAGCCCGTACACGTTATTGCTCCTATAGGTGCTACCTTTTTGAGGCAAAGGGCTGCTCAACTTCGAGCTAGCTCTAAGCGTCCTAGGGTAGAGCCTTCCGGTGTCACTCCACCTCCTTCTTCTTCTACAGATACTCCTGCAGCTGAGACGTCTGCTGATCCTGTTGCTACTTCTGATGATGCTCCTCCACCTTCTCCTTCGGATGTTTTTGATATTCGTCGAACTCTGGACACTGTCATGACCATTCAGGCGGCTCATGGTCAGCTTCTGGTGGATGTCCTTGATGAGCTTCGAGCTTTGAGAGCGGATTTAGCGAGTTTTCGTCGTTCTCCTCCGCCGCCTCCTTTTGATAATGAGTGACTACCCTTTGGCAATTCGTCACAGAAAGGGGGAGTGCATTCTATTGAGGAGTTCATATCTTGTAGTTCATATCTTGTAGAGGAGATTTTTGTTTTAGGGGGAGTTTTTGTACCTTATTGTGATACTGTTGAGCTTGTGGAGTTATTAGATTGTACGTTCTATTATGTATTTGTTTCTTGTTTCACTATGCTACTTTGCTTATTGATTTATATTTATGATGCTTATTCATGATATATCTCTTTATTTTGTGTCATGTGAAATCAAGAAGTTATTTTTTATATTCCTTGTATTTTCCACACATGCATTTATGTGTTTGTTAAGTGTTACAGGAATATACAGGTTGATTCAGTCGTGCTGCTGTCTACTTTGCAACTGTTAGATAGTAGTTAGGTTGAATTTGTTTAGCGGCTTTTTAATTTTGTAATGGGCTGTTTCAATTTGTAAACTTTGAGCTTTTTCTTAAGTCTGTGTTTTGTCACGGATTGCCAAAGGGGGAGTTTGTTAGGTTCTAAGAATTAGGAACTAATGTATTAGAACTTTAATTTGTAATGTTGGCAAACCATGATCAAAACATTTTTTAAGTTGTATGTTATACTTGCTCAAAGTATGGCTTTTTATGTAAAGTTGGAATCGAGTTTACTGCAGAATTACTGTGCACTTTCTACCTGACTCGATCGATCGAGAATTAGACTCGATCAATCGAAATTCGTGCAGAACGTTTTTCTACAGGATTTTTCCAACTCAGCCCTAGCCCATTTTACGTATAGGGTTTTATGTTTTGCCCTAAGTATATAAGGGAAAACCCTAGCCACGTTTTTAGAGTTCTGAATGCTGTGTTTGTGATTCGATTTGTTAGATCTAGAGGTGTTTACCTTCACATACACTTAGGGTTTCCAAACTCAAGATTCATGTCAAGAGGTTGGTAAATCATACAGTTGCAGAACAAAAGAGCTTCAAGATATACAAGCCGGTGTTGCTTATGCTTTGCTGAAGAAATCAAGGAAAGAAGGAGTCCGTGGATCTCGGAGCTGTCACATGGTCGTGGTAGTAAGTTTCCTACAGGCAGGTAGCAATAGGATGTTAATGGTCTAAGTCTCTATTGTGTAAACTTCGATTCTTTCATAGTGAATTCGTTTTACCTTGAGGATAGCTAGGTTAAATCCTCCCCAGGTTTTTTACCGGTTTGGTTTTCCTAGGTCATCATATCTTGTGTTCTTTATTATTCCGCACTTTTACATGATTTGATATATTTGTGTTAACCTAGATCTATTTAAATTACCTAAGTTAATCACTTGGCTAATTCTCTAGGTTAATCTATTTGGGTTTAAGGGGTCTAAACGATCTTACAATCCTAGACCGGGTCCGACCCATGGACCCGCAGATCTCTTATTGCGCCTTCATTGCGAAGGCGAACTCGCGCTTGTAACCCGTCCGAACCTGAGATAGCAACACGAACTCCAAATCCATACCATTCGCCATACACACAAAGATCGATTCAAATCTGATTTTCAAAAAAAATTTAAAAATTTGAGGAATTCAATAATATAGAGAGCAAGGAACAAATACGTGAATCTTGAATTCGAAAAAGATTGAATTAAAGAACAAACTTGTAGCTTGCATTGAAGGGAGTGAATATTCTTGAAGAAAAATATTAGGGTTCGTGAGAAGAGAGAGAAAGAGTTTGGGGATATTGGAAGAGATTGTATGGCTTCTCTTCATCTTGATGGGTCTCTGATGTTTTGGGTTTCAGTTTTTGATTACTCAATCTCTCTCTCCTTCTCTGTTCTCAATAGCGCAAGATTTTTTTGGGAGTATTCTAAGCCCCTTTAATTGTATTTTAAAAAAATTAATTTTTCTTTTATACTCAGAGGCTCTTAGACGGTGTTGTAGCATTGCCAAATAATATAATATATCGCTTTTTAACTTATACGTGTCAGAATTTTAGATAGGCACTTTTCCTATTTGTCAGCACCTCCTTAATCGTAGGAACCCACTTTCTCTCAATTTCTGCTATTATATATATATATATATATATATATATATAGACTAGTGCATGACCCGCGCAAAGCGCGGGCTACTTTCATTTATCATTCATGGAAAAATATGTAAAATCATAATAAAATTCTATTAGTAGAACATTAGTTCTTTCGCTAATTGTCTATCAAACTCTAATAACGTAATCATGATACAAAAATTTTGTGCTAACTCCATTGGCCAATCAAACATTATCATGATATCATAAAAATATTATGATAACTCCATAGACAATTAAAAGAAATATACGGACTTTTTTAAAGAAAAAAAAAAAAACCTTCAGTTTTATATTATTATTATTATTATTATTATTATTATTATTATTATTATTATTATTATTATTATTAATGATGAGAAACTCCCTTAAATATGGTCAAATGAAGACATACTGAATAGGGAAAATACAAAAAAACCTCAATTATAGAAACTATGCTTGTCACGATTACAGGATTCTTACTATAACTATCCAATTTAGACTACACGAAGGACAATTAATTTCAAGAATACAAAAAACCAGACAAAAGATATATCTTAGGCAGGGAAAAAAAACTAAAACTTTTGAAAAAGTTATATTGTAGAGTTTTATTAATACCAATCACTGTAATGCCCTATATATAAAAAATGTAAGAATTTAGACCCCTGTAAAACTAGATTGTTTAACCTAATTAATTAACCAAGTGAATACTTAGGTTTATTATTCAGATCTAGGTTAAAACAATAACAATCATATCAAGTAAAGCAGCGGAAAAATAAAGAACATAAAGATATGATGACCTAGGAAAACCAAACCGGTAAAAAACCTAGGGAGGATTTAACCTAGCTATCCTCAAGGTAAAACAGCAAATCCACTAGAAAGAATTGAAATTTACACAATAGCGACTTAGACCACTAACATCCTATTGCTACCTCGTGTAGGAAACTTACTACCATGACCACGTGACAGTTCCGAGACCACGGACTACTTCTTTCCTTGACCTTTGCAAAACACAAACACCCACACTTGTGACTTTGAGATCCCAATCAAAGGTTTAGCAACACAAACTCTCCTGTTTGTGACTCCAAGACCACCCTTGAAGGTTTAGATCATCAGCACCATTGATGACTAGAGAAGGCAGCAACTTCAACAATACCGGATCTTGAGATTCTTCAAGGAACAACACTGGTAGAAGTTATAAGAGAGATTTTAGAAACAAAACCCTAAAATACAAAAGAGGCACACTCTTCTCTCTCTAAAAAGCTTTATAAAAAACATGCTTAGGGTTTCCTTTATATAGTGGGAGAAGTGGATTTGAAACCCTAATCCTTAATGGGCTAGAACTGCAGTTTGGGCCAACTTAAAATTCTGCAGATACGACTTTTGATCGGTCGAGCCTGTTTCTCGATCGATCGAACCAGGAAAATTCTGAAATCTTCTTTCTGCAGCTTGTATGTTCTTGTGTGTTCACTATTTGCCAACTGTTCTAAACTTTTAGAACCTAACAATCTCCCCCTTTGGCAATTCGTGACAAAACTTTCATACAATATGAAATGCTCAAATACAAAAACAACCCAATACAATAAAATGCCCAATTACATCACAAATCCCAATCTAAGACTCCTAACCTAGAAGTTGCCAAGAAGAGGTAGAATGTCTGGATTAGAATGCACTTGTTTTTCCTAAAACACTCAACAAACACATCACCGCATGTGTGGAAAGAAAGACATATAAAAAATAATATAAAACAGAATATAAAAAAAAAATTCTAACTCTCCCCAAATTAAAAAACAATTTTATCTCCCCCTAAACAAGACAAACAGGATTCCCACTTATCCGTTTCTCCCCCTTTTTGTCATGTATTGACAAAGACAACTCAAACAAAGAGTAGAGTGACAGTAAACATGAGAGAAAAAAGAAAACCAAGAGAACAGAAAGTAGTTTAGCTCTATAGAAAATAGAGAGAACTCCCCCTATGAAGAGCAACAACTCCCCCTATGAACAAAAAGGTTAAAAACAAGGTTCTCCCCCTATAAAAGTAGGAAAAACAAAACAAGTTTTGGGAAAAACGGTTTTTGGAAAAATTTAGGAGGTAGGGATAAATAAAAACACACAAACCAAAAAAAATTGAGTTGAGGATACACATGAAGAAAAATATTCTCTCTTTTAATAAATGCAAACTTGACATTATGTGACCCATAAACAGTTGCATGAGTAGAGAAAATATTTGCACATTATTATCCATCATATCTCTTAAAAAAATATTTTTTGTAATTCACACAAAAAAATAGCATATACTAGAAAAATACATAACTCAAAAATTAATCAATCAATTTTTAAATCAAGTTGAGTACCTAATTTAGCAAAATGTATGCATGTTATGTGTGAAAACAATGAGAGATATGACTGCAAAATTGGAAGATGGATACAGAAAAAATGCAACTCATGTGAATCCTAACCATAAATGATGCATGAAAAAATTTGGTCAAAACTCTAAAAACCGAAAAATTTTTCTGTTTCGATCGATCGAGTATCGATCGAATACTAATCGAGTCAGACAGAATCAAACCAAAAATTTTAATCCCAATTTCGATTGGTCGAGAAACAGCTTCGATCGGTCGAAATTCTAGAAAACTCAAATTTTTGAAAAAAGAGCAATTTAATGCAGTAATTCCTCAAAGCACAGTGATTCATGAATGAAATGCATGAGTATGAGATTGAAAGTTTTTCAAAAAATGCATGAATTCAACCCAGATCTTTCAAAAAGAAGTTTATCAACCAAGTTGTCCTCAAAACTCAAATTTTGCATCAAAATCAAGGAACATATAATCTTGGATGGCTACAACAAAATCACACACAATAACATGTACAAAGTTTAGCAAAGAGTAAATTGTGTAGTGTGTGCAACTAGCAAAGGCTTGAGATACATGCGAAGTGATTTGTGAATAGAAATCAAACACAAAGTATACAAAATTCAACACATAGAATTTAAAAGAGACTATCACCTAAAGAGTTACAGCATATAACTTTCACATCTCCTATATTAAAAGCTTGCAATCATGTAAGTTTCTTGATTTGCCTCATAATGTACACACCAATTTTAATTAATTTGAATTCATTATAGCCCAATAATGTACACACCAATTTTAGCATTTAAACCAAGGCTACACCTTATTTTCTTTTTGTGCATGTGCTACACTTTCTCGAGCACAAAACTTATGATATGCACTAAGGGTGTTCATGATTGGCTAGTAAACAGTGGTGAGATGGTTATTTATGCCTTTCTCAATAAGTTCAAGTCCAACAATCAAAGACATGTGACTTCAAGATCAAGACAAAGTGATCAAAAACTATAAACATCTTCCCACACAACATGCACTACAAAGCTTAAACTAGTAAAGTGCAATAAAAAAGCTCATCCAAGCTAAACAAGGTACATAAACATGTTATGTAAGATATTATGGCAAACCTTGATTATAAATCCAAGATATAAAATACAAAACACATAGAAATCTTTTTGGTTAAAAAAAATTTTATGACCAAAACTAAAAGCACACATTATGCTAAATTATTAAAAAAAATGCAAATGCAATGCATGACAGTGCTTAACCAAGCTATAGAGGGTACACAAACAAGAAATATCAATTTCTTAATTAACCCTTGAGTACATGTACAAAATAGTACATACTCACACAAAATCAAAAATAGCTTAGCATTTATATAACACATGCTATTCAAGTTTCTCCACAATGACAATCATGTTCTAAATCAAGAGAGAGATATCATAATTCATGTAATCCTCAAAACAAATAAAACAAGACATAAAATAAAATATTTTTGTCTTTTTGAAAATTTTCAATGTTTTTGGATTTTGTTTGTTAGGTTCTAAGAATTAGGAACTAATATATTAGAACTTCAATTTGTAATGTTGGCAAATCATGATCAAAACATTCTTTAAGTTGTGTGTTAGACTTGCTCAAAGTATGGCTCTTAATGTAAAGTTGGAATCGAGTTTTATGCAGAATTTACTGTGCACTTTCTGCCTGACTCAATCGATCAAAAATTAGACTCGATCGATCGAAAGTCGTGCAGATTGATTTTCTGCAGAATTTTCCAACTCAGCCCTAGCCCATTTAATGTATAGGGTTTTATGTTTTGCCCTAAGTATATAAGGGAAAACTCTAGCCACGTTTTTAGAGTTCTGTTTTGCTGTGTTTGTGAATCTCATTGTGAGATCTAAAGGTGTTTACCTTCACATACACTTAGAGTTTCCAAACTCAAGACTCATATCAAGAGCTTGGTAAATCATACAGTTGCAGAATCAAAGATCTTAAAGAAATACAAGGAGGTGCGCTTGTGGATTGCTGAAGAATTCAAGAAAGAAGGAGTCCGTGGATCTCGGAGCTGTCACGTGGTCGTGGTAGTAAGTTTCCTACAAGCAGGTAGCAATAGGATATTAGTGGTCTAAGTCGCTACTGTGTAAACTTCAATTCTTTCTAGTGGATTTGCTATTTTACCTTGAGGATAGCTAGGTTAAATCCTCCCCAGGTTTTTTACCGGTTTGGTTTTCCTGGGTCATCGTATCTTTGTGTTCTTTATTTTTCCGTTGCTCTACTTGATATGATTGTTATTGTTTTAACCTAGATCTGAATAATAAACCTAAGTATTCACTTGGTTAATTAATTAGGTTAAACAATCTAGTTTACAGGGGTCTAAATGAACTGACAAGTGGTACCAGAGCAGGTAGCTCTTCTGTTGTAGATCCTTTGATCTAAGAGTTGATCCTTGATCCCTGTTATCATGGATAATTTTAAGTGTCTTACTGTTTTTGATTGTGATGATTTGAATAAGAAGGACACTATTGTTTCTGTTGATTTTATTGATGCTTGTGAAACTCTTCGTAAAAAATTATTGAAATCTATGAGAATTGCTAAGAAATTCAAGGAAGAGTTAAAATTGGCTAATCTTGAAAAAGAGGAATTGATTGTTAGATTAGATGAATATAATAAAAAGAATGAATTTTTGAGAAATCAAATTTCCTCTCAAGATGAGAAGATGAGAAGTTTGGAACAAGAGTTAGTTGAATTTAAAGCTAAAATTGAAAATTTGACTAGTACCAAGCCTGCTGATGATAACAGAAGTGTTTCTGTTTCTCTTAAGCCTAAAGCTGAAAAAGTTGCCTTCTGATGATAACAGAAGTGTTTCTGTTTCTCTTAAGCCTAAAGCTGAAAAAGTTTATATCCCTCCTTTCAAGAGGAATAATAAAGAAAAAGCTTATTTTGCTAGGTTAGACAAAGGTAAAAGTTCTGATGTAGACGCTGAAGTTTCTACACCTATGTCTAAACCTACTGTTAGAGAGCATAAGAAATCTGTTTTTGTGCCTACTTGTCACCTTTGTGGTGTTGTTGGTCATATTAGACCAAATTGTTCTTTGTTGAGGCAAAAACCAAAATCTGAGATTAGATTTGCTGTTAGGAATATTGATGTTCCTAAATTTGTTCCTGTTTGTCACTTTTGTGGTGTTTCCAGTCACATTCGTCCTAATTGTCATAAATTGAAATTTAAGGATTATGTATTTCAATCTAGGATATGTGATGGTATTTTTCCTGCCATGAGTTCAAATAAATTGTTTCATATGCTTTTGAAAAATTTAAGCTTGTTGGCTTGTGAAAGGAATTTGCAGGATTTTAGTCTTTCTCAGAAGATTGGTGTAATCCCTCAAATACACTCTGCTTCACATGGATTTTCACCTACAAAGCCGAAGACTCGTGCCATATGGGTGAGAAAAGATTCTCTAAAGTGAGTGTTGCTGACTTGTCCCTAATTTAATTCTTTCAATTATTTGTGGACATGTTTTGTTTTTGTTTTTGGTTGTTTTGTTTTCTTTAGGTTGTTTTTTTTATTAAAAAAAAAATCCAAAAACATTGAAAAATTTCAAAAAGACAAAAATATTTTATTTTGTGTCTTGTTTTATTTTTCTTGAGGATTACATGAATTATGATATCTCTCTCTTGATTTAGAACATGCTTGATATTGTGGAGAAACATAAAAAGTATGTGTTATATAAGTGCTAAGCTATTTTTGATTTTGTGTGAGTATGTACTAGTTTGTACATGTACTCATGGGTTAATTAAGAAATTGATATTTCTTGTTTGCGTACCCTCTATAGCTTAGTTAAGCACTATCATGCATTGCTTTTGCATTTTTGTTCATTTAGCATAATGTGTGCTTTTTGTTTTTGGTCACCAAAAATATTTTTATGTGTTTTGTATTATATATCTTGGATTTATAATTAAGGTTGGCCATATTTATCTTTACATAACATGTTTATGTACTTTGTTTAGCTTGGATGAGCTTATTTTATTGCACTTTACTAGTTTAAGCTTTGTAGTGCATGTTGTGTGGGAAGATGTTTATAGTTTTTGATCATTTTGTCTTGATCCTGAAGTCACATGCCTTTGATTGTCGGACTTGAACTTAATGAGAAAGGCATAAATAACCATCTCACCACTGTTTACTAGCCAATCATGAACACTTTAGTGCATATCGTAAGATTTTGTGCTCGAGAAAGTGTAGCACATGCACAAAAAGAACATAAGGTGTAGCCTCTATTAAAATTGGTGTGTACATTATTGGGCTATAATAATTTCACATAATTCATAAAAATGGTGTGTACATTATCCCGGCTTTTATTAAGTTTCTAATCAATTAAATTGAATAATGAGGCAAATCAAGAAACTTACATGATTGCAAGCTTTTATTCTAGGAGATGTGAGAGTTATATGATGTAACTTTTTAGGTGATAGTCTCTCTCACTTGTATGTGATGAATTTTGTAGACTTTGTGATTGCTTACTAGTCACATATCACCTCACATGTTTCTTAAGCTTTTGCTAGTTGCACACACTACACATGTTACTCTTTGCTAAACTTTGTACATGTTATTGTGTGTGATTTTGTTGTGGCCATCCAAGATTAAAAATTCCTTGATTTTGATGCAAAATTTGAGTTTTGAGGACAAATTGGTTGATAAACTTGTTCTTGAGAGATCTGGGTTGTATTCATGTGTTTTTGAAAAACTTTTAGTCTCATACTCATGCATTTCATTCATGAAATATTGTGCTTTGAAGAGTTACTGCATTAAATTGCTCTGTTTTTCAAAAATTTGAGTTTTCCAGAATTTCGACTGATCGAAGCTATTTCTCGACCGATCGAAATTGCGATTAAAATTTTTGGTTTGATTCTGTCTGACTCAATTGGTATTCGATCAATGCTCGATCAATCGAAACTGAAAAATTTTCAGTTTTTAGAGTTTTGACCAAAAATTTTTTTCATGCATCATTTATGGTTAGGATTCACATGAGTTGCATTATTTTTTGTATCCATCTTGCAGTTTTGCAGTCATATCTCTCATTGTTTTTACACATAACATGCATACACTTTGCTAAATTGGGTACTCAACTTCAATTAAAAATTGATTGATTAATTTTTGAGTCCTTTGTACATTTTAGTATATGCTATTTTTCTTAATGTGTGAATTGCAGAAAATATTTTTTTTAAGAGATATGATGGATAATAATGTGCAAATATTTTCTCTACTCATGCAACTATTTATGGGTCACATAGTGTCGAGTTTGCATTTATTGAAAGAGAGAATGTTTCTTTTCATGTGTATCCTCAACTTTATTTTTTTTTTTTGGGTTTGTGTGTTTTTTATTTATCCCCACCTCCTAAATTTTCCCCAAAACTGTTTTTCCCAAAACTTGTTTTGTTTTTCCTATTTTTATAGGGGGAGAAAAGTTTTTTTTAACCTTTGTTGTTCATAGGGGGAGTTGTTGCTCTTCATAGGGGGAGTTCTCTCTATTTTCTATAGAGCTAAACTGTTTTATGTTCCCTTGGTTCTCTTTTTTCTCTCATTTTTACTATCACTTTACTCTTTGTTTGAGTTGTATTTGTCAATACGTGATAAAAAGGGGGAGAAATAGATGAAATGTGGGAATCCTGTTTGTCTTGTTTAGGGGGAGAATATAAAAATTTTGTTTAGGGGGAGAATATTAAAACTTTTTGATGTATCTAACTTAGGGGGAGAGTTAGAATTTATTTTTGTTTTTATATTATATTTCATATTATTGTTTATATGTCTTTCTTTCCACACATGCGGTGATGTGTTTGTTGAGTGTTTCAAGAAAGACAGGTGCATTCTAATCAAGACCTTCTACCTCTTCTTGGCAACTTCTAGGTTAGGAGTCTTAGACTGGGATTTGTATTGTAATTGGGCATTTTATTGTATTGGGTTGTTCTTGTATTTTAACATTTCATCTTGTATGAAAGTTTTGTCACGAATTGCCAAAGGGGGAGATTGTTAGGTTCTAAAAGTTTAGAACAATTGGTAAATCGTGAGCACACAAGAACATACAAGCTACAGAAAGAAGATTTCAGAATCTGCCTGGTTCGACCGATCGAAAAACAGGCTTGACCGATCGAAAGTCGTATCTGCAGAATTTTAAGTTGGCCCAAACAGCAGTTCTAGCACATTAAGAATTAGGGTTTCAGATCTACTTCTCCCACTATATAAAGGAAACCCTAAGCACGTTTTTTATAAGGCTTTTTAGAGAGAGAAGAGTGTGCCTCTTTTATATTCAGGGTTTTGTTCCTAAAACCTCTCTTATTACTTCTACCGGTGTTGTTCCTTGAAGAATCTCAAGATCCGGTATTGCTGAAGTTGCTGCCTTCTCTAGTTATCAAAGGTGCTGATGATCTAAACCTTCAAGGGTGGTCTTGGAGTCACAAACAGGATAGTTTGTGTTGCTAAACCTTTGAGTGGGATCTCAAAGTCACAAGCGTGGGTGTTTGTGTTTTGCAAAGGTTAAGGAAAGAAGGAGTCCGTGGATCTCGGAGCTGTCACGTGGTCGTGGTAGTAAGTTTCCTACAAGCAGGTGGCAATAGGATATTAGTGGTCTAAGTCGCTATTGTGTAAACTTCAATTCTTTCTAGTGGATTTGCTATTTTACCTTGAGGATAGCTAGGTTAAATCCTCCCCAGGTTTTTTACCGGTTTGGTTTTCCTGGGTCATCATATCTTTGTGTTCTTTATTTTTCTGTTGCTTTACTTGATATGATTGTTATTGTTTTAACCTAGATCTGAATAATAAACCTAAGTATTCACTTGGTTAATTAATTAGGTTAAACAATCTAGTTTACAGGGGTCTAAACGAACTGACATTTTTTTTTTTAAAAAAACAACCAAAAAAACAAAACAGCCAAAAACAGAAACAAAACATGTCCACAAATAATTGAAAGAATCAAATCAAGGACAAGTCAACAACACTCACCTTAGAGAATCTTTTCTCACCCATATAGCATGTGTCTTTGGCTTTGTAGGTGAAAATCCATGTGAAGCAGAGTGTGTTTAAGGAATTACACCAATCTTCTGAGAAAGACTAAAATCCTGCAAATTCCTTTCACAAGCCAACAAGCTTAAATTTTTCAAAAGCATATGAAACATTTTATTTGGACTCATGGTAGGAAAAATATCATCACATATCCTAGATTGAAACACAGAATGCTTAAATTTTAATTTATGACAATTAGGACCAATGTGACTGGAGACACCACAAAAGTGACAAACAGGAACAAATTTAGGAACATCAGTATTCCTGTAAAACTAGATTGTTTAACCTAATTAATTAACTAAGTGAATACTTAGGTTTATTATTCAGATCTAGGTTAAAACAATAACAATCATATCAAGTAAAGCAGCGGAAAAATAAAGAACACAAAGATACGATGACCCAGGAAAACCAAACCGGCAAAAAACCTGGGGAGGATTTAACCTAGCTATCCTCAAGGTAAAATGCAAACCCACTAGAAAGAATTGAAGTTTACACAATAGCGACTTAGACTACTAACATCCTATTGCTACCTCGTGTAGGAAACTTACTACCACGACCACGTGACAACTCCGAGACCACGGACTACTTCTTTCCTTGACCTTTGCAAAACACAAACACCCACGCTTGTGACTTTGAGATCCCAGTAAAAGGTTTAGCAACACAAACTCTCCTGTTTGTGACTCCAAGACCACCCTTGAAGGTTTAGATCATCAGCACCTTTGATGACTAGAGGAGGCAGCAACTTCAACAATACTGGATCTTGAGATTCTTCAAGGAACAACACCGGTAGAAGTTATAAGAGTGGTTTTAGGAACAAAACCCTAAAATACAAAAGAGGCACACTCTTCTCTCTCTAAAAAGCCTTATAAAAAACGTGCTTAAGGTTTCCTTTATATAGTAGGAGAAGTAGATTTGAAACCCTAATCCTTAATGGGCTAGAACTGCAGTTTGGGCCAACTTAAAATTCTGCAGATACGACTTTCAATCGGTCGAGCCTGTTTCTCAATTGATCGAACCAGGAAAATTCTGAAATCTTCTTTCTGCAGCTTGTATGTTCTAGTGTGTTAACGATTTGCCAACTGTTCTAAACTTTTAGAACCTAACAAAAAAAATAAAAATAAAAATAAAAGAAGGTAGCACTAAATCAAAGTTACATTTATGAAATCTCACAGAGAAATCTATAACTACCTGATTCCTTTCTTAAGCCATGTACATCTACTTGATGCTTTTTAGCACAATCCTTTTCCATAATTTTCTTGCTGTATATGGATATTGACAATTTTTTCCATCTTCTCAACGTCATTAATATCCATTTTCTTATTTCTTTTTGGCAGTTTCTTAACTACTCTCCGGCTCTTAATAGCAATTTAGACCTAACAAAGTAACATCAACATAAATTAGAGAATGGTGCACTATGTTGCACTCTACAAACTTCAAAGGATTATTATTATCATAAATCATTCAATATATTTGTCACTAACTGGGTATGGATGCAGCAAACACATGCATGTACAAAATTTTGGGTATAAGCAAAAAAAAAAAAAATGCCTGTAATGTTGAATGCTCATGGGACCAAGACTAAACTAATTTAAAACGTAAATTCAATGTTCAGCAAGCATTTGGAAAATATATATATATATATATATATATATATATCAAAAGAACATTCTATTTGTAAATAATCTACATATCAAAAATCATAAACTGATTTAGGAATAAGTATCATCTTTAAAAAATAACTAACTTAGATAAAGATAGATTGTGGATAGAAATTTCAAAGACATTTCCTAAAGACATCATCTCTCAATAGAAGCTGAAAATAAGAAAATATTTAACTAATAGACTAACATGTACCAAAAAATCAAATGGCATTCAAGATGATTAGTGTTAGACTCCTATAAGATTAACACAATGCAACACCCATATATTAGAAATGAATAATACCAAAATTGGAACACATATATTACAATTAAACACACACATAGACCGAGGAGAAAAATCCCATAGATCATTCACTATAAAAATCAGATGTCAAAAGCTCAAACACCCAAAAGCAACAATAAAACATCACAAGTTTATGCCTAAAGCCATGTCTATATAACTTTTAGATCATCAAAATGCAACAATATTAGAAGCAATTTTATGGATCCTTTCCTATTGGCTATTGCAACATAAAATCATAATCAACAAATTTGTTAATGTTCTACTTGTCAATTGAATATAGTCCCAAGTTAACTACCAAAATAGGAGTCACAACTATTACTGGAGATCGTGCCAACTTCAATAAATATGTGTATCTTTGTCTAAAAGAGTTTGTAATTCCTTTAAAAAAAAAAATAGTGAAGTTATCTTAAACTTAGGCAACCAAAAAAATCTGATTCCATCCAAACCAAGAAAAGAAGAAATACTAGACTTTAGCTAAAAATGTTCTCGATTAAGCAATGCAATCAGCAGGGCTTTAATGAAGGGTGGGTTCAGTGAGTCAAAGAGATGTGATGTAGTTTCCACTTGGGATGTGCCATTGCTAAGTGGTGCAGAGCGTACCTGCTTCTTGTGCTAGTCACAACACTGACTTTAATTCCATTCCTATGTGTTTTAATCTATACACCACCATCATAATGCAAATACCTTAATCAAAGCCACATATAACCCAAAGATCTACATCCAAACCAATCCAACTATTATACCAAAAAAAAAAAATCATATTTAATGCACAAATTGAAAATTAAAGAGGAAAACTTACTGTTTACAGTCCTGGCAGGTCAATGGTTGGAGGGTTCTCTGTTCTATTTCTTCTCTGCAGTACCATATACGCAAGTTTCAGCATAGCAATGTTGATTATCCTCTCCAAATACTTTATCTTGTCCAAATACTATTTCCATTGTCTATAATTTACCACAATTTCTTTTCCATAGCATCTGAATTTTTCAGTACCTACACTCCTAATCATTAAAACCCACTGATCCACTCTTTATATTAAAAAATATATATATAAAAAAAATGTAGAAAGAGAGGACATAACAGTAAATAAACTTTATAAAAAGAAAAAAATGAGATAAATGCAGAGAATTTCTAACAGTAAAGCGTAGAGAGAGGGAGATATAAATTTGACCAAAATGCCTAAATCAAAACAAAGCAAATACCCAATCTGCCAAACATAAATCATAGTTATCACAAGATTTTGGTTTTTTCTTTTAAAAATTTATATAAACAAAAATCAAAAAACAAAGAAAGCCAAAAAGAAAAAAAGAAAAACCTTACTTTGCATTGAGAGAGAGCTTTGTTTAAAACCAAGTGAGCACTTTCCCTTGCCAAATGCTTCCTACAAGTCGCAACAGCCTTAATTGCAAGAAACTTTTATCTCTCTATATATTAAGATAGATTTAAGTTACATCTTTTAAATAATCCAAAGACAAAAAAATATGTTTCGAGCACATTACTAATGTCAAATGCTAAACAACAAAGGTTAGCATGTTTGATGCACGTGGTAGGATAAGTAATAAATCCCACAATTGGCTTGGCGAAGGATTACATTTATTCATACATTAAGGTAGTGTTGTAGAATGGTAATAGACCTAAAAAATGTCTGAGTGGAAGTTAATGCCTCCTTCAATAATTTGTAATGTATTATAATCTTTGATCATTTAAACATTAAAAAAATTAACAAATGCAGAAGCAAACTATATTGGCCATTTATATCTAGCATACATTATAATCTTTAGGTAATTTAACAATTTCAGCCAAAAGAAAAATCATTTTAAGTTTTACAATATAACAGCTGTAGTCAATTGTAGCAAATAAAGTAATCCTCGGAAAGAACAATTACCTTATGCAATGGAGACTTCTTTACTGTGATTATTCAAACAATTTATATTATTTCTATAGTACTGGATCAAATGTCATTAGTTGATTCGAGAAAGTATAATGTGAAGGATTCTAGAATTAAAGGAATTAACTACATGCTACAGATAACAGTTTTAAGAACATTTATTTTTTGTAGCAACCAAGTGAATTTTTAAGATTTATGAACTTTTGCTAGGAAGTTAATATCTATATTTGGATGAATTTACAACCCTTCTGCACTCTCCCAAGTATAGAGAATGTTAGGTTCTAAAGATTAGGATCTAATGTATTTAGAACTTCAATTTGTATGTTGGCAAACTATGATCAAAACAATGTTTAGTCGTGTGTTAGACTTGCTCAAAGTATGGGATTTAATGTAAAGTTGGAATCGAGTTTTTATGCAGAATTACTATTAACTTTCTGTTAGACTCGATCGATCGAAAATTAGGCTCGATCGATCGAAAATCGGGCAGATCGTATTTCTGTAGAGTTTTCCAACTCAGTCCAAGTCCATTTAATGTATAGGGTTTTATGTTTTGCCCTAAGTATATAAGGGAAAACCCTAGCCACGTTTTTAGAGTTCTGAATGCTGTGTTTGTGAATCTCTTTGTGAGATCTAGAGGTGTTTACCTTCACATACACTTAGGGTTTACAAACTTGAGATTCATGTCAAGAGTTGTGTAGATCAATACAGTTGCAGAATCAAAAGAGCACAAAGATATACAAGCAGGTGCGCTTGTGGATTTGCTGAAGAATTCAAGAAAGAAGGAGTCTGTGGATCTCGGAGCTATCATGGGGTCATGGTAGTAAGTTTCCTACACTTGGGTAGCAATAAGATGTTAGTGGTCTAAGTCTTGTTGTGTAAACTTCGATTCTTTCATAGTGGATTCAGTTTACCTTGAGGATAGCTAGGTCAAATCCTCCCCAGGTTTTTACGGTGTGGTTTCCTGGGTCATCATATCTTTGTGTTATTTATTTTCCGCTACTTTGCTGTTTTTGCTTATTTTTGCTAACCTAGTTTTAATTAAATTACCTAAGTTAATCACTTGGCTAATTCACTAGGTTAATCTGTTGGGTTTAAGGGGTCTAAACGAACTGACAAGTGGTATCAGAGCGGGTAGCTCTTTTGTGTTAGATCCTTTGATCTAAGAGTTGATCCTTGATCCCTGTTATCATGGATAATTTTAAGTGTCTTACTGTTTTTGATTGTGATGATTTGAATAAGAAGGACACTGTTGTTTTCGTTGATTTTATTGATACCTGTGAAACTCTTCGTAAAGAATTATTGAAAACTATGAGAATTGCTAAGAAATTCAAGGAAGAGTTAAAATTGGCTAATCTTGAAAAAGAGGAATTGATTGTTAGATTAGATGAATCTAATAAAAAGAATGAATTTTTGAGAAATCAAATTTCCTCTCAAGATGAGAAGTTGAAAAGCTTGGAACAAGAGTTAGTTGAATCTAAGGCTAAAATTGAAAATTTGACTAGTACCAAGCCTGCTGTTGTTAACAGAAGTGTTTCTGTTTCTCTTAAGCCTAAAGCTGAAAAAGTTTATATTCCTCCTTTCAAGAGGAATAATAAAGAAAAGGCTTATTTTGCTAGGTTAGACAAAGGTAAAAGTTCTGATGTAGATGCTGAAGTTTCTAAACCTATGTCTAAACCTACTGCTAGTGTGCAAAAGAAATCTGTTTTTGTGCCTACTTGTCACATTTGTGGTGTTGTTGGTCATATTAGACCAAATTGTTCTTTGTTGAGGCAAAAACCAAAATCTGAGACTAGATTTGCTGTTAGGAATACTGATGTTCCTAAACTTGTTCCTGTTTGTCACTATTGTGGTGTTTTTGGTCACATTCGTCCAAATTGTCATAAATTGAAATTTAAACATTCTGTTTTTCAATCTAGGACATGTGATGATATTTCTCCTGCCATAAGTCCATATAAATTGTTTCATATTTTTTTGAAAAATTTGAGCTTGTTGGCTTGTGAAAGGAATTTGCAGGATTTCAGTCTTTCTCAGAAGATTGGTGTAATTCCTCAAACACACTCTACTTCACATGGATTTTCACCTACAAAGCCGAAGACTCGTGCTATATGGGTGAGAAAAGATTCTCTAAGGTGAGTGTTGCTGACTTGTCCCTAATTTAATTCTTTCAATTATTTGTGGACATATTTTGTTTCTGTTTTTAGTTGTTTTTTTTCTTTTTAGGTTGTTTTTTTAAAAAAAAAAAATCCAAAAACATTGAAAAATTTCAAAAAGACAAAAATATTTTATTTTGTGTCTTGTTTTTTCTTGAGGATTACATGAATTATGATATCTCTCTTGATTTAGAACATGCTTGACATTGTGGAGAAACTTGAATAGCATGTGTTCTATAAGTCCTAAGCTATTTTTTGGTTTTGTTTGAGTATGTACTAGTTTGTACATGTGCTCATGGGTTAATTAAGAAATTGATATTTCTTGTTTGTGTACCCTCTATAGCTTAGTTAAGCACTGTCATGCATTGCATTTGCATTTTTTTTAATCATTTAGCATAAAGTGTGCTTTTTTGTTTTTGGTCATAAATTTTTTTAAACCAAAAATATTTTTATGTGTTTTTGTATTATATATCTTGGATTTATAATCAAGGTTGGCCATATTATCTTTACATAACATGTTTATGTACCCTGTTTAGCTTGGATGAGCTTATTTTATTGCACTTTACTAGTTTGAGCTTTGTAGTGCATGTTGTGTGGGAAGATGTTTATAGTTTTTGATCACTTTGTCTTGATCTTGAAATCACATGCCTTTGATTGTCGGACTTGAACTTATTGAGAAAGGCATAAATAACCATCTCACCACTGTCTAGTGGCCAATCATGAACACCTTAGTGCATATCGTAAGATTTTATGCTCGAGAAAGTGTAGCACATGCACAAAAAGAACATAAGGTGTAGCCTCGGATTAAATTGTTAAAATTGGTGTGTACATTATTGGACTATTTTAATAAGTTTCTAATCAATTGAAATTGGTGTGTATATTATGAGGTAAATCAAGAAACTTACATGATTGCAAGCTTTTATTCTAGGAGATGTGAGAGTTATATGATGTAACTCTTTAGGTGATAGTCTCTTTCAAATTTATGTGATGAATTTTGTAGACTTTGTGATTGATTACTATTCACATATCACCTCACATGTTTCTCAAGCTTTTGCTAGTTGCACACACACTACACAAAGTTACTCTTTGCTAAACTTTGTACATGTTATTGTGTGTGATTTTGTTGTGGCCATCCAAGATTGAAAATTTCTTGATTTTGATACAAAATTTGAGTTTTAAGGTCATATTGATTGAAAAACTTGTTTTTAAAAGATCTAGGTTGAATTCAAGTGTTTTTGAAAAACTTTTAGTCTCATACTCATGCATTTCATTCGTGAAATATTGTGCTTTGAGGAGTTACAGCATTAAATTGCTCTGTTTTTCAAAAATTTGAGTTTTCCAGAATTTCGACCGATCAAAGCTGTTTTTCGACCGATCGAAATTGCAATTAAAAATTTTGGTTTGATTCTGTCTGACTCGATTGGTATTCGATCGATGCTCGATCGATCGAAACTGAAAAATTTTCAGTTTTTAGAGTTTTTGACCAAATTTTTTTTCTTGCATGATTTATGTTTGGGATTCACATGATTTGCATTGTTTTTGTATCCATCTTGCAGTTTTGCAGTCATATCTCTCATTGTTTTCACACATAGCATGCATACACTTTACTAAATTGGGTACTCAACTTGATTTAAAAATTGATTGATTAATTTTTGAGTCTTTTGTACATTTTAGTATATGCTATTTTTCTTGATGTGTGAATTGTAGAAAATATTTTTCTTAAGAGATATGATGGATAATCAATGTGCAAATATTTTCTCTACTCATGCAACTTTTATGGGTCACATAGTGTCAAGTTTGCATTTATTGAAAGAGAGAATATTTTTCTTCATGTGTATCCTCAACTCATTTTTTTTGGTTTGTGTGTTTTTATTTATCCCCACCTCCTAAATTTTCTCCAAAACTATTTTTCCCAAAATTTTTTTTGTTTTTCCTATTTTTATAGGGGGAGAAAAGTTTTTTTTAAGCCTTTGTTGTTCATAGGGGGAGTTGTTGCTCTTCATAGGGGGAGTTTTCTCTATTTTCTATAGAGCTAAACTGTTTTATGTTCCCTTAGTTCCCTTTTTCCCTCATGTTTACTGTCACTTTACTCTTTGTTTGTTGTCAATACGTGACAAAAAGGGGGAGAAATAGATGAAATGTGGGAATCCTGTTTGTGTTGTTTAGGGGGAGATAAATTTGTTTTTAAAAGGGGGAGAATATAAAAACTTCTTGATGTATCTAACTTAGGGGGAGAGTTAGAATTTATTTAAGTTCTTTTTTATTTATATATTTCCTTTTTTTTCCACACATGCGTTTATGTGTTTGTTAAGTGTTACAGGAATATACAGGGTGTTTTTAGTCAAGCTGCTGTCTACTTTGCAACTGTTAGATAGTAGTCTAGGTTGAATTGTTAAGTGGCTATTTATTTTGTAATGGGCTATTTCAATTTGTAACTTTGAGCTTTTTGTTAAGTCTGTGTTTTGTCACGGATTGCCAAAGGGGGAGTTTGTTAGGTTCTAAAGATTAGGATCTAATGTATTTAGAACTTCAATTTGTATGTTGGCAAACCATGATCAAAACAATGTTTAGTCGTGTGTTAGACTTGCTCAAAGTATGGGATTTAATGTAAAGTTGGAATCGAGTTTTTATGCAGAATTACTATTAACTTTCTGTTAGACTCGATCGATCGAAAATTAGGCTCGATCGATCGAAAATCGGGCAGATCGTTTTTCTGCAGAATTTTCCAACTCAGCCCAAGTCCATTTAATGTATAGGGTTTTATGTTTTGCCCTAAGTATATAAGGGAAAACCCTAGCCACGTTTTTAGAGTTCTGAATGCTGTGTTTGTGAATCTCTTTGTGAGATCTAGAGGTGTTTACCTTCACATACACTTAGGGTTTACAAACTTGAGATTCATGCCAAGAGTTGTGTAGATCAATACAGTTGCAGAATCAAAAGAGCACAAAGATATACAAGCAGGTGCGCTTGTGGATTTGCTGAAGAATTCAAGAAAGAAGGAGTCCGTGGATCTCGGAGCTATCATGGGGTCATGGTAGTAAGTTTCCTACACTTGGGTAGCAATAAGATGTTAGTGGTCTAAGTCTTGTTGTGTAAACTTCGATTCTTTCATAGTGGATTCAGTTTACCTTGAGGATAGCTAGGTCAAATCCTCCCCAAGTTTTTACCGGTGTGGTTTCCTGGGTCATCATATCTTTGTGTTATTTATTTTCCACTGCTTTGTTGTTTTTGCTTATTTGTGTTAACCTAGTTTTAATTAAATTACCTAAGTTAATCACTTGGCTAATTCACTAGGTTAATCTGTTGGGTTTAAGGGGTCTAAACGAACTGACAGAGAACAAAATAATTACTTTGAAATAAAATAGACATGCCGTTTTACAATTACTTGGAGCCTATCAAATTAGCCTTTAATTTAATATAATTGCAATCATGATCAAATAGTGTTAAAAGGTAAGAGTTTTGGAGTAAAACCTGATCCACTGGACCTATGGGACAATATAAATACAAAACATAAACTTCAAATATAATTTAACAGATAAACAAACTCATTCACAAAAAGAAGATACGAATTTAAAACTCAATTTTTCTTGATTCCTATGCCAATACTAAACAAAATCAATTCCAACCCAAATGCCTTAATATAAATAAAATCTAACCCCAAACCTAGCTTAAAAACAATTCAACCAAAATACCCAAACCTGAACCTAAATTGGTAATAGTATTACATTAAATATATTCAACGGCAGAAGAAACAGTATCCGACTATAATATAGATATTACTTGTAAGGTTGTTTAGACCTCTTAAACCCAAACAAATTAACCTAGTTATTTAGCCAAGTGATTAACTTAGGTAAATTATTCAGATCTAGGTTAACACAAATATATCAAATCATGTAAAAGTGCGGAATAATAAAGAACACATGATATGATGACCCAGGAAAACCAAACCGGTAAGAAACCTGGGGAGGATTTAACCTAGTTATCCTCAAGGTAAAACAAATTCACTATGAAAGAATCGAAGTCTACACAATAGAGACTTAGACCACTAACATCTTATTGCTACCTGCTTGTGGGAAACTTACTACCACGACCACGTGAGAGCTCCGAGACCACGGACTCCTTCTTTCCTTGAATTCTCAACAAAGCACAAGCACACCTGCTTGTATATCTTGAAGCTCTTTGATTCTGCAACTGTATGATTTACCAATCTCTTGACATGAATCTTGAGTTTGGAAACCCTAAGTGTATGTGAAGGTAAACACCTCTAGATCTAACAATTAGATTCACAAACACAGCAAAACAGAACACTAAAAACGTGGCTAGGGTTTTCCCTTATATACTTAGGGCAAAACATAAAACCCTATACATTAAATGAGCTAGGGCTGAGTTGGAAAATTCTGCAGAAAAACATTCTGCACGACTTTCGATTGGTCGAGTTTAATTCTCGATCGATCGAGTCAGGCAGAAGTGCACAGTAAATTCCGCAGTTAACTCGATTCCAACTTTATATAAAAAGCCATACTTTGAGCAAGTCTAACACAAGACTAAAGATTGTTTTGATCATGGTTTGCCAACATTACAAATTAAAGTTCTAATACATTAGTTCCTAATTCCTTAGAACCTAACATTACTGGTGTCAGGTAGTAAAATGCCTAAAAAAATAGTTAATAGCAAGATATATAATATAATTTAATGCAACAATTCAGCCAATAGCAAAACACAATGCCATTCTTAAAGTAAATAATGAACATAAAGCTAATGCACAGGATTCAAGTTTCTACAATGGCCATGATTTCAGCACTAAAATCAAGTTATGGCCAAAAGCAAATATCAAAACAACTTGTAATTTTATTTTAAACCAAATCTCCATTGCAACTACTAAATTCTAATGGAGATGAGGAAATAAAAAACATTAATTCCAAATTTGCAAACAACACCAATTCTAACCCAAATGCAAACCAAAATATAACCCACAAACCTTTAAAAACAATCCAACCAAAATACCTGTAAAACAATTAAAACACACGGTTTAAATACCGTTTTACCAAAGGGTCTACCATTTGGTTTTTAAACCATTTAAATATTAATAAAACACAAAAACAACACGAACAACAAAAAATCATATCAAAGGGCAAGGTAAAAACGAAAAAAGGAAAAAGGAAACTTTATATAGAACAAATCCTTTTTTTTTTTTTTTTGGTTTTAACACAAATAGAACAGCGTTAACAACAAAAAACAGATCGAAGGGTAGGGAAAAAATGGAATAAAAGACCAAAGAAAACATGTGTTTTTTATTTTTTTATTTAAGTTCCTGCGAACTTTGTCGCTTTCCCTATCACCGTATTGCAAGCCTTTTGAAGTATTTTAACTGGCTAGTTTTCGTTAATATGAGAGACTTTTTACCATTGTTTTTTTTTTTTTTTGGGTTAAAATAGACCTTAAAAGTATAAGAGGATTAAGAAAACTGACTAAAGAAACTTGGTACAAAAAAAATAATAATAATCTCTGCCATAACCTACAAAGTAATCAGTTTTGTACAAAGAACACTATACTTTCAGTTTTCACAAATTATAACATGCAAAACCCAAAAAAAACCCACCATAAAAAATAATAAAATCATGACTTAAAAGTATCTTTTAAAAAATTATCGACTAAAATCAACAATGTATAAATAATATAACATTATATTTTTAGATTTTGAAATCCCACAATTTCAATCCCAAACAAAACCTGAAAATTAAAGTGGAATGATTTAGTTTAAAGAATTAGAAGGATTTCATTTTGTGGATATTTTCCCTAAATTAAACAAATAGAGAGGCAAAGGGAAGAGAATATTAGGAAAAGAATTTGGTACTTTTTCTTTGATGAATTTAGATACTCTAGATTGAACAAAGATTCCACTTCATCTCTGCAGAGAAAGAAATTGAATGATTTAAATCCGAAAGAGAAAAATTCAAACAAACCCATTACCGAAAATATTTAATAAAGATAGTGACATATCAGAATTTCAATTTCCTTAACCCTAATTTCTAGAACCAAACCCAACTATAATTGTAAAAGTTTGAAACATACCACTAATTAGAAAGAAAAAAAAAGTTAGAGAATGGATAGGAAGCCCGTCGGAGGCATTGTTAATAGGCAGAGGGACTCATCTTCGATCCTTTGCATTTTTTTTTCCTGGAATGAAGGGTTTTTGAGAAGAAGAGAGACCCTTGATAGAACATTTGTTTTTTTTACTACAAACTGTGGATATACATCAATCGAAGTTTCAGTATTTCAAACAACAAAAATAGTATTTGAAAAGGAAAGGAGTATGCTGACCTTCGGTACAAAAAAACAGAAACCATACCGGTGGAAGGTACGGTGGTCTAATGGCAAAGGCCTGAATGTCTTTCCAGATTCTCTTTCTCGGTTCTCCATTTCGACAACGTATGTCTCTCGAAACCGTATTGTGGGTTTTTATGTTTTTTAGGGTTTGCATTTTTTTTTTTTTACAGGCAGCTTGATATTTTTATAGATACACGTTTGATGAAAGTCAGCCTCTCCAAACGCACCGTACGATATTTTAAAGAATTAAAACGTGGCAGAATTTTAAGCGGTCTTTTTTATTTAAGTGGCCTTTTTTCTTAACGTGGCAGTACCTCCTTAAAGGCATCTACTTTATATATACTACTATTTAAGGGGCTGCACCTATTTAGACCGAATTTTTTTCTTCCAAAATACCCTTATTTCCCTAAGTTTAAGTAGAGATAAAACTAAAGGATCATTTGGTAAAACTACGTCTTTTAACTCCCACTAAAACATTGCCAACAAAATAGAATCACTTTCCCACTAACCACTTCTTCAAAGCAACTATACGTTTGTTATTTTTTTTTTTCCTTTTAAAAAAAGTTATCTTCAAATCATTTTTTTTAAAACATCCTCAAGTTTATTCAAAAAAAAAAAAAAACGACAAAATATATATATATATATATATTACAATTAATTTAAACTATTTTCTTAACTTCTTTATTAAAAATAGAAAACCTATTGAAAAAAAAAAAAAAAACCCACGTCTCTTCTACCCTCTTATTAAGGTTGTTAGGTTCTAAAAGTTTAGAACAATTGGCAAATCGTGAGCACACAAGAACATGTAAGCTACAGAAAGAAGATTTCAGAATCTGCCTGGTTCGATCGATCGAAAGACAGGCTCGATTGATCGAGAATCGTATCTGCAGAATTTTAAGTTGGCCCAAACAGCAGTTCTAGCCCATTAAGGATTAGGGTTTCAGATCTACTTCTCCCACTATATAAAGGAAACCCTATGCACGTTTTTTATAAGGCTTTTTAGAGAGAAAAGAGTGTGCCTCTTTTGTATTTAGGGTTTTGTTCCTAAAACCTCTCTTATTGCTTCTACCGATGTTGTTCCTTGAAGAATCTCAAGATCCGGTATTGCTGAAGTTGCTGCCTTCTCTAGTCATCAAAGGTGCTGATGATCTAAACCTTCAAGGGTGGTCTTGGAGTCACAAACAGGATAGTTTGTGTTGCTAAAACCTTTGAGTGGGGTCTCAAAGTCACAAACGGTGGTGTTTGTGTTTTGCAAAGATTAGAGAAAGAAGGAGTCCGTGGATCTCGGAGCTATCATGGGGTCATGGTAGTAAGTTTCCTACACTTGGGTAGCAATAGGATGTTAGTGGTCTAAGTCGCTATTGTGTAAACTTCAATTCTTTCTAGTGGATTTGCTATTTCACCTTGAGGATAGCTAGGTTAAATCCTCCCCAGGTTTTTTACCGGTTTGGTTTTCCTGGGTCATCATATCGTTGTGTTGTTTATTTTTCCGCTGCTTTACTTGATATGATTGTTATTGTTTTAACCTAGATCTGAATAATAAACCTAAGTATTCACTTGGTTAATTAATTAGGTTAAACAATCTAGTTTACAGGGGTCTAAACGAACTGACAAGTGGTATCAGAGCGGGTAGCTCTTCTGTTGTAGATCTTTTGATCTAAGAGTTGATCCTTGATCCCTGTTATCATGGATAATTTTAAGTGTCTTACTGTTTTTGATTGTGATGATTTAAATAAAAAGGACACTGTTGTTTCTGTTGATTTTATTGATGCCTTTGAAACTCTTTGTAAAGAATTATCTAAGTCTTTGAAAATTGCTAAGAAATTTAAAGAAGAGTTAAAATTGGCTAATCTTGAAAAAGAGGAATTGATTGTTAGATTAGATGAATCTAATAAAAAGAATGAATTTTTGAGAAATCAAATTTCCTCTCAAGATGAGAAGATGAGAAGCTTGGAACAAGAGTTAGTTGAATCTAAAGCTAAGATTGAAAATTTGACTTGTACCAAGCCTGCTGTTGATAACAGAAGTGTTTCTGTTTCTCTTAAGCCTAAAGCTGAAAAAGTTTATATTCCTCCTTTCAAGAGGAATAATAAAGAAAAGGCTTATTTTGCTAGGTTAGACAAAGGTAAAAGTTCTGACGTAGACGCTGAAGTTTCTACACCTAAGTCTAAACCTACTGTTAGAGAGCATAATAAATCTGTTTTTGTGCCTACTTGTCACCTTTGTGGTGTTGTTGGTCATATTAGACCAAATTGTTCTTTGTTAAGGCAAAAACCAAAATCTGAGACTAGACTTGCTGTTAGGAATACTGATGTTCCTAAATTTGTTCATGTTTGTCACTTTTGTGGTGTTTCTGGTCACATTCGTCCTAATTGTCATAAATTGAAATTTAAAAATTCTGTATTTCAATCTAGGATATGTGATGATATTTCTCCTGCCATAAGTCCAAATAAATTATTTCATATACTTTTGAAAAATTTGAGCTTGTTGGCTTGTGAGAGGAATTTGCAGGATTTCAGTCTTTCTCAGAAGGTTGGTGTAATCCCTCAAATACACTCCGTTTCATATGGATTTTCACCTACAAAGCCGAAGACTCGTGCTATATGGGTGAGAAAAGATTCTCTAAGGTGAGTGTTGTTGACTTGTCCCTGATTTAATTCTTTCAATTATTTGTGGACATATTTTGTTTCTGTTTTTGGTTGTTTTATTTTTTTTGTTGTTTTTATTTAAAAAAAAATCCAAAAACATTGAAAATTTTCAAAAAGACAAAAATATTTTATTTTGTGTTTTGTTTTATTTTTCCTTGAGGATTACATGAATTATGATATCTCTCTTGATTTAGAACATGCTTGACATTGTGGAGAAACTTGAATAGCATGTGTTCTATAAGTCCTAAGCTATTTTTTTATTTTATTTGAGTATGTACTAGTTTGTACATGTACTCATGGGTTAATTAAGAAATTGATATTTCTTGTTTGTGTACCCTCTATAGCTTAGTTAAGCACTGTCATGCATTGCATTTGCATTTTTTTTAATTATTTAGCATAAAGTGTGCTTTTTAGTTTTGGTCATAATTTTTTTTTAACCAAAAAAGGTTTTTATGTGTTTTGTATTATATATCTTGGATTTATCATTAAGGTTGGCCATATTTATCTTTACATAACATGTTTATGTACCTTGTTTAGCTTGGATGAAGCTTATTTTTATTGCACTTTACTAGTTTGAGCTTTGTAGTGCATGTTGTGTGGGAAGATGTTTATAGTTTTTGATCACTTTGTCTTGATCTTGAAGTCACATGCCTTTGATTGTCGGACTTGGACTTATTGAGAAAGGCATAAATAACCATCTCACCACTGTTTACTAGCCAATCATGAACACCTTAGTGCATATCATAAGATTTTGTGCTCGAGAAAGTGTAGCACATGCACAAAAAGAACATAAGGTGTAGCCTCTAATTAAAATTGGTGTGTACATTATTGGGCTATAATAAGTTTCTAATCAATTAAAATTGGTGTGTATATTATGAGGCAAATCAAGAAACTTACATGATTGCAAGCTTTTATTTTAGGAGATGTGAGAGTTATATGATGTAACTCTTTAGGTGAAAGTCTCTTTCAAATTCATGTGATGAATTTTGTAGACTTTGTGATTGATTACTATTCACATATCACCTCACATGTTTCTCAAGCTTTTGCTAGTTGCACACACTACACAAGTTATTCTTTGCTAAACTTTGTACATGTTATTGTGCGTGATTTTGTTGTGGCCATCCAAGATTATATGTTCCTTGATTTTGATGCAAAATTTGCGTTTTAAGGACAAATTGATTGAAAATCTGAATTTTGGAAGATCTGGGCTGTATTCATGTGTTTTTGAAAAAATTTTAGTCTCATACTCATGCATTTCATTCATGAAATATTGTTCTTTGAGGAGATTCTGCATAAAATTGCACTGTTTTTCAAAATTTTAATTTTTCCAGATTTTCGATCGATTGAATCTGTCTCTCGACCGATCGAAATTGCGATTAAAATTTTTGGTTTGATTCTGTCTGACTCGATTGGTATTCGATCGATACTCGATCGATTGAAACTGAAAAATTTTCGGTTTTTAGAGTTTTGACCAAATTTTTTCATGCATCATTTATGGTTAGGATTCACATGAGTTGCATTGTTTTTCTATATCCATCTTGCAGTTTTGTAGTCATATATCTCATTTTTTTCACACATAACATGCATACACTTTGCTAAATTGGGTACTCAACTTGAATTAAAAATTGATTGATTAATTTTTGAGTTATGTACTTTTCTAGTATATGCTATTTTTCTTGATGTGTGAACTACAGAAAATATTTTTCTTAAGAGATATGATGGATAATCAATGTGCAAATATTTTCTCTACTTATGCAACTGTTTATGGGTCACACAGTGTCAAGTTTGTATTTATTGAAAGAGAGAATATTTTTCTTCATATGTATCCTCAACTCATTTTTTTGGTTTGTGTGTTTTTTTTAGCCCCACCTCCTAAATTTTCCCCAAAACTTGTTTTGTTTTTCCTATTTTATAGGGGGAGAAAAGTTTTTTTTAATTTTTGTTGTTCATAGGGGGAGTTGTTGCTCTTTATAGGGGGAGTTATCTCTTTTTTCTATAGAGCTAAATTGTTTTAGGTTCCCTTGATTCTCTTTTTTCTCTCATGTTTATTGTCACTTTACTCTTTGTTTGAGTTGTTTTTGTCAATACATGACAAAAAGGGGGAGAAATAGATGAAATGTGGGAATCCTGTTTGTTTTGTTTAGGGGGAGAAAATTGTTTTTGAAAATGGGAGAATATAAAAACTTTTTGATGTATCTAACTTAGGGGGAGAGTTAGTTTACTTTTGTTTTTATATTGTGCTTCATTTTGTTTATATGTCTTTCTTTCCACACATGCGGTGATGTGTTTGTTGAGTGTTTCAGGAAAGACAGGTGCATTCTGATCAAGACCTTCTACCTCTTCTTAGCAACTTCTAGGTTATGAGTCTTAGATTGGGATTTGTGATGTAATTGGGCATTTTATTGTATTGGGTTGTTCTTGTATTTTAACATTTCATTTTGTATGAAAGTTTTGTCACGAATTGCCAAAGGGGGAGATTATTAGGTTCTAAAAGTTTAGAACAATTGGCAAATCGTGAGCACACAAGAACATGTAAGCTGCAGAAAGAAGATTTCAGAATCTGCCTGGTTCGATCGATCGAAAGACAGGCTCGATCGATCGAGAATCGTATCTGCAGAATTTTAAGTTGGCCCAAACAGCAGTTCTAGCCCATTAAGGATTAGGGTTTCAGATCTACTTCTCCCACTATATAAAGGAAACCCTATGCACGTTTTTTATAAGGCTTTTTAGAGAGAAAAGAGTGTGCCTCTTTTGTATTTAGGGTTTTGTTCCTAAAACCTCTCTTATTGCTTCTACCGGTGTTGTTCCTTGAAGAATCTCAAGATCCGGTATTGCTGAAGTTGCTGCCTTCTCTAGTCATCAAAGGTGCTGATGATCTAAACCTTCAAGGGTGGTCTTGGAGTCACAAACAGGATAGTTTGTGTTGCTAAAACCTTTGAGTGGAGTCTCAAAGTCACAAACGGTGGTGTTTGTGTTTTGCAAAGATTAGAGAAAGAAGGAGTCCGTGGATCTCGGAGCTATCATGGGGTCATGGTAGTAAGTTTCCTACACTTGGGTAGCAATAGGATGTTAGTGGTCTAAGTCGCTATTGTGTAAACTTCAATTCTTTCTAGTGGATTTGTTATTTTACCTTGAGGATAGCTAGGTTAAATCCTCCCCAGGTTTTTTACCGGTTTGGTTTTCCTGGGTCATCATATCGTTGTGTTGTTTATTTTTCCGCTGCTTTACTTGATATGATTGTTATTGTTTTAACCTAGATCTGAATAATAATCCTAAGTATTCACTTGGTTAATTAATTAGGTTAAACAATCTAGTTTACAGGGGTCTAAACGAACTGACAAAGGTTTATCCTTTAATTTTTTTTTTTTTTTTTGTTATCTATTTCATTTTTTTAAACCCATGTCTAACTTCCCCTAAGTTGGTTATTTTATTTTATTTTATTTTTCACTCTTTTTTCCGTTATCTTTTTTTTTTCTCTATCTCTCTTTTGATTTCACGTTTCCTTACTCATACTCCGTTCACCTTTTTTTTTTTCAAATCAATTCATCTTTATTTATTATTTTTTATACTTTCTCAAAAAAAAAAAATTATAACAATTATTTTTTTTTAATTATAAAAGTTCTTCTTTATTTTTCATACAATAAAACTATCACTATAACTTTTCATCCATATCCCTTAAATTTAGACACACTACTACTCTCCTATTGGTTTTCAAATTGCTAACCGTATCACTACAATTTGGTTGGATCATTTTTCTAAATGAAAACTCCTACGTAAAACACTATCTACAAAATAGGATCACACTACAATTTGGTTGAATTTCAAACTCAAATTACTTCTTCTTCAGTTCTCCAATTCTCTCAATTCTATTAGTCTTCTTTTCACCATTATAATCAATTTTTCTATTTGCTCTACTCAAATATGCTCTTGCTCAACAGTATGTGTATGTCAATATACTTTGGTCTTTTCTATTTTGATTTTCTAATTCATGAACAACTTCTTATTTTCTAAAAACAAATCAAATATTTGTGAAAAATAGCCCTTATACTTCAATCTCATCTTTAATTTCTTTCACATATTTCTCCAAGAAACGTGCACTGGGTGCCTATCTTTAAGATTTTGGTATTTAAACTTCAAGAAACATGCACTGGGGTGTTTATCTTCAAGATTTTGATATAACTTCAAGGAACTTGCATTAGGGTGTTGATCTTCAAGATTTTCATGTGTTCAGTCCTCCATATCCAACAAACTATTTGGACTTTGCAATTAGTGTATCTCTCTCACTCTGAGTATGATTTTTTTTTTTTTTTGGTTATAATAACGGGTTTTCATGGGTACATTTTGTAAATAGATATGTACATTTCTTTTTCTTTTTCTTTTTTTCTTTTTTTGGGTAAGATATATGTACATATCTTATTTGTTTTTAATTTCATGTTATTATTGGCTCCTTAGATTACTACTTGCTATTTGTAATTAAGGAGGCCCGGAAGTTATTCAACAAAATATCCCATTGGATGAGTACTTTTTTTCCCCTAATATGTTGTTTAGATTTCTATATCCATTATATTCATTGGATTTGGTATTTTACATTTTTTATTTGAATGGGTGGGAATTCGTGGAACAAAGTGTTTCATAAAAATAAAAAATAAAAACCATCAACGTTGGTTTCCTATTTTTTTGCAACTTGAAGCAAAAAAAAAAAAAAAAAAAAAATCCCAATGTTTTAGGTATTTTAATAATATGCCAGCACTATTTTACATTTAATTTTTTTAAAAATGTTTTAAGTATATTTATTCCTAAATTTTTGCCTATTATTTAGATACTAAAGCAAGAATGATATTGGAGAACTTATCTTTAAGATAAAATTTTAAAATTGTGCTGAAAATTGCTTCTAAATAATATACTAACTTTTAGGGGTAAAAACCTACACCCTTAAATATATTTTATATTTGATAGTTTAAAATGTTGATTCATTTTAAATTTTAAAATTTGTAAAATTTGTAAAATAAAATCTAATCCAAAATAACTTACCAAAGACAAAAAAGACTGCAAACAAACCATGTCTTTTGAATTTGCATCAAGTGTTACGTGTCCTCAGTTAATAAGTTTACATCAACGTTTGTTTTTTTGTTTTGTTTTGTTTTTTGTTTTTTTTTTTTTGTTTTTTTTTTTTTGTTTTTTTTTTTTGAGGGTGGTGAGTCCTTCAACGTTGGTTTCCTATTTTACTACAACTTCAATAAATAAATAAAAATCCCGATGTTTTAGGTATTTTAATAATATGCCAGCACTGTTTTACATTTAATTTTTTTTAAAATGTTTTAAGTATTTTTATTCCTAAAATTTTGCCTATTATTTAGATGTTATTTAGAAGTAATTTTTTCCATGATTTTTTACTTTTATATTTAAAGAAAAGAGGGAAAAAAAAAATAAAAACACACGTTTTATACATTTTCAACCAATTAATAACATGAAGCCTTTTCTAGACAAAAAAAGAAAAAAAATTAATATCCTTCAATAGTTGGGGGAGGGAAATTTCAACCAACTGAGCTATTTTTTTTTTTTTAATTATGTTAGGTTTTAAGAATTAGGAACTAATGTATTAGAACTTCAATTTGTAATGTTGGCAAACCATGATCAAAACATTCTTTAAGTTGTGTGTTAGACTTGCTCAAAGTATGGCTTTTTATATAAAGTTGGAATCGAGTTGACTGCAAAATTACTGTGCACTTTCTGCCTGACTCGATCCATCGAGAATTAGACTCAATCGATCAAAAATCGTGCAGAACATTTTTCTGCAGAATTTTTCCAACTCAGCCCTAGCCCATTTTATGTATAGGGTTTTATGTTTTGCCCTAAGTATATAAGGGAAAACCCTAGCCACTTTTTTAGAGTTCTGAATGCTGTGTTTGTGAATCTATTTGTTAGATCTAGAGGTGTTTACCTTCACATACACTTAGGGTTTCTAAACTCAAGATTCATGTCAAGAGGTTGGTAAATCATACAATTGCAGAACAAAAGAGCTTCAAGATATACAAGCCGGTGTTGCTTGTGCTTTGCTGAAGAATTCAAGGAAAGAAGGAGTTCGTGGATCTCGGAGCTGTCACGTGGTCGTGGTAGTAAGTTTCCTACAGGCAGGTAGCAATAGGATGTTAGTGGTCTAAGTCTCTATTGTGTAAACTTTGATTCTTTCATAGTGAATTCGCTTTACCTTGAGGATAGCTAGATTAAATCCTCCCCAGGTTTTTTACCGGTTTGGTTTTCCTAGGTCATCATATCATGTGTTCTTTATTATTCCGCACTTTTACATGATTTGATATATTTGTGTTAACCTAGATTTGTTTAAATTACCTAAGTTAATCACTTGGCTAATTCTCTAGGTTAATCTGTTTGGGTTTAAGGGGTCTAAACGAACTTACAAATTATATTATGGCTAAAATATTGTGTTTACATATTTTAGTGTCAGACCATTGCAACTCAAAAATAAGGGTGCAATATTATTTTGGAAACTTTTATATAAGAAATTTGACTACAAAATTTTAACATAGCACATGCTTCCACTTTTACTAAATTTTATTAGAATTGCACATGCTACTACAATTCTTACATGTCATTGGCCAAGTGCCTTGCATTTTAATTTACTCCAATGTTTATAGGTTTAAATACACCCTTTTTGGACTAGGGAATAATTATTGCGCTAAATATGTATATATGTGCAACTAACACGATTATTTTTTTTTTTTCTATTTTAATGCAGAAATGAGTTCAAAAAATACATCTACAACTCATACCAATGACGTAGAACGTCGTCGAGAACTACAAAGATATTATGATCGACGTAGTAGACAAATAAAAGACAATGAAAGCAGACAAATTCGATTGGCAAGACGTCGTGCCAATTATGCAAGACGAAGACAACAAACTTTGGGTGGTGATATTACTTTAGTTGGAAGTCCAGCAAATTTAAATGAAGACATTGTGCATTCTAATTCAACATCATCATGTGTATCACTAATACCACCTAATCGCGAGGCTACACCAAGTTGTCGTCTTACACATATCCGTAACTTGGTGCGAAATATTCCAGTTGAGCGAAATGCTATGCAAGAAACTAATGGTGAGATCATAATTTTGTACCTTTTAAAAAATATTCATTGGTTGGACTATGATTATTTTGGGGAAAATTATAAATTTTGGCATGTTAGTTTTATGTCAGTATTAAGAACAATGCTAACTTAATGTTTATAATAACTTTAGGTTTACCTCCAATATATCCAACTATAATGCCAAATGATTTTGAGGTTGGACCAAGTCATATAAATTCTAATGTTAATGATGGTATGTTTTATATCAAATATTTATAAACGTTGTACCATTATAATTTTTTTTTTAAATTAGCGTTTTATATAATTACATTGCAGATGTGGAAAGAACTAAAGAAGTTGAAAATATAAATGATCAAAATCATGGGGATGGCTACAGAGAACAAGGTTTGTTACTCAATGTCACCATTTTTATTTCAATTTACGTGTTTATTATTATTCAATTTTATTATTTGTTTACATCCTACATATTCGAAACATTATTAATATTTTGCTTATTTCACAACATAATATTTGATACAATTTTTAATATTTTCTTTAACAACTATCATTGCACTCTTTATCTCTAATTTTTTCCTCAAAATTAAAATTAGGTGTTGACAACACATGTGATGGTACTACACATGTAACAAATTGTATGCAAGGCAGATACAATTGTGCCAAAGATTTTAAAGAACGTAGAGAGACCATTAGGTACCAACTACCACAACCAAAGACATGTCACTTTTGTAATGCCCGTTTGCTCCATCGAGAGACATCCTCAATGTGTCGCAAAGATGGAAAAATATCCTTACCCAACATACCAATTTGTCCATAATTTATGGAGCTCATTTGTTAGCAAACACCACAAGGCAGACATTTCAGGCAATATATACAGCTTTACAACAACATGTTTGCATTCACCTCGATGGGTGTGCACGTGGATGAAAGCGTGGCCTCAAATAGTCGAGGAATATATACATTTCGTGCCCAAGGTGCCATCTATCATAGTATTGGTAGTCTTTTACCACATACACCTCTAAGTGTGCGGCATATACAATTGTATATCTATGACATCGATCTTGAAATACAACGTAGAATGTCTCAATCTGTAGAAGCTCATGAAGATATTGTGCGACTTATTCAAAGGATCTTAGACATGTATAACCCATTTGTGGAGAGATTTCGTCAACTATCTTGAACTCTTAATTTACATCAATGTAAACTCCTCATTAAAGAACAACCTCTAAACCAACCTCAATATTGCCTTCCCAGGGCTTCCCAAGTGGTAGCTGTTATTGTAGGAGGTGAAGAAGCTGGGCGTTTAAGTGGTAGAGAAATTTTGGTTTAAACGTTTGGTGGTAATTTGATCAATATTCAAGATACAGCAGGATATTATGATTCATTGCAGTACCCAATACTTTTTCCATTTGGAACATATGGATGGGATATCAACACACGCAACGCTAATAGAAATAAAGTGTTATGTCGCGATTATTATGCATACGTCCTTCAGGTAACAGTTTTATTATTTTCAATCTATTACTTCAAAATGCTGCTTAAACTATGAAATAACTAAACCTAAATCTATTTTTACTATTGTTGAAGATTCGCCTCAATGATCTATTAATGATCTGGTTTAGAGGACGCCTTTCACAACAATATGTTGTTAATAATTATGTCAAAATTGAAACACACAAGCTTAGGTGGTTTGAGCACAATCAAGATTCTATTAGGGCGGATCTGTACCAAGGCCTACAAGATGCTTTCCACGAAGGAGAGTGTGATACTGGTAATGTAAACTTCACACTTGAAATTTACATCACTTCATTAATGGCGAATTTGCATCAATATTTATTAATGGCCGAACTTTGTCATCTTATATATAAAAAATGTTGGACAAAGAACCATTTTACCATCGTCATTTGTGGGAAGCCCACGCGATATGATCCAACGATTTCAAGATGCAATGTCATTGGTTCAAAAGTTTGGAAAGCCAGATTTATTCATTACAATGACGTGCAATCCGGGATGGGAAGAAATCTAAAATGAGCTTTTACCTGCACAAATCGCTCAAGATCGTCCAGACTTGCTTGCAAGAGTTTTTAAATCAAAATTTGAAGAATTGAAAGATGATATCGTGTTTAAGGGGGTTCTTGGAAGAGTTATTGTATATGTGCAGGTCTTTGAGTTCCAAAAAAGGGGTTTACCACATGCACACATGCTTATAATTCTCAATGAAGATGATAAATTGCATAATCCAGAGGATTACGATCGGGTTATTAAAGCAGAAATACCGTGTAAAGAAGAACAACCTCAGTTACATAAAGCTGTATTGAAGCATATGATACATGGTCCTTGCAGAATACAAAATTCAAGATCACCGTGTATGAAAAATGGGCAATGTAAAAAAGGATACCCAAAGCCTTTCTCACTAGAAACCTACCAAGGCAATGACTCATATCCTATTTACAAACGATTTGATACTAATAATCCCGTGTCGTTGAATGATCATTGCAGGATTATGGTAGATAACACTTGGGTTGTTCCATATAATCCTTGGTTACTGTTGAAATATAATTGTCATATTAATGTTGAAATATGTTGCAGTATTAAGAGCGTAAAATACTTATATAAATATGTGTATAAAGGCCCAGATCGTGTCTCTATGGAAGTTAGACCAAGCCCAAATTATGATGAGGTCCAACAGTACATTGATGTAAGATGGGTATGTGCTCCAGAGGCATGTTGGAAGATATTTGCTTTTCCTATGTATCGAATGTACCCTGCTATTTTTCGTTTGCAAAGCATGATATTCTTTGTCGATGGGCCAGGAGGAACTGGGAAAACATTTTTGTATCGCATAATATTGGCAACCTTGAGAAAAGCCGGTCGCATTGCAATTGGCACAGCTACATCTGGCATAATAGCAACATTACTCCCTGGTGGAAGAACAACGCATTCCAGGTTTAAGATTCCTTTAACTCCTGATGCTTCATCTACTTCCTCAATAAGTAAACAATCAGACTTAGCTGAACTTAATAGACGTGCCACCATAATTATTTGGGATGAAGCCCAAATGGTAAATCGATGTGCACTTGAATCTTTAGATAGAACATTTAAAGATATTATGGAAATAAATTTACCTTTTGGTGGTAAGGTGCTAATTTTGGGGGGAGATTTTCGTCAAGTTCTTCCGGTTGTTCCAAAGGGTACAAAGGCAGAAATGATTGATGCATGCATAGTGAAGTCCCTATTATGGAAAGACGTCAAAGTGTTACATTTGAAGCAGAATATGAGGTCTGTCAATGATGAAGAGTTTGCTGAGTATATACAACGCATCGGTGATGGGAATGAACCATTTATAATGGATGATATTTTTAAATTACCCCCTTCAATGGCAATGCAATGGGAGGGTCAACACTCTATATACAACTTGATTGATCAAGTTTTTCCAAGTTTGCAAGAACATGCCAATGCTGCAAGATATATGGTTGATAGGGCTTTGCTAATACCTATAAATGATGAGGTTGACCAGCTTAATGCAAAGATAATTTCTCAGTTCCCAGGAGATGAGTTTATGTTACATTCTTTCGATGAGGTTGAAAGAGATATGCAACATTTATATCAACAAGAATTCCTAAATTCTATATCTCCAGGGGGTTTACCACCACATATATTAAGGCTGAAAAAGGGTGCTCCAATTATGTTGTTGCGCAATATAGATCCAAAAGCTGGATTATGTAATGGTACAAGATTGATATGTCATGGATGTTTTAACAACATAATTGACGCTGAAATTTTGACTGGACAATATGTGGGTACATGCGTTTTCTTGCCAAGAATCCCTTTAAAGACAACAGAAAATGTACACTTGCCATTTGTAATGATCAGACAACAATTTCCTGTACGTTTGAGCTTTGTAATTACAATAAACAAAGCACAAGGTCAGACAATTCCAACTGTTGGAATTTATCTTCCTGATCATGTTTTTAGTCATGGCCAATTATATGTAGCGTTATCAAGGGGAGTCTCCCAATCCACCACAAAACTATTGGTGCAAAAAGGAACAATACCTAAGGAGGAAGGTGTTCACACAAGAAATATTGTGTATAAAGATGTTTTGTTCCCTTCATCATAGGTATTAATTAACAATTGGAAAGAATAGTCTTACATATAGATTTATTTTAATAATTTAAAAATTTTAATGGTTATGCGGTCTACGTTTTAATATTTTATTTCTTGATATTTTTTATGTATACAATTAATTGGTAACAGGAAGGATGCCCAACTCAAATGTGAGGATCGAATCCACTATGCTAAATAATGGAGTGCATGATGTTCCTACTGCTCATTGGGAGAATTGGAAGGATGATCAATCAATATTAAACATAGAGGCCATTGATAACAAGGTATATTTCTTTTTAATGATATCTTTAATCAGCATTCCTTTTTATTGTTTTATAAAAAGTAATATTAAAAATGTCATGCTGCATATGGGTTAGGTTCGCAAATTGGAAATTTATTTACCTGGTTGGGGATTCACTATTCGAGTTGACAAGAAAGAGCTTTGGAAAGAAGTGAAACGAGTTTTAAAGTCACAAGAACTGGAAAGGTTTGTTACGCTATTTTTTAAAATAGGAAAATAACTAATTGATAGTCTTAATATACAAACAATTTTTTTTTCTTCATTTTGAAGTTCTAAGAACAAAGACAAACAACAAATCAATGTCAAGAGCAATGAGGTTTCCAACATCCATAAGAATAAAGACAAAGGAAAAATGAAGGACAATGTGATCTCTAACACTCATGCCAATAGAGACAAACAGAGAATTAAAATCAAGGACAATGTGGTCTCCAACATCCATGAGAAAAAAAAGAAATGAACAAAAAAAAAACCAAGGACGATGCAATTTTCAACATCCAAGACAGTAAAGACAAACAGAAAATGAGAGTGAAGGACGATGCAATAATAAAGCAGGTACAAATCATTACCACATCTACTTTTTTGAATAAAGAAAAATACTTAATTTCATAGTTTGGATATAAATTTTTTTTTTTTTAAATTTGGTAATTAAATGATAGTTCTTCAAGTCCTAAGCTGAAGTAGACCATTTCACATACATGGAGCTATGCAATATCATTACAAGGTCAGTTCAAATATTTCATTTCACAATTTTATGCTTCATGTTTATTGTACTTAATAATTGTGTACGTTTTAAGGTCTCTATTAATAACACAAACACACACACTTTGTATCATAGGTTCATGGCAAATGCTACTGGAAAGCAATTAGAATGTGGAACAAATAACATTGCTCCACCAACTTCTCCACCGTAACTGGCATAATATTAATAAGTTCACAAATTCCATTTTTCAAATGTAGTGAATTATTTTACAGTTTTACCTGATGTAAATATTTCACTTTTCTACATTGATCCATCAACTTTTCATAATAGCTTTTGTAAAGGTCACCACATGTATTTTGTAAGTAGTTTTATTGTTACGATTTCATTATGCATTTTCATTATATGACTATTTATAAGATTTATTCAATGGATCTTTTTTTCCTCCCCCTATAAGTTAATACTAAATTATAGCATCATCTTCTAATTAATAACACGTTGATTACTACATAAAAAAAATTGGTAAAATGTGTCAATTCGTTTAGACCCCTTAACCCAACAGATTAACCTAGAGAATTAGCCAAGTTATTAACTTAGGTAATTTAATTAAACTAGGTTAACACAAATAAATATAAAAACAATAAAGCAGCGGAAAATAAACAACACAAAGATATGATGACCCAGGAAACCACACCGGTAAAAACCTGGGGAGGATTTGACCTAGCTATCCTCAAGGTAAACTGAATCCACTATGAAAGAATTGAAGTTTACACAATAGACTTAGACCACTAACGTCATATTGCTACCTGCCTGTAGGAAACTTACTACCATGACCCCCTGATAGCTCCGAGATCCACGGACTCCTTCTTTCCGGAATTCTTCAGCAAATCCACAAGCGCACCTGCTTGTATATCTTTGTGCTCTTTGATTCTTCAACTGTAACGATCTACACAACTCTTGACATAAATCTCAAGTTTGTAAACCCTAAGTGTATGTGAAGGTAAACACCTCTAGATCTCACAATGAGATTCACAAACACGGCAAAACAGAACACTGAAAACGTGGCTAGGGTTTTCCCTTTTATACTTAGGGCAAACATAAAACCCTATACATTAAAACGGGCTTGGGCTGAGTTGGAAAATTCTGCAGAAAAACGTTCTGTGCGATTTTCGATCGATCGAGTCTAATTTTCGATCGATCGAGTTCACAGAAAGTTACAAGTAATTCTGCATAAAAACTCGATTCCAACTTTACAATAAATCCCATACTTTGAGCAAGTCTAACACACGACTCAACATTGTTTTGATCATGGTTTGCCAACATACAAAATGAAGTTCTAAATACATTAGATCCTAGTCTTTAGAACCTAACAAAATGGATAATAATTACGGAATACTAGCCTTTGAGCACACGCGTGAGACTCTTCTACTTTTTGGGTAAGGGTTAATTTTGAGCATTTATTATAATTTGGGATTACTACATTTTCAAATCACAAAAAAACCTAAGGGTGTGATGAAAAATTATTTCACCTGCAAACGCATAATATTCATCACACCCCTAGGTTTTTTTGAGATTTGAAAATGTAGTAATCCTTAATTATAATAAATGCTCTAAATTAACCCTTACCCAAAAAATAGAAGAGCCTCTGAGCATGCGTGTGTGCATGTGCTCAGAGGCTATTATATAGTACTAGCGTTTACCCCACATAATGCGCAGGATCATTTTATGAGTTAGAAAAAAAGTCAACTTAATATATTGTACTTAATGTGATGGTAAAATATGGAAGGGGGTGGATGGTTAGTTGTTCAGATAATGATGCTAATGTGTAGGTGTTCTTCTAAAAGACAAGCATAACCTGGCATCAACATATGATCTGGAAAAAATGTTAATTGAAATCTCATAAGTTATAACTATTTGGTTCATGGTTTTTTAAGGTTGTGGGTTAGAGAGAATATAGTTATTGAACACAAAGATTTGCATTATCAATAAAGATTTTCCTCTTCATCTTGTATTAAAAGTTGTCCAAACAACATTTATTTGAAACTTAATCTCTTCCCTTGGTATCTCTATCACATAGGATTAAAAATTAGAACTGGTCCAATATTTTCCAACAGCTTCACTCTCAGTCATCACAACCCAAACTTTGGTGGTATTTATAGAGGAGCCTAACAAATTACATTGAAATAAAACAGACATGCCTTTTCACAATTACTTGGAGCCAAACAAATTAACCTTTAATGCAATAAAATCGCAATCATTTAAGGCCCTAGTGCCAAAATAAGCACTTGGCCCCAGTAAAGTAGGATCCAATATTTGAGATGCTCATGTTGTTCATGAGGTCTTGTTACTTTTAAGAATATATTTGCCTTAATTATTTTCTTTGTTTTACTCTTAAAATATATAGGCCTTGATGGATTTTCTTTATTTTAGAAAGCCAAAATTATTAGTAGAAAATATGAAAAATGGTAAAAATGATCTGAGTTGAGTTTTAATTCAGTAAAAATGTCACTATTTCAGTGAAGCACAGTTCTAAATCCTGTCCCCTCAACCGAAGTGCTCAATTAGTCACAAAATGTGAGTGCCTTATTAGAGTTGCCTCACCTCAAGGGTCTTAAAGGAGCCTTATAATGCATTCTCACTCGAGCATCTAAGCAAGTGCCAGCCTTTTTACGTAGTAACCTTTTTGAACACTACAATAGATTCATAGGCAGATCTTGGAGCTCAGAGCTCAAGCTTCAACATGGTCAGAAAATTAAATTTAAACCAATTCCAGGCTTTAATTGTATTTGATGAGTACAATGATCTATGAACTTCTCTGCTTGTCTTGTAAATTCAAGGCACCTTACCAATTTCTGAGCAACATATTTTTGCAACAAAGAATTGAGAACTTGAAGCACAGAGATGTCTCTGTGTTTGCTAAAAATAATCACTACATTCCTAAATGGTCCCTTTAGAAGTAGTAACCCGTTACTATTGAGAAAAGGGAAAATAATCAAAATCAAAACCTGTCTGCAATGTACCATCTATAATTAATTGTAGTAGCAAAACAATTAATTTACTGTCCTTGCTATTGACTAAAGATTAGCAATCAAGCAAGTTGGTCTAAACATATGCGACAATTTCTCTAATCCTAGACTCTATGATGCAACAAATATTTTCCACTAATCTCTCTCTGCAGGCTGACATGTAAAAGCTCCAAAAGAGTCAAATAAATGTGTGTTGAGACTACCAACCAAATCTGCTACTCCTAAGAAAATTAGAAACTAAAATAAATACTTAAATAAATGAGTCACATTTTTAATTTTTTTATGCCATGCTAAACTCATATTCACCACCATCACCATTGCAATTTTTTGCATAAAGAAAAAAAGAAAAAATTAGATGACTCATTTCACATCTCTTGTAAATTCCAAATGCTTATTATGCCTGCATGGTTTCAATATAGAAATCCAAATGTTCAAAGGTTCTACACATTCATTTTGTCACATTTTTAACACATCGTACTAACAAAAACAGAAAATACCAGTCATAGAATTTAATAAATTTAAAAGATCACAAAAATAATACATATAGAATTTGATAGACTCGATAAAGTGTGTTTTATCCTTCAGGTTAATACATATAGGTTGAAACAAAGACACATTTTTAACCCCAACCAACATTTCTTGTGATTTGTGACAACTGTGTAACTACCACCTGCCATCTGTCAATATTTATCTATAAGTTGATTTGGCTGAAAATACAAAACCATAATACTAGTTAGAATGCCACAAAGATCTAATACTAGCCCAACAAAGATGTAATGGTTTATAGGATATTAGCATTGTGATTTAAGTCATTGGTGTTTCAAATACAATTTGATAGTAAAAACATAAAGTAAACTTAGAACAAACAATTATCAATAGAAATCTACGAAGAAAGCCACTAAATATGTATTTCTTTTTTATTGAGTAACTAAAATATATTATAGGTTCTGCTAATGATAAAATTCCTTGTAATCCTTAAAATACCATATAACCAATTTGTGACCAAGGAATAAAATCATATAACCAATTGCTGCACAAAACTAAAACTGGCAACGTCATCTTCATCTAACACGTATATTTGGTAACTTTAATACAATGCTTTATTATGTTAATAATGAAAATCTATACAATGCTAACAAAAGAATTATAAAAAAAGATAAAGATAAAGATAAAGATAGAGATAATTTAGTAGAAAACAAACCCGAAAGAGAAAGGACTTAAAGCAATATCATAGTCAGAGTAAATCTTTTCCTTTCACTTACAGCTCAATTGACCTGAAATTTCACGTAATCAAATAGCTAAACATAGTGATAAGTTACTGAATTACATGCTCTTTCTAAGGATAAAGCTATCATTGCCCAACGTTTTTATTAATCTTTGACCTATATCATAGTTAGAGTTAGTCTATCTCTCCCACCCCTTCTAATTTCATAGTGATTATAAAATTATAAAAACAATTATAATATATGAAGTACATTACTAATTACATAAAAACAAAAGGAAAATATAAAACAAACTAATACAAACCCATAGGAGAAAGAAGGCAATGATTTGAAATATTATTAACAATGGCCAACATCCACTTCAGTACTGTAACATCCAGTTTCACTATCTCTAACACTTATTAATCTGTAGCAACCATCTCTGGTAGAAAACAATATCTCTTACCTTTTTCTCTCTAACAGTTATTAGAACCCAGTCCACCAATCTTATTGATTAGCATAACAAAAAAAGTAAATCGCAAGCACCTTATGCTGTTAGCACTTCCTAAGTCCAAAATCTTTTTCTTTTTTTTTCTTTTTTTTTTTTTCTTTCAAATAGGTAGAGATGACAAAAAATCAAGTGTCAAAGGAAAAATATAATAAAATTGTACAATAGAAATACAACTTCACATTTCGAGATACACTCTCAAAACTACATTAGAGATTCCCGGTTGACTAGAAACTATCTATATCAATAGTGTTTTTCTTTTTTGCTAAGATAGTTCAATAGAATTAGAATTGACCATTAAATTAAACTTTCTTATAGATTTTCCACCTAATCAATTTCATAATGTCTTCCTTTATTTTAACTCAATAAGAAACTTTGGAAGTGTACTGTCTTACATAATAATGTCTCCTCAACTTATTGAAATTTCATGGTATTTAAATGTTAGAAGTAATCTACAATTGGCAAAGTTAGACCATATTAAAGCAAATATGGTCTAACTTAGGTAATCTACAATTTATGTGCAAATATGGTCTAACTTTGGATACAAATTTATAAATTACACAATTTATGATAAGAAATTTTTTTGAATCATCAAACATTTTCCTTCATATTTACCCTAGAAGACCATTTCAAAAGGTAATATCATAAATGTTTCTACAACAAAAAGCAATAATCGAAGAAAATGTTCCTTCCACAGCACTTCAAAACCTTTTTGCACATATGTAATTATAAGCTAGAGGAGCCTGTTGCTGCCAATTCAGAAGAAAGGTGGAAGATTTTCAAAATCAGACTCTAAAAATTTCTTTAGATTCAAAATAAAAAATGTTAGCTTCACTCCTAACTCCTAAGCAAGTTCACAAATAATATCACAATAAGCATGCTGCTGACAGCAATAAATCTTTGATGTCTATTTTCTAATTATGAAGACTTTACAGTCATCAATCAAATACAATTCGATCATGGTAGTTATGGTAAGAAATGTTTTCATAATAGTACTATTTGGTGTTTGGGCTGAAAGACACAACAGTTGTTTAGGCAATGTCTGTTGGTGGTTGTTTCCGACAGTTTCTTTCATACTTGAAGTACGTTGATTCAAGTTTCTGTTAATAACTTAATACGTTAGATAAGTCAAAGAAACAATGTCTTAACATCCCTGAAACATAGTGACTTTTCTCATCTTCTGTTAAATATAATGCTTTTCTAACAAAAATCATGCATGCCAATAATACCAACCTGTTGATACTATTTTAGCTAAAAGAACTTGAGTTTCATTATAATAGATTATGACAAAAATTTTCTACCAAGAATTTAGGAACATACCTGAATGTTCAAATAGCGTATAAAACACTATGAACGTTTATACCCCCAATTTACAAATTACCAATTCAAGCTTAATATCAAACAAATTGTGTGCGGAAAATGAACATAAGCTTAAAACAGAATTGATAAACAATCTAAACCAAATAAAATCACATCCACAGCAAAAATTAAATGGCAAAGATTAAGGGAAGAGAGATGCAAACACAAGGACAACACAGCGATGTGTTATCGAAGAGGAAACCGAAGCCCTTGGCGTAAAACCTGTCTGCCGCCCTCCAAGCGGTCAATAATCCACTAAAGAATGTAGTTGGGATACATGGACAGCAGTAGCCCCTCCAAGCCTAATCTACCCAATGTACCTAAGCCCTTCAAGCTCCTACTCCAACGAGGTTACGCCGAACCTATTTCTTCTTTAGCTTAACGGATTCCACTATAGCCCATAGCATCAACCAATATCAATTGGTCCCTTCCTAACTGCTTCCCAAAGCACTTAAAAGGCTTCTCACAGATATGGGTATGGTGAGAAAAGGATTTGGCTAAAGAACCTCTCAAGGATCTAACAATAGAGAGAGTGAGAGTAGAGGAATTTGAAGAGTCTCTATGTGAAGATTGTGGATGAGTCAATCTTGTTTTTCTCTAGCGTTTCTCTCTCAAAATTCTCTCTGGAAGCTCTATACATTTCGTGGGTATAAGGGGTATTTATACTAGGGTGAGAAAGGAATGCAAAGAGTTAGTTTTTCCAAAGCAGAGCTGGCTAGCGGCTTGGCCTCGCAGCTTGACTGAGTTGCGAATTCAAGCTGTGAGCTAACTGAATGGCCAGACTAGACTTTTTGTCGTGTAGTGCAACAGCTGGCAAACTGTTCAGCTTCTCTGCATGCTTCACTTGAGTGCATCTTCTGGCGGCTTGCTAGTCGCGAGCTACCTGCGAGATCCAGTCATGAGTCCCTGCTTCACTGCACAATCTTAAGCATTTCTTCACACTCTCTCACACACTACCCTTACATGATTCCCACCTAAATATAGGGTTTTTAAGTGCTGATATACAAGCAAATTGGCACGGAATATAGCCAACAAAATGGTTGATAAATTTCAACCTTACAATACCTATTCTACAATGAATTGTCTAGGTCTTCATTTCCTTTGCCTTTGAATTCAAAAAATACCTGATAGACATCAATGTAAATGAGGCTCTAGAAACTGAGTTCAGGGGAAAAAAAATATATAAGTTTTGGGTTTCATTTACCGTATGCTGGCTAATCAAGTATAATTATCTAAAATCCATAAAACATGGCAGGTTTAAATAAATGAACTGTAAAAAATAAAGACATTTGAAACTTAAGTAAACCAAACTCAAGTTTAACAATTTAATATTTCTACTTCATCTAGAATATAAGCGGTCAATAAAATGGAGCACGGTGGTTATAATGAAGGCCATTCATATTATAATAGCATACTGAATTCACAAAATTGAGCATATATATACTTGGACAATAAAAATGAAATTAAGCATTATATTAATGAACTAATTTATGGGGAAGAAGACATAAAACTTCATATCCAATCATTTTGACAGGGAACCAACTTATTTAGAATTAGTACCTTAAAAATCAACACACCAAAACTCACAAACACCGGTAGGGGAAAATAATGGAGACCACAAACTATATATAAAAACTCAAAAATCAACAGTTCCAGTGCATGAAATGTTTTATGAATCATAAGCTTAACCACAAACACTGAAAAACTAAAATGCTAGAGACCACAAATCAAATACACAATAATGGCTTGAAATTGAAATTAGCAATTATAGAATTCTCACTATTACAAACTAAAATCTCTCAAAACCCAACACAATGTTGTCACTAAGCTAGACTGAATTGTAAGACCACACAAACACAAATAAGCCAAATTTATTAAAAAGCATAGCCTAAAATTTTAAAAAAATAAAATAAAATAAAATAAAAAGAACTCTAACAATCTATTTGGCTAGTGGGAAAAGGTGGGTAAAAGTTAATGAAATCATAACAATTTTACAAGTCAATTGAACTTAGAATAAAAACTAATTGAATCCAACCATTTTTTTTTAGAAGAAAAAAAATTTGACTAAAGTATACAAAACATTCTACAACCAAAATCGGCATATGTATCTACAAAATTAACCAAGCATGTTAATCAATACTAATCCAACTACAAATCAACCAAATTTAATTCATATTATGCAAGTTATGTATTTGTTAGTGATTTCAATCAACTTTTTTATTTAATTCCCAAACCAAAAAAAATTAGAGTGCGAGAGTTGTTCTCCCATTAAAGCAAATGATATATATTGGGGTGAAACAATCTATTTGTTAAATTTGAGAGAAATTTCATTTAGAGTCTGTTTCTTTACAATGTAAAACCAAGACTAAAATCAATATGTTTTTGTAATTTCTATAATCTATAAAAATATAACAAAAGCAGATGTATAAAATTGAGAAGGTTTATTGTAGAAAGACAAACATTTTGAGAGAGAAAAAAAACCCACAACAAAAACAAACCTAACTCAAACATGTAAATCAAAACTAATACAACTAAAATAACCAAAGAAAAGTCATATCTCATCCCCAAATTCTGGAAAAAAAAATGTCATATTCAAAAATTTGCTACACTAATTTTAACTGTGAAGATGAAATTCTTCCAAGCAAAAGTATATTTTCTCTATTTCTTGTCTTCTTTGATTCTTTAATTTATGATATATTTTCAAATCTTTTCGTTTCACTTGTGACTCATTTAACTTGAAATTTCATGGAATCAGATAACTAAATATACAAATAAACTGCTGATTTACATCCTCTTTCTAAGAATAACTCCATTGCCTAACCTTTTCATTAATCTTCTTCGTCAAAGTTAATATAAAGAACATTAAAAATAATAAAAAATATTATTTCTATATAGTATTATTATAGAATTCAAAACAGGGTTTATATTATATAGTTGTTGATGCTCAAGAAGCTTACATGACAGTAACGATTACATTGTCCTCATTAGCTTGAATATGAATATCAAGAGCAAAAACTCTAGTAAATAATTCCTTAATGCAGTAACACAGAAATTAACAAAATCTTCACTCTAAACTTCAGATTTGGCTAATAAAATCAATCTGTAAAGAAAAAAGCTTGCTAAAACATGCAAATCAGAGCCAAATCAAACACAAATACACTAATTGGACAAAATCTAATACGAAGCAAGAGATTAGTAGAAGGGAAATCAAACCATCCTAACCTATCAGTTTGTTCCAGCAACTCTACTTGGAAATTACCCAAGTTTTGTAATTGACAAAGATCTCAACAAATCTGTAATTTCAATAGAATTATAGGGTCAGAATTAAGCTTCAAATTTGACTATTCAAATCAAGGGTGGCACTCCCAATATCTTCAAAACAAAAGGCAAATATGATAAATTAGGTTTTCAAATTAGGTATGAAATATTAAATTATATGAAATAAAATTCTTAGTAGATTAACTTAATAACTAAATAGAATAGACTGAAAATAACATAAGAAAGGCAAAAATTTTTAATAATAAACAGATTTTGCAAATTAACAAAACAAAACTCACAAACATAATAATAAATGATGCTAAAATACATTCATAACTGATTGTGCATGATGTGCGGAGAGAAAAAACTTCATCTTTCTCTGAATTAGAAGGTGAAATCCAAAATCAAAACAACCCAAATATGAAAATTCGATTCCCATCGAAAATTCCCAAAACAAAACTATTCCTAACCAAAAAACCTAAATCATAACTGACTGAAACATAATACCCATATGTAAATCATAATTAATGCCTAAATTCCAAAAATAAAAAATAGAAAATAACTGTGTCTCTACCTTTCAACGGCAACCATCATATAAGGATTGAAAATAAAAGAAAGAAGGAAGAAAAGAAGAAAAAAAAAATATGAAATAAAATTCAGAGAATGAAATTGAAACGCTGATGTTTTAAAGTCACAACCTTTCCAATTTTTTATTTTGTTAAGATTAGAAACGGAAGCACAAAATTAAGATCAATATTTTTAGTGATTTCTGTAATCCAAAATAGGAAAAAAAAAAAGCAAAAAAGAAAAGAAAATATCAGTAAATTGAGAAAACAAACATTTTGATGGAGAACCCAAAAACCCGAAACAACAAGGAATCAAAACAAAAATCAAATCTAAACCTATCCAACATAAAAGGAAAACAACAAAGGTGATTGTATTTTCAAAGCATTCAGATTTAAAAAAAAAAAATACAATTTAAACAAAAATCTGTAAAACTAAAACTAAATTTAATCAATACTACAATTGAACAAAACATGACTCAAGAAATTGTAAAAATAAATGAGAAATTGGGGAAAAAGAGGGAGGAAAAGGGGGGTTTGGGGGGGAATGCCTACCTTCTACTAAACCCATGTTTTTTGAAAACCCTAGAAATGGCAATTGAATAGAAAAAAAAAAAAGGGGTGTTAGGTTCTAAGAATTAGGAACTAATGTATTAGAACTTCAATTTGTGATGTTGGCAAACCATGATCAAAACATTCTTTAAGCCTTGTGTTAGACTTGCTCAAAGTATGGCTTTTTATGTAAAGTTGGAATTGAGTTGACTGCAGAATTACTGTTCACTTTCTGCCTGACTCGATCAATCGAAAATTAGACTCGATTGATCGAAAATCGTGCAGAACGTTTTTCTGCAGAAAATTCCCAACTCAACCCAAGCCCATTTAATGTATAGGGTTTTATGTTTTGCCCTAAGTATATAAGGGAAAACCCTAGCCATGTTTTTAGAGTTCTGAATGCTGTGTTTGTGAATCTATTTGTTAGATCTAGAGGTGTTTACCTTCACATACACTTAGGGTTTCCAAACTCAAGATTAATGTCAAGAGATTGGTAAATCATACAGTTGCAGAATCAAGAGAACTTCAAGATATACAAGCAGGTGCGCTTGTGAATTGCTGAAGAATTCAAAGAAAGAAGGAGTCCGTGGATCTCGGAGCTGTCACGTGGTCGTGGTAGTAAGTTTCCTACAGGTAGGTAGCAATAGGATATTAGTGGTCTAAGTCTTATTGTATAAACTTCGATTCTTTCATAGTGAATTCGGTTTACCTTGAGGATAGCTAGGTTAAATCCTCCCCAGGTTTTTTACCGGTTTGGTTTTCCTGGGTCATCAGATCTTTGTGTTCTTTATTTTCCGCTGCTTTACTGTTTTTGATATATTTGTGTTAACCTAGATTTGTTTAAATTACCTAAGTTAATCACTTGGCTAATTCTCTAGGTTAATCTGTTGGGTTTAAGGGGTCTAAACGAACTTACAAGGGGGAAAAATGTCTACCTTCTGAATTGTCTGTTGTTGAAGAGCAGAGATGTGATTGCTTCTAAATCGCCTGTTGTTGTAGAGGACGAACAAAGATTTTCAGTTTTTACTATTACAGAGAACGAACAGAGGTTTTCAGGTTTCTCTTCTTTTTTTCGCTTCTTCCTTTTGGATTTTCTTTTCTCGTATGGTTGTTGGTTTGGAACACACTATTCTGAACTAGAGTTGCAGCGAAGAGATGGAAGTGAGGGTGAGTTTGAATTTCTATCAGGAAATATGGTTTGGGCTTTAGGGTTTGTGTTTGTGTTTGTGTTTTTTTTTTTTTGATGAGCAGCTTGGTGTTTTTATATAAACGTTTGATGAAAAGGAGTCTCCCCAAACGCACCGTATGGGATTTTAAAGGAAAAATTGTAAATGTGTTAGCATTTTAAGGGGCTTTTTTCCTACATTACAACACCTCCTTAAAGGCTTTTGTTATTATATATAGTACTAGCCTTTAACCCGCGCAATGCGTGGGGTATTCTTAACAAAGCAACTTCTATTATAGAGGCTTTTTTTTGGGGGGTGGGGGTTGCTTTTCTTTTTTCTTTTTTTCTTTTTTTTTATAAAAAAAGTCAATACTTTTTATTCAACCCAATTCAAGTCTGATGTGTTTTCTAGTTAGATTACATTTTATTAAAATATCAAATTTTCTTGAGCTTTTTAATTATTTCTCTTTCTTCATACACAACAACCATCATCTACTTCCTTCCTTCATCCTCAGGATACGTAAAAAAAAAAAAAAAAAAAAAAAAAAAAAAAAAAAAAAAAAAAAAAAAAAACTAAATGTAAAATAAATAGTATCGGTGTGAATTTAAAGGTTTGCTATAAATTTACATGGTCACTATATAGCAAACCTATAAATTTACACGGTTACACGGTTATATATGGATTAATGGGGGTCATTTTTGTGTAAAACTGTGTAAACTTTACACATTTTTTTATTATACACTCATTGATGTGAGTGCTCTAACAATAGAAAAAGAAATACCCTTTCTTTATCTCATATATAGGCTTCTTATAACCTTCCTTTTCCTTTATCTGCAACATCAGCAGCACCACATTTGCAAATAGTTGGATGTCCTGGTTATTGGCTTCTTAGCTTTAGGAGCATCATAATTATAGAATCTTCTATCCCAACATAGCTAGCTCCTAGTATTCCATCCAAACCGTTCTTATCAACCTGGAATGAAGGGCTTCTGTTATTAGTGTTTGCATAAGAAGATGAACAAAACTCCCAACTCTTTAAAATCACCATTTCTCATCAACAATAATTTTCTCAAAGAAAAAATGTAGTCATATTTGCAATTAACATATACATTCAGAATTACATAAATAAACCCACACTCATACTCAAATTAATTACCAACCCTCTGTTTTCCTCTAAAAAAATCACACACAAATAGTGCTTCAAAGGAAATTAATGACCAAAGCCTTAATTATATTTTTAATCCAATTCAAAACCAAAGCATTAATCATATGTTAGCAGCAAATTTGGATGTAAAATTTAAAACTTTAACAATAATATTTTGAAAGTTAAGATGGTGGCTTTAAGTAGTAAAACAGGGTGACACTGGTTTGACAGTGGTAAATTTCCTTAGATTTCTATCTATCTATCTATCTATCTATCTATCTATCTCTCTCTCTCTCTCTCTCTCTCTCTCTCTCTCTCTCTCTCTCTCTCTCTCTCAAGGAATTTTAATGATCTTGATTAAACCCTATAATCAACACAATAAGAAAATAGAGATAGTAGAAAGGTAAAGGAAACTGTTAGGTTCTAAGGATTAGGAACTAATGTATTTAGAACTTCATTTTGTATGTTGGCAAACCATGATCAAAACAATGTTTAGTCGTATGTTAGACTTGCTCAAAGTATGGGTCTTAATGTAAAGTTGGAATCGAGTTTTTATGCAGAATTACCTTTAACTTTCTGTATGACTCGATCGATCGAAAATTAGACTCGATCGATCGAAAATCGTGCAGAACGTTTTTCTGCAGAAAATTCTAACTCAGCCCAAGTCCGTTTTAATGTATAGGGTTTTATGTTTTGCCCTAAGTATATAAGGGAAAACCCTAGCCACGTTTTTAGAGTTCTGTTTTGCTGTGTTTGTGAATCTCATTGTGAGATCTAGAGGTGTTTACCTTCACATACACTTAGGGTTTACAAACTTGAGATTTATGTCAAGAGTTGTGTAAATCATACAGTTGCAAAATCAATAGAGCACAAAGATATACAAGCAGGTGCGCTTGTGGATTTGCTGAAGAATTCCGGAAAGAAGGAGTCCGTGGATCTCGGAGCTATCATGGGGTCATGGTAGTAAGTTTCCTACACTTGGATAGCAACAAGATGTTAGTGGTCTAAGTCTTGTCGTGTAAACTTCAATTCTTTCATAGTGGATTCAGTTTACCTTGAGGATAGCTAGGTCAAATCCTCCCCAGGTTTTTACCGGTGTGGTTTCCTGGGTCATCAGATCTTTGTGTTATTTATTTTTCGCTGCTTTGTTATTTTTGCTTATCTGTGTTAACCTAGTTTTAATTAAATTACCTAAGTTAATCACTTGGCTAATTCATTAGGTTAATCTGTTGGGTTTAAGGGGTCTAAACGAACTGACACTCTCTTGTTGTTCCACCTCACTTTGATGGAAACAACTATGCATATTGGAAAGTAAGGATGAAAGCTTTCCTGAAATCCATAGATGAGAGAGTTTGGAATTCCGTTGAATACGGATGGGAGAAGCCCACTACTCCTGTGAGTGAGTGGCAAACTTCTCAAAAGGAGGCAGCCGCTTTTAATAGCAAAGCTATGAATGCTATTTTTAATGCTGTTTCCATGGAGGAATTTAAGAGAATCTCTAATGTTGAGGTTGCTCATACTGCTTGGAAAATCCTCCAGACTGTGCATGAAGGCACGAAGGCAGTTAAAATTAATAAGTTGCAGCAATTAACCTCTAGATTTGAAAGCATTAGAATGAATGATGATGAATCCTTTGATGAATTCTATGCTAAATTAAATGATATTGTTAATTCTGCTTATAATTTGGGTGAAATCTATGATCAACCTAAAATTGTTAGGAAGATTCTTAGATCTTTAATTAGGATTTTAGACTCAAAGTGACTGCCATCACTGAGAGTAAGGATGTGGACTCCATCCCTGTGGATGAACTTGTAGGATCTCTTCAGTCCTATGAGTTAGACCTCCCCAAGACTAACAAATCCAAATCAATGGCTCTTAAGTCTGTTGATGATGTTGATGATGGTGGATTTGATGATGAACTCTCTGCTACAGAGATTGCCTATCTTGCCAAGAACTTTAGAAACTTTCTGAGGAATAATAACAGAAGGGCAAGAGGTAAGAACACTGTTGAACCTAGAAATTTTAGGAAGAATGAACCCACTAAGGTTAATAACATTGAAAAACCTAAGGAGAAAGTAGGTCAATCTTCTAATAATTCTTTGGGACAACAATGTTATGGTTATCAAGGGTATGGTCATTTAAAGTCTGAATGTCCTACTTACTTGAGGTCTAAGGGTAAGGCTATGGCTGTAACCCTTAGTGATGATGAAGTTTCCGACAATGAATCCGCTAGTGATGAGGATGGAAACTTCATTGCTTTCACTGCTACCACTGTAGTCAATGAAAGCATATCTATTGAAGAGAACCCTTCTGATGGGGAACTCTCTGAGGATGCAGATTTACAGGAAGCCTACAATAAACTTTGCAAAGTTGCTGCAAAGGATGCCATGAATGTTGAGTTAGGCTTGAAGAAAATTGCATCTTTGGAACTTGAAAAGAAAAATTTACTTGTTAAATTGTTTAATGCAAATGAGCTTTTGAATAATGTGAAAACTGAGAACATGCTCTTACTTGATAAAGTTAAATGTTTGGAACTTGATTTATCTATTGCTAGAGAACAAACTAATAGGTCTGGAAGCTCCAAACTTGATCACATGCTGAGTATTCAAAAGTCTCCTTCTGATAAAACTGGTTTAGATTATGAGGAATGTATTTCTGTGCTTGAACCTTCTTCCACTAAATTTGTTCCTTCTTCTGAACCTCCTAAGAGTGAGATTGTCAAACCCTCGGTGAGTGAACCTGTCAAACATGTTAATGTTACTCCACCTAGAAAGATTAGGGTTGATCTTCATGCTTCTCATTCTAGAGCTTCTACTTCTACTAAGGGCAAATTGCATGATAAGCCTGCATGGGTTTGTCATTTTTGTGGAAAACCTGGACATATTCGTCCAAATTGTTTTAAGTTGCAAGCTGCGAAGCGAGCAAATAAAACTAAAGTACCTGTGCCTCAAGCACATGATCCTATGGTACTTATTGGTGAATTGGTTAAGGCGTTAAACCTTTATTCCAATCCTGGAGTTGCTCAGAATTCTAATGTGAATCATAACTCCAATGCAAGAGTTGCATCTAAGAAGTCTTGGATGCAAAAGGCTCAATCTAAATGAGACTATCTGACATGGTCCTTGTGCTTCATTGCTCAATCTTTTGTGACCTTTGTTTCTAGGATTTGCATTGCATTACATTCATGCATTTTCATTCTAGGATGTTTGTTTCTTTGTTTTATAAAAAAAAAAAAAAAAAAAAAAAAAAAAGGAAATTTTTTTTGCAAATTGTGTTTTGCTATTTTTCCTTAAATTTGAAAACAAGGTTGGTCAATCAAAATTACATGTCATAAGTATGTACCTTGTTTAGCTTTGATGCACTTATTTCTATTGCACTTTACTAGCTAAAGTCTTGTTGTGCATGTTGTGTGGGAAGATGCTATAATTGTTGATCACATGATCTTGATCTTGAAGTCGTATGTCTTTGATTGTTGGACTTGGTCTTATTGAGAAAGGCATAAATAACCTTCTCACCACTGTTTATTAGCCAATCATGAACACCTTAGTGCATATCATAAGATTTTGTACTCGAGAAAGTGTAGCACATGCACAAAAAGAAAATAAGGTGTAGCCTCTAATTAAAATTGGTGTGTACATTATTGGGCTATAATAATCTCACAAATTAATAAAACTGGTGTGTACATTATCCCGGCTTTTATTAAGTTTCTAATCAATAAATTTGAATATTGAGGCAAATCAAGAAACTTACATGATTGCAAGCTTTTATTTTAGGAGATGTGGAAGTTATATGATGTAACTCTTTAAGTAATAGTCTCTTTCAAATTCATAAGATGGATTTTGTAGAAATTGTGATTGATCTCTATGTGTATATCACCTCACATGTTTCTCAAGCTTATGCTAGTTGCACACACTACACAAGCTATTCTTTGCTAGAATTGTGTACATGATATTGTGTGTGTTTTTGGCCTGACCAACCAAGTTTGAGAATTTCTAGAAATTGATGCAGAACATGTTTGCTTGTTTGTTTTTTTTGGTATATTGAGAGAAAATTTTGCTTTGAGAAATCTGGATTGAATACATGTGTTTTTGAAAAACATCTCATCTCATACTCATGCATTTTATTTATAAAATCTAATGCTTTGAGGAGCTTTTGATAAAAAATGTTGGTTTTTCAAAACTGTGATTTTTCCAGAATTTCGATCGATCGAAACTGATTTTCGACCGATCGAAAATGTTTTAAAATGCTCAGAAAACTCTCTGGTTGGCTCGATCGATCCAAGCTTGTTTTGGATCAATCGAAGGTCGTTTCGATCGATCGAATGTAACTTTCGATCAATCGAAACTCGGGATGACTGTTTTTAAAAAGGAGCTTTTTCACGTGGCTTTTCACTTTTCAAACTTTTTCAAAAACTTCTTTTTCTCCCTACCAACCGGTCAAAGCTTTTCTAGGAAATTTTTTCGTTTTCCTCCGATTCTTTTGCACAATCTCTCTCTCCCAAGGCTGGTAAGACCTTTAAACCCTTCCCTTTGCATTTATTTTCGAAATTCATGCATTTTTCATGCATTTTTGTTATTATTTTCGGAATTATTGTTGTGGCAAATTAGGAAGTGTTTTTGAGTGTTTCTTTCTCAAATTTTTTATGGGTTTTTGTGGGGACACCTTACCTAAGCTCTACATGTGGTTTAATTTGATTATTTTGGTGTTTTGAAGGAAATTTGAAATTCTAGGGTTTTAAATTGAGCAAATTGGGGGTTTTGTTCAATTTGATTGAAATTGGTGAAATTGGCTTGTTGGTTTGGTAAATTTGATCATTATATTGTGTTAATTAACTATTGTATTGATCAATTTATCACTTTGTTGTGTTTTGAAAATTAGGTTTTTCAAATTAGGTATTTTTGATAAATATTGCTTGCTCAAGCCAATTTTGTTAATTTGGATCACAATTGAACATGTCACTGCATTAGTACATGCATCATGTTATGTTCATGCTCATGCTCATGCATCATATAGAATTGTTATATTCTATTTTTTTGCTGTGCTAACTTGCAGTCTGCCCTTGGTATTGTTTTTGCTCTTTTCTTTCTGTGTCTATCTTTTCCTTAGCACTATGCCTAGGAAAACTAGAGCCCATAGGACTTCTGATCCTTCTCCTTCTTTTGACACTTAGCGGTTCCCTAGTGAGTCAAACCAAGTCACCTATGAGACTCTGAACCTTAGGCGTCAAATTTGGGCTGAGCGTAGGGTTATCTTAGATGAATTGGATCCTGAGGTGCGTCATAACTTTTCTCGTCGGGGTTGGTTACCTTTGCTCGAGTATGAGCATTCTCCTCCTCCTGCCACCTTGATTAGAGAGTTCTATTCGAACCTCTCTATTCATGTCTACGATAACGACACCTTAGTAAAGGTGTGGTTACGTGGTGTGGAGTATCGCATTACCCCTTCGGTAGTGTCTGATGCTCTTGGGGTGCCCATTGTGGACCATCCTGTTTTTCCTTACGAGGAGTCTCCTCCCCTTGATGACGTCCTGTCATACATCACTGGGTCTTCTATCTAGTGGGGTTCTGATCCTCGGATCACTTCTGCTGAGCTGTCTGAGCTGCACTATCTTTTCTTTAGGATAGCGTGTCATTCTTTGTGGCCTATTTCGCATGTCCACACCATTCCTCTTGAGAGGTGTGTCTTTTTGTATGCCTTGGTCACTGATGCTCCTATCAGTTTTCCGCATCTGTTCCTTCGTTCTTTGAATGAGGTTCATCGATCTAGTTCTACGGCTCATGCTTTGTTTTTCCCTGTTTTTATTCATAGGATTCTCCTTTTTCTTGGTTTTGGTGAGTTTCCTGCTTCTGAGCCTGTACATGTCGTTGCTCCTATTGGTGCTACCTTTTTGAGGCAAAGGGCTGCTCAACGTCGAGTTAGCTCTAAGCGTTCTAGGGTAGAGCCTTCCGATGTCACTCCACCCCCTTCTTTTTCAACAGATACTCATGCAGCTGGGACTTCTTCTGATCCTGCTGTTGCTGCTGCTGCTGCTGATGTTCCTCCACCGTTTGATGAGGTTTCTGACCTTCGTCAGACTCTAGATACTGTCGTGACCGTTCAGGCGGCTCATGGTCAGCTTTTGGTGGACATCCTTGATGAGCTACGTGCGTTGCGAGCGGATTTGGCGAGCTCTCGTCATTCCCCTCCATCTCCTTTTGATGATGAGTGAGTGCCCTTTGGCAATTCATCACAAAAAGGGGGAGTACATAGTTCATTGTATCTAGGAGTTTTTTGATGTGGATTTACATTTTAGGGGGAGTTTTTGTTTACTTGGTAGTGATACTGCGGAGCTTGTGGAGTTGTTAGATTGTATCTAGGCGCTTCACTTTGTATTTACATTTTTAGCTCTTGATTAGGAGATATTTTTGTTGAGATACATTTGTATGTATATGTTTCTTATTTCACTATGCTACTACTCTGCTTATTGATTTATATTGATGATGTTATTCATGATATATGTCTTTATTTTGTGTCATGTGAAATCAAGAAATTTTTATTTATGCATTTCCTGTTTTTTTCCACACATGCGTTTATGTGTTTGTTAAGTGTTACAGGAATATACAGGTTGCTTTCAGTCGAGCTGCTGTCTATTTTGCAACTGTTAGATAGTAGTTTAGGTTGAATTGTTAAGTGGCTATTTTTATTGTAATGGGCTATTTCAATTTGTAACTTTGAGCTTTTTGTTAAGTCTGTGTTTTGTCACGGATTGCCAAAGGGGGAGTTTGTTAGGTTCTAAGGATTAGGAACTAATGTATTTAGAACTTCATTTTGTATGTTGGCAAACCATGATCAAAACAATGTTTAGTCGTGTGTTAGACTTGCTCAAAGTATGGGTCTTAATGTAAAGTTGGAATCGAGTTTTTATGCAGAATTACCTTTAACTTTCTGTATGACTCGATCGATCGAAAATTAGACTCGATCGATCGAAAATCGTGCAGAACGTTTTTCTGCAGAAAATTCCAACTCAGCCCAAGCCCGTTTTAATGTATAGGGTTTTATGTTTTGCCCTAAGTATATAAGGGAAAACCCTAGCCACGTTTTTAGAGTTCTGTTTTGCTGTGTTTGTGAATCTCATTGTGAGATCTAGAGGTGTTTACCTTCACATACACTTAGGGTTTACAAAATTGAGATTTATGTCAAGAGTTGTGTAAATCATACAGTTGCAGAATCAATAGAGCACAAAGATATACAAGCAGGTGCGCTTGTGGATTTGCTGAAGAATTCCGGAAAGAAGGAGTCCGTGGATCTTGGAGCTATCATGGGGTCATGGTAGTAAGTTTCCTACACTTGGGTAGCAACAAGATGTTAGTGGTCTAAGTCTTGTCGTGTAAACTTCAATTCTTTCATAGTGGATTCAGTTTACCTTGAGGATAGCTAGGTCAAATCCTCCCCAGGTTTTTACCGGTGTGGTTTCCTGGGTCATCAGATCTTTGTGTTATTTATTTTCCGCTGCTTTGTTATTTTTGCTTATCTGTGTTAACCTAGTTTTAATTAAATTACCTAAGTTAATCACTTGGCTAATTCATTAGGTTAATCTGTTGGGTTTAAGGGGTCTAAACGAACTGACAGAAACATTAACAAAAGACATTTTAGTTAAACATTAAAAAAAACCACAAAATAAATTAGAAAACAAATAGAAAGCCAAAGTTTATATACGCCAAAGGAAAGCATCCAAAGGAGGAGCATAACCGCATCAATTTGCTATGTGATCAAAGTAATGGTATTTGAATAGGAAAAGCAATTGTGGGAAAACAATGAACTGGAAATTGCATAAACTACTGGCAGAAACAATATTTGAAGAAGGGAAAAACGTATATTATGGCCTTGGGTATATATTGTTGAAGAAAATTCAAATAAGATATACGTAAAGAAACATCTAGAAGAAGTCCTATAAACGAATAGAAAAAAGAGCAGAATAACTCATATAAGAAATGTGTAAAAGAATAACTCATAAGCAGTATCCAGCAACATAGATATGGTTGGTAGCATAGTATGCAGATTGTAAAATTAATCACATAACAGCCCTGAACCATTTCAATCCTAAAATCCAAAAAAAAAAAAAAAAACAAATAAACAAAAAAGAATTTCTCTAACCCAAATACCTAAATCAATCAATCCAACCAAATATCCAAACATAAACCATATTTAACACTCAATTAAAAAGAAAATTACCGGTGATGGTTCAAATAAAGTGGAAACTATACCTGGTAGTACTGTTTCTACTTAGACTTGGATTGCTTCCAAGGATTTGCCTTTTCACCTGCAAACCCAGAAAAGAAAAGTTAAAGAAAAATCCTTTAATTTTTTATTACACAGATTTGGAATAGAAATCAATCAATGACAAATGAAATTTACAATTGAATCCAAGAGATAGTTAGATAAATAAACGCTGAGGAGAATGATTGGAAACTCTTCGCCAGGAATACTCATTCAAGAAGTGTAAAAGAAATTGGAAAGATCAAAAATACTCTGCTCTTTATGCGATTGAAAAAATACCTAAAACAATTTTAACTTGAAAATCCAAAACCAAACCAAACCAAAGCAACACAAATACCTTAACCATAAACCAAATCTAATCCAATAAACTTAATCAAAATCAAATCTAGCCCAAATGCCTAAATTGAACCTATAGTACCAAATACCCAAACATAAATCATAGTTACCACATAATATTAAAAAGAATAAAGAAAACCTTTACCCATAACAGTTCCAACTTCATGACGATGCTGGCTGCCCTAAGATTTATCTCTCTTTCAATCTCTATTTTTGTTCTATGTTTAAATAGTGTAACATTCTTAACGAGTTCATTATCTAAACTGAAGGCTTTTTTCTTCCTTTTCTCCTTTAAAAATATGGCAGCCATTGGTGAGAGAGACGCAAAGACCTAAACTGAAACCAATCCAAACAAATATAAAAAAGGGATAATTACAGTAAACCCACCTGTGGTTAGGCCCGTTTTTACTTTGCCTACCCGTGGTTCAATCATTTACACTTTGCCCACCTGAGGTGCCTTCCGTTAGGGATCTGTTACCCACCTTTCCCTTTGCCGTTAGAAAAACACATTTTGAGGGAAAAACAAACATAACAAAGATCAAAAAATTAGGGTTTTTTATTGCTTAAGAACTTCTTTGAGAACAAAACACAGGAATAGCACACAGATCAAAGGCTCAATGAAATCACTTTTAATCTATCTCAATATCAACAATCCCATAACAACTCAAAATTGTGAACCAATTTTTACAAGAAGACCAACAATCTCAAAACAACCAACAACGTTATTAACAAAAGAGAGTGAGATAGAGATAAGCAATCAACAACCAATGAATGAGGTAATGAGAAATCCAGCCATGGGTTTAGATTGTGGCAGATCAGCCATGGGTTTGGTGGCGTGGTGGCGACCCTAGGTGCCTCTCCTAATTCTCAGTCCTTTTCTGCACAACCAAACACCACCAATTAAGGAAAGCAAAGGAACCTTCCAACTTCAAACCCACCCCCAATTCCAACTTCAAACCCACCCCCAATTCCAACTTCAAACCCACTCCGAATCCCAACCACAGTAGCAAACCCACCCCCCAATTCCAACTTCAAACCCACTCTAAATCCCAGCCACAATAGCAAAACACTTGAATAAGAAACCTGACAAAACCGAATCCGACAACCCTACAACTCGGTGAATCTGACGGCTCTCCTTGCAGCTCCTCAACCCAGAACATGATCGTGATCAGCACTAAGAAAGCCAGAAATTCAAACCAAAAGAAACAGAGAAGTGAGAAAAAACAAAGATAGATTTATATATTGATTCCTTCAACTTTCTCAAGAAACTAACGGAAAAAAAATAATGAAGGAAAACTGAAGTGTACCGGCAAATAGGTGATCGGTGAGGAAGAGGAAGAGTGCGGCATTGCGATTGGTGGATCTTCTTCGGCTTCGTGTTATGAGCCAATGCAACGTGCGAAGAAGAGTGTGAGATTGCTGCTGAGAGAGAAGCCATGGCTGCGCCACCGAAGCTTAGAGAGAGAGAGAGAAAGAGAGAGAGAGCTTAGTTTGGTAGCTTTGAAATGTTTGGCAGCCTTTGATAAAAAGGAGATTGCTTATTAGGCAAAGAAATTGCTCAGAGTACAGATTCAAAGGATACATGTTTGAATAACCCATTGAAAAAGAGAATAGCAATACTGTTGATTTGTGTTTTGTTCTCATAGAAGTTTTTAAGCAATAAAAAATTCTAACTTTTTGATCTTTGTTATGTTTGTTTTTTCCTAAAAATGTGTTTTTCTAACGACAAAGAGAGAGGTGGGTAACAGATCCTTAACGGAAGGTACCTCAGGTGGGCAAAGTGTAAATGATTGAACCACGGGTAGGCAAAGTGAAAACGGGCCTAACCACAGGTGGGTTTACTGTAATTATCCCTATAAAAAAACATGATCATATTTAATGCACAAACTGAAAAGACCTAAATTGAAACCACTCCAAATAAAATATAAAATCATGATCATATTTATTGAACAAACTGAAAAATGAAGAGAGAAACTTACAGGTAGCGATTCTGACATGATGATGGTGGGAGGATTGTCATTATTGGGTTGTTTGCCTAATACTGACTCTGTTCTCTGATTTTTTTTTTTTTTTTTTTTTTTGTTTAGTGATCACTAATCAGGTAGTAACAAACGAAAAGGAAATTCGTTTAAAAATAAATGCAATAGAAGATGGTTAATTGACAATTGCAACTGTTTATCGATCCAACATGAGATCAAAACATGCATAAAAGGAAATAACAATAATACACAAAGAAATAATCATTATAGCAGTAATTAAATGACAAATTGACAATTCCAACTCTTTTTGTGCATCTACTCACGATCTCTCTCGTTTCTCTGTCTTTGCCCTCTCCAGACCTAAATTATATTTGACGCCAAATATAAATCGACAAAAAAATAGAGATTATTCATGTTGATGCAGAGGCTGGATTGAAGTAGTTGGAAGATAGACTTCTCAAAAAAATTTCGCCCTCCATGCCTTTCTCTTTAACGGGCTGTCTTAGTTTAGGTTTTCAAATTGTTTTTTTTTTAATCTCTTGTGACTGTGAAACTGTGTTATGTAAACAGTTAATACCAAACCGGTGTAGTATCTACTAACATTGTGAAACAGATCCAAAGGTGTTTTCCAAATCAAAACTGGTTTTCCAAATCAGAAACCAAGGAAAAAAAAAAAAAAAAACTATGAACGCAGATTTTAGAAAACAGGGAAAGGCTTAGTGATATCAAAATAAATCAAAAAATTGAGAAAACAAACATTTTCATGGAGAACCCAAAAGCTCAAAACAAGAAGGAATCAAAACCAAAATCAAATCTAAACCTATCCAACGAAAATATTCAATAAAAAGTAATATATTATTCCCAAATCTAAAAAAAATAGAGAAAAATGTACCGAAGCCGGTTTCGACAATCTGATAGTGGCAGATATATAGCCTAACGATGTTGATGCGGTGATGCCCATAGATTTTTTTTTCTGCTTGCAGTAGTGCTCTAAGTCTGGTAAAGGAACTCTCTCCTTCTCTCTTTGTATCTGCGTTTTTTTTTTTTTTTTTTTGGAGTATTGGAACTCTTTCCTTCTCTCCCTGTATCTGCATTTTTTCTTTTTTCTTTTTTTTTTTTTTATTGGAAGCTTTTAATTGAATTTTAACTAGTTATTTTTCTTTTTTATAGTGAGAGGCTTTTAAACAGTGTTGTAGCATTGCCAAACAATATAATGTATCGCTTTTTTAACTTATACGTGGCTAAATTTTAGATAGGCAGTTGTCCTATTTTTCTGCACCTCCTTAATTGTAGGAATCAACTTTCTCTCAGCTTCTGCTATTATATATAGCTAGTGTTTAGCCCGCGCAATGCACGGGATCATTTTACATATTAATGATCTTTGCATCCAACATAAACTTAGTTCTCATAATTTAGTATATATAAGCATATAGTATCCAATATCTACTAAAATTTTTAAACATTACTCTCTTCAAATCACATCATGTATATACTTCTATTCTCCAATAGACCACTTGGAGGAACATATGAAATGAGCAACCACCACTTGTATTACTTTCATTGCGTTCAAATGAGTTTGAATGAAGGGAATTCTCTAGAATGCTTCTCTCTTTTGCATGCAAAAATGCAATATCTTCAAAACCATCCAATAACTTCAAAGCAATTAAAACTTGGCTTACTTGGAGCAAGAAGATTGACATAAAAATCTAAACTTGGTGTACTTGTCATCAACTAACAGACATCATAACTTACTTAGAGGAAACAAATAATAACAATTTATTACAATGGAAATCATTTAGAAAATAGTGCAAATATATCCAATGAATTGGTATAACATCGTTGTCTAAACATTTTGGGACTAATCTTCAAAGTCGAGTCAGTACGTTGAGGAGGATATTCATCAAGGGTTTGTTGTAAATGATAATTTGATGGGACATTTGTTCTTAACTTCTGGGGGCCTGTTTCTAATAAGCCACCTAAAAATTAAGCGAATTCAAAATATCATTGTAAGAAACAAATACAGCACCAAATTTGTCAGGGGTTAGATGAAACCTAACACAAAAAATGAACACAATAATTACATAATGGCAAGCTAATAGGTCTATAATTTAGATAATATATAGACCATCAAGAAAATATATTAAAAGGCAACCTTTATAAAGAATAGTCCCTTTGGACTCATCTTTATTTAGTATTAATAGTATCATTACAAACTCATATAATGTGTCCTCTCTTATAATTCCAATTCACATGAAAATTGCTCTAGGTATTATAAGTTCTATTGCAATTTTGTTACAAACCAATTTGGAAGCTAAATTATGATGCCATGCATAACCGGTCGGCAAGTCCACATCAATTCACAACAAAAATGTCCTCAATGTCTAGTAGTATATATCATTGTGAATTATGTTCAATGCATAATTAACCATTATTCCTCACTAAAACAACCATAATAAACAGGACCCAAAAAGATCTAACCTTGGCAACTAAATCCAATACAATTGACACAAAAAAGTGCTAATAACATTAGATATCCATGCCCATCATTGTAAATTTAGTTCAATGTATAATTAAACAAATACACATTAATCATTATTCCTCACATAAACAAACCCAACAAAAAAAAAAAAAAAAAAAAAACCCAATAGCAGTACTAACTTCTCCCCTGAATATATTTTGATAGTTGATAATTAAAAAAAATATATTAAAAGGCCTTCACAAAACTTTTTTTTTTTAAAACAAACTATAGTGGTATTTATTGAGAACTTACAAAACTTGTACATCAGTAACTATTGAATCTGAAATACATTCCAAAATATCTTAGCAAGTACATGAGTTGAGTATGCTATGTCACCTCAAAAGAATGCAATGCACCTGAAAGCATAACGAAGAGTTAGCAGGTCGTGCAGAAAGTTTTCAATCTTAAAGTGTATTAAGTTCTTGAATGATGGAGCTATCTTCATACTCTACCTCTAGGTCTCATATTGACAAATACTTGGCAAATTCCAAGGCTTTACACATCCCCACAGTTAGCACTTCCAATCAATCATTACCGATATCCAACAAATCTGGCGGTCCCCAAATAATGCTCATATACCAAACAGAAAAGCCTTTCCAAGGTTTTTTTATGGGAAAAAAAATTCAATAATCATCAATTCTTTTCAAGCATATAATAGTCAACCTCTGTTGTGTTGCATAGCCTTAGTCTTTTTGTTTCAGCCAAAGTTTAGTACACCAAACCTAGTAATAGAAGATGCACACTATCAAATATTACACAAACTCATTAGTGAACTTACTGAAACCTTGCTCATTGGTCATGTGAAAAATCCATTAACAGAATTCATAAATTCTAATAAAATGATTTGAATATACTTATTATACAAATTACCTTTTCAATATTCAAATATCATAAAACACATAAAATAGTTCTTGACAATGTAATAAACCACATTAAATAGTAATAGACAATGTCATAAACCAAATAAGTTAAACAAAACATTCCCAATAATGTTTCCTTTTTTATTGAACACCATGAGCTTTCCCTTTATCCCATACCAAGCGACTTTTAGGCGTTTGGGATACCTTCTAGATCTACAATGCAACAATTCACGTAAATTATATTACTGATCAAAAATTGGCTAGCCCAATTGCAATTATCAATACAATAATGGAAGGTTAAATTGTCAAAATTAAGGTAGAGTACAATTGAAAAGTTTATTATTGAGATCCATCTGGTGTAGGGAAGGGTGCTGCCTAAACAGCATATTGTGGTTTTTTTTTTTTTTTTTTTTTTGCTTATTCTCATAATTTAATTTCCTAGGCTTGTCATCAGATTTTTTTATTCTTAAATTGATACTAAAAGAACATAAAGATGTTTGAAGGTCAGTGTTATCTGGTTTGTTAGTTTTGTGACTTTAGATGGTATTTGGATTGTTTGTTAGCTTCATAACAAACAACTCAAGCCTTTCAATTTCCTTTTTGACAATATCTAAATCACCCAAGCTCCACAATTGAGCAAAAAGTTTTCTATCTCATACATGCTTCAAGTAATAATTATAAAAATTTAGACCAAAAAGGAAGCACATGCAAATGAAGTCTTGACATACCTAATTGGCAGATTTGTGTAGAAATTTAGACCAAAAAGAGTTATAGGAGCACCCATATTAGAGGAGAAAGGAGGAGCAATAATTACTTCACTGCAAGGACATTGAGGAAATTAAGAAATACGTATGACATCCAAATGATAGGTGAACAATGCTTAATAGAAAGCTAAATTTAAAAGTGTAGATGTAATATTCTAATAAATGTAATCTTTTGCCAACTGAGAAGATGGGGGAGCCAAAGAAGACAAAGGCAGAACTCATGTAATTTTTCAATTCACTATTATAGAGGAAAGAGCAAATGACAAAAAGGATAATATTAGATATTGCATGGCCCAAGGCATCACTTGGTGGCCATGTCATCAAATTGTGCCTACATTGTTTCACACTTTAGAGTGACACAGCAGCAACATATTAAGGATTATTCAAAAAAACATCAAGAATTAAATGCACAATAGAAATTAGACAATGGAATAAGAGGAAATGGTTATTTTCATAACTACTCTATCTAATTAGTTAAGTAGATGCAAAGAGAAAGCGATTGTACCCAAGATCCAAATTGTTTTCTCCCTCGTGTGCATAACACACTGCCATCCAACACCTGAAGTGTGTCATCAAACATAAGTTTTAGTATCTCAAAATGATGAAGTCACCTCTAATCCCAAACGCTTTTTGCCTCAAGCTGCCATTAATATTAGTTTCAATGCTTTAGAAATATGGTGGTCTTGTAGAGTATGAATCAGGCAAACAAACATAATAAAGTACCAAAAATAATATGAAAAAAAAAAAAATATATATATATATATATATATATATAAAGAACCCATAATTGAATGAGTTGAACTGAAGGGTTGCAACGGAACTTGAAGGAGTGCTAGAACGGCAGTAGCAGTTGACAGGGGTGATGAAAAGGCTAAACTGAAAGAAAGGGAAAGGGGAGATAATACTCATTGGGCATTCATGCTTTCATTTTCGTTTATATGAACATTGAATGGGACATAGATTTCCGAATATTTAAATAATAACCCAGAACACATGTCACAATTTTTGTATGTAGAAAGACAAATTTAAAGGAAGGTAGAAATAGACCTTCGATAGAGTTTTGGGGTGTCCTGTTCTTGTCCCCTAGAGACAAATAGAAAAACAAAAGAATACAATTGTACATCCCAAACAACAATCAGAATAGAAAAGGCAATACAAATCAAATAGTTGGCGTGCAACACTTAACCCAATTTGGAATATTCATCAACCTAGAAAGTTAATATTGACACCCAAACCAGTAGATACGAAAATTTGAAGAAAAAAAAATGATACCAAAATCAAAAGGAATTAATAGACAAATGATCCAAAAAAAAACCCCAATACAATTTAGAGAATGAAATTGAAATAAGAAGAAGGAAAAGAAAAGAACAACTTCACATAGGATGACAACCAAACAATGTTTTAGCAAAAGAAAATTCCTTGTTTCTCGGCAATACCTTTACCCAAATACATTAATTGACAAATTCTAACCCAAAATATAAATCCAACAAAAGAAAATTGGGGCAATCCTTCTTGACCTTTCAATTTCAGTCGAATCTCCACTATGCCGCAAATTTTTTTTTTCTCCTTCCCTTTCTCTGTATCGTAGTATCGCAACGAACTCTGCTTGGTTCCTTTATCTTCGTATCCCTTAATCAAAACCAAATCTAACCCAAAATACCAATCTAAATCATAATTAACACCCAATTGAATCTCCAAATAAAAATCCAAAACCCTAAATTTTTAAATTTAAAACAGAACTTACCAGTAGCTATTCTGATGGTTGAGTAGCGAGTGGAGGCTTACGCTGATGGCAGAAAATCTGACAGGAAGTGAGAGACATCTTTTCATTCTTGATTGCAAACTGCAGTTTTTGATCTCTTGATCTCTCTCTCTCCTTCTCCGTTCTCTGCCTTTCTATTTCTTTGTCTCTCTTTTCTCTCGGTCTCTCTTTCTCCTTTCTCCGTGTAGCAATTTTTTTTTTTTTTTTTTGGTCTTAAGCGGTTAGTTTTATTTTATACCAAGAAGGCTCCTAACAATGTTTAACGCGGTGAAAAATTATAATTTATCGCTTTTAAACGGTGTTATGGCGTTACCAAACAATGTAATTTATCGCTTTTTAACTTAAACGTGTCTGAATTTTAGATAGGCACTTTTCCCATTTGTCAACACCTCCTTAATTGTAGGAACCCACTTTCTCTCAGCATCTGCTATTATATATAGTATATGATTGGATTAGATAACAATTTTTTTGAAACAATTGGAATTGTACCTAAATACCTCAATAACTTCATCTTTTACTATCTTTTAAACTTATTTGTGAATATTGGATGTTAACCAATTTCAAGAGAAAAGGGGTGGTGAATAATGTGTTGGCATTTGGCACACATGGTGGCACAGTGTATTAATTGGCGTACGTGTGTCAAGTGGATTATAATCCTTAGCCACTCTTTCTGGTAAGAAATTAAACAGTGGAATTGGCAATTGTTTTTAGCCTTGGCTCAAAGACAAAATATTGTTATTTTTACTGTTAAGTCTAGATGGAAGATGTACCACCAAATATTGTAGATGTACATTAGGCTTATTTCAATCACCTTTGTTAATTAAAATGCATTGTCTTTCTTCTAAAACAAAAAGCGGTTAAGTCTAAATTATTAAGAAGCATACATATAATTCAATGATATTTTAATCAGTACTCCTATAATTTTTTTTTATAAGATATTGTAATCACATATTCACAATACACTAAAAAGTAGTCTTGCATATTAGAGTTTACAATTGGAAATCCATTGTCACTAGACATATAAATCAAGGGAGTAATATTTTGGGGGTAATTTCTCCATTATCTATGTATGTATATATAATTGAAGTAGGAATCTTTAGTGTCTATTGTTTGTAATTGGTGTCAATGCGTATACAATTAATGTCAACTACTACGAGTTCGTAGAAAATCTTAGGCACAAACAATAGGAATGGAAAAATAAATAGACCAAAAAGAGATAGCCACACACAAGAAAAGAATATCAAGAATTTATGTGATTTGATAACAGCCTACACCTACGAAAGACGAGGAGGAAAAATTTTACGAAGAAACTAGGGAGATTACATAACCCAAATCAAGTAGAAATAGGGCTCCTATAGTGGGTAAAAGTAGACATGGCAAAACGGATCAAAATTTCCTGACCCAACCTAAACCGATCCAAAAAATACTCGACTCAAACTAGAATTTTTTTATCCGAAGCAAATACAGGTTGACCCATAACCTGATCTGATTTTTTTGACCCACAACCCAACCCATAACCCAAACCATTTTTTTTTAAAAAAATTTGGTAAAAAAAAATTAAGACAATATTGATTTAGTTGTTTATTGTGAGCTTTAAGGAAACAATTGAGACCTTTACATAACTGCATGCAAATGAATTGAAAAATGAATGGTTGAGACATTCTGTAATTACTAAAGATTTTTAGATATCAAATAACAAAGTACATGCCAAGATAATCTGGTTACAATAGAGTGAAAAGCATATATTTAAAATTATAGACATGTATGAGAAACATTTATAAATGTGAAAAGACTGAAGCCAAATTATCAATTAAATTAGCATAAATTATGAATGCTTAGGCCTATTTTTTTAATAATTCATATCTAAAATAAACTGTTTTTCAAAATAAATTATTATATTTCCTAGAGTGTGTGTTGTTTAACAATGACATGATATTTATAAAAGAGACTATGTATAAATAAGTAAAAAATCAAACTTTAATGTATATTTTCAAATTAAAAGAGAGTGCCAAACACAGTTGATAGTAGATTATATAAATTTCTTATATACTTTTATTCTTTGTGAAATTAGTTATCCAATAAGGCATTTGTAATTTTGTTTTATATTTTGGAATATTGATATTTTGTAGAAATAAAACTTATGTATTTGTTTTACTTATCCTTTGTGCTATTTTGTTTTGGTTAGAAATGTTGGCATTTGTATAATTTTAAAATTATTAAACAAGTATTAATTTGTTTAGTTGAGCTCATTCTTGATATAAGTGAGAAATTTAAAGTAATACATTTTACATCAAGTAATTTGCAATGTGACTTTCCAAATGGCAAATACATGTTGTTTTCTTAAAAAAAAAAAAAAATGTAATATGGGTCAATCCAACCCAACCTGTAACCAGACCCGACACGACCCACCCATTTGCCATGTCCAAGTAAAAGACAAAGTGTCACACATCACACATTAGGAATTATAACAAAAGAAATTCCTTATTTAGCTAGTTGGTTTTATACACTGAGGGTATTGTAGATACTAAAAACCTAAAAATACTACTGTGTGAATTTTTTTTTTTTTTATAAATACAACAGAATTTTAATCTATTACCTCTATTATATGATGATTACTATCATTATAAATCTAAGAAATCAATTGATTTTTAGTATAAATATGGTTAAGCATGTAAGATTGAAAACCTGATTTTTGTTTTTTTGTTTTTAAAACGCAATTCTTTTATGGGTTTGCCTTACTTCTAGTACTTTTTTAATTAGACATGTCATTTTGTTTTAAATATACAATGACAAGTGGTGGTGAGTTTTAATCTCTACGTGTTATCTAGTTAGTAGATGATATGTTAGTTCTTATCTATATGTATGTATGTATGTATGTATGTATGTATGTATGTATGTATAAAACCGAAGCTTCTAAAACTATCACAATTTTCCATGTCAGCACAATATTTAAATAAAATTATCACTTTATTTTAAAAAATTATTTTATTTAGTACAAACTTAATAAAGAGTGAAATTATATATCTCTAACAAGTCTAACTTAAACTCAAACTCGTTGTTATCATTTTTTTAAAACAAAATTATTTTTTGTTTAATCCAAACTTAACAAAGAAAATAATAATAATCCCTTAAATTAAAATTTGATAGGTTTTTTAAAAGAAAAATTAGAAAGGGGTCATGATAAGTTAATGAGTAATAATCATAACCTAAAAAATAAAACTAGGCAAAAAAATTAATGAATTTTGTAGGGAAAAAGTAACGAATAATTTCATTCCAAATTATATAGATTTTATAAATTTCAAATTAAAATGTTACCCAAAATGATAACCCTGGAAGATTTAAAAAATATAGTGGTTGAGAATTTGAAAAATATAGTTGCTAGAAATAAATAAATGAAAAAAAATTTATTAAAAAAAATTTACGCAGTACCTGATTTCTTGAAAGTAAAGTATCATACCAAAAAAAAAAAAGATAAATCACTCCACAGTCCACACTATAAATGCTAATTACAATCTTAAATATTTATAATCCACTTAATAATATAAAATTTACAAAAAAAAATGAAAAAAAATTACCCAGTTCTTGATTTCTTGAAAGTAAAGCACCATACCAAAAAAAAAAAAAAAGAAAGATAAAGATAAATCACTGCACAATCCACAATCTAAATACTAATTACTATCTTAAATATTTTTAATACACTTAATAATATAAAATTTATAAAGAAAAAAAAACTGAAAAAAAAAATTTACCCAGTATTTGATTTCTTGAAAGTAAAGTACCATACAAAAACAAAAAAGTTTAGAATTAATGAACATAAATTTTTTAAAAAAATATGGACAATTTACATTTTATAGCTAATAATATTCTTACAAGACTTTTTAAAAGTGTTAAAAAAAATGACTATCAATAATATTTAAATTATATAGGTAAAAATTATAATATGCATTTTAATGTATATATATATTTAAGTATTTGTTTAGGGTTTTGTTAGGTTCTAAAAGTTTAGAACAATTGACAAATCATGAACACATAAGAACATACAAGCTGCAGGAAGAAGATTTCATAATCTGTTTGGTTCGACCAAACGAGAAACAGGCTCGACAGATCGAGAATCGTATCTGCAGAATTTTAAGTTGGCCCAAACTACAGTTCAAGACCATTAAGGATTAGGGTTTCAAGTCTTCTTCTTTTAGCATATAAAAGAAACCCTAAGCACGTTTTTATAGGACTTTTTAGAGAGAGAAGAGTGTGTCTCTTTGATATTTTAGGGTTTTGTAACCAAAAAGCTCTCTTATGTCTTCTACCGGTGTTATTGTTTAAAGAATCTCAAGATCCGGTGTTGTTGAAGTTGCTGCCTTCTCTAGTCATCAAAAGTGCTGATGATTTAAACCTTCAAGGGTGAACTTGGAGTCACAAACAGGAGAGTTTGTGTTGTTAAACCTTTGAGTGAGATCTCAAAGTCACAAGCGTGGGTGTTTGTGTTTTGCAAAGGCCAAGGAAAGAAGTAGTCCGTGGACTCGGAGCTATCATGGGGTCGTGGTAGTAAATTTTCTACTCGAGGTAGCAATAGGATGTTAGTGGTCTAAGTCACTGTTGTATAAACTTCAATTCTTTCATAGTGGATTTGCTGTTTTACCTTGAGGATAGCTAGGTTAAATCCTCCCCAAGTTTTTTACCGGTTAGGTTTTTCTAGGTCATCATATCTTTGTGTTCTTCATATTTTTCGCTGCTTTACATGATATGATTATTATTGTTTTAACCTAGATCTGAATAATAAACCTAAGTATTCACTTGGTTAACTAATTAGGTTAAACAATTTAGTTCACAGGGATCTAAAAACATACAAGTGGTATCAGAGCAGGTAGCTCTTCTGTTGTAAATCCTTTGATCTAAGAGTTGATCCTTGATCCCTGTTATCATGGATAATTTTAAGTTTCATACTGTTTTTGATTGTGATGATTTGAATAAAAAGGGCACTGTTGTTTCTGTTGATTTTAGTGATGCTTGTGAAACTCTCCGTAAGGAATTATTGAAATCTATGAAAATTGCTAAGAAATTCAAGGAAGAATTAAAATTGGCTAATCTTGAAAAAGAGAAATTGGTTGTTAGATTGGATGATTCTAATAAAAAGAATGAATTTTTGAGAAATCAAATTTTCCCTCAAGATGAGAAGATGAAAAGCTTGGAACAAGAGTTAGTTGAATCTAAGGCTAAAATTGAAAATTTGACTAGTACCAAGCCTGCTATTGATAACAGAAGTGTTTCTGTTTCTCTTAAGCCTAAAACTAAGAAAGTTTATTTCCTTCCTTTCAAGAGGAATAATAAAGAAAAGACTTATTTTGCTAGGTTAGACAAAGGTAAAAATTTTGATGTAAACGTTGAAGTTTCTAGACCTAAGTCTAAACCTACTATTAGAGAGCATAATAAATATGTTTTTGTGCCTACTTGTCACCTTTGTGGTGTTGTTGGTCATATTAGACCAAATTGTTCTTTGTTGAGGCAAAAACCAAAACCAGAGACTAGATTTGTTGTTAGGAATACTGATATTCCTAAATTTGTTCATGTTTGCCACTTTTGTGGTGTCTTCGGTCACATTCATCCTAATTGTCATAAATTGAAATTTAAGCATTCTGTGTTTCAGTATAGGATATGAGATAATATTTCTCCTACCATAAGTCCATATAAATTGTTTCATATTCTTTTGAAAAATTTGAGCTTGTTGGCTTGTGAAAGGAATTTGCAGGATTTCAGTCTTTCTCAAAAGATTGGTGTAATCCCTCAAACACACTCTACTTCACATGGATTTTCACCTACAAAGCCAAAGACTCATGCTATTTGGGTGAGAAAAGATTCTTTAAGGTAAGTGTTGCTAACTTGTCCCTAATTTAATTCTTTCAATTATTTGTGGACATGTTTTGTTTCTGTTTTTGGTTGTTTTGTTTTTTTAGGTTTTTTTTATTTTAAAAAAAATCCAAAAACATTGAAAAATTTCAAAAAGAAAAAAATATTTTATTTTGTGTCTAGTTTTATTTTTCTTGAGGATTACATGAATTATGATATCTCTCTCTTGATTTAGAACATGCTTGACATTGTGGAGAAACTTGAATAGTATGTGTTGCATAAGTGCTAAGCTATTTCTTATTTTGTGTGAGTATATACTAGTTTGTACATATACTCATGGGTTAATTAAGAAACTGATATTTTTTGTTTGTGTACCCTCTATAGCTTAGTTAAGCACTGTCATGCATTGCATTTACATTTTTAATTATTTAGCATAATGTGTGCTTTTAGTTTTGGTTATAAAATTTTTTTTAAACCAAAAAGATTTTTATGTGTTTTGTATTATATATCTTGGATTTATAATCTAGGTTGGCCATATTATCTTTACATAAAATGTTTATGTACTTTGTTTAGCTTGGATGAGCTTATTTTATTGCACTTTACTTGTTTGAGCTTTGTAGTGCTTGTTGTGTGGGAATTGTTTATAGTTTTTGATCACATGATCTTGATCTTGAAGTCACATGCCTTTGATTGTTGGACTTGAACTTAATGAGAAAGGCATAAATAACCATCGCACCACTATTTACTAGCCAATCATAAACACCTTAGTGCATATCATTAGATTTAGTACTCAAGAAAGTGTAGCACATGCACAAAAAGAACATAAGATGTAGCCTCGGATAAAATGCTAAATTGGTGTGTACATTATTGGGCTATAATGAATTCAAATTAAATAAAATTAGTGTGTACATTATGAGGCAAAACAAGAAACTTACATGATTGCAAGCTTTTATTCTAAGAGATGTGAGAGTTATATGACGTAACTCTTTAGGTAATAGTCTCTTTCAAACTTATGTGATGAATTTTGTAGAAATTATGATTGATTACTATCTACTTATCACCTCACATGTATCTCTTGCTTTTGCTAGTTGCACACACTACACAAGTTATTCTTTGCTAAACTAAGTACATGATATTGTGTGTGAATTTGTTTTGGCCATCCAAGATTATATGTTCCTTGATTTTGATGCAAAATGTGTTAAATGTTTGAGTTTTGAGGACAAATTTGTTGATAAACTTGCATCTAGAAGATCTGGGTTGAATTCAAGTGTTTTTAAAAAATTATTAAACTCATACTCATGCATTTTATTCTTAAAATATTATGCTTTGAGGAGTTTTTGCATAAAATTGCTCTGTTTTTTAAAAATCTCATTTTTCCAGAGTTTCGATTGATCAAGGGTGTTTTTCGACCGATCAAAATTGCGATTAAAATTTTGGTTGAATCTGCTTGGCTTAATTTTTATTTGATCGATGCTCGATCGATCGAAACTGAAAATTTTCAATTCCTAAGTTTTTGACCAAATATTTTTCATGCATCATTTATGGTTAGGATTCACATGAGTTGCATTGTTTTTCTGTATCCATCTTGCAATTTTGCAATCATATCTCTCATTGTTTTCACACATAACATGCATACACTTTGCTAATTTGGGTACTCAACTTGATTTAAAAATTGATTGATTAATTTTTGAGTCCTTTGTACATTTTAGTATATGCTATTTTTTATGTGTAAACTGAAAAAAAAAATTTTTAAGAGATATGATGGAAAATGATGTGCAAATATTTTCTCTACTCATGCAACTGTTTATGAGTCACATAGTGTCAAGTTTGCATTTATTGAAAGAGAGAATATTTTTCTTCATGTTTTTCCTCAACTCAATTTTTTTTAGGTTTGTATGTTTTTATTTATCCCCACCTCCTAAATTTTCTCAAAACTATTTTTTCCAAAACTTGTTTTGTTTTTCCTATTTTTATAGGGGGAGAAAAGTTTTTTTTTTAGCCTTTGTTGTTTATAGGGGGAGTTATTGCTCTTCATAGGGGGAGTTCTCTCTATTTTCTATAGAGCTAAACTGTTTTATGTTCCCTTGGTTCTCTTTTTTCTCTCATGCTTACTGTCACTCTACTCTTTGTTTGAGTTGTCTTTGTCATCTTGTGACAAAAAGGAGGAGAAATAGATGAAATGTGGGAATCATGTTTGTCTTGTTTAGGGGGAGATAAAAAAATTTTTAAAAGGGGGAGAATATAAAAACTTTTTTGATGTATCTAACTTAGGGGAGAGTTACAATTTATTTTTGTTTTTATATTTCTGTTTCATATTATTGTTTATATGTCTTTCTTTCCACACATGCGGTAATGTGTTCTTTTGAGTGTTTTCAGGAAAGACAGGTGCATTCTAATCAAGACATTCTACCTTTTCTTGCAACTTCTAGGTTAGGAGTCTTAGATTGAGATTTGTGATGTAATTGAGAATTTTATTGTATTGGGTTGTTCTTGTATTTGAGCATTTCATTTAGTATATAAGTTTTGTCACGAATTGCCAAAGGGGGAGATTGTTAGGTTCTAAAAGTTTAGAATAATTGACAAATCGTGAACACACAAGAACATACAAGCTGCAGGAAGAGGATTTCATAATCTGTCTGGTTCGACCGATCGAGAAACGGGCTTGACCGATCGAGAATCGTATCTGCAGAATTTTAAGTTAGCCCAAACAGCAATTCAAGCCCATTAAGGATTAGGGTTTCAAGTCTACTTCTTCTAGTATATAAAGGAAACCCTAAGCACATTTTTACAAGGCTTTTTAGAGAGAGAGAAGAGTGTGCCTCTTTGATATTTTAGGGTTTTGTAACCAAAAAGCTCTCTCATGTCTTCTACCAGTGTTATTGTTTGAAGTATCTCAAGCTCCGGTGTTGTTGAAGTTGCTGCCTTCTCCAGTCATCAAAAGTGCTGATGATCTAAACCTTCAAGGGTGGTCTTGGAGTCACAAACAGGAGAGTTTGTGTTGCTAAACTTTTAAGTGAGATCTCAAAGTCACAAGCATGGGTGTTTGTGTTTTGCAAAGGCCAAGGAAAGAAGTAGTTCGTGGACTTAAAGCTATCATGGGGTCGTGGTAGTAAGTTTTCTACTCGAGATAGCAATAGGATGTTAGTGGTCTAAGTCTAAGTCGCTATTGTATAAACTTCAATTCTTTCATAGTAGATTTGTTGTTTTACCTTGAGGATAGCTAGGTTAAATCCTCCCCAAGGTTTTTACCAGTTAGGTTTTACTAGGTCATCATATCTTTGTGTTCTTTATATTTTTCGCTGCTTTACATGATATGATTGTTATTGTTTTAACCTAGATCTGAATAATAAACCTAGGTATTTGTAAGAAATTTAGACCCCTTAAACCCAAACAGATTAACCTAGATAATTAGCCAAGTGATTAACTTAGGTAAATTAAACAAAACTAGGTTAACACAAATATATCATGTCATGCAAAAGTGCGGAATAATAAAGAACACATGATATGATGACCCAGGAAAACTAAACCGGTAAAAAACATGGGGAGGATTTGACCTAGCTATCCCCAAGGTAAAACAGCAAATCCACTAGAAAGAATTGAAGTTTGTACAATAGCGATTTAGACCACTAACATCCTATTGCTACCTGCTTGTAGGAAACTTACTACCACGACCACGTGACAGCTCCGAAATCACGGACTCCTTCTTTCCTTGAATTCTCAGCAAAGCACAAGCACACCTGCTTGTATATCTTGAAGCTCTTTTATTCTGCAACTGTATGATTACTGTTAGGTTCTAAGAATTAGGAACTGATGTATTAGAACTTCAATTTGTATGTTGGCAAACCATGATCAAAACAATGTTTAGTCTTGTGTTAGACTTGCTCAAAGTATGGGTCTTAATGTAAAGTTGGAATCGAGTTGTTTTGCAGAATTACTGTTAACTTTCTGCCAGACTCGATCGATCGAAAATTAGGCTCGATCGATCGAAAATCGGGCAGATCGTTTTTCTGCAGAATTTTCCAACTCAGCCCTAGTCCATTTAATGTATAGGGTTTTATGTTTTGCCCTAAGTATATAAGGGAAAACCTTAGCCACGTTTTTAGAGTTCTGAATGCTGTGTTTGTGAATCTCACTGTGAGATCTAGAGGTGTTTGCCTTCACATACACTTAGGGTTTACAAACTTGAAATTCATGTCAAGAGTTGTGTAAATCAATACAGTTGCAGAATCAAAAGAGCATAAAGATATACAAGCAGGTGCGCTTGTGAATTGCTAAAGAATTCAAGGAAAGAAGGAGTTCGTGGATCTCGGAGCTATCATGGGGTCGTGGTAGTAAGTTTCCTACACTTGGGTAGCAATAGGATGTTAGTGGTCTAAGTCTTATTGTGTAAACTTCGATTCTTTCATAGTGGATTCAGTTTACCTTGAGGATAGCTAGGTTAAATCCTCCCCAGGTTTTTACCGGTGTGGTTTCCTGGGTCATCAGATCTTTGTGTTCTTTAATTTCCGCTGCTTTGTTGTTTTTGTTTATTTTGTGTTAACCTAGATTTAATTAAATTACCTAAGTTAATCACTTGACTAATTCTCTAGGTTAATCTATTTGGGTTTAAGGGGTCTAAACGAACTTATAAGTGGTATCAGAGCGGGTAGCTCTTCTGTTGTAGATCCTTTGATCTAAGAGTTGATCCTTGATCTCTGTTATCATAGATAATTTTAAGTGTCTTACTGTATTTGATTGTGATGATGTGAATAAAAAGGACACTGTTGTTTCTATTGATCTTTTTGATGCCTGTGAAACTCTTCGTAAGGAATTATTGAAATCTATGAGAATTGCTAAGAAATTCAAGGAAGAGTTAAAATTGGCTAATCTTGAAAAAGAGGAATTGGTTGTTAGATTAGATGAATCTAATAAAAAGAATGAATTTTTGAGAAATGAAATTTCCTCTCAAGATGAGAAGATGAAAAGCTTGGAACAAGAGTTAGCTGAATCTAAAGCTAAAATTGAAAATTTGACTAGTACCAAGCATGCTGTAGATAACAGAAATGTTTCTATTTCTCTTAAGCCTAAAGCTGAAAAAGTTTATATCCCTCCTTTCAAGAGGAATAATAAAGAAAAGGCTTATTTTGCTAGGTTAGACAAATGTAAAAGTTCTGATGTAGACGCTAAAGTTTCTAAACCTATGTCTAAACCTACTGCTAGTGTGCAAAAGAAATCTGTTTTTATGCCTACCTGTCACCTTTGTGGTGTTATTGGTCATATTAGACCAAATTGTTTTTTGTTGAGGCAAACACCAAAATCTGAGACTAGATTTGCTGTTAGGAATACTGATGTTCCTAAATTTGTTCCTGTTTGTCACTTTTGTGGTGTCTCTGGTCACATTCGTCCTAATTGTCATAAATTGAAATTTAAGCATTCTGCATTTCAATCTAGGATATGTGATGATATTTCTCCTGCCATAAGTCCAAATAAATTGTTTCATATGCTTTTGAAAAATTTGAGCTTGTTGGCTTGTGAAAGGAATTTGCAGGATTTTAGTCTTTCTCAGAAGATTGGTGTAATCCCTCAAACACACTCTGCTTCACATGGATTTTCACCTACAAAGCCAAAGACTCGTGTTATATGGGTGAGAAAAGATTCTCTAAGGTGAGTGTTGTTGACTTGTCCCTTATTTAATTCTTTCAATTATTTGTGGACATTTTGTTTCTGTTTTTGGTTTTTTTTTTTTTGGTTGTTTTTATTTAAAAAAAATCCAAAAACATTGAAAATTTTCAAAAAGACAAAAATATTTTATTTTGTGTCTTGTTTTATTTTTTCTTGAGGATTACATGAATTATGATATCTCTCTTGATTTAGAATATGCTTGATATTGTGGAGAAACTTGAATAGCATGTGTTCTATAAGTGCTAAGCTATTTTTTGATTTTGTTTGAGTATGTACTAGTTTGTACATGTACTCATGGGTTAATTAAAAAATTGATATTTCTTGTTTGTGTACCCTCTATAGCTTAGTTAAGCACTGTCATGCATTGCATTTGCATCTTTGTTCATTTAGCATAATGTGTGCTTTTTGTATTAGGTCATAAATTTTTTAAAACCAAAAAGATTTTTATGTGTTTTGTATCTTGGATTTATAATTAAGGTTGGCCATATTATCTTTATATAACATGTTTATGTACCTTGTTTAGCTTGGATGAGCTTATTTATTGCACTTTACTGGCTGAAAGTAGTGCATGTTGTGTAGGAAGATGTTTGTAGTTTTTGATCACATGATCTTGATCTTGAAATCACATGCATTTGATTGTTGGACTTGAACTTATTGATAAAGGCATAAATAACCATCTCACCACTGTTTACTAGCCAATCATGAACACCTTAGTGTATATCGTAAGATTTTGTGCTCGAGAAAGTGTAGCACATGCACAAAAAAAACATAAGGTGTAGCCTCTAATTAAAATTGGTGTGTACATTATTGGGCTATAATAATTTCACAAATTCAAATAAAATTGGTGTGTACATTATCCCGACTTTTATTAAGTTTCTAATCAATTAAATTGAATAATGAGGCAAATTAAGAAACTTACATGATTGCAAGCTTTTATTCTAGGAGATGTGAGAGTTATATGATGTAACTCTTTAGGTGATAGTCTCTTTCAGATTCTATGTGATGAATTTTGTAGACTTTGTGATTGATTACTATTCACATATCACCTCACATGTCTCTCAAGCTTTTGCTAGTTGCACACACTACACAAGTTACTCTTTGCTAAACTTTGTACATGTTATTGTGTGTGATTTTGTTGTGGCCATCCAAGATTATATGTTCCTTGATTTTGATGCAAAAATTGAGTTTTAAGGTCATATTGATTGAAAAACTTGTTTTTGAAAGATCTGAGTTGAATTCAAGTGTTTTTGAAAAACTTTTAGTCTCATACTCATGCATTTCATTCATGAAATATTGTGCTTTGAGGATTTTCTGCATAAAATTGCTCTGTTTTTCAAAAATTTAAGTTTTCTAGAATTTCGACCGATCGAAGCTGTTTTTCGACCGATCGAAATTGCGATTAAAATTTTTGGTTTGATTCTGTCTGACTCGATTGGTATTCGATCGATACTCGATCGATTGAAACTGAAAAATTTTCAGTTTTTAGAGTTTTGGCCAAATTTTTTTTCATCATTTATGTTTAGGATTCACATGAGTTGCATTGTTTTCTGTATCCATCTTGTAGTTTTGCAGTCATATCTCTCATTGTTTTCACACATACCATGCATACACTTTGCTAAATTGGGTACTCAACTTGTTTTAAAAATTGATTGATTAATTTTTGAGTCCTTTGTACATTTTAGTATATGCTATTTTTCTTGATGTGTGAACTGCAGAGAATATGTTTCTTAAGAGATATGATGGATAATCAATGTGCAAATATTTTCTCTACTCATGCAACTATTTATGGGTCACATAGTGTTAAGTTTGCATTTATTGAAAGAGAGAATATTTTTCTTCATGTGTATCCTCAAATTTTTTTGGGTTTGTGTGTTTTTTTTTTTTTTTTTTTTTATCCCTACCTCCTAAATTTTCCCCAAAACTGTTTTTCCCAAAACTTGTTTTGTTTTTCCTATTTTTATAGGGGGAGAAAAGTTTTTTTTTAATCTTTGTTGTTCATAAAGGGAGTTGTTGCTCTTTATAGGGGGAGTTATCTCTTTTTCTATAGAGCTAATTTGTTTTATGTTCCCTTGGTTCTTTTTTTTTTCTCTCATGTTTACTGTCACTTTACTCCTTGTTTGAGTTGTCTTTGTCAATACGTGGCAAAAAGGGGGAGAAATATATGAAATGTGGGAATCCTGATTGTCTTGTTTAGGGGGAGAAAATTGTTTTTGAAAGGGGGAGAATATAAAAACTTTTTGATGTATCTAACTTAGGGGGAGAGTTAGAATTTATTTTTTTATATTCCTTGTTTTTTTTTCTTCCACACATGCGTTTATATGTTTGTTAAGTGTTACAAGAATATACAGGTTGTTTTCAGTTGAGCTGCTGTCTACTTTGCAACTGTTAGATAGTAGTTTAGGTTGAATTGTTTAAGTGGCTATTTATTTTGTAATGGGCTATTTCAATTTGTAAACTTTGAGCTTTTGTTAAGTCTGTGTTTTGTCACGGATTGCCAAAGGGGGAGTTTGTTAGGTTCTAAGAATTAGGAACTGATGTATTAGAACTTCAATTTGTATGTTGGCAAACCATGATCAAAACAATGTTTAGTCTTGTGTTAGACTTGCTCAAAGTATGGGTCTTAATGTAAAGTTGGAATCGAGTTGTTTTGCAGAATTACTGTTAACTTTCTGCCAGACTCGATCGATCGAAAATTAGGCTCGATCGATCGAAAATCGGGCAGATCGTTTTTTCTGCAGAATTTTCCAACTCAGCCCTAGTCCATTTAATGTATAGGGTTTTATGTTTTTCCCTAAGTATATAAGGGAAAACCCTAGCCACGTTTTTAGAGTTCTAAATGCTATGTTTGTGAATCTCATTGTGAGATTTAGAGGTGTTTGCCTTCACATACACTTAGGGTTTACAAACTTGAGATTCATGTCAAGAGTTGTGTAAATCAATACAGTTGCAGAATCAAAAGAGCATAAAGATATACAAGCAGGTGCGCTTGTGAATTGCTGAAGAATTCAAGGAAAGAAGGAGTCCGTGGATCTCGGAGCTATCATGGGGTCGTGGTAGTAAGTTTCCTACACTTGGATAGCAATAGGATGTTAGTGGTCTAAGTCTTATTGTGTAAACTTCGATTCTTTCATAGTGGATTCAGTTTACCTTAAGGATAGCTAGGTTAAATCCTCCCCATATTTTTACTGGTGTGGTTTCCTAGGTCATCAGATCTTTGTGTTCTTTAATTTCCGCTGCTTTGTTGTTTTTGTTTATTTTGTGTTAACCTAGATTTAATTAAATTACCTAAGTTAATCACTTGACTAATTCTCTAGGTTAATCTATTTGGGTTTAAGGGGTCTAAACGAACTTACAATTACCAATCTCTTGACATGAATCTAGAGTTTGGAAACCCTAAGTGTATGTGAAGGTAAACACCTCTAGATCTAACAATTAGATTCACAAACACAGCAATCAGAACTCTAAAAACGTGGCTAGGGTTTTCCCTTATATACTTAGGGCAAAACATAAAACCTTACACGTTAAATGGGCTAGGGCTGAGTTGGAAAATCCTACAGAAAAACGATCTGCACAACTTTCGATCGGTCGAGTCTAATTCTCGATCGATCGAGCCTGACAGATCTGCACAGTGAATTCTGCAGTAACTTGATTCCAACTTTTACATAATAAGACATACTTTGAGCAAGTCTAAAAACAAGACTAAAGATTTTTTTTATCATGGTTTGCCAACATTACAAATTGAAGTTCTAATACATTAGTTTCTAATTCCTTAGAACCTAACAAACTCCCCCTTTGGCAATCTGTGACAAAACACAAACTTAAAACGAAGCTCAAAGTTTACAAAATAAACAGCCCAATACAAAACAATAGCCACTGAACAAATTCAACCTAACTATTATCTATCAGTTGCAAAGTAGACAGCAGCACGACTGAATCAACCTGTATATTCCTGTAACACTTAACAAACACATAAACGCATGTGTGGAAAATACAACTAACATAAAAAAAAACTTCTTGATTTCACATAACACAAAATAAAGACATATATCATGAATAACATCATAAATATAAATCGATAAGCAATGTAGCATAGTGAAACAAGAAACATATACATAAAAATGTATCTCAAATATATCTCCCCTATTATGAGCCAAAAAAGAAAATACACAGTGAAGCACCTAGATACAGTTTGAAAAAAAAACTCCACAAGCTTCTCAGTATCACAAAAAGATACAAAAACTCCCACTAAGACAAAAATCTCCCCTACAAGATATGTACTCCACAATAGAATGTACTCCCCCTTTTTGTGATGAATTGCCAAAGGGCACTCACTCATCATCAAAAGGAGGCGGCGGAGGAGAACGACGAAAACTCGCCAAATCCGCTCTCAAAGCTCGAAGCTCATCAAGTACATCTATCAAAAGCTGACCATGAGCCGCCTGAATGGTCATGACAGTGTCCAAAGTTTGACGAATATTAGAAACATCCAAAGGAGATGGTGGAGGAACATCAGCAGCAGCAACAAGATCAGTAGACGTCTCAACTGCAGGAGCATCTGTAGAAGAAGAAGGAGATGGAGTGACACCAAAAGGCTCTACCCTAGGATGCTTAGAGCTAGCTCGAAGCTGAGCAGCTCTTTGCCTCAGAAAGGTAGCACTAATAGGAGCAATAATGTGAACAGGCTCAGAAGCAGGGAAATCACCTAAACCTAGATGAAGAAGAATCCTATGAATAAAGACAAAAAAGAATAAGGCATGAGCCGTAGAACTACTCCGATGCACTTCATTCAAAGAACGAAGAAACAAATGGGGAAAACTGATAGGAGCATCAGTAACAAGAGCATACAAAAACACACATCTCTCAATCGGGATAGTGTGAAGATAAGAAATGGGCCACAAGGAATGACATGCAATCCTAAAGAAAAGATAGTGGATCTCAGAAAGTTCAGTAAACGTGATCCGAGGATCAGAACCCCACTGGATAGAAGATCCAGTGATGTAAGACATCACGTTATCAAGGGGAGGAGACTCATCATAGGGAAAGACAGGATGATCAACCACATGCACCCCAAGAGCATCAGACACTACCGAAGGGGTAATGCGATACTCAACACCTCGTATCTAACTTTTAACTAGAGTATTGGAATCATAGATGTGGATAGAGAGGTTCGAGTAGAACTCTATAATCAAGGTAGCAGGAGGCGGATGATCTATATCTAGCAAAGGTAACCAACCCCGACGCTCAAAATTACGCCTCACCTCATTGTCAACCTCATCTAAAATAACCCTACGCTCACCCCAAATGTGACGCCTAAGGTTAAGGGTCTCATATGTTGCTTGATTCTTCTCACTAGGAAACCTATCACTATCAAAGGAAGGTGAAGGAATAGAAGTCCTATGGGCTCTGGTTTTCCTAGGCATGATGCTAAGGACAGAATAGAGAGACACAGAAAGAAAAGAACAGTCAAAAACCAAGGGCAGACTGCAAGTTAGCACAGCAAAAGTATAGAAATAACAATTCTATATGATGCATGAGCAAGATATGCAAATGATGCATGAACTAATGCGGTGACACAGTTCAAATATGATCAAAATTCACAAAATTGGCTTGAGCATGAAATTTAAATAAAAAATTCCCAATTTTACAAAACTCAACAAATTGAGAAATTGATCATCACAACAGATAGGAAACATAATATAATGATCAAATTAATCAATCTAATAAGCCAATTTCATCAATTTATATCAAATTGAACAAAAACCCCAAATTTGGCAATTTCAAGCCCTAGATTTTCAAATTTTTCATAAAACACCAAATTAACCAAATTAAACCACTTATAATACTTGTATATGGTGTCCCCACAAAAACCCATTGATTTATTGAGATAGAAAACAATCAAAATCATCACAAATTCAAAAAAGAAAAAGCCCAAAATACCCAATGAAATGCAAGAAATTTTGCATGAAAAACTGAAAATAAAACCAAAAAGAGGGGTAAAAGAGCCTTACCGGCCTTGGGAGAGAGATTCTTTGCAAAAAGAATGGAAGAAAACGACAAAAATAGCAGAAAGTTGCTTGACCGGTTAGTGAGAGAAGAAAAAAATTTGAAAAGTTTGAACACGTGATAAACATGAGAAAACAAATCCCTTTTTAAAAACCATCAGCCCGATTTTCAATCGACCGAAAATTAGATTCGATCGGTCGAAATTCCTTCGATTGATCCAAAACCAATCGAGTACCGATCGAAACACAGAAACTTTTCAGGATTTTTTAAACAATTTCGATCGGTCGAAAAACAAATTTGATCGATCGAAATTCTGGAAAAAATAAATTTTTGAAAAAAGAAGCAATTTTAGCGCAAAAACTCCACAAAGCATTAGATTTTATGAATAAAATGCATGAGTATGAGATGAAATGTTTTTCAAAAACACATGTAGTTATCCCAGATCCCCCAAAACAAGATTTTCTTTTAATTTTCCTCAAGAACTTAAACAGCAAACATATTCTGCATCAATTTCAAGAAATTTTCAAACATAAGTGGTTAGACCAAAAATACACACAATAACATGTACACAGTTTAGCAGAGAATAACTTGTGTAGTGTTTGTAACTAGCAGAAGCTTGAGAAACATGTGAGGTGATATGCACATAGTGATCAATCACAATTTCTACAAAATTCATCACATGAATTTGAAAGAGACTATAACTTAAAGCGTTACATCATATAACTCTCACATCTCCTAGAATAAAAGCTTGCAATCATGTAAGTTTCTTGATTTGTCTCTGTCAGTTCGTTTAGACCCCTTAAACCCAACAGATTAACCTAGAGAATTAGCCAAGTGATTAACTTAGGTAATTTAACAGATCTAGGTTATCACAAATAAGCAGAAACAGTAAAGCAGCGGAAATATACAGAACACAAAGATATGATGACCCAGGAAACCACACCGGTAAAAACCTGGGGAGGATTTGACCTAGCTATCCTCAAGGTAAACTGAATCCACTATGAAAGAATCGAAGTTTACACAATAGCGACTTAGACCACTAACATCATATTGCTACCCAAGTGTGGGAAACTTACTACCATGACCCCATGATAGCTCCGAGATCCACGGACTCCTTCTTTCTTGAATTCTTCAGCAAATCCACAAGCGCACCTGCTTGTATATCTTTGTGCTCTTTTGATTCTGCAACTGTATTGATTTACACAACTCTTGACATGAATCTCAAGTTTGTAAACCCTAAGTGTATGTGAAGGCAAACACCTCTAGATCTCACAATAAGATTCACAAACACAGCATTCAGAACTCTAAAAACGTGGCTAGGGTTTTCCCTTATATACTTAGGGCAAAACATAAAACCCTATACATTAAATGGACTTGGGCTGAGTTGGAATTTTCTGCAGAAAAACGATCTGCCCGATTTTCGATCGATCGAGTCTAATTTTCGATCAATCGAGTCTGACAGAAAGTTAATAGTAATTCTGCATAAAAACTCGATTCCAACTTTACATTAAATCCCATACTTTGAGCAAGTCTAACACACGACTAAACATTGTTTTGATCATGGTTTGCCAACATACAAATTGAAGTTCTAAATATATTAGATCCTAATCCTTAGAACCTAACAAACTCCCCCTTTGGCAATCCGTGACAAAACACAGACTTAACAAAAAGCTCAAAGATACAAATTGAAATAGCCCATTACAATAAAAAGCCACTTAACCATTCAACCTAGACTACTATCTAACAGTTGCAAAGTAGACAGCAGCTCGACTGAAAACAACCTGTATATTCCTGTAACACTTAACAAACACATAAACGCATGTGTGGAAGAAAGAAACAAGGAATATAAAAAAAACTTCTTGATTTCACATAACACAAAATAAAGACATATATCATGAATAACATCATAAATATAAATCAATAAGTAATGAAGTATAGTGAAATAAGAAACATATACATAAAAATGTATCTCAACAAAAATATCTCCTAAACAAATGAGAATACACAGTGAAGCACCTAGATACAATCTAATAACTCCACAAGCTCCGCAGTATCACTACCAAGTAAACAAAAACTCCCCCTAAAATGTAAATCACCACAACAAAATCTCCTAGATACAAATGAACTATGCACTCCCCCTTTTTGTGACGAATTGCCAAAGGGCACTCACTCATCATCAAAAGGAGGCGGAGGAGAATGACGAGAGCTCGCCAAATCCGCTCGTAACACACGTAGCTCATCAAGGATGTCCACCAAAAGCTGACCATGAGCCGCCTGAACGGACACGACAGTATCAAGGGTCTGACGAAGGTCAGAAACCTCATCAAACGGTGGAGGAACATCAGCAGCAGCAGCAGCAACAGCAGGATCAGAAGACATCCCAGCTGCATGAGTATCTGTAGAAGAAGAAGGGGGTGGAGTGACACCAGAGGGCTCTACCCTAGGACGCTTAGAGCTAGCTCGAAGTTGAGCAGCCCTTTGCCTGAAAAAGGTAGCACCAATAGGAGCAATGACATGCACAGGCTCAGAAGCAGGATACTCACCAAAACCAAGAAAAAGGAGAATCCGATGAATAAAAACGGGAAAAAACAAAGCATGAGCCGTAGAACTAGACCGATGAACCTCGTTCAAAGAACGAAGGAACAAATGCGGAAAACTGATAGGCGCATCAGTGACAAGAGCATACAAAAACACACATCGCTCAAGAGGGATGGTGTGGACATGCGAAATAGGCCACAAAGAATGACACGTTATCCTAAAGAAAAGATAGTGAAGCTCGGAAAGCTCAGCTGAAGTGATCCGAGGATCAGAACCCCACTAGATAGAAGACCCAGTGATGTATGACAAGACGTCATCAAGGGGTGGAGACTCCTCATAAGGAAAAACGGGAAGGTCCGCAATGGGCACCCCAAGAGCATCAGACACTACCCGAGGGGTAATGCGATACTCCACACCTCGTAACCACACCTTTACCAAGGTGTCGTTATCGTAGACATGAATAGAGAGGTTCGAATAGAACTCTCTAATCAAGGTGGCAGGAGGAGGAGAATGCTCATACTCGAGCAAAGGTAACCAACCCCAACGCTCAAAGTTACGTCGCACCTCAAGATCCAACTCATCTAATAAGACCCTACGCTCAGCCCAAATATGACGCCTAAGGTTCAGAGTCTCATAGGTGACTTGGTTTGACTCACTAGGGAACCGCTCAGTGTCAAAAGAAGGAGAAGGATCAGAAGTCCTATGGGCTCTAGTTTTCCTAGGCATAGTGCTAAGGAAATGAGATAGACACAGAAAGAGAAGAGCAAAAACCAAAAACCAAGGGCAGACTGCAAGTTAGCACAGCATAAAATATAGAAAATATCAAATCTATATGATGCATGAGCATGAACACCAAATGATGCATGTACTAATGCAGTGACAAGTTCAATTGTGATCCAAATTAACAAAATTGGCTTGAGCAATTAATTTTTATCAAAAATACCCAATTTGAAAACCCTAATTTTGCAAAACACAACAAATTGATAAATTGATCAACACAATAGTTACTTGACACAATATAATGATCAAATTTATCAATCCAACAAGCCAATTTCATCAATTTAACTCAAATTGAACAAAAACCCCAATTTTATCAATTTCAAGCCCTAGAATTTCAAAACTTCCTCAAAACACCAAATTAACCAAATTAAACCATATGGAGTGTTTGAATACATTGTCTCCACAAAAACCCATGAAAAATTTGAAAGAAAAAGAGCCAAAAACAACCCCAAAAAGATAAAAATCCTAAATGCCGAAAATACCTAAAAATGCATGAAAATAATGCATGAAATATGAAAAGAAATTCAAAAGGAGGGGCAAAAAGGACTTACTGGCCTTGGGAGAGAGAGATTAGGCAAAAAGTTCGGAAGAAAACGACAAATCCACCCAAAAATAGCTTGACCGGTTGGTAGGGAGACAAAAAGTTTGAAAAAGTTTTTGAAAAGTTAAAGAGATCACGTGAAAAAGGACCTTTTTAAAACAGTCGTCCCGATTTTCGATTGATCGGCAATTACATTCGATCGATCGAAAATACCGTCGATTGATCCAAATTCAGCTTGGATCGATCGAGCCAACCAAAGAGTTTTCTGAGTATTTTGAAAACATTTTCGATCGGTCGAAAATCAGTTTCGATCGATCGAAATTCTGGAAAAATCACAGTTTTGAAAAAAACAAACATTTTAGATCAAAAACTCCTCAAAGCATTAGATTTTATAAATAAAATGCATGAGTATGAGATGAGATTTTTTCCAAAAACATATGAATTCAACCCAGATTTCTTCAATTCAAAAATTTCTTTCAAAACCCCCAAAAAAAAACAAGCAAACATGTTCCGCATCAATTTCCCGAAATTCTCAAACTTGGTTGGTCAGGCCAAATAACACACACAAACATGTACACATTTTAGCAAGGAATAACTTGTGTAGTGTGTGCAACTAGCATAAGCTTGAGAAACATGTGAGGTGATATACACATAGAGATCAATCACAATTTCTACAAAATCCATCACATGAATTTGAAAGAGACTATGACTTAAAGAGTTACATCCTATAACTCCCACATCTCCTAGAATAAAAGCTTGCAATCATGTAAGTTTCTTGATTTGCCTCATTATTCAATGTAATTGATTGGAAACTTAGTAAAAGCCGGGATAATGTACACACCAATTTTATTTGAATTTGTGAGATTATTATAGCCCAATAATGTACACACCAATTTTAATTAGAGGCTACACCTTATGTTCTTTTTGTGCATGTGCTACACTTTTTTGAGCACAAAATCTTATGATATGCACTAAGGTGTTCATGATTGGCTAATAAACAGTGGTGAGATGGTTATTTATGCCTTTCTCAATAAGTTCAAGTCCAGCAATCAAAGACATAAGACTTCAAGATCAAGATCATGTGATCAACAAATATAGCATCTTCCCACACAACATGCACAACAAGACTTTAGCTAGTAAAGTGCAATAGAAATAAGTGCATCAAAGCTAAACAAGGTACATACATATGGCATGTAAAATTTGATTGACCAACCTTGTCTTCAAATTCAAGAAAAACATAGCAAAAACACAATTTGCAAAATTTTTTTTTTTTTTTTTTATAAACAAAGAAACAAACATCCTAGAATGAAATGCATGAATGTAATGCAATGCAAATCCTAGAAACAAAGGTCACAAAAGATTGAGCAATGAAGCACAAGGACCATGTCAGACAGACTCAATTAGATTGAGCCTTTTGCATCCAAAACCTTTTAGATACAACTCTTGCATTGGAGTTATGATTCACTTTAGAATTCTGAGCAACTCCAGGATTGGAATAAAGGTTTAACGCCTTTACCAATTCACTAATAAGTACCATAGGATCATGTGCTTGGGGCATAGGTACTTTAGTTTTATTTGCTCGCTTCGCAGCTTGCAATTTAAAACAATTTGGACGAATGTGTCCAGGTTTTCCACAAAAATGACAAACCCATGCAGGCTTATCATGCAATTTGCCCTTAGCAGAAGTAGAAGCTCTAGAATGAGAAGCTTGAAGATCAACCCTAATCTTCTTAGGTGGAGTAACATTTATAGATTTTACAGGTTCACTCACCAAGGGTTTGACAATCTCACTCTTAGGAGGTTCAGAAGAAGGAACAAATTTAGTGGAAGAAGGTTCAAGCACAGAAATACTTTCCTCATAACCTAAACCAGTTTTATCAGAAGGAGACTTTTGAATACTCAGCATGTGATCAAGTTTGGAGCTTGCAGTCCTATTAGTTTGTTCTCTAGCAACAGATAAATCAAGTTCCAAACATTTAACTTTATCAAGTAAGAGCATGTTCTCAGTTTTCACATTATTCAAAAGCTCATTTGCATCAAACAATTTAACAAGTAAATTTTTCTTTTCAAGTTCCAAAGATGCAATTTTCTTCAAGCCTAACTCAACATTCATGGCATCCTTTGCAGCAACTTTACAAAGTTTATTGTAGGCTTCCTGTAAATCTGCATCCTCAGAGAGTTCCCCATCAGAAGGGTTCTCTTCAACAGACATGCTTTCATTAACTACCGTAGTAGCAGTGAAAGTAATGAAGTTTCCATCCTCATCACTAGCGGATTCATTGTCGGAAACTTCATCATCACTAAGGGTTACAGCCATAGCTTTACCCTTAGACCTCAAGTATGTAGGACATTCAGATTTTAAATGACCATACCCTTGACAACCATAACATTGTTGTCCCAAAGAATTATTAGAAGGCTGTCCCACTTTCTCCTTAGGTTTTTCAGTGTTATTGACTTTAATGGGATCATTCTTCCTAAAATTTCTAGGTTCAACAGTGTTCTTGCCTCTTGCCCTTCTGTTATTGTTCCTAAGAAAGTTTCTAAAGTTCTTGGCAAGATAGGCAATCTCTGTAGCAGAGAGTTCATTATCAAATCCATCATCCTCAACATCATCAACAAACTTAAGAGCCATTGATTTGGATTTGTTGGTCTTAGGGAGGTCTAACTCATAGGACTAAAGAGATCCTACAAGTTCATCAATAGGGATGGAGTCCATATCCTTGCTCTCAGTGATGGCAGTCACTTTGGGTCTAAAATCCTCAGTCAAAGATCTAAGAATCTTCCTAACAATTTTAGGTTGATCATAGTTTTCACCCAAATTATAAGCAGAATTAACAATATCATTCAATTTAGCATAGAATTCATCAAAGGATTCATCATCATTCATTCTAATGCTTTCAAATCTAGAGGTTAATTGCTGCAACTTATTAATTTTAACTGCCTTCGTGCCTCATGCACAGTCTGGAGGATTTTCCAAGCAGTATGAGCAACCTCAACATTAGAGATTCTCTTAAATTCCTCCATGGAAACAGCATTAAAAATAGCATTCATATCTTTGCTATTAAAAACGGCTGCCTCCTTTTGAGAAGTTTGCCACTCACTCATAGGAGTAGTGGGCTTCTCCCATCCGTATTCAACGGAATTCCAAACTCTCTCATCAATGGATTTCAGGAATGCTTTCATCCTTACTTTCCAATAAGCATAGTTGTTTCCATCAAAGTGAGGTGGAACAACAAGAGAGTGTCCGTGTTCCATGACAACAGGGGTCAAGGATCAGCTAAAAGATCAAAGGATCAAAAACAAAAGCTACCCGCTCTGATACCACTTGTCAGTTCGTTTAGACCCCTTAAACCCAACAGATTAACCTAGAGAATTAGCCAAGTGATTAACTTAGGTAATTTAACAGATCTAGGTTATCACAAATAAGCAGAAACAGTAAAGCATCGGAAATATACAGAACACAAAGATATGATGACCCAGGAAACCACACCGGTAAAAACCTGGGGAGGATTTGACCTAGCTATCCTCAAGGTAAACTGAATCCACTATGAAAGAATCAAAGTTTACACAATAGCGACTTAGACCACTAACATCCTATTGCTACCCAAGTGTAGGAAACTTACTACCATGACCCCATGATAGCTCCGAGATCCACAGACTCCTTTTTTCTTGAATTCTTCAGCAAATCCACAAGCGCACCTGCTTGTATATCTTTGTGCTCTTTTGATTCTGCAACTGTATTGATTTACACAACTCTTGACATGAATCTCAAGTTTGTAAACCCTAAGTGTATGTGAAGGCAAACACCTCTAGATCTCACAATGAGATTCACAAACACAGCATTCAGAACTCTAAAAACGTGGCTAGGGTTTTCCCTTATATACTTAGGGCAAAACATAAAACCCTATACATTAAATGGACTTGGGCTGAGTTGGAATTTTCTGCAGAAAAACGATCTGCCCGATTTTCGATCGATCGAGTCTGACAGAAAGTTAATAGTAATTCTGCATAAAAACTCGATTCCAACTTTACATTAAATCCCATACTCTGAGCAAGTCTAACACACGACTAAACATTGTTTTGATCATGGTTTGCCAACATACAAATTGAAGTTCTAAATACATTAGATCCTAATCCTTAGAACCTAACAGCCTCATAATTAATATCAATTTTAATTGATTAGAAACTTATTAACAAAGCCGGGATAATGTACACATCAATTTTATTTAAATTATGAATTTATTATAGCCCAATAATGTACACACCAATTTTAGCATTTTAATAGAGGCTACACCTTATGTTCTTGTTGTGCATGTGCTACACTTTCTCGAGTACAAAATCTTACGATATGCACTTAGGTGTTCATGATTGGCTAATAAACAGTGGTGAGATGGTTATTTATGCCTTTCTCAAAAAGATCAAGTCCGACAATCAAAGACATATGTCTTCAAGATTAAGATCATGTGATCAACAACTATAACATCTTCCCACACAACATGCACTACAAAACTCATACTAGTAAAGTGCAATAAAATAAGCTCATCTAAGCTAAACAAAGTACATAACCATGTTATGCAAAATAGATTGACCAACCTTGTCTTCAAATTCAAGAAAAGTATAGCAAAAACACATTTTGCACACATTTTTATATATATATATATATAAAGGAAATAAACAACCTAGAATGAAATGCATGAATGTTATGCAAAGCAAATCCTAAAAAAAATGGTCACAAAAGATAGAACAATGAAGCACAAGGACCATGAAGTCAGGAATGACTAAGGACAAAGAATCACACCAATAACTTGACGAAGAGTCTCAAACTTTCCTCTATCAAGTGGTTTGATGAAAATATCAGCATTCTGACATTCAGTTGGAATATACTCAAGAGCTACAAATTTCCTTTCAACTAGATCCCTAATGAAATGATATCTAATCTCAGTGTGCTTAGTCTTAGAATGTTGAACATGATTCTTAGAGATATCTATAGCACTAGAATTATCACAATAAACAACCATGGTGTCCTGTGATATTCCATAATCACTCAAGAGTTTTTTCATTCAAAGAAGCTGTGAACAACAACTTCCAGCAGCAATATATTCTGCCTCTGCAGTAGATAAAGAAACAGAATTTTGCTTCTTACTCATCCAAGCAATAAGATTTGCACCAACATAAAAACATCCACCAGTGGTGCTTTTTCTATCATCAGCATTACCAACCCAATCAGAATCAGAAAAACCAATAAGAGAGAGATTTGACTCTTTGCCTTAAAACAATCCATAATCACAAGTTCCAGCAACATATTTTATAATCCTTTTAACAGCATTTAAATGAGAAACCTTAGGATTAGATTGAAATCTAGAACAAACACCCACACTAAAGGCAATATCAGGTCGGCTAGTAGTTAAGTACAAAAGACAACCAATCATGCTTCTGTATAGCGTAACATCAACAGACTCACCTGATGGATCATTTGTTAGTTTTGCATTAGCAGCCATTGGTGTCCTAGCATGTGCAGCCTTGTCAAGGCCAAATCTCTTGACTATATTTCGCGCATACTTAGCTTGGTTGATGTAAATTCCAGAATCCGTTTGCTTTACCTGCAATCCCAAGAAATAAGTTAGTTAACCAACCATACTCATCTCAAACATGGCCTTCATTTCATCTGCAAAAGATTGAGCAAGAGAATCATTAGTAGCACCAAAAACAATATCATCAACATAAATTTGGGCAAATATAAAATGATTCTTATCCTTTCGTATGAAGAGAGTGGTGTCAGCAAATCCCCTTTTAAAACCATGGTCTGTGAGATATGCAGTTAGTCTATCATACCAAGCCTGTGGAGCTTGTTTCAACCTATAGAGGGCTCTCTTCAGCTTGTAGACATCATCCGGCCTGTGAGGATCAACAAAACCTTTCGGCTATTCAACATATACCTCTTCTTGCAACATGCCATTTAAGAAAGCACTCTTGACATCCATTTGATACAGCTTGAAGTTCATATGACTTGCTATCGCCAAAAGTATCTGAATAGATTCCAATCTTGCTGCATGTGCAAAAGTCTCATCAAAATCAATCCCTTCTACTTGTGTGTACCCTTGAGCAACAAGCCTAGATTTATTTCTGATAACAGTTCCATGTTCATCTGACTTGTTCTTGAAAATCCACTTGGTTCCGATAACATTGACTTCCTTTGGTCTAGGAACTAATTCCCACACATCATTCTGAACAAACTGATGAAGTTCTTCATGCGTAGAATTTACCCAATCAGCATCTTGTAGAGCTTCATCCACCTTTTTGAGTTCAAATTGGGATAAATAGCACGAGTGAGTAATCACATTTAATGCTTTGGATCTCAATCTCATGTTATCATTCAAACTCCCCAATATATTAGTAGCAGGATGATTCAACTTAACTCTAGAGGATGGACCTTTGACTAATGATGTAGAAGTACCTTTCTGTTCTGATGAACTTTGAAACTCTCTCTGTTCTTGTTAAGTTCCATGAACTGGTGTAGATGGTTCTGAACTTGATGGCACAGAGGCTGTATCATTCAATAACATCAACTCTTCCTCAATTTGCTTTCCCACATAATTTTCAGGTAGAGAGTCATCAACTTCCATAATCTGTTCTTGAACTAGAGATGCATTTTCTGAATAACCTTCAGAATTTAATTCATCATTGATCACAACATTGGAAGACTCCATGACTGTTTTAGTTCTCAGATTGTATACTCTGTATGCTCTACTGGTGGAAGAGTACCCCAAAAAATAACCCTTGTCACTCTTAGCATCAAACTTTTCCATGTTCTCTCTATCACGCAGAATGTAACAGTCACTACCAAATATTCTGAAGTATTTGACTACAGGCTTCTTTCCTCTCCAGAGTTCATAGGGAGTTTGCTTGGAGTTAGGTCTGAAATATACCTTATTGAGAGTGTGACATGCAGTGTTAACTGCTTCTCCCCAGAAGGATTTAGGCATCTTCTTGTTATAGAGCATGACACGGGCCATTTCTTGTACAACCCTATTCTTCCTTTCCACTATTCCATTTTGTTGTGGTGTTTTGGGTGAAAAGAATTCTTGATGTGTGCCTTGATTATTGCAAAAAGCAGCCAGTTTTGTGTTCTCAAACTTTCTTCCATGGTCACTTCTAATTCTGGCTATCACAGTTCCTTTTTCTACTTGCAATTTTTTGCACAAATGAATCATCTTTTCAGGAGCCTCAGCTTTATCTTACAAAAGTACAATCCACGTGAATCTGGTAAAATCATCCACAACAACAAGAATATACTTCTTTCCACCTAAACTCTGAACTCTGGCAGGACCCATGAGATCAATATGCAGCAACTCCAAAGGTCTTGTAGTTTGAACATCAGTTACAGACGGATGTTTGGACTTCACTTATTTACCCATCTGACATGGTCCACAGATGCATTTTTCAATCTTCTCAAACTTGGGCAACCCAATAACTGCATCACATTTAGAAATCTTCTCTAATTGCTTGAGACTAGCATGTCCCAACCTTTGATGCCATAAGTTAACTTGATTGATCTTAGCACTGAAACATTTATTACTTATACTTGAAGTGATACCATAGCAGTTGTCAGCTGTCCTCACACCAATACACATGCAGTCACCTCCTTCATCAAGTATCTCACATTCTTGCTTAGTGAAGAGAACATTCAGTCCATTATCACAAATCTGACTTATGCTGAGTAAGTTTGCCTTCAGTCCATCCACATACCAAACATCTTCAAAGACTGGTAATCTTGGAATATCCACAGTGCAAATGGCTCTAATCACAGATTTGCTTCCATCTCCAAATGTGACTGTCCCAATCTTCCCTTCAAAGAGTGTCTTGAACAAAGCTTTATTTCCTGTCATGTGCCTGGAACAACCACTATCCAAATACCAAAGACAAGAATCACGTGCCTTTAAGGCAATTAAAGCAGTATAGCACAAGTAATTTTCATCATAAGAAATTATACCAAGATACTCAAGGAAAAATTTAACAAAAATGACAATAGGCAAGCACACCAAGTAGACTATGTGACAAACTAAAGAGAAGATTTTAGGAACATCCATGACAATAGGGGTCAAGGATCAGCTCAAAGATCAAAGGATCAAAAACAAAAAGCTACCCGCTTTGATACCACTTGTAAGAAGTTTAGACCCCTTAAACCCAAACAGATTAACCTAGATAATTAGCCAAGTGATTAACTTAGGTAAATTAAACAAAACTAGGTTAACACAAATATATCATATCATGCAAAAGTGCGGAATAATAAAGAACACATGATATGATGACCCAGGAAAACCAAACCGATAAAAAACCTAGGGAGGATTTGACCTAGTTATCTTCAAGGTAAAACAGCAAATCCACTAGAAAGAATTGAAGTTTGTACAATAGCGACTTAGACCACTAACATCCTATTGCTACCTGCTTGTAGGAAACTTACTACCACGACCATGTGACAGCTCCGAAACCACGGACTCCTTCTTTCCTTGAATTCTCAGCAAAGCACAAGCACACCTGCTTGATTATCTTGAAGCTCTTTTATTCTGCAACTGTATGATTATCAATCTCTTGACATGAATCCAGAGTTTGGAAACCCTAAGTGTATGTGAAGGTAAAAACCTCTAGATCTAACAATTAGATTCACAAACACAGCAATCAGAACTCTAAAAACGTGGCTAGGGTTTTCCCTTATATACTTAGGGCAAAACATAAAACCCTACACGTTAAATGGGCTAGGACTGAGTTGGAAAATTCTGCAGAAAAACGATCTGCACGACTTTCGATCGGTCGAGTCTAATTCTTGATCGATCGAGCCTGACAGATCTGCACAGTGAATTCTGCAGTAACTCGATTCCAACTTTACATAATAATACATACTTTGAGCAAGTCTAAAAACAAGACTAAAGATTGTTTTGATTATGGTTTGCCAACATTACAAATTGAAGTTCTAATACATTAGTTCCTAATTCCTTAGAACCTAACAGTATTCACTTGGTTAATTAATTAGGTTAAACAATCTAGTTTACAGGGATCTAAAAACGTACAGGTTTCTTTTCTCACAACCCCAAACATATATAATGCTTATTTTGACCATGATAACGTTATTAATTGTTAGGCATTTGTTTGGGTACCTGCCTTAATTTTCAAGCAAAAATGTTTCTATTATTGAGCAGACATTATAATTTCCCTACATAAATCTTTTTGTTAATGCGCTTACATATATTACAAGTAAATTTCTGATGTGAAACTTCATTGCATTTGATGTAATACGATTATGTATCCTTTTAGATACTATATTATGTATTTTCAAGTTCCATTCTTAGCAACCGAAATGGAGCGAAGAAAAAAGAGAAACTCAAACCGACCAATTCTAGTATTTATTAGCCAAAATGAACTTGGGGATTCTGCTGCTACTAATATGCATGGCCTTTATATACTACTAGCCAGAATATGGAGTTGCAATTGCCATAAGAGGAAATTTTCTATAAATGGTTAGACCAGTAGATTCAGTCATGTCCAAATCCTCTCCTCTTGCTCGACCAGGCAATGTCCAATCAAAGATGTGAACAAGATTTGCCAGAACAAGCTCGATAGTCTTTATGGAAAAGGAAATTCCTGGGCAACCTCTCCTTCCAGCTCCAAATGGGATAAATTGGAAGTCATGTCCTTTAAAATCTATTGAAGAAGTTAAGAACCTTTCTGGTTGAAACTCCTCTGGTTCGTCCCATAACGTAGGGTCTCTTCCAATTGTCCATGCATTGATAATGACTTGTGTGTCAGCTGCAATATCATACCCATGTATTTTGGCATCTTGAATTGATTTTCGGGGAACCAACAATGGAACAGATGGATGAAAACGAAGAGTCTCTTTGATTATTGCCTTCAAGTAGTGCATTTTATCTAGATCATACTTGGTTATGTCCTTTTTGTTGCCAATGATCTCTCTCACTTCATTTTGCACATTCTTCATCACCTTTGGATGCCTTAAGAGTTCTGTCATTGCCCAATCTAAGACTGTGTACGTAGTGTGACTACCAGCAGCGAATGCATCCTATAATAAAAAATGGTAAATATTGAAGAGAGTTGTCAATATTCATGACGAAAGTGTGTTAAACCATAGCACAAAGACAATATATATTTGGAATATAAACTATGGAAGAAGTAAGAAAGTTAAATTTTTTTTATTCATTTCTTCCTTTACAAAGAATGTCCTCTCTAGATATAGCTAAAGTGAGATGCAAGGCTACAAAAACTAAAGCATCATGTAGTACCTTAGTCCCTAGGTGTCTTCCATGAATACAAGCTAAATAGAAATCATGACAATATATATGTGTCTAGCTTTCACGGTAGAATCAAACAAATATTTATACACAAGGTGGCGTGGGTAAATAGTTACATAAGTACATAACTATCCCTTTACTATTTGCAAAACAGACCCTTTTGCAATCAAGGTTATCAACCTCTTTTGGAGTGAAATAAGAGACTATTTATTATTATTGGTGACCTTCCTTCGTCAAACATTCCAAGTTACTCTCTTTATTATACATCTTTGCTCATTTTGGGCGAAAATGTTTAATTTCATTCATTACTTTATGGTTGAATAATGAGTCTATAGACGCTTTCAAAAATAAAAGTTTATAGACGCATGCATTTCCATAACTTGCTCCAATAACAAATTATGATCAGTGAGCAATAAAAATGGTTTTAGTACAGATTTATGTGAAAGTGTTATTATGGCTATTAGTCACCAATTATAACTTGTTACCTCAGCAAGATGTGAAAAGTGAGTGTGTGAAAAAATGTATGTCTATAGAATTATTCATTATCTTTTACCTCAAGGATGTAATATTGGTTTGTTTTTTTTCCCCCCCTAATTGACTTAGTTCAAACTTCCAAAACGAATATGCATAGTTTCTTAAACTCATACCAGAATGTTATAGAGGTGCCAAAGGCTCTTGTCAGCAAAAATAGGAATCATCTATCCGGCTTATAGAGTTATACTTTATCCTTCATCAATTGTAGTATACCATGGGATTGATTTGTATTTTCTTCATTTTAAACTTTAGTTATTTTATAGAGAAAAGAAAAAATATGTGATAAAGTGCAATATAGAAAATGAGATCGTTCTTCTAGGAATGATGAAGTTATCTTTTACCTCTTCAACATATAATTTGGACATAATCATACTTCCCATTCAAGGGCAGGCCAAGAGGCCAGTTGCCCCCCTTAGCCGTACCAAAAACCCTCCTTTTAGAGTCGTTCAACAATTCGATTACTAAACATCTTAATCAAGAACAAATCTAATAAAAACAAAAGAAAACCAAATGTATAAAGCATGAAATTACATTTAAAACCTAGCTCCCTCTGTGACCATGACTCATCTAATCGATTGGATCTGGTGCTTGGGAAGGAAAAACCATAATATATATATATATATATATATATATATATAAATTTATATATAAATACCTTTACCTTTCAAAAGTGTTTAAGTATTCAAATTATTTTATACAATAATGTATTATATTTCATAAAAATGAGTAAGTATATGCAAAAATGGTTGTAAATTGTAATAATTTATACATTTTATGAGTTTAGCAATAACCATAATGAATTTCGTCTGAAAATTATTTAAAAGTACTAAAAATCATTACATGACAATTATAAGCAAAACTTTTACTGTGAAAAATTAAAACACAACTTATTAGTGTGTGTACATACAAAACCTTAACAAATAAACACTATATAATAGTCATACTATCATTTTATGGGTAATCTAACATTGAAATGATGTTTAATATTATTCAAACGAGTGGTATTTTACTCTTCAAATTTTTGAATATATATATGGTTAAGTTCAAATTACACCTAGTGCAATTCTAAAAAATGTTAAACCACTCAATAACTTGTTAAGAAATTTATATTTTTTAAATTACACCGTTGGATTACATATTCTATATGTTCTAAATAGTAAAATACATGTCAAATTTCATACCAATCGGATGTTATTTACCATTCGATCCATAAACTCATCTTTTATACATTATTTTAAACCACAAAAACTCGAATTTATACAAGTGATAAATGACATGATAATTGATCTTTGATCACCTTGAAATTTTGCAAGCATAGAAAATATATAAAGATAATGCAATCTAACAATCGATTATTCAAAATTCACATCCAATTAAAAAATTTTGATTGATGTAACATTGCTTAGAATTACACCAAGTGTAACTTGAACTCAACCCATATACATATATATATATATGTGTGTGTGTGTGTGCGTGCGCGCGTTGTGCCCGTGCATAGTGTGTGTATTTATATGTCTAATGATATATGGAGAGATATACATATTAGTTAAAATTTTAGCCCTTGAATTCAAATTCTGGCTATGTCTTCCCATAGGAAGCTCATGAATCCAAAAAATGAGGATGAGATGCACAGACACACATGAGAGAGAGAGAGAGAGAGAGAGAGAGAGAGAGAGAGAGAGAGAGATGCTTACTAGGATTACAGCTTTAATGCTAACTCTATCAATAGGAAAACCGATCACGTTTTCCTTTTGTATCCGAAACAAAACATCTAGAAATTCACCAAGAGCATGATCATGACCCTCTTTCTTCTCAAAATTTAAATGCTCTTCAATTACTCCTTCTAGAAAATCATCAAGTTGTTTATTCACTTTCTCCGCTCTAGCATCCAAGCCATTGACACAGTTCACCCAAGAAAGCCATGGAATATAGTCCCCCACGCTTATGACACCCAACAATTCCACAAACTCCCCTAGAAGCTCCTTAAACTTCCTTCCACCTTCCCCTTCACCATACTTCTTTCCCAAGGCCACCCTACATACTACATCTTTAGTGAGCTTTGCAAACACCTCGCTTAAATTCACAGATGAAGATGAATCATGACACTGCTTGATTTTCTCTATCATTATGGACGTTTCCTCCTCTCTCACATAGTGAAAGGACTGAACCCTTTTGTTACTCAAAAGATGTAGCACAAGTATGCTTTTCATCTGCCTCCAATACTCACCATGGGGAGCCGTTGCCACATCTTTGTAATTGTACAATAGTTTACCAAACATGCTTGATTTGGGGCGGTTTGCAAAGTTGAGGTCTTGGGTCTTCATGATCTCTTGGGCAGCATCAGCAGATGAGACAACAAGGACTGGTGCGCTGCCAAAGTGAAGCAGCATGAGAGGGCCATGGCGTTGAGCTAAGGTTTGGAGTGAACGGTGAGGCTGCAAGCCAAGTTGGTGAAGGTTTCCAATGATTGGTAGCTTTGGCGGTGAAGGTGGTGAGTTTTTATTGGTGTTTCTGTTTGGAAGGAAGGACGACCATTTGAAAAGGAGTAAGAAGATGAAGGCCAAGATGGTTAAAACAAAGGTTTGGAGCAACATGGATGTTACATTTGGCACTAAAAATTGCAGGAAAGTTGACATTTTCTTCTCTCTTTTCCGGGCAAGTGTATGTCTTTTTTGGATGTTTAAAGTTAATGGGGTTTCCCTTGTTGATGTTCCACAAATTTTCAACTTCTATATATACATATCAAACAGCTTTGGATACTTATGAGTCATGTCATGCCCAACCGCCACAAGAATAGTATGTACATGAATGTGAATAGAGTCAGCAAATGGCTAATGATACGAAGGCGACGCGTGGATTCTAGAGTACCTCAAATTCAAATAAGGTTCTACGGATGCTAGACACGTATAGTGAAAAGAGGGAAAACACGAAATGCAGCCACGTTAGGAAAAAATGTCACTTAAAATACTGCCACGTTTACAATTTTTAACTTAATAGAACCGCACGACACATCGTTCCATAATCTTAAAATTTTTACTTTTAATTCTACAACACCGTTTGAAAGCCTCCTACTATAAATAAATAAAATAAAACAAGACTAGCCTCATCATATGCGCTCTGCACATGCGATGAGACTCTTTTTTTTGGATTAGTATTAAAATTTTTTACTTATTTTAATTTGAAACTTATACTTATTTTTTCACAAAAATTGCAGATTTAGAATCACTAATATGGCCAAAAAAATAAGGCTAACTCTAAAAAATGAACACAAAATAACATTGAAATATGGTTTTTTTTTTTTTAATAGGAAACCATGGGTGGGATTTTTTTAAAGAAGGTGGGGTAGTTTTTTTATTTTTTATTTTTTTACAGAACTTAGGATAGCTGTTTTTTTAATAGAAAACTGTAGGGTCGTTTTTTTTTTTTTAGAAGGTGGGATGGTTTTTTTAGAAGAAAGTGGGGATTGTGGAGATTTTTTTTTTTTTTTGTTAGTAGTCCTATTTTGTAGATTATATATATATATATATATATATAATTTTTATTTTGAAAATCTAATTTATATGTGGATAAAGAAATTTAAAAAATAACTGAAGAGTGGTCCTATTTTTTAGGCCATGTTTTAGTAGGAGTTAGAGTTTTTATTTTTATTTTTATTTTTTTTTTGTTAGTAGTCTTATTTTGTATATTTTATATATATATATATATAATTTTTATTTTGAAAATCTAATTTATATGTGGATAAAGAAATTTAAAAAATAACTGAAGAATAGTCCTATTTTTTAGGCCATGTTTTAGTGGGAGTTAGAGTTGTATTTTTATCGGATTGTCCTTTAGTTTTGTCTCTACTTAAACATAGGAGTGCAAGGGCATTTTTGAACTAGAAAAAATGAGAAATCCAAACAGGAGACGATAAAGAGACGGTAAGTCTGAAAATCCAGTAGATGTGAGAGACAAAAAGATAAATCTGAGGGGTGCCATTACAAATTTTGTCATCACCGTTAGGCCCTCCGCCCATAAGTTTTTTTTTTTTTTAATTTTACAAATTGGGGTTTTTTGGGGAATCATTTGGGCATTATTTATGATTCAGGTATTTTGGTTTGATTGGTTATGATTTAGGTTTTTCGGTTAGGAGTAGTTTTGTTTAATTTATGTAAATAGATGAGTTAGATTTGGTTTTGATTAAGAGATTTTGGTAATTTTCAAACCATTCTTTCTTGGTGATTTTCAATTAATCTCTTACTCTATTGTCTTCTTTAGCTTTGCTATCAATTTAGGGATTTGAAATCAGGGAAACAACTTAGAAGATCAAATTCTAAATGAATTGTTATTAGGAATTTTTAGCTACTGGGTTTTGTATCAAATTCGAACTAAATTGTTATTAGGAATTTTCAGTTTCTAGGTTTTGTTCCTTTGCTTTCATGAATTTTAGTTTCATATTTTGTTTTGTTTTTTTTTTTTTTTGTTTTTTTTTTTGTTTTTTTTTTTTTTTTTTGTTTTTTTGCCTATTTGGGTTGCATTCGTTTTGGGTATTTGTTTAAAATCAACATGCATGACTTTTTATTTATGTTTTTTTTTTTTTTACAATTGGTATTTATTTCATTTCTTCTTCCTATGTTTTTGTTTCTTATGTTCTCTTTGTTTGTTTTTGTCAAGTTATTTGAGTGCTTTTTATTAAAAAATTAAAATAAAATTTAATTTTTTTCCCTGCAGTTGCGATACATAGGCTACAGCGTTCACAGATCATAGTGATTGAGTCATTACATTAGAACGAGTACCAAAAATTTTGAAAGGTAAGGGGTTGTTTGGATGCTTTTTTTTTTTCATCACTCAATTTCTGTTACTCAATTTTCGTCACTCATCACTCATCACTTTAAAATACCACACCCATTTGGCACCATCACTCACTTGCCATCACTCAATATTTTTCACATTGTTTGTGGGACCCATGCCTGACACACTCACACTATTTGTGGTGTTGCTGCTGAAGTGTGGGTTTTTTTTTTTTTTTTTTTTGGAGAAATCTGGGTTTGGTGATGCTTTTTTTTTATGATTGAGAAATCTAGGTTTTTTTTTTTTTTTAAGATTGTTTGAGAAGTGTGGGTTTTTTTTTTTTTTTTTTTTTTTTTTTTTTTTTGGAGAAATCTGGGTTTGGTGATGCTTTTTTTTTTTTTTTATGATTGAGAAGTGTGGCTGATTGTTTGCAACCAAACCCAGAAACCCAATGTGAAAAGGAAAGAAAAGAAGTAAAAAAAAGAGGAAGAACTAAAGACCAAACCCAGTGAAAGAAGAAGAAGAAAAAAAAAAAAAAAAAAACCCAAAAACCCGAACCCAGTGAAAAAAAAAAAAAAAAAAAAAAAAAAAAAGGGAAGAACAATGGAGACCGAACCCAGGAGAAGAAAGAAAGAAAAAGAATGAGTTAGTGTCAGGAGTTAAGTTGACAATACACATGTGATGGATCCCACCATGTGAATATAATTACAGAAATGTCATTGAGTTATGAGTTATGGAAACTGAAAACAGCTAAAATGTGTTTTCAGTTTCCATAACTCATAACTCAAAAATCAGAAAATTGAGTGATAGAAACAAAAAACTAAAAAAAGAGTTATGGTGTTCCCAAACGGACTTCTCGTTATGGGTCCTACCATTTTTGAGTTATGAGTTATGGAAACTAAGAATTGAGTTATGGAAACAAGCCATCCAAACAGGCTCTAAGTTTTTACGAATGTTAACTTTTAAAAACCCACACTGGTTCAGTATGTAACCACTCTATCTGCCTTCTTATATACTGTTTCTTCTCTTCAATTTTTCCCTTTTTCTGTTATGCTCTTTTTCCTCTGCTAGAAGAATCCCAACAATGCTTGAAGAGAAAGAACAGAGGCCTGCCTTCACTAGCCAGCCACCATCGATCAGCTAGCCACTACCAGTAAAACTGATTTCTTTCTTTTTTTTTTCCCTTTCAGTTGTGTGCTTTGGATTTTATTTCTTAATCTTCTTCTCCTTCTGAGTGAAAATTTGATCGTGTAATTTGGGTCACTCAATTTCTTTTTCCTTCCCCCCCTCAATGTTCACACAATCATGCTACCGTATTGCATTGTTAAATAAAAAAAAAAAAGTAAAAAGCCAATGTTGCAACATTTGCTGTGTTTTTATTTCCTTCCACTAATTTGATAGAGATATAATTTTACCTTTGTCTGTTTTGATTTAGACAATTTTTTTGATTACACCATGTTTGCTTTGGTGATATAAAAACTTTCCCCTACTTTTAAGAGGTGCCCAATCAAACAAATGTTAGACATGCACGGATTAGTATTTAAGAAATTCATTACGATTAGTATTTTTTTCTCTTTTGAGACTGCTAAGTTTTTGAAATTGACAGCACTGATCAGCTTTGCAATGCCTAAGATAGTAATCAATATATAGCCTGTGTGGTCTATGGTGCTACTCATTTTAGTGATTTTAGGCAGTCTTTGTTTTAGTCCCCCAAACTTTTAAATTTTAAGCTTGGAAAGATTCTCCCCCTTGCTAATTTTTTCAAGTTATTTATAGTGTACAATACCAGTTTTACTATAATATGGTTTTAGATTTCAAATGTTTAATAGACGTGATTTCAACTTAGTCATTAAAGGTAGAAGATCTGATAACCTGAAATAGTCCATTAGAGAGATTATATAAGTCATTCATATATTGAATGTGAGAGGTAGAGAATATTCATTAGTTTCGTAGATAACTTTGATTAAACTCAACATAAGAAAATGTTTAGGCATGAGATTCTTTAAAACAAATTGTGATGCTCGCTGTTGTGTAAGACAACAAAGCTAATGTTAGTGTTATTCTTTGTTTGTTATACTTTGAATGTGTTCTTAGTGGTACTCTCTCTCTCTCTCTCTCTTTTCCTCCTATACCTTTTCTTCTTTGATGTCCAACTATTCTTCATTTTTTTCTTTTATGTTTTTGCATTTCATAATTTAGGTGTTGTGGTGGTTTAGTCTACTGGTTTTGTGGGTGACAAGTTAAATACATCTTCTAGGTGTTTCAAAAAGATCACTGTCAACTATACCAAGTCTCCTTCCTTCCAAAATATTTGGTTTGCAATGCTTATATTCTCTGTTATTATATCTCAGGAACCAGTGACTTACTTTTAAAAAGAAGCTAATGTTGTCTATAAAAGATTTCAAACCCAGATAGTGTTTTAGTTGATAATCAGCAACATGGCGGGTGGCATTAATAAAAATGAGAGAGTGAGGGGACTCATTGATGAGACATGGTCATTGGAGCAAGTGAAAGACTTAAAGAAAGAGGAGAGGCTAATACCCACATTTGCAAAGGGAGTTAAAGTTTTCTTGACCACATTAAATATTTTATATTGCATAGTGAGAATTGAGGATTTACTATTATTTGTTCAACTTCATGCAAATTTTAAATTTATATTACTAGAAGCATTTGGTTTTACTTTGGGCGTCACTCCATTTGGAGATGATTGGAACTTTGATCAAGACAACATGTTTATACAATGCATTAAAGATACATTTGGTGTAGGTTCTAACAAATGGCTTTAGCAAGCTTGGTTTAGATTGAGGCAATCAAAATGAATGCGTATGCTTTATTTTGATAAGGTGAAGTTGTAACTAATTTTTATCTCTTGCTTGAGGTATTTGGTGCTTTGTAAGGAGCTAACTTACTAAAAGCAAGGCTTTGAATTTTTAAAGGAGATTTTAGAGTAAAGTTCAAAACTTAGTTTTTAACTAAGATCCATGCAACATTTTTTCCTTTGAGAATGCACTTGAAATTCCAATGTCTCTTTAGTTTCATCAGTTTATTGTTCTCTTTGTTATTGTATAGCTTAGACTAGATTAGCCCATTGGGCTTGGCCCAGTATATTGTACTTGTAGTTTACTCATATTGCTTGTATTGCGCACATACCTAGCCTATATAAGGCTCTCTATTGTACATTGTTATTCACACATCAATATACAGACTATTCAGTCCTTCTCTCACTTTATATTGTTAACATAGTATCAGAGCCTTTCCTCTGACTTTCTGGTTCCTGTGGACATCTTCGGCATTCTTCCGCTGCCCTCGCCTTCATCCAGTAGTCACTGTCTGAAGCAAGTCACCACCGTCATGCCCACAGCCCCTAGAATACTCGGATTTCATCAGTTCTGTTTATCAAAACGCCAAAGTCAAGGCACAGATTGATACATCTGACAATCCCGACCAAAACCCAACCAAAAACGGCTAGAAACTACCTCTCACGCGCTCAAACGCGCTGCCTGAAGTTTCTGCCTAACAAGCATGTGCCTCCACATGCTTGCACGCGCCTCTACATGCTGTCAATCTGCCTCACGCGCCTACTGCGCCGGTACATCGCCGTCACGCGCGTCCACGCGCCCCACGCGCGTCCACGCGCCCCACGCACTAGCCCGTATCGCGGCCTGCCACGTCAACCCTAAAGTGACGTCACACTGCCACATCATCATCCCACGTCAGCACACATCAGCATCCCACGTCAGCATATGTCAGCATCCCCACGAGCTGTTGACCGTTGACTGTTGACTTTAACCAAAGTCAAAAATTTTAAGCACGGCCTTTCTTGCTCAGTTTTTCATGTAGATTTCGATTTTGGGCTCCGTTTCTTCATTTGAGGTCTCTAAATCCCATTTTTTGGTCATTTTCTTCATTATGGCTCAACAAAATGAACGAGATGTCATATGTCCTATCACCATTATGTTGGATGGTCCTACTAGCTATCATGCATAGTCTCAGAATATGAATGTCTTTCTCAAGAGTTGTAAACTGTGGAGGTTTGTGACTAGTTCAATTCCTAAGTCAGTACCAAAACCTCAGTCCAAAGCCACGACTACTGAAGATGCCTCCAAGACTGTTGTTACAGTGGATGATTATGAAGAACGCCAAGAGGAATGGAAGAGTATTCAAAGTAAGATCTTGTCTTGGTTTATCAATACCTATATTCCCTCCATTTATAATCCTCTTCCTCGTCTTGAGATTGCTGAGGCTGCTTGGAAATTTCTGGCTGATCACTATAATTGCCCTAATAATTCAAGCTTGGAGTTTCACATTGAATCAAAGCTTTATCAAATAAGACAAGAGCCAAGTCAGTCTATTTCTGATTTTTATTCTCAGACTTCTACTATGTGAGAACAACTCTTTGCTGCAAATCCTCCACTAGTGTGTTCCAAGGACATTGAGCTCTTTGTCAAATATCGAGATCGTCATAAATTTATGCACTTCATGATGGGTTTATGTGAGGATTTTGAGCCTACTAAGGTTTCTCTGCTTAGTCGGTCTCCTACTCCTTATCTTGATGCTGCAGTCAAGGAGCTCGTTTCTGAGGAGAACCGTCGGCCTACTCATCACATGTCATCATCTAATCATGTATTGGCTACACCATGTCCACAGCCTCCCATTGCTGCATTCACTGCTCCTCCAAGAATAAACTCTGGGCGTCCCACCTCTTAGTCTTCCAAAGGTACTCGCTGTGAGTTTTGCTGTGCCAAAGGCCATGACATCTCAGTTTGTTGCAAATTGCAGAAATTTATGCAAGAGTAGAATAAAGCTTCTCTTCCTCGGGCAGCTCTTGTATATCCTTCAAATTCATCGGTTCCTACAGGTCCATCTTTGGCTTCCTCACCTACTACAGATGATATTGAGACAATAGGTCAACAGGTTTTATCCCGAACTTCCACTACCCTTTCTGTCATCTCAGGTAAATAACCTTGGTTTTTTGATACTGCATGTTGTAACCATATGACTCCTGATGAATCCCAATTTTTTGATAAGGCACCCTTAGAACACCTTATCACCATTTACATGCTGATGGAACTCCTATGCCTGTTAGTCATAAAGGAACAATCTCTTCTCCTTGTTTATCCCTTAGTGACACTTTGCATATCCCAAAGTTGTGCCTCAATTTTCTTTCTGTTGGTCAACTTTGTGAATTAGGCATAGATCTTCTATTTACTAATCATGGTGTGGATGTGCAGGATCCCCAAACGGGTCAAGTACTTGGGACAGGCTGTAAGGTTGGTCACATGTTTGAGGTTCATAACTTGAAGATTCCTTCACAAGTTGTTTTTGCAACTGCTACCACTGCCACCCCCTCACCTGATCTATGGCATGCTCGTCTTGGTCATCCATCCTTATCTCATCTCCAGTTGTTAGCTTCTTAAGGTCATTTAGGTTCAATTCAGTTTCAAAAATTTGATTGTACTTCCTGTCATTTTACAAACAAACAAAATTGCCCTTTAATAATAGTGACTCATTTTCATTTGCACCTTTTGATCTTATACATTCTGATATTTGGGGTCTTGCACCGGTTCCCACTGAAGGGGGATCTAGATATTTTGTCATATTTGTGGATGATTTTTCTCGATATACTTGGATTTATCTGCTTCACCACAGGTTTGAACTTGTATCTATTTACCAAACATTGCATAAAATGGTTGAAACACAGTTCAATCACACCGTCAAAGTTTTTCGTTCAAATAATGCTCAAGAATATAATGATAAATCTTTCCTATCCTTTTTAGACAGTCATGGTACCCTTCCTTAGTGGTCTTGTCCTTACACCTCTCAACAAAATGGTCATGCAAAATGAAAACACCGTCACATTCTTGATGTTGTCCGTACCCTTCTCATTGCTGCCTCTCTTCCCAAGCGCTTTTGGGGTGAGGCAGCACTCACTACTGTGTACACCATTAATCGTATTCCTTCACCAACTACACACAACAAATCACCATTCGAGCTTCTCTATGGTCAAACTCCTAACTACTCCTCTCTACGGATTTTTGGTTGTGCTTGCTTTATTTCTCTTCCTCCTCATGAACGAACAAAGCTCCAGCCTCATGCTCATTTCTGTTGTTTCCTTAATTATGGTGTATCTCAAAAGGGGTTTCGTTATTATGATCCCATTTCTCGTCGCCTTCGTGTCTCCCGTCATGTTGAGTTTTGGGAATATCATCTTTTCACGAGTCTTCAGCAGTTTTCTGCATCCTCTTCCTCAGAGTCACCCATTTTTACTGATCTTTTCCTCCCTCTCTATCCTGAACTTATGGAGGATTCTTCGACATCGGCTGCCTCTCCAAATGACTCATCTCAGGTTCTATCCCTGGCATCTGACCCACCTTACTTGGATCCTGTCGTACCACCCTATTCTGAGTCTCCTATTAGTCCTGAACTTCATCATTCCACTCGGGTAAGCATTCCTCCCCCTTATCTCACTGATTATCACTGCTCTTTTGCCCTTGCCACCCTTTATGAACCTCACACCTATCGTGAGGCCCATACTGATCTTCTTTGGCAGCAAGCTATGAACGAAGAACTAGATGCCCTTCATAAGAATCACACTTGGGATATGGTTGATTTGCCTCCTGGTCAGTCTGTAGTAGGTTGTAGGTGGGTTTACAAGATCAAGACCAAGGTTGATGCATCTGTTGAACGATACAAGGCTCGCCTCGTTGCCAAGGGTTGTACTCAGGAGTATGGCATTGACTATGAGGAAACATTTGCTCTTGTTGCTCGCCTTACTTCTGTCAGATGTCTCATTGCTGTCGCTGCTGTTCGTCGTTGGCCTCTTTATCAAATGGATGGGAAGAATGCTTTCCTCAATGGAGACCTCTAGGAAGAAGTGTACATGCAACCACCCCTTGGCTATTCACACTCAGGCAGTCAAGTTTGTCGCCTTCGTCGTGCTCTTTATGGCCTTAAGCAGGCTCCTCAAGTTTGGTTTGAAAAGTTTAGCTCCGTTGTTGCTTAGCAAGGTTTCACTTCGAGTCCTCATGACACTGCTCTCTTTTTCCGAAGATCCTATGCTGGTATCACTCTTATTCTTCTTTATATTGATGATATGATTATTACTGGAGATGATTCTATAGGTATCCGCTCTCTTCAGCACTTCCTTAGTCAGCACTTTGAGATGAAAGATTTGGGCACTCTTAGCTACTTTCTTGGGCTTGAGGTTACCTCATCCTCTGATGGATACTATCTTTCCCAAGCCAAATATGCTTCTGATCTTCTCTCCAAAGCTAGTATCACCGACAACAAAACTGTTTCCACTCCCTTGGAATACAATGCCTAGCTCACACCCTTGGATGGTGAACCTATATTTGATGCTACTCGCTATCGAAAATTGGTTGGTAGTCTGATCTATCTCACTGCTACTCGTCCAGATATTTCACATGCCATGGGTATGGTTAGTAAGTTCATGGATGCCCCTCGTTCTATCCACTATGCTGCCGTTCTTCGGATTCTCCAATATGTCAAGGGCACACTTTATCATGGTCTCCACTACTCCTCTCGGTCTTCTCTCGAGCTTCATGCTTATTTAGATGAGGACTAGGCAGGTAATCCGATTGATTGATGCTCTATCACAGGTTTCTATTTCCTGTTGAGTACTTCTCTTGTCTCGTGGCGTAGCAAGAAGCAGGATGTGGTTTCCCGTTCTAGTACTGAGGCTGAGTATCATGCTCTTGCTGACACCACCTGCGAGCTTGTCTGGCTTCGCTGGCTCTTGGCTGACATGGATGCTCCACAACCCACTGCCACTCCTCTTTATTGCGACAATCGCAGTTCTATCTACATTGCTTATAATGATGTCTTCCATGAACGCACCAAGCACATTGAGATCGACTGCGTACATCACTCACCAGCTTCTTAAGAAAGGCAATCTCAAGTTGTTCTCCATCTCTTCTGCTGACCAACTTGCTGATATCTTCACCAAGACTCATCCGCCTGGTCATCTTCGAGATCTTATATCCAAACTCTAGTTGGTTTCCTCCTTACCACCTCGAGTTTAAGGGGGGATGTTAGTGTATAGCTTAGACTAGATTAGCCCATTGGGCTTGGCACAGTATATTATACTTGTAGTTTACTCATATTGCTTGTACTGCATACATACCTAACCTATATAAGGCTCTCTATTGTACATTGTTATTCACACATCAATATACAGACTATTTAGTCCTTCTCTCACTTTATATTGTTAACACTCTTCATTCATCTTATTTCAATTTCATGTTCATTCTCTGAATTCTATTTGGTTTTTCTTTTCTTCCTCCTTACTTTTTTTTTTTTTTTTTGTTTGCAAGCCTTCTATGGCAGTTGTTGAAAAGGCAAGACCGCAAAGATGTACGAGTTGTTGAAATTAAAAACCGTTTTGGAATGAAATAGGAAAAATTTGGGGCTTTTAAAATAGCGATATAGAGATTTGAGACTCTAAAGTAGAGAAAGATAAATCAAAGTCTTCACACGTGGTTAGATTGTTGAAATCCTTACCTGTAAAGTTTTTTTTTTTTTTTTAAATTTGTATGCCATTAATAATTTATATTTGGGTATTTTTGTTGTGCTTCAGGTATTTTGCTCTAAATGCAACAGCTTCCTAGTTTGGAACGCACTCCATCACTAAGTAAGTTTTCTCTTTATATTTTCATACCTTAAAGTTCAACTTATTTGAATTATCATTTTTCCCTTACCTTGGCCAACTTTCTTCCCTCAACTGTTATACTTCTGGGACTTTTTTAAAAAAGTTTTATTTATATAATAAATAAAAAATTAGGAAAAATACACGAATTATGCATTAACTTTGATAAATGTTTGGGTGGTTTCTATAAAGGTATTTCAATTAGAATTGGTTTCTACTTAGAGTAGTTCTTTTGATTTGGTTTGGTTTTGGATATTTGGATTAATATGGTTTTGGGTAATTTGAACTGGTAATTAAGAGTTAGATTTGGTCTCTATTTAGTTAGCTATACCCAATAAAGTTTAATGTTCCTCTGAATATTAGTATGTTAGTATTGAGAAAAAGATATGTGTTCCTGGAGTTAATTGTCCGCAATACTCTTGCTTACATAATGAAGGTAGGTATTAGTTTCCACCCTGTTGGTATTCTTCCCACCTATTACACAGTTCGAGGGCATTACACAGTTTACCTGATGAGCAAGTCTGTACCCTGACTTTGTTGCATTTCATTGAGTTTATACTATTTATCGAGGATGTGTGCAACCATATAGTGTAATTTCTTACGTGATCTCAATATTTGTAATTTGTTTCAGAATATGTATTTATTCTGACAGCATGTTTTGTGCATGTCATGTATACTTGGTATATTTATGCATGAAATGGCAAAATATGAGTGTTAGTTATGGATGTTTGGTAGCAAAAACAAACGCCAACCAAAAAGCTCACACTACTGCATATGATCACATTTTTACTAAATTCAACTTTTGAATGGTGAAACTAGAGAGAGATTATTTAATCTATTAAGAGGAAATTTTCTTTTCTATTTCATTGAGGAAATTAATAAGATTTTTTTTCCCCGAAGGCGTGTGAGCTCTACACTTTTGGGAGCATATAAGTCAACATGGGAAAGGAAGAACTCTGCCAAGAGCTTGGAAACCACTTTCTATTGTACTTTTGAGACCACGATTTAACTTTGCCCTGTCTTGTGGTGAGAAAAGAGACTACAACATACGGTGATTCAATGTATACAATAAATGAGCATTGTCATTCATGACAAGTGGAAGCCATGTATAATCAGATTAGTTTTATATTTATTGGGAAGTAATGTGAATTTCGTTATTAAAATTATTTCCTCATCTAGAAGGATTATATGGTATGGTGTAGCCAATGTTTCAAATCAAAAAAGTTTACTGGGAATAACATAAACTTGATGTTATGCACATACATAAATTCATGTACCAATTCAACACTACAATGTCATTAATATAATTGTCTTAGAGGATGATTGTCAGATGTGCCATGTGACCAATAGTTTTTCTGAGTTTTGACGCCCTTAATCTTTCTTATACAAGCTTTGATATTTTGACATGGTGGTAATGCATGCTTAGTATGTATAATTATTACAAACTGTAATAATTTGTATAAAATGAAAATTATGGCATATTGGCTGGCTCTTATAGCAAATTTCATTACTTCAATAATCTCTTTCTTTTCTTTTCTTTTTTTCCTATTTTTTTTTAAGGCACATGCCTCATTTTGAGTAAATTAGATAAAATACAATTATGTGTATCATTTCAATAGCTTTCCTGTGCATCGCTCGGGTTTGAGGTTAGAATATATAAAACCAAAGCCTCTGCTAGCACCACAATTTTCCACACCAGCATAACATATTATTTAAAAAATTAAAAGTAAAATTAAAAACACTATTTTTCTCTCCAAAACCCAATATTTATCTTCTTTTTTTTCTTTTTCTTTTTTTTTTTTGATAAAATCTGATATTTTAAGCTGAATTTAATCTAAAGATGATTATTTATAAATAAATAAATAAATAAATCTGCAATAAAAGGATAAGTATCAGCTTTATTGCAATAAAACCAAAAACAAAGCTAATTAATTTTTCAAAAACCCTACAACCAAACTTCTTGAACTCTACGTTATAGAATATAATTTATTTTATTTCAAAATCTTTTGATTATGCAATAATTTATTTTTTGCTATTATATATTAGATAACGACAAAAAATTAAATATATATCACCATATGCCACACCCACACATACCATTATGTCCAGATGCTATTCAAACTCATAAATTTATTTGTGACTCTAATTCTATTGTTTAATTTTTTTTAAATAATATAATTTTCTCTCGGATATATTGCCAATAAATAACTTTTTTTATTTTGCATTTGAACAAAGTTTATTTCCAAATTAGTTTAGAGAGAAACTCTACAAAATCCTCATATATTTCTATATTGAGTGTGAATTATGAAAATCTAACCGTTAGAATAAAAGTTGTCATTCAAATTGCATTTGAATTTTGAACAAATGCTGTTATTATATTCTTCATGCATGTAAAATTTCAAGAAGATCAAAAATCAATTGCTATCTTATCAAACAAATGTTAAAATTTCAAATTTTTATGATTTAAAATTGTGTATAAAAAATAAGTTTATTGATTAAATATGTCAGTTCGTTTAGACCCCTGTAAACTAGATTGTTTAACCTAATTAATTAACCAAGTGAATACTTAGGTTTATTATTCAGATCTAGGTTAAAACAATAACAATCATATCAAGTAAAGCAGCGGAAAAATAAATAACACAACGATATGATGACCCAGGAAAACCAAACCGGTAAAAAACCTGGGGAGGATTTAACCTAGCTATCCTCAAGGTAAAATAGCAAATCCACTAGAAAGAATTGAAGTTTACACAATAGCGACTTAGACCACTAACATCCTATTGCTACCCAAGTGTAGGAAACTTACTACCACGACCCCATGATAGCTCCGAGATCCACGGACTCCTTCTTTCCTTAATCTTTGCAAAACACAAACACCACCGTTTGTGACTTTGAGACTCCACTCAAAGGTTTAGCAACACAAACTCTCCTGTTTGTGACTCCAAGACCACCCTTGAAGGTTTAGATCATCAGCACCTTTGATGACTAGAGAAGGCAGCAACTTCGGCAATACCAGATCTTGAGATTCTTCAAGCAACCACACCGGTAGAAGTAATAAGAGAGGTTTTAGGAACAAAACCCTAAAAACAAAAGAGGCACACTATTTTCTCTCTAAAAAGCCTTGTAAAAAACGTGCTTAGGGTTTCCTTTATATAGTGAGAGAAGTAGATCTGAAACCCTAATCCTTAATGAGCTAGAACTGCTGTTTGGGCCAACTTAAAATTCTGCAGATACGATTCTCGATCGATCGGGCCTGTTTTTCGATCGATCGAACCAGGCAGATTTTGAATTCTTCTTTCTGTAGCTTACATGTTCTTGTGTGCTCACGATTTGCCAATTGTTCTAAACTTTTAGAACCTAACAATCTCCCCCTTTGGCAATTCGTGACAAAACTTTCATACAAAATGAAATGTTAAAATACAAGAACAACCCAATACAATAAAATGCCCAATTACATCACAAATCCCAATCTAAGACTCTTAACCTAGAAGTTGCCAAGAAGAGGTAGAAGGTCTTGATCAGAATGCACCTGTCTTTCCTGAAACACTCAACAAACACGTCACCGCATATATGGAAAGAAAGACATATAAACAAAATGAAGCACAATATAAAAACAAAAGTAAACTAACTCTCCCCCTAAGTTAGATACATCAAAAAGTTTTTATATTCTCCCCTTTTCAAAAACAATTTTCTCCCCCTAAACAAGACAAACAAGATTCCCACATTTCATCTATTTCTCCCCCTTTTTGTCACGTATTGACAAATACAACTCAAATAAAGAGTAAACATGAGAGAAAAAAGAGAACTAAGGGAACATAAAACAGATTAGCTCTATAGAAAAAAGAGATAACTCCCCCTATAAAGAGCAACAACTCCCCCTATAAACACCAAAGGTTAAAAACAAGCTTCTCCCCCTATAAAACTAGGAAAAACAAAACAAGTTTTGGGAAAAACAGTTTTGGGGAAAATTTAGGAGGTATGGATAAATAAAAAAAACACACAAACCTAAAAAAATATGTTGAGGATACACATGAAGAAAAATATTCTCTCTTTCAATAAATGCAAACTTGACACTATGTGACCCATAAACAGTTGCATGAGTAGAGAAAATATTTGCACATTGATTATCCATCATATCTCTTAAGAAAAATATTTTCTTTAGTTCACACAAAAAAAAAATAGCATATACTAAAATGTACAAAGGACTAAAAAAGTAATTAATCAATTTTTAATTCAAGTTGAGTACCCAATTTAGCAAAGTGTATGCAAGTTATGTGTGAAAACAATGAGAGATATGACTGCAAAACTGCAAGATGGATACAAAAACAATGCAATTCATGTGAATCCTAAACATAAATGATGCAAGAAAAAAAATTTGGTCAAAAACTCTAAAAACTGAAAATTTTTCAGTTTCGATCAATCGAGCATCGATCGAATACCAATCGAGTCAGACAGAATCAAACTAAAAATTTTAATCGCAATTTCGATCGGTCGAGAGACAGTTTCGATCGGTCGAAATTCTGGAAAACTCAAATTTTTGAAAAACAGAGCAATTTAATGCAGTAACACCTCAAAGCACAATATTTCATGAATGAAATGCATGAGTATGAGACTAAAAGTTTTTCAAAAACATATGAATACAACCCAGATCTTCCAAAATAAAGATTTTCAATCCATTTGTCCTTAAAACTCAAATTTTGCATCAAAATCAAGGAACATATAATCTTGGTTGGCCACAACAAAATCACACACAATAACATGTACAAAGTTTAGCAAAGAGTAACATGTGTAGTGTGTGCAACTAGCAAAAGCTTAAAAAACATGTGAGGTGATATGTGAATAGTAATCAATCACAAATTCTACAAAATCCATCACATGAATTTGAAAGAGACTATTACTTAAAGAGTTACATCCTATAACTCTCACATCTCTTAGAATAAAAGCTTGCAATCATGTAAGTTTCTTGATTTGCCTCAATATTCAAATTTATTGATTAGAAACTTAATAAAAGCCGGGATAATGTACACACCAATTTTATGAATTGTGAAATTATTATAGCCCAATAATGTACACACCAATTTTAATTAGAGGCTACACCTTATTTTCTTTTTGTGCATGTGCTACACTTTCTCGAGCACAAAATCTTACGATATGCACTAAGGTGTTCATGATTGGCTAGTAAACAGTGATGAGATGGTTATTTATGCCTTTCTCAATAAGATCAAGTCCGACAGACAAAGGCATGTGACTTCAAGATCAAGACAAAGTGATCAAAAACTATAAACATCTTCCCACACAACATGCACTACAAAGACTTCAGCTAGTAAAGTGCAATAAAGAAGCTCATCTAAGCTAAACAAGGTACATAAACATGTTATGTAAAAATAATATGGCCAACCTTAATTATAAATCCAAGATATATAATACAAAACACATAAAAATATTTTTGGTTAAAAAAAATTTTGACCAAAAACAAAAATCACACATTATGCTAAATGATTAAAAATGCAAAAATAATGCATGACAGTGCTTAACCAAGCTATAGAGGGTACACAAACAAGAAATATCAATTTCTTAATTAACCCTTGAGTACATGTACAAACTAGTACATACTCAAACAAAATAAAAAAATAGCTTAGCACTTATAGAACACATGCTATTCAAGTTTCTCCACAATGTCAAGCATGTTCTAAATCAAGAGAGAGATATCATAATTCATGTAATCCTCAAGACAAATAAAACAACCAAAAACTAAAAGAAAACATGTCCACAATTGATTGAAAGAATTAAATTAGGGACAACTCATCAACACTCACCTTAGAGAATCTTTTCTCACCCATATAGCACGAGTCTTCGGCTTTGTAGGTGAAAATCCATGTGAAGCAGAGTGTATTTGAGGAATTACACCAATCTTCTGAGAAAGACTAAAATCCTGCAATTTCCTTTCACAAGCCAACAAGCTCAAATTTTTCAAAAGCATATGAAACAATTTATTTGAACTCATGGCAGGAAAAATATCATCACATGTCCTAAACTGAAACACAGAATGCTTAAATTTCAATTTATGACAATTAGGACGAATGTGACTAGAGACACCACAAAAGTGACAAACAGGAACAAATTTAGGAACATCAGTATTCCTAACAGCAAATCTAGTCTCAGATTTTGGTTTTTGCCTCAACAAAGAACAGTTTGGTCTAATATGACCAACAACACCACAAAGGTGGCAGGTAGGCACAAAAACAGATTTCTTATGCTCTCTAACAGTAGGTTTAGACTTAAGTTTAGAAACTTCAGCGTCTACATCAAAACTTTTACCTTTGTCTAACCTAGCAAAATAAGCATTTTCTTTATTATTCCTCTTGAAAGGAGGGATATAAACATTTTCAGCTTTAGGCTTAAGAGAAACAGAAACACTTCTGTTATCATCAGCAGGCTTGGTACTAGTCAAATTTTCAATTTTAGCTTTAGATTCAACTAACTCTTGTTCCAAGCTTTTCATCTTCTAATCTTTAGAGGAAATTTGATTTCTAAAAAATTCATTCTTTTTATTAGATTCATCTAATCTAACAATCAATTCCTCTTTTTCAAGATTAGCCAATTTTAACTCTTCTTTAAATTTCTTAGCAATTTTCAAAGACTTAGATAATTCTTTACAAAGAGTTTCAAAGGCATCAATAAAATCAACAGAAACAACAGTGTCCTTTTTATTCAAATCATCACAATCAAAAACAGTAAGACACTTAAAATTATCCATGATAACAGGGATCAAGGATCAACTCTTAGATCAAAAGATCTACAACAAAGAGCTACCCGCTCTGATACCACTTGTCAGTTCGTTTAGACCCCTGTAAACTAGATTGTTTAACCTAATTAATTAACTAAGTGAATACTTAGGTTTATTATTCAGATCTAGATTAAAACAATAACAATCATATCAAGTAAAGCAGCGGAAAAATAAATAACACAACGATATGATGACCCAGGAAAACCAAACCGGTAAAAAACCTGGGGAGGATTTAACCTAGCTATCCTCAAGGTAAAATAGCAAATCCACTAGAAAGAATTGAAGTTTACACAATAGCGACTTAGACCACTAACATCCTATTGCTACCCAAGTGTAGGAAACTTACTACCATGACCCCATGATAGCTCCGAGATCCACGGACTCCTTCTTTCCTTAATCTTTGCAAAACACAAACACCACCGTTTGTGACTTTGAGACTCCACTCAAAGGTTTAGCAACACAAACTCTCCTGTTTGTGACTCCAAGACCACCCTTGAAGGTTTAGATCATCAGCACCTTTGATGACTAGAGAAGGCAGCAACTTCGGCAATACCGGATCTTGAGATTCTTCAAGCAACCACACCGGTAGAAGTAATAAGAGAGGTTTTAGGAACAAAACCCTAAAAACAAAAGAGGCACACTCTTTTCTCTCTAAAAAGCCTTGTAAAAAACGTGCTTAGGGTTTCCTTTATATAGTGAGAGAAGTAGATCTGAAACTCTAATCCTTAATGAGCTAGAACTGCTGTTTGGGCCAACTTAAAATTCAGCAGATACGATTCTCGATCGATCGGGCCTATTTTTCAATCGATCGAACCAGGCAGATTTTGAATTCTTCTTTCTGTAGCTTACATGTTCTTGTGTGCTCACGATTTGCCAATTGTTCTAAACTTTTAGAACCTAACAAAATAAAAAATAATATCCAATTTGAATGAAATTTGATATGCATGTTAAGAATATAAGGAACATGAAATTCAACGGTTATATTTTCAAAATTCACATAAAAAAAAAAGATATATAAGAAGTTTGAAAAGTTTCTCTCCAAACTAGTTGAGAGAGAAACTCTATAAACTCCTCATATATCTCTATATTGAGTGTGAATTTTGAAAATCTAACCGATAGATTGCATGTTGTTATTATATTCTTCATGCATGTAAAATTTCAAAAAGATCAAAGATCAATTGTTATCTTATCAAACAAATGTTAAAATTTCAAATTTTTATGATCTAAAATTGTGTATAAAAAATAAGTTTATTGATCAAATAATAAATAATATCCAATTTGAATGAAATTTGATATGCATGTTAAGAACATAAGGAACATGAAATTTAACGGTTAGATTTTCAAAATTCACAAAAAAAAAAAAAAAAAAAGATATATATGAGAAGTTTGAAAAGTTTCTCTCCAAATTAGTTTGGAGAGAAACTTTGTTCTTTGCATTGAACAAAGTTCGGACACATCGAGTTCATTTGAGAACATGTTATTTATCTAAATTGAAATTTTTTTACTAAAAGTATGGTAGATAAAGCTAAAAAATAGCTAAAATAGTTCAGTGAAACCCATGAATAATACTGAAAAGTACAATGGGACCCATGAATAGTAGTAATAATAAGCTAACTAGTAACAAATATAAGCTAAAAAGTAATAACTAGCTAAAATAGTCCAGTAGAACCCATGAATAATACTAAAAAATGCAACGGGACCCATGAATAGTAGAAACAATAAGCTTACTAGTATAAAAAATAAGCTAAATAATAAAAAAACTGCATTTTTTAGCCAATATCAAACGCAACCATTGTACTAAAATAATCTTTTTCTTTATATAATTTTTTTCCTATTTAGAGGAGCTTAAAGGAGAGAGAAAGTGTGAATGAAATATTGGGTGAAAAGTTTTATATAAGCTACTTATAGTTAGATAAGCATGGTAGTATATATTGTACATAATTTTATGCAAAATAGATAACCAGTTTGTTTCTCAAAAAAAAAAAAAAAAAGATAGAGCTAGTTTTTTTTTTTTTCTGTTTTTAATTATAGTGTTATTTATTTTGCATTTTTATGGGTTTTGACCAAATGAGAATGTCCTTAGATGAGAGTAATCTTTGAACCCTAGTGCCTCTAATCAGTTCTCTTAGTAGTTCAATGGTTGAACACTTATAACAAGTATCAAGTTACAACTAATAGCACCTCTAAACTGTGCTTGTATTTAATATATTGCAGTAAATAGTGTTTTAAACTTTTGGATTTATTTCCCAAAATAGTGTGTTGTAGTCCTAAAAAAACTACTATATATTTCAAACTTTTGCTCAAAGTTGCTTTCGAAAGATCCATGGTAAAATTGCTAAACATTTGGCAAATTTTAAGTGAAAGAGTTTTAAACATTTGCTTAAAGTACTTTTGAACCATTCAAAATGAGACTCTCTTCAACTTTTTTTACTTGGCACGTTGCTTACTTGTTACAATCTTAATCGAGGAATTATAGGGATTTTTGAAATACACCTGATGTGATGTGATGATTCACAATAATAAAAATACACTATTTAATATAAAAATAAGAAGAAAAGGTTATATATATTTTGGCATGTTACTTACATGTTACAATCTTGTTCGAGGAATTATTAGGGGTTTTTGAAATACACCTAATGTGATGTGATGTGATGATTTACAAAAATAAAAACAAACATTTTAATATAAAAATAAGATGAAAAGGTTAGTTTTTATATAATGTCTTATACTTATTGCTCTGGAATATTACCTCAATATAATATTATAGAAATATTTAATAATTTTCCATCCCGACCACATCATTTGGTTAAGTGGAAAGATAGATATTGGCATAAAAGATATATATATATACATATATATATATATATATATTTATATTTATATAGACATATATATATATATATATATATATTGATAAGAAACACTTTAATTACTGAAAAACAAAGAAAACTACATAACATCCTTAAGAAGAGCTTGTTCAAGAAAATAAGGAATCTCTTCTATCCAAACAGAAAAATCTTCAATGCCTAAAGCATGTTTAGTGAGAAGATGGACTAGACAATTGTCTTGCCAGCGAACATGAGAAAATTGCACTTGACGAAACTCATGGGAAGCAGATACGGAACCATAAATTACAGCAGCAATCGACGAAGGCGGGGAAGAGGACTCTAAAAGGGCATTGAACACCACCAAGGAATCACCCTCCAAAATGAAGTCTTGAATCAGCAAATCCTTAGCAAATTGCAAACCGAACTCAACTGCCTTTGCCTCCACTTCCACTGCACCAAGAGGGAACTGAAGCTTCTTACTGCAAGCTTCAATTAACGAGTCATCTGAGTCCCTGATGATTACACCAATGCCCACCAACTTTTGAGCAGCAAATACGGCGTCATCAACATTAATCTTATACCTAGTAGGCTGAGGAGGCATCAACTAGTTTGGTTATTGGTGCTCGAAACAAAGGCAGCGCGGCCACCTTCCTGGAATTCTACCAAGAAATCCAAACCACCATAATTTTTTCAAAACTAAAGATGAAGCTAAAACAATAGAAAATCCACAATCAAATTAAAAAAAAAAATTCATAAACTTTTTGTTCACAACTAATTAAGGCAGCTGATAGTTATTAGTATAATATAACATAATTTTCATATGAGGTTATTATTGAAATCATTTTATTATATAACAAATACAATCATAACCTCAACTATTACAAAAAAAAAAAAAAAAAAAAAAAAAAAAAAAAAAAGAGGTGATATTTTTTATGTTAATAGATTTATTATTAAACAAACTTTTCACAAACTTAATTTGTTATAATTTAGTAAAAAAGTAAGTTGTAATTATAGCAACATCACCTTTATATAAACTAGTGTGTGACTTCGTTTATATGCATTGGTACAATTACACGATTCAAATTATACATTTTTTTTGAGAAAAAGCTAAAATTATACATGGTACACTTATCAAAAAAAAAAAAAAATTTTTAAACTATACATTTCTAAAATATGTAATGGTTTCTCATTTTATATATACACACACACACACACACACACACACACATGATTTAGAATTTAATTGAATTTAGACTCTTAAATTTTTGCACCTAATAATTTACTTGCTACAAAAATTAAAAATTTAGATGGACATGTGGAACGCGCAAATTTAAAATCTAATTAGATTTAGACTATTTGATATTGAAATCTAATGAAATTTTTCAAACTTTGACTATATATATATATATAGAAATTAATTATTAATATCATTTTTATTATACATTAACCACGGTAAAGTAATAGAAAATCAGAACTATGGCAGAGAAAAGTCCATAAACAAATGTCAAGGAGAAAAACCACGGCTATATACAAAAATAAATAGATGACCGTCTACAGAGTACACAGCAAGTGCAATCATACACCCATTTTTATATCTATTAAAACTCTAATGGACTTTCATGCATGGCTAAAGGAGAGCTTCCAACCCTTCTTGCTCTTTCCAACCATCTTCCTAGTGGTGTTGCTGAATATTTTCTCGGAGTTGAAGTCAGGGAAAAGAAAATTCAATCTCCCACCAAACCCTCCAAAGCTTCCAATCATTGGTAACCTTCACCAACTTGGCAACATGCCTCATCTATCTCTGCAGAGTCTGGCAGAAAAGTTTGGGCCAATAATTTACATACAACTTGGTGAGGTCCCAACGGTTGTGATTTCATCCGCTAGACTAGCCAAGGAGGTATTGAAAACCCATGATCTTGCACTATCAAGCCGTAAAAAAATCTTTTCAGCCAAACACCTCTTTTATAATTGCACTGATGTTGCTTTTTCACCATATGGTGCTTATTGGAGGCATATTTGAAAAATACGCATACTTGAACTACTAAGTGCCTGCAGGGTTCAATCATATAGCTTTGTTAGAGAGGAAGAAGTAGCACGTTTGGTATGTAGAGTTGCAGAGTCATATCCCAGCACCACCAATCTATCCAAGATGCTTGGACCATATGCAAATGATGTTCTTTGCAGGGTTGCATTTGGGAGGGATTTCTCAGCAGGAGGAGAATATGATAGCCATGGTTTCCAAAAGATGCTTGAGGAGTATCAAGTCTTGCTTGGAGGATTTAGCATAGGAGATTTCTTCCCTTCCATGGAGTTCATACACAGCCTAACAGGCATGAAATCAAGACTGCAGAATACTTTTCAACGCTTTGATAAACTCTTTGATCAGTTGCTGACTGAGCATGAAAATCCCAAAAGAGAAAAAGAGGAGCATAAGGATCTTGTGGATGTTTTACTTGATATACAGAGGAATGGCTCTCATGAGATGCCACTCACCACAGATAATATCAAAGCTATCATCTTGGTCAGTGAGCACTTTCTCTTTCACGTTGCATTTAATTTTGCAAAGCTTCTCTTATGCATGCCATGTTATCAGCCACATCATTCCTTTTTTAAAACAAATTTTCCTTTCTTTCTGTAATATCAAATATATAGAAATATTTATATTTATATAATCTATAATAGTAAAGAAACAAAGTTTAGTTATAAAATTAATTATAATTTTAGGCTACAAACTTACTTAATATATTTTAATTAGAGGTGAATTTTGACAAATCCACATTTGGATTACATTTTCTTCTTATATCCTTCTTGCTTGCAAAATTTCAAGAAAATTAAAAATCAATTGTTATATCATCAATAAATTTTTTTAAATTGCAAGTTTTTGTAATTTAAAATTATGCACAAGATATAAGCTTATAGATCATATAATAAATAATATCCAATTGATACAAAATTTAAGATGTGTATTAAGAGTGTAAAGAACATGCAATTCAATGGTTAGATTTTTAAAATATGTTGTAATATTTATTTTATTAAGTGAGTTTGTAACTTTAAGCTTAACCAATTTTGTAGCTAAACTTTATCCATAGTAAAGGCTTGGTAATTAACTTTAATAATTACTCTTCCTCCAAATCCATCTCCATTTTTTTAGTCTTCTTCTCTCCATCTTCTTTTCTATAAATTTCCTATTACTTATTTACCTCTCTCATTCATTCCATGTTCTTCTACAACAAAAATTATAATTACTCTCTCTCTCTCTCTCTCTCTCTCTCTCTCTCTCTCTCTCTCTCTCTCTCTCTCTCTCTCTCTCTCTCTCTCTCTTATTGGTGGATTCATTACTGTTTTGGCCACCTTTGCCATGATATAGCAAGTAAGCAATAAGGTTCTCCCTTTACATCATTTTTATTAACACCAATTACAACATATCATCATATGAATCCATCAATTTTATTAGTACCAATCCAAGATAAGAACCAAGAATTTTTATTTGGGAGGCCAAATTGTTATACTAATATATGTGCACATTTGGATTGCACTAAAAAGTAAAATAGACACGCGTCTACGTTTTTTGCGTGGGTCTCGTGCACTATTCACGAGACCCGCAAATACTTTCTTCAGCAAAACAACTTTAAAATTGGGTCTCACTGCACTATTCACACATTTAAAAATTATTTTGTTATAGTGTTTTCAGTTTTTAGCAATAAGCGGTATCCAAACAAACTCATTAGAAGTCAAAACAAATACATCCCCCCCCCCCACACACACACACATTTACAAACCTTAATGTTTAAGACTAGAATAAGTCATTATTCATAAATATATCGCTAACAAAATGGTTAGATTCTAAGGAATTAGAAACTAATGTATTAGAACTTCATTTTGTAAAATAGACACGCGTCTACGTTTTTTATGTGGGTCCCGTGCACTATTCGCGAGACCCACAAATACTTTCTTCAGCAAAACAACTTTAAAACTAGATCTCACTGCACTATTCACACATTTAAAAATTATTTTGTTACAGTGTTTTCAGTTTTTAGCAATAAGCGGTATCCAAACAGACTCATTAGTAGTCAAAACAAATACACCCCCCCCCCACACACACACACACACATTTACAAACCTTAATGTTTAATACTAGAGTAAGTCATTGTTCATAAATATATCGCTAACAAAATGGTTAGGTTCTAAGGAATTAGAAACTAATGTATTAGAACTTCATTTTGTAAGGTTGGCAAACTATGATCAAAACGGTTTTAGTCTTGTTAAGATTTGCTCAAAGTATGTGCCTATTTTGTAAAGTTGGAATCGAGTTACTGCAGAAGTCACTGTGCAAATCTGCCAGGCTCAATCGATCGAGAATTAGACTCGACCAATCGAAAGTCGTGCAGATTGTTTTTTCTACAGAATTTCCAACTTAGCCCAAGCCCGTTTGACGTGTGGGTTTTGTGCTTTGCCCTAAGTATAAAAAGGAAAACCCTAGCCACGTTTTCAGTGTTCTGAATGCTGTGTGTGTGAATCTTTTTGTGAGATCTAGAGATATTTACCTTCACATGCACTTAGGGTTTCCAAACTCAAGATTGATGTCAAGAGCTTGGTGATCATTCAGTTGCACATCCAAGAACTTCAAGATATACAAGTAGGAGTGCTTGTGCTTTGCTATGAATTCAAGAAAGAAGTAGTCCATGAACTCGGAGCTGTCACGTGGTCGTGGTAGTAAGTTTCCTACTCAAGGTAGCAATAGGATGTTAATGGTCTAAGTCGCTATTGTGTAAACTTCAATTCTTTCATAGTAAATTCTGTTTTACCTTGAGGATAGCTAGGTTAAATCCTTCTCAGGTTTTTTACTGGTTTGGTTTTCCTGGGTTATCATATCATGTATTCTGTATTTTTCACACTTTGCATGATATGGTATATTTTTGTTAATCTACAATTGTTTAATTTACCTAAGTTAATCACTTGGCTAAATATCTAGGTTAATGTGTTTGGGTTTAAGAGGTCTAAACTTCTTACAAGTGATATCAGAACGGGTAGCTTTTTTGTGTAGAACTTTTGATCTAAAAACTGATCCTTGACCTCGGTTGTCATGAAACACGGTCAGTACTCTCTTGTTATTCCACCTCATTTTAATGGGAATAATTATGCTTATTGGAAAGTAAGGATGAAAGCATTCCCGAAATCCATTGATGAGAGAGTCTGAAATTCTGTTGAACATGGATGGGAGAAGCCCACTACTCCTGTGAGTGAGTGGCAAACTTCTCAAAAAGAGGCAGCCGCTTTAAATAGCAAAGCTATGAATGCTATTTTTAATGCTGTATCTATGGAGGAATTTAAGAGAATCTCTAATGTTGAGGTTGCTCATACTGCTTGGAATATCCTCTAAACTGTGCATGAAGGCACAAAGGCTGTTAAAATTAATAAGTTACAGCAATTGACTACTAGATTTAAAAACATTAGAATGACTGATGATGAATCTTTTGATGAATTCTATGCTAAACTTAATGATATTGTTAATTCTGCATATAATTTGGGTGAAATCTATGATCAACTTAAAATTTTTAGGAAGATTCTTAGATCTTTGACTGAGGATTTTAGACCCAAAGTGACTGACATCACTAAAAGCAAAGATGTGGATTCCATCCCTGTTGATGAACTTGTAGGATCTCTCCAGTCCTATGAGTTGGACCTACCTAAGACTAACAAATCCAAATCAATGGCTCTTAAGTCTGTCGATGATGTTGATGCTACTGGATTTGATGATGAGCTCTCTGCTACAGAGATTGCCTATCTTGCCAAGAACTTTAGAAATTTTCTTAGGAACAATAACAGAAGGACAAGAGGTAAGAACACTGCTGAACCTAGAAATTTTAGGAGGAATGATCCCACTAAGGTTAATAACACTAAAAAACCTAAAGAGAAAGTAGGTCTACCTTCTAATAATTCTATGGGACAACAATGTTTTGGATGTTAAGGGTATGGTCATGTGAAATCTGAATGTCCTACATACTTAAAGTTTAAGGGTAAGGCTATGGTTGTAACCCTTAGTGATGATGAAGTTTCTGACAATGAATTCGGCAGTGATGAGGATGGAAACTTTATTGCTTTCACTGCTACTGCTGTAATCAATGAAAGCGTGTCTGTTGAAGAGAACCCTTCTGATGGGGAGCTCTCTGAAGATGCAAATTTATAAGAAGCCTACAATAAACTTTGCAAAGTTGCTGTAAAGGATGCTATGAATGTTAATCTTGGCTTAAAGAAAATTGCATCTCTTGAACTTGATAAGAAAAATTTGTTTGTGAAACTGTTTGATGCTAATGAACTTTTAAATAATGTGAAGACTGAGAACATGCTTTTACTTGATAAAATTAAAAATTTGGAACTTGAATTATCTGTTGCTAGAGAATAAACTAATAGGTCTGCAAGCTCCAAACTTGATCACATGCTAAGTATTCAAAAGTCTCCCTCTGACAAAACTGGCTTAGGTTTTGTGGAAAGCATCTCTGTGCCTGAATCTCATTCCACAAACTTTGTTCCTTCTGCTGAACTTCCTAAGAGTGAGATTGCCAAACCCTCTATGAGTGAAGCCGCTAAATCTGTAGAAGTTACACCTCCTTGAAAAATTAAGGTTGATCTTCAAGAGTCTAAATCTAAGGCTTCTAATTCTTCTAAGCCCAAGTTGCATGATAAGCCTGCATGGGTTTGTCACTTCTGTGGAAAGTCTGGGCACATTCGTCTAAACTGTTTCAAGTTGCAAGCTGCTAAGCGAGCAAATAAACTAAAAGTACATGTGCCTCAAGCACAAGATCCTATGGTACTTATTGGTGAATTGGTAAATTGGTAAAGGCGTTAAACCTTTATTCCAATCCTGGAGTTGCTCAAAATTCTAATGTGAATAATAACTCCAATGCTAGAGTTGCATCTAAAAGGTTTTGGATGCAAAAGGCTCAACCTAATTGAGTCTGTCTGCCATGGTCCTTGTTCTTCATTGTTTTATCTCTTGTGGCCATTTTTTTTAGGATTTGTATTTTCATTGCATAACATTCATGCATTTCATTCTAGGATGTTTATTAAAAAAAAAAAAAGGGTAACAAGATTGTGTTTTGTAAAATGTGTTTTGCAGTATTTTTCTTGAATTTGAAATCAAGGTTGGTCAATCTATTTTTACATAACACGTTTATGTACCTTGTTTAGCTTGGATGAACTTACTTTATTGCACTTTACTAGTTTGAGCCTTACAGTGCATGTTATGTGGGAAAATGTTTATAGTTTTTGATTACATGATCTTGATTTTGAAGCCATATGTCTTTGATTGTCAGACTTAAACTTATTGAGAAAGGCATAAATAACCATCTCATCACTGTTTATTAACCAATCATGAACACCTTAGTGCATATCATAAGATTTTGTGCTCGAGAAAGTGTAGCACATGCACAAAAAGATCATAAGATGTAGCCTCAGACTAAATGCTAAAATTGGTGTGTACATTATTAGGCTATAATTAATTCAAATTAAATAAAATTGATGTGTATATTATGAGGCAAATCAAGAAATTTACATGATTGCAAGCTTTTAATCTAGGAGATGTGAGAGTTATATGATGTAACTCTTTAAGTGATAGTCTCTTTCAAATTTATGTGATGAATTTTGTAGAAATTGTGATTGATTTCTATTCACATATCACCTCACATGTTTCTCAAGCTTTTGCTAGTTGCACACACTATACAAGTTACTCTTTGCTAAACTTTGTACATGTTACTGTGTGTGTTTTTGGTCTGACCAACCAAGTTTGATAATTTCGTGAAATTGATGCAAAATATGTTTGATGTTTGAGAATTTGAGGAGAATTGAATGAAAATCTTAATTTTGAAAAACTGTGATCTAAACAAGTGTTTTTGAAAAGCATTTCATCTCATACTCATACATTTTATTCATAAAATTTAATTCTTTGGGGAGTTTTTGCACAAAAATTGCTTTGTTTTTCAAAAAATTATTTTTTCCAAAATTTCGATCGATCGAACTTGTTTTTCAACCGATCAAAATTGCGATTAAATCCTTTGGTCAGCTTCCGTATGTTTCGATCGGTGCTCAATTGGTTTTGGATCAATCGAAGAATTTTCAACCGATCGAATCTAATTTTCGATCGATCGAAAATCGGGATGAGAGTTTTTTAAAAAGACTTTTTCTTCACGTGTTCTTCACTTTTCAAAAACTTTTCAAATAGTTTTTTCTCTCTCACCAACCAGTCAAGGCTCCAACAAGGATTTTTTTTCGTTTTTCTCCGAATCTTTTACAAGGTTTCTCTCTCCCAAGGCCCGTATGTCCATTTTACCCTTCCTTTTGCTTTTATTTTCATTTTACATGCATTAAATCATGCATTTTGCATAGTATTTTCAGACCTATGCAAATTTGGGGTTTTTGATGTTACAAGCCTTTTCTTTGTGAATTGAACATTGGGTTTTTGTTGGGACACCATATACAACCTATCCTTGTGTTTTAATTTGATTAATTTTGTGATTTGTGAGAAATTGAAAATTCTAGGGCTTGAAATTGGCGAATTTGGGGCTTTTGTTTAATTTGTTGTAAATTGATGAAATTGGCTTGTTAGATTGACTTATTTGATCATTATATTATGTTTTCTAACTTGTGTAATGATCAATTTCTAAATTTGATGGTTTTTGTGAAAATGGGTTTTTCAAATTTGAGATTTTTTTTTATAAAATTATTGCTCAAGCCAATTTTGTGAATTTGGAACATAATTGAACTGTTTTCATTGCATTAGACCATGCATCATTTGGATATTTTGTTCATGCATCATATAGAATTATTATTTCTATGTTGTTTTTGGTGCTAATCTTGCAGTCTGCCCTTCGTTTTTTTTTTTTTTTTTCTTTTTCTTTTGTCTCTTTTCTTTCTGTGTCTCTTTATCTGGTCTTTAGCATCATGCCTAGGAAAACTAGAGCTCATAGGACCTCTTTCTCTTCACCCTCCTTCGATAGTGATAGGTTTCTGAGTGAGAAACATCAGGAGACCTATGAGACACTTAACCTTAGACGGAACATTTGGGGTGAGCGTAAGGTTCTATTAGATGAGCTAGATGATGAGGTGCGACATAACTTTGAGCGTCGAGATTGGTTACCTTTGTTAGACATAGATCATCCGCCTCCAGCTACCCTGATTAGAGAGTTCTACTCAAACCTCTCTATCCATGTCTATGATTCTAACACTTTAGTAAAGAGTTGGATATGAGGTGTAGAGTATCGCATTACTCCTTCGGTAGTGTCTGATACTCTTAGAGTACCCTTGGTTTCTCATCCTGTCTATCCTTACAATGAGTTTCCTTCCCTTGACGATGTTATGTCATACATCATTGGGTCTTCTATCCAGTGGGGTTCTAATCCTCGGATCACATCTGCTGAGCTTTCTAGGATCCACTATCTTTTCTTTCGGATTGCGTGTCATTCCTTGTGGCCTATGTCTCATCTCTACACTATCCCTATTGAGCGATGTGTGTTTCTCTATGCTCTTGTCACTGATGCTCCTATCAGTTTTCCTCATCTTTTTCTTCGTTCTTTGAACGAAGTGCATAGAAGTAGTTCTACTGCTCATGCTTTATTCTTTCCCATTTTTATTCATCAGATTCTTCTTCATTTAGGATTAGGTTTCCCTGCTTTTGAGCCTATTCATATTATTGCTCCCATAGGTGCCACCTTTCTTAGGCAAATGGCTGCTCAGCTTCGAGCGAGCTCTAAGCATCCAAGGGTAAAGCCTTCCGGTGTCACTCCTCCTCCTTCCTCTTCTACAGGTGCTCCTACGGTAGAGACGTCTGCTGATCCGACTGCTGCTGCTGCTGCTGTTCCTCCACCTTCTCCTTCAGATGATTCGGACATTCGTCGAATGTTAGACACTGTCTTGACCGTCCAGGCGGCTCATGGTCAGCTTCTGATGGATATGCTTGATGAGATTAGAGCATTGCGGGTAGATTTGGATAGTTTTTGACGTTCTTCTCCGCCACCTCCTTTTGGTGATGAGTGAGTGTCCTTTGACAATTCGTCACAAAAAGGGGGAGTACATTGTGTAGTAGATGAGTTTTTGTCTTAGGGGGAGATTTTTGTTTATTGTTGTGATTCTGTGGAGTTGTGGAGCTTTTAGATTGTATCTAGGTGCTTCATTGTGTATTTATCTTTTTTGGCTCATGATAGGGGGAGTTATATGAGATTCATTTTTGGTATATGTTTCTTGTTTCACTGTACTACATTGCTTATTGATTTATATTTATGAGGTTATTCATGATATACGTCTATATTTTATATTATATGAAATCAAGAAGTTATTTTTTACTGTTACTTGTATTTTCCACACATGCGTTTATGTGTTTGTTAAGTGTTACAGGAATATACAGGTTGATTCAGTCGTGCTGCTGTCTACCCTTGCAACTAATAGATAGTAGTTAGGTTGAATTCGTTTTAGTTGGGCTTTTGTTTTGTAATGGGCTGCTTATTTTGTAAACTTTGAGCACTTTGTTAAGTTTGTGTTTTGTCACGGATTGCCAAAGGGGGAGTTTGCTAGGTTTTAAGAAATTAGGAACTAATGTATTAGAACTTCATTTTGTAAGGTTGGCAAACCATGATCAAAACGGTTTTAGTCTTGTTAAGATTTGCTCAAAGTATGTACCTATTATGTAAAGTTGGAATCGAGTTACTGCAAAAGTCACTATGCAAATCTGCCAGGCTCGATCGATCGAGAATTAGACTTGACCGATTGAATGTTGTGCAGATTGTTTTTTCTGCAGAATTTCCAACTCAGCCCAAGACCTTTTTACATGTAGGGTTTTATGTTTTGCCCTAAGTATAAAAGGGAAAACCCTAGCCACGTTTTCAGTGTTCTGAATGTTGTGTGTGTGAATCTTTTTGTGAGATCTAGAGGTGTTTATCTTCGCATACACTTAGGGTTTCCAAACTCAAGATTGATGTCAAGAGCTTGGTAATCATTCAGTTGCAGATTCAAGAACTTCAAGATATACAAGCAGGAGTGCTTATGCTTTTTTGTGAATTCAAGAAAGAAGTAGTCCTTGGACTCGGAGCTGTCACGTGGTCGTGGTCGTAAGTTTCCTACTCGAGGTAGCAATAGGATGTTAGTGGTCTAAGTCGCTATTGTGTAAACTTCAATTCTTTTATAGTGAATTCTGTTTTACCTTGAGGATAGCTAGGTTAAATCCTCCTTAGGTTTTTTACCGATTTGGTTTTCCTGGGTTATCATATCGTGTGTTCTTTATTTTCCGCACTTTGCATGATATGGTATATTTGTGTTAACCTAGAATTGCTTAATTTACCTAAGTTAATCACTTGGCTAAATATCTAAGTTAATCTGTTTGGGTTTAAGGGGTCTAAACTTCTTACAAAAATTACCAAATTTACGTATATTTTTTTAGGAGAATCATTTGATATTAGACATAAACAAAAATATGTAATAAAAAAATTAGTAGCTCCCATCCAAATTCTGTGCAATGACAATCTTTCATAGAAAAAAATTCATCTTTTATCATTTTCATAATGACATTTTGAAAATTATTTGTAAAGTTGTGATTTACAACTATATTTTATATTGGCTTTATTCCATGATAAAAAGTGTTGTAATTGTATTAAATTATTTCCTTGTATTTTGTGGGATTTTATTATTTTGGGTTTTGTATTAAGTTAGTAAAGAATCAAGTATGTATTTGATGAACAAGTGGATTTCGCGAGAAGCTCGCGAGACACTAACCCGTGAAAGAGCCACGTGAAAAGCACATGCTGGAAGTTGAAGAGTCATGCCAGCCTGGAGGATTTCGTGAGTGTCTCGCAGGTAAGGCCTTCTTGCGAGATACCTGCGAAACTCTCTACCTGGAGGATTTTAAGTGTGACTTTCTTACCCTTCACCCATATTATATATACCCTCATTACCCACAAAAGTATGTGAGGTCATTTAGAGAGAAAAACCCTAAATAGGTTTTCTACAACACACACACACACCAATCTTTTAGAGAGAGAGAGCTACTCATCCTTATAGAGAAATCATTGTAGCATCTTCTCCTTCCCTCTCCCATTGTCATATCTTAAGAGGAGATTTGTACCCAAACACAATTCACACCTTTTTAGAGTGTAGAAAGTGTTTTGGAACTTGGGAAGCTTTGCGGATTTGCCAAAAGAAGCCGATGAGGCTTGGCGGATGCAATTGGGCATATTACAGGATTCAAAAAGCTGGTGAAGACAAGACTCTGAGAAGTCCGTTGGTAGCAAGAGCTTAGAGGGCTCAAGTACATTGGATAGACTAGGCTTGGAGAGTCTTTTGTTATTCGTGTACTCCAATTTATTCACTAATGTATTGATTTCAACTTGGAGACTTGCACAGAGGTTTTTCGCCAAGTTTTTCGGTTTCCTCTTTGATAACACGTCTCGGTGTTATCTTGTGTTTGCATTCTTCTTCCTTAATCTTTTAGCTTGCATTTTATTTTTGATATTTGATGAATATGGCTAAGAGTAGTTTTATCATTTGTTCGCACGCATTTACTCTTATTTCGCACTTAGCATTTACTATTATTCCGCACTTAGTTTAAGTTAGAATAAAAACAACCAAGCCGTACCTTTTAATTGGGGGTCTAAACAAGCTCTTGTGTATTCACACATATTCAAGCTTTCATTATCATTTTTCAATTCAAATTACTAGATTTATGGTTTTAAAAACCGATACGGTCAAAGATCCATTTTTACACCTAGTTCGTAGTTTTGATCGGTTTTAGCAGTTTTTATTGGACTGAATTGGTGCCAGGTTCCCAGTTGGTCCGATTTTTAAAACTATGACTAGGTTGCCTACTAAAGTGAATAACAAAATTTCAATGGAACCAATAAATATCAAAGACATGAATGATACAAAACTTTAACTAATGCACAAGGGCAAAATTTTACAACAAAAAAATGAATTTGGGGAAAAAAAGTAGCTTGTCTCTATAACTATTAGACCGATTGGCCAATTATTTTTTGGGAAACTTCATTTTAAGTGTGTTACAAATTAAACCACATAGTTTCAAAAGTAACAAATTAAAACATGAAGTTTTAAAAGGTAACAAATTAAACCTTACAATTTCAAAAATAATAATTTAAATCTTGAGTTTTCAAACGTAACAAATTAAACCTTGAACCTATATTATATCTCAAACACAATGGGTTGAAGTTTAATTTGTTATTTTCAAAAGCCTTCGAGTTAAATTTGTTACTTTTGAAACTGTAAGGTTTAATTTGTTATTTTTAAGACTTCAAGATTTTTTTTTTTTTTTTTTTTTTTGAGAGAGTTGCAACATATGGCGTCTACTCCTAATGATAGTTCTTTATCACCAGACCAAGACACTAAGGTTTATTTCTTTTCCAGAACACAATTAAACTGTGTGAGGAAAATTTAGACCCTGAGTTCGATAATGCAACAGATTAATCAATCAAATTCCAATTATGTCCTAATATGTCAAATGAGCTAATTATAAACCAATATGAATACAAATCATCTCTAATCACATAACAATCAAGGGGAAAACTAGAACGCAGAAAATTTCCCCCAAATGAACAATCCACTATAGTAAGAGAAGTTTAAAATCTAAGTAAAAAATTTACCTAGACTCTACCCCTATAAAACAAATAACAGGAAAAAGAAAACCTATGACTACTTCAGAACCTCTAAACTGTTCAACAACAAGGATACTTCACAGATGACACACCTCTACTTTATGACCAGAACCTCCAAGTGACATCAATAACCTTTTAAAAATTCACTACACAATAGTAGCATTTGGATAACACTATTGCTTCAATTTCAATATTGAAAAACACTGTCTTCAATTTGCTTCTAAAATTCTAGTATTGCAGTGAAAGAGAGAGAGATTAGGTTTTCTCACTCTCTGACCATGATGGGTTTTAGCTCAATCCGAAGAAAATTATAAGGAAGCTTTATAGAATTACTATGAAGTTATGCGACTAGAAATTGATCCCTATAATAGAAGTTATATTCAATTAGTACCGATTGAAAGGAGAAAAATATATGTAAATTAGTACAATTATTGGTAGAAACATATTCAGGATTCCAAGAGATACTGTACAGAGTTTGGCTTTTTCGATTATTCCTCATCTATGTAATGTAATAAAGTACAATATGTTTCAAGAGGCACGTCTCTCTCTCTCTCTCTCTCTCTCTCTCTATGTGGCTGCAATGTGTGCACAAATTCCAAGTGATTAGCTGACTTAATAGGCTAGACAAAGAATCAAGTCTCGCGATTCTCAATCGATCAACAACCTATCGAGTCAATCTCAATTGATCGACAAGTAGTTGACATTAGTGTCAAGGATATAATGACCTACTTTATCTTGATCTATTCCTAAGACTTAATCTTGAACTTGAATTAGACTTTAAAAACACACAAGACTAATACTTTTGTTCATGATTTGCCAACCTAACGTGCTATATATATACCTAACAAACTAAAATATTGTGGAGGGAGAGGGGCACAACTCCAATTTTTATACGGCACACTTCAAAATTTTCAATAATTACAAATACTATAAAAGGATTTCCTAAAATTTGGGGGCAACCTTATTACTAGTTCCGCCCTTGCACCAATCATTATATCCCACCTTAGTGGTTGTGAAAAAAAATTGTGAAAGTTATTGTATCTGGCCATGAACTTAGGGCAAAGTTTTAGCAAGAAAATTACACTGATTAGTATCATTGCTGCAGGAACTGATACTACTTTCATCACCCTTGACTGGGGAATGACAGAACTTAGCATGAACCCCAAAGTCATGGATAAAGCACAAGCTGAAGTAAGAAGCATCGTTGGAGACAGAAAAGTTGTTCTGGAGAGTGAACATTAATGGGTACAATATTCCAGCCAAAACTCGTTTTTTTGTTAACGCCTGGGCAGTAGGGAGAGATTTAGAATGTTGGGAAAATCCAGACATATTTGAACCAGAAAGATTTATGGATAGCCCAATTGACTTCAAGGGACAGCATTAATTTCGAGCTCATTCCTTTTGGTGCTGGTAGAAGAAGCTGCCCAGCTATCACATTCGGAACAGCAAATATTGAGCTAGCTCTGGCTCAACTTCTCCACGGCTTTGATTGGGAGCTTCCTTCTAGTGTTACATCTAAAGATTTAGATATGACTGAGGTTTTTGGCATTACAATGCACGCAAAATAATCTGTTGACATTGAAGATTAGCAATTCCCTGATCAAGAAAGAGTTGAGAGTTGCAGGCAGCAAAAGGCTGATGCTTTATATAACAATGATAAATATCTAACATATGATCATAATAATGATACTAGAATCATCATCAATTACTTCGTCAAAGGTTTAAAGCATGAGGAGACCAAGAACAAAAGGCACTTGTATATATTTTTTTATTTCCCCAATACAATCCATTTCAAAAGATTTCCCACCGACATTTATACTTTTGTTAGGTTCTAAGACTTAGGAACTAATGTATTAGAACTTCAATTTGTAATGTTGGCAAACCATGATCAAAACATTCTTTAAGTTGTGTGTTAGACTTGCTCAAAGTATGGCTCTTAATGTAAAGTTGGAATCAAGTTTTATGCAGAATTCACTGTGCACTTTCTGCCTGACTCGATCGATCGAAAAATAGACTCGATCGATCGAAAGTCGTGCAGATTGTTTTTCTGCAGAATTTTCCAACTTAGCCCTAGCCCATTTAATGTATAGGGTTTTATGTTTTGCCCTGAGTATATAAGGGAAAACCCTAGCCACGTTTTCAGAGTTTTGTTTTGCTGTGTTTGTGAATCTCATTGTGAGATCTAGAGGTGTTTACCTTCACATACACTTAGGGTTTACAAACTCAAGACTCATGTCAGGAGCTTGGTAAATCATACAGTTGCAGAATCAAAGATCTTCAAGAAATACAAGCAGGTGCGCTTGTGAATTGCTGAAGAATTCAAGAAAGAAGGAGTCCGTGGATCTCGGAGCTATCATGGGGTCGTGGTAGTATGTTTCCTACACTTGGGTAGCAATAGGATGTTAGTGGTCCAAGTCTTATTGTGTGAACTTCGATTCTCTCATAGTGAATTCGGTTTACCTTGAGGATAGCTAGGTCAAATCCTCCCCAGGTTTTTACCGGTGTGGTTTCCTAGGTCAACAGATCTTTGTGTTGTTTATTTTCCGCTGCTTTGTTATTTTTGCTTAATTGTGTTAACCTAGTTTTAATTAAATTACCTAAGTTAATAACTTGGCTAATTCTCTAGGTTAATCTGTTGGGTTTAAGGGGTCTAAACGAACTGACAAGTGGTATCAGAGCGGGTAGCCTTTTTGTTTGATCCTTTGATCTTTGAGCTGATCCTTGACCCCTGTTGTCATGGAACACGGACACTCTCTTGTTGTTCCACCTCACTTTGATGGAAACAACTATGCATATTGGAAAGTAAGGATGAAAGCCTTCCTGAAATCCATAGATGAGAGAGTTTGGAATTCCGTTGAATACGGATGGGAGAAGCCCACTACTCCTGTGAGTGAGTGGCAAACTTCTCAAAAGGAGGCAGCCGCTTTTAATAGCAAAGCCATGAATGCTATTTTTAATGCTGTTTCCATGGAGGAATTTAAGAGAATCTCTAATGTTGAGGTTGCTCATATTGCTTGGAAAATCCTCCAGACTGTGCATGAAGGCACAAAGGCAGTTAAAATTAATAAGTTGCAGCAATTAACTTCTAGATTTGAAAGCATAAGAATGAATGATGATGAATCTTTTGATGAATTCTATGCTAATTGAATGATATTGTTAATTCTGCTTATAATTTGGGTGAAATCTATGATCAACCTAAAATTGTTAGGAAGATACTTAGATCTTTGACTGAAGACTTTAGACCCAAAGTGACTGCCATCACTGAGAGTAAGGATGTGGACTCCATCCCTGTGGATGAACTTGTAGGATCTCTTCAGTCCTATGAGTTAGACCTCCCCAAGACTAACAAATCCAAATCAATGGCTCTTAAGTCTGTTGATGATGTTGATGATGGTGGATTTGATGATGATCTCTTTGCTACAGAGATTGCCTATCTTGCCAAGAACTTTAGAAACTTTCTGAGGAATAGTAACAGAAGGGCAAGAGGCAAGAACACTGTTGAACCTAAAAATTTTAGGAAGAATGAACCCACTAAGGTTATTAACTTTGAGAAACCTAAGGAGAAAGTAGGTCAATCTTCTAATAATTCTTTGGGACAACAATGTTATGGTTGTCAAGGGTATGGTCATTTAAAGTCTGAATGTCCTACTTATTTGAGGTCTAAGGGTAAGGCTATGGCTGTAACCCTTAGTGATGACGAAGTTTCCGACAATGAATCCGCTAGTGATGAGGATGGAAACTTTATTGCTTTTACTGCTACCACTGTAGTCAATGAAAGCATATCTATTGAAGAGAACCCTTCTGATGGGGAACTCTCTGAGGATGCAGATTTACAGGAAGCCTACAATAAACTTTGCAAAGTTGCTGCAAAGGATGCCATGAATGTTGAGTTAGGCTTGAAGAAAATTGCATCTTTGGAACTTGAAAAGAAAAATTTACTTGTTAAATTGTTTGATGCAAATGAGCTTTTGAATAATGTGAAAACTGAGAACATGCTCTTACTTGATAAAGTCAAATGTTTGGAACTTGATTTATCTGTTGCTAAAGAACAAACTAATAGGTCTGCAAGCTCCAAACTTGATCACATGTTAAGTATTCAAAAGTCTCCTTCTGATAAAACTGGTTTAGGTTATGAGGAAAGTATTTCTGTGCTTAAACCTTCTTCCACTAAATTTGTTCCTTCTTCTGAACCTCCTAAGAGTGAGATTGTTAAACCTTCGGTGAGTGAACCTGTCAAAAATGTTAATGTTACTCCACCTAGAAAAATTAGGGTTGATCTTCATGCTTCTCATTCTAGAGCGTCAACTTCTACTAAGGGCAAATTGCATGATAAGCCTGCATGGGTTTGTCATTTTTGTGGAAAACCTGGACACATACGTCCAAATTGTTTTAAGTTACAAGCTACGAAGCGAGCAAATAAAACTAAAGTACCTGTGCCTCAAGCACATGATCCTATGGTACTTATTGGTGAATTGGTAAAGGCGTTAAACCTTTATTCCAATCCTGGAGTTGCTCAGAATTCTAATGTGAATCATAACTCCAATGCAAGAGTTGCATCTAAGAAGTCTTGGATGCAAAAGGCTCAATCTAATTGAGTCTGTCTGACATGGTCCTTGTGCTTCATTGCTCAATATTTTGTGACCTTTGTTTCTAGGATTTGCATTGCATTACATTCATGCATTTCATTCTAGGATGTTTGTTTCTTTGTTTTATAAAAAAAAATAAATAAATCAAAAATCAAAAAATTTTTTTTTTGCAAATTGTGTTTTGCTATTTTTCCTTGAATTTGAAGACAAGGTTGGTCAATCAAAATTACATATCATATGTATGTACCTTGTTTAGCTTTGATGCACTTATTTCTATTGCACTTTACTAGCTAAAGTCTTGTTGTGCATGTTGTGTGGGAAGATGCTATATTTGTTGATCACATGATCTTGATCTTGAAGTCTTATGTCTTTGATTGTTGGACTTAAACTTATTGAGAAAGGCATAAATAACCATCTCACCACTGTTTATTAGCCAATCATGAACACCTTAGTGCATATCGTAAGATTTTGTGCTCGAGAAAGTGTAGCACATGCACAAAAAGAACATAAGGTGTAGCCTCTAATTAAAATTGGTGTGTACATTATTGGACTATAATAATCTCACAAATTCTAAATAAAATTGGTGTGTACATTATCCCGGCTTTTATTAAGTTTCTAATCAATAAATTTGAATAATGAGGCAAATCAAGAAACTTACATGATTGCAAGCTCTTATTCTAGGAGATGTGAGAGTTATAGGATGTAACTCTTTAAGGGATAGTCTCTTTCAAATTCATGTGATGGATTTTGTAGAAATTGTGATTGATCTCTATGTGTATATCACCTCACATGTTTCTCAAGCTTTTGCTAGTTGCACACACTACACAAGCTATTCTTTGCTAGAATTGTGTACATGATAATGTGTGTGTTTTTTGGCCTGACCAACCATGTTTGAGAATTTTGGGAAATTGATGCAAAACATGTTTGCTTGTTTGTTGTTTTTTTTGGGTATAGTGAGAGAAAATTATGCTTTGGGAAATCTGGAGTGAATATATGTGTTTTTGGAAAATATCTCATCTCATACTCATGCATTTGATTTTTCAAATCTGTTGCTTTGAGGAGTTTTTGGTCTAAAACGTTTGGTTTTTCAAAAATATGATTTTTCCAGAATTTCGATCGATCGAAACTGACTTTCGACCGATCGAAAATGTTTTAAAATGTTCAGAAAACTCTCTGGTTGAATCGATCGATCCAAGCTGTTTTTGGATCAATCGAATAAGTTTTCGACCGATCGAATGTAATATTCGATCGATCGAAAATCGGGCCGGCTATTTTTTAAAAGGGAGTTTCTCAAGTGACTTTTCACTATTCAAAACTTTTTCAAACTATTTCTCCCTACCAACCGGTCAAGGCTTGTTTCTTGGAGATTTTGTCGTTTTCTTCCAAACTTTTTTGCCAAATCTCTCTCTCCCAAGTGTGGTAAGTCCTTTATACCCTTTCCTTTGCATTTATTTTCTAATTTCATGCATTATTTTCATGCATATTTGGGTATTTTCGGCATTTAGGAATTTTCTAGTTTTGGGATTGTTTTTGATAGTTTCTTTCTCAAATTCTTTATGGGTTTTTGTGGGGACACCTTGTTAAAGCACATCATGTGGTTTAATTGGATTATTTTGGTGGTTTGAAGGAAATTTGAAATTCTAGGGCTTGAAATTAAGCAAATTGGGGTTTTGTTCAATTTGATTGAAATAGATGAAATTGGCTTGTTAGATTGATTAATTTGATCATTATATTGTGTTAATTGACTATTGTATTGATCAATTTATCAATTTGTTGTGTTTTGAAAACTAGGGTTTTTCAAATTGGGTATTTTTGATAAATATTGCTTGCTCAAGCCAATTTTATTAATTTGGATCACAATTGAACATGTCACTGCTTTAGTACATGCATCATGTTATGTTCATGCTTATGCATCATATAGAATTTTTATATTTTTTTTGCTGTGCTAACTTGCAGTCTGCCCTTGGTATTGTTTTTGCTCTTTTCTTTCTGTGTCTATCTTTTCCTTAGCACTATGCCTAGGAAAACTAGAGCCCATAGGACTTCTGATCCTTCTCCTTCTTTTGACACTGAGCGGTTCCCTAGTGAATCAAACCAAGTCACTTATGAGACTTTGAACCTTAGGCGTCAGATTTGGGCTGAGCGTAGGGTTATCTTAGATGAGATGGATCCTAAGGTGCGACGTAACTTTGAGCGTCGGGGTTGGTTACCTTTGCTCGAGTATGAGCATTCTCCTCCTCCTGCCACCTTGATTAGAGAATTCTATTCGAATCTCTCTATTCATGTCTATGATAACGACACCTTAGTAAAGGTGTGGTTACGTGGTGTGGAGTATCGCATTACCCCTTCGGTAGTGTCTGATGCTCTTGGGGTGCCCATTGTGGACCATCCCGTTTTTCCTTACGAGGAGTCGCCTCCCCTTGATGACGTCTTGTCCTACATCACTGGGTCTTCTATCCAGTGGGGTTCTGATCCTCGGATCACTTCTGCTGAGCTGTCTGAGTTGCACTATCTTTTCTTTAGGATAGCGTGTCATTCTTTGTGGCCTATTTCGCATGTCCACACCATTCCTCTTAAGAGGTGTGTCTTTTTGTATGCTTTGGTCACTGATGCTCCTATCAGTTTTCCGCATCTGTTCCTTCGTTCTTTGAACGTGGTTCATCGATCTAGTTCTGCGGCTCATGCTTTGTTTTTTCCTGTTTTCATTCATAGGATTCTCCTTTTTCTTGGTTTTGGTGAGTATCCTGCTTCTGAGCCTGTACATGTTGTCGCTCCTATTGGTGCTACCTTTTTGAGGCAAAGGGCTGCTCAACGTCGAATTAGCTCTAAGCGTTCTAGGGTAGAGCCTTCCGATGTCACTCCACCCCCTTCTTCTTCTACAGATACTCATGCAGCTGGGACTTCTTCTGATCCTGCTGTTGCTGCTGCTGCTGCTGATGTTCCTCCACCGTTTGATGAGGTTTCTGACCTTCGTCGGACTCTTGATACTGTCGTGACCGTTCAGGCGGCTCATGGTCAGCTTTTGGTGGACATCCTTGATGAGCTACGTGCGTTACGAGCGGATTTGGCGAGCTCTCGTCGATCTCCTCCTCCACCTTTTGATGATGAGTGAGTGCCCTTTGGCAATTCGTCACAAAAAGGGGGAGTACATAGTTCATTGTATCTAGGAGATTTTTTGTGGAGATTTACATTTTAGGGGGAGTTTTTTGTTTACTTGGTAGTGATACTGCGGAGCTTGTGGAGTTATTAGATTGTATCTAGATGCTTCACTGTGTATTCTCATTTTTAGCTCTTGTTTAGGAGATTTATTTTGTTGAGATACATTTGTATGTATTTGTTTCTTATTTCACTATGCTACTACTCTGCTTATTGATTTATATTGATGATGTTATTCATGATATATGTCTTTATTTTGTGTCATGTGAAATTAAGAAATTTTTATTTATGTATTTCCTGTTTTTTTCCACACATGCGTTTATGTGTTTGTTAAGTGTTACAGGAATATACAGGTTGCTTTCAGTCGAACTGCTGTCTACCTTGCAACTGTTAGATAGTAGTTTAGGTTGAATTGTTAAGTGGCTATATTTATTGTAATGGGCTATTTAAATTTGTAACTTTGAGCTTTTTGTTAAGTCTGTGTTTTGTCACGGATTGCCAAAGGGGGAGTTTGTTAGGTTCTAAAGATTAGGAACTAATGTATTTAGAACTTCAATTTGTATGTTGGCAAACCATGATCAAAACAATGTTTAGTCGTGTGTTAGACTTGCTCAAAGTATGGGTCTTATTGTAAAGTTGGAATCGAGTTTTTATGCAGAAGTACTGTTCACTTTCTGTATGACTCGATCGATCAAAAATTAGACTCGATCGTTCGAAAATCGTGCAGAACGTTTTTCTGCAGAAAATTCCAACTCAGCCCAAGCCCGTTTTAATGTATAGGGTTTTATGTTTTGCCCTAAGTATATAAGGGAAAACCCTAGCCACGTTTTTAGAGTTCTGTTTTGCTGTGTTTGTGAATCTCTCTGTGAGATTTAGAGATGTTTACCTTCACATACACTTAGGGTTTACAAACTTGAGATTTATGTCAAGAGTTGTGTAGATCGTTACAGTTGCAGAATCAAGAGAACACAAAGATATACAAGCAGGTGCGCTTGTGGATTTGTTGAAGAATTCCGGAAAGAAGGAGTCCGTGGATCTCGGAGCTATCATGGGGTCATGGTAGTAAGTTTCCTACACTCGGGTAGCAATAAGATGTTAGTGGTCTAAGTCTATTATGTAAACTTCGATTCTTTCATAGTGGATTCAGTTTACCTTGAGGATAGCTAGGTCAAATCCTCCCCAGGTTTTTACCGGTGTGGTTTCCTGGGTCATCAGATCTTTGTGTTGTTTATTTTCCGCTGCTTTGTTATTTTTGCTTAATTGTGTTAACCTAATTTTAATTAAATTACCTAAGTTAATAACTTGGCTAATTCTCTAGGTTAATCTGTTGGGTTTAAGGGGTCTAAACGAACTGACAAAATTAAATTGCATCACACGAGTCTGCATCTAGTTCTAATAAAATACAAAGAATAACTTAAATGAATGTGGACCCAATAAAAATAGCAACATGTATTCCAATAAAGATTAGACAATTTCCGTCATTAAATTTGGATGCAATTCAATGGATGTTAAAAGCACGTGTCTCAAGATAATCAGAATAGAGTTTGGCTTAATTCCAGTGCCTTTTTAATTAGAATCTTCTTTTGTTTTAATGAGAGACCATCATATCACCCACTAACTAAATAAAATGTAGAGTTTAAAACTTACTATCACTTACAATTGTATATTAAAAACAAAATGACATATCAAGTTGAAAAAGTACTAGAAATAAACCAAACCCATCAGAATAATACTCATATTTCAAATCACCTGAACCCATTTTACATGAAACTTTCAAAATATATTTTAGATAAAATTCAGCAAGTTTCCTAAAAGAATAACTAACTTTTTCTACATTTTGACAATATCTGACTCAATTCTATCCCGATTATACCCACGAATAGTCAAATCGAAGATAATTTTCCCTTTATCATGGAACCGTTCTTACTCTAATTGTGATAGGCCAAGAATATATTGACCCCTTGTGATAAATTAATTGATTAATTAGTCAAGTTTATTAATTAATCAAATTAACATGCAAAGCGCGTGGTAGCACAAACAAATCACCAAATAACTAAGTATGCAGCGGAAATAAAATAAACACTATGATTTGTTTACGAATGGGGAAAACCTACACGGCAAAAACTTCACCGGGTGATTTTAAAGTCACCACTCCCGAGAATCCACTATTATCAAAACAAGTGGTTACAAGTAAAGGAATCTCAGTACCTTATACCAACCTACAGTTGAACCCTTACCCCAATACCCAATTGGACTTGTTCTATAGTGACAATTTCTCCTTGTAATGCACAACTCCCAGTACAAGAATAACAAAATGCGCGGATCCCAGTACGCAACTTGATCACCAACTTGAGAAGGATGTTGGCTGCAAAGTTCTTCAATTCATCCAGACGATGAAGATCATGAAATTGCTTGGTCACAAAACCCTATGGTGCATAAACATAGTAGCTTCTTCAAGAAAAAGATGAACTAGGGCAGATTTTGTCTCCGGTCACAATTTGCATGAACTTTGGCAACTGTGTAACCTGTGACGGCCTTTAAAACAATCCTTATATATGTCTAGGGTTGTGAGAAAAGAAAGCCCAAACATATACCCACAGATTTGTGAGTTCGTTTAGACCCCTTAAACCCAACAAATTAACCTAGAGAATTAGTCAAGTGATTAACTTAGGTAATTTAAACAAATCTAGGTTAACACAAATATATTAAAAACAATAAAGCAGCGAAAAATAAAGAACACAAAGATATGATGACCTAGGAAAACCAAACCGGTAAAAAACCTGGGGAGGATTTAACTTAGCTATCCTCGAGGTAAAATAGCAAATCCACTAGAAAGAATTGAAGTTTACACAATAGCGACTTAGACCACTAACATCCTATCGCTACCTAGTGTAGGAAACTTACTACCACGACCCCATGATAGTTCCGAGACCACGGACTCCTTCTTTCTTTGACCTTTGCAAAACACAAACACCACCGTTTGTGATTTTGAGACTCCACTCAAAGATTTAGCAACACAAACTCTCCTGTTTGTGACTCCAAGACCACCCTTGAAGGTTTAGATCATCAGCACCTTTGATGACTAGAGAAGGCAGCAACTTCAGCAATACCGGATCTTGAGATTCTTCAAGGAACAACACCGGTAGAAGTTATAAGAGAGGTTTTAGGAACAAAACCTTAAATACAAAAGAGGCACACTCTTCTCTCTCTAAAAAGCCTTGTAAAAACGTGCTTAGGATTTCCTTTATATAGTGGGAAAAGTAGATCTGAAACCCTAATCCTTAATGGGCTTGAACTGCTGTTTGGGGTAACTTAAAATTCTGCAGATACGACTTTCGATCGGTCGAGCCCGTTTTTCGATCGGTCGAATCAGGCAAATTCTGAAATCTTCTTTCTGCAGCTTGTAAAAATTGATGAAATGTTGGGAATCCTGTTTGTCTTGTTTAGGGGGAGATAAATTTGTTTTTTAAAAGGGGGAGAATATAAAAACTTTTTGTTGTATCTAACTTAGGGGGAAAGTTAGAATTTACTTTTGTTTTTGTTTCATATTATTGTTTATATGTCTTTCTTTCCACACATGCGATGATGTGTTTGTTGAGTGTTTCAGGAAAGACAAGTGCATTCTGATCAAGACCTTCTACCTCTTCTTGGCAACTTCTAGGTTAAGAGTCTTAGATTGGGATTTGTGATGTAATTGGGCATTTTATTGTATTGGGTTGTTCTTGTATTTTAACATTTCATTTTGTATGAAAGTTTTGTCACGAATTGCCAAAGAGGGAGATTGTTAGGTTCTAAGAGCTTAGAACAATTGGCAAATCGTGAGCACACAAGAACATACAAGCTGCAGAAAGAAGATTTCAAAATTATGCAGATACGACTTTCGATCGGTCGAGCCTGTTTTTCGATCGATCGAATCAGGCAAATTCTGAAATCTTCTTTCTGCAGCTTGTATGTTCTTGTGTGCTCACAATTTGGCAATTGTTCTAAGCTCTTAGAACCTAACAATCTCCCCCTTTGGCAATTCGTGACAAAACTTTCATACAAAATGAAATGTTAAAATACAAGAACAACCCAATACAATAAAATGTCCAATTACAGCACAAATCCCAATCTAAGACTCTTAACCTAGAAGTTGCCAAGAAGAGGTAGAAGGTCTTGATCAGAATGCACCTGTCTTTCCTGAAACACTCAACAAACACATCACCGCATGTGTGGAAAGAAAGACATATAAACAATAATATGAAACAAAAACAAAAGTAAATTCTAACTCTCCCCCTAAGTTAAATACAACAAAAAGTTTTTATATTCTCCCCCTTTTAAAAAACAAATTTATCTCCCCCTAAACAAGACAAACAGGATTCCCAACATTTCATCTATTTCTCCCCCTTTTTGCTACTTATTGACAAAGACAACTCAAACAAAGAGTAAAGACATGAGAGAAAAAAGAGATAGAAAATAGAGAGAACTCCCCCTAAACAACATAGGCAAAAAAAAAAAAAACTTTTCTCCCCCTATAAAAATAGGAAAAACAAAACAAGTTTTGGGAAAAACAGTTTTGGGGAAAATTTAGGAAGTGGGGAAAAATAAAAACATACAAACCTAAAAAAAATGAGTTGAGGATACACATGAAGAAAAATATTCTCTCTTTCAATAAATGCAAACTTGACACTATGTGACCCATAAATAGTTGCATGAGTAGAGAAAATATTTGCACATTATTATCCATCATATCTCTTAAGAAAAATATTTTCTGCAGTTCACACAGCAAGAAGAAATAGCATATACTAAAATGTACAAAGGACTCAAAAATTAATCAATCAATTTTTAAAACAAGTTGAGTACCCAATTTAGCAAAGTATATGCATGTTATGTGTGAAAACAATGAGAGATATGACTGCAAAACTGCAAGATGGATACAGAAAAACAATGCAACTCATGTGAATCCTAACCATAAATGATGCATGAAAACAAATTTTGGTCAAAACTCTAAAAACTGAAAATTTTTTAGGTTCGATCGATCGAGTATCGATCGAATACCAATCAAGTCAGACAGATTGAAACCAAAATTTTAATCGCAATTTCGATCGGTCGAGAGACAGATTCGATCGATCGAAAATCTGAAAAAATGTGATTTTTAAAAAACAAAGCAATTTTATGCAGAAACTCCTCAAAGCACAATATTTTATGAATAAAATGCATAAGTATGAGATTAAAAGTTTTTCAAAAACACATGAATACAACCCAGATCTCTCAAAAACAAGTTTTTCAACCAATTTGTCCTCAAAACTCAATCATTAAACACATTTTGTATCAAAATCAAGGAACATATAATCTTGGATGGCCAACCCAAAATCACACACAATAACATGTACAAAGTTTAGCAAAGAGTAACATGTGTAGTGTGTGCAACTAGCAAAAGCTTAAGATACATGTGAGGTGATTTGTGAATAGAAATCAAACACAAAGTCTACAAAATTCATCACATAGAATTTGAAAGAGACTATCACCTAAAGAGTTACATCATATAACTCTCACATCTCCTAGAATAATAGCTTGCAATCATGTAAGTTTCTTGATTTGCCTCATAATATACACACCAATTTTATTTTATTAGAACCTTATAGCCGGGATAATGTACATACCAATTTTAGCATTTAAACCGAGGCTACACCTTATATTCTTTTTGTGCATGTACTACATTTTCTCGAGCACAAAATCTTATGATATGCACTAAGATGTTCATGATTGGCTAGTAAACAGTGGTGAGATGGTTATTTATGCCTTTCTCATTAAGTTCAAGTCCGACAATCAAAGGCATGTGACTTCAAGATCAAGACAAAGTGATCAAAAACTATAAACATCTTCCCACACAACATGCACTACAAAGCTTAAACTAGTAAAGTGTAATAAAATAAGCTCATCCAAGCTAAAAAAAGTACATAAACATGTTATGTAAAGATAATATGGTCAACCTTGATTATAAATCCAAGATATATAATACAAAACACATAAAATCTTTTTGGTTCAAAAAAAATTTTATGACCAAAAACAAAAAGCACACATTATTCTAAATGAACAAAAATGCAAATGCAATGCATGACAGTGCTTAACTATGCTATAGAGGGTACACAAACAAGAAATATCAATTTCTTAATTAACCCATGAGTACATGTACAAATTAGTACGTACTCATACAAAATCATAAATAGCTTAGCACTTATATAACACATGCTATTCAAGTTTCTCCACAATGTCAAGCATGTTCTAAATCAAGAGAGAGATATCATAATCCATGTAATCCTCAAGAAAAATTAAAACTAGACACAAAATAAAATATTTTTGTCTTTTTGAAATTTTTCAATGTTTTTGGATTTTTTTTTTTTAAAAAAAACAACCTAAAAAAAACAAAACAACCAAAAACAGAAACAAAACATGTCCACAAATAATTGAAAAACTTATTTTAACAGTTCCATCAAGGTATTCTTGAATATGAGCAAGATTTAATTCACCAAAAACAGGTTTAGCAGGAGGAGATTCACATTCCAACAACCATTCTTTGGGAAGATTAATATCTTGCCATTGAATCATTTTTGGGACTTGAATCTTAGCATCAGAAGTTGAATATTGAATTAACATTGTTTTACCAATAGGATCTCTTATGTGAGCAGAACGAGGATTCAATTGAGAACCCAAAAGTCTGTAATAAATTCTGTAAATAAGAGCAAAAGGCTTACTACCTTCTTCCATGTCATAACCAAATGTCAAAACATTTAATGTCAAGGCTTTAACAATATTAACATCATCCAAAGCAAGAGTGATATCAGGATAACAGTCAAAATAAACAGGACCATCATACAAAGAAGCAGTGATCATACCAAGAATGCTATCATTAAATCTTTTAAATCTAGCATCTTTTAAACACATCAGAATAAAAGCATTAATACCTTTTCTTGTGAGTGGTTTAACAGCAACTTGAACAAGACCAATATGCAAATAACTGAGTTTTTTAGCAAGAAATTCATTAACATTTCTTTTGGAAAACAAGCAACATTTTTCATGAGTTCTAGAGATAGAAAATGTTTGTTCAACAGTTCTAACTCTATATTCAGAAAAAGCAGTATTTTCAGCCAACTAAGCTTATAGATGGACTTAGTGGAAACCTTTGGAATATTCCAATTTTGGAAATCTGGGATCTCTTCAACAGTGTGATCTTCTTCATTTACAATATCAGGATGACAACCAGTCGTCTTGGAGCTGACAGAGGAGTTGGATCTCCACAATTTATCCATACTATCCTAGGTTTAACACTCAATTATCATGTTTTTCTTAACACCGTTGCATTTCATAACACATACCCTGAACAACCCTATACCTCTCATGCCCTACATGCTCTCCTAGCTTTAACGGGCCTTATTGTTCGGTTCTGGGAATTCCTGTAAGTCTAGGGTGGTGCCAACAACGGTAAGAAGAGAACACAACAAAGGAGTATCAAAGTTTCGGGCAGACACGAACAAGGCACAAAGACACAACAGCACTATCACCGGCCAGAAAAGAACGGATAGCTTTGATACCAAAAGGAAGGGGGAAGCACAGCTGCTGAAGAGGGAAGCACAGTATGGAAGCTGATATATATATATATATATATATATATCACTAGCCTCTAAGCATGTGCGTTGCACGTGCTCAGAGACTCTTCATTTTTTTTTTTGGTAAAAGTTAATAATTTTCATCTATTATAATTTGGAAATATATATTTTTATTTTTCAAACAAATAAAAAAGATAAACTTCAGAGATAAGTAGTAATTGTAATTTCTTTTTTGAACGTAAAGGGAAAAAATCCAAAATTTTAGGAATTCTCTTTTTGAATTCAAAATGAAATTTGTTATTTGACATTTATGACCCTATTTCTAAATGAAGTTACCCTTCATTAATGAGAGTATTTTTGAACCACATAAAAATGTAGTTGGAAGAGGAAAATCCTCTTATATATATACTAGCCTCATCGCACACTTTTTTTTTTCTACTATCTTAATTTTCATTTTTTTTAAAAAAATTTATAGGTCTGTTTTAAAGACATTTATTAGTAGGAGAGTGTCCTATTTTGTAGGCATTTTAAGTGAAATTTGAGATATATTTTTACTGTGTTGTTCTCAAGTTTTTTCCCATTAAACCTAAGTTTTAGAGGTATTTTTGAACTACATAAAAATCCAGTTTAAAGAGATGAATCCTCTTATAAATAGTATATACTAGACTCATCACACACGCTTTGTGTGTGCAATAAGGTTCTTTTTATTTTTTATTTTGGGTTTAGTGAAATAATGTTTAAAAGTGAGACAAAGACAATGTCCTAATTTGTAGGATCTTGATAAAAGTTTGAAAGCCTAAAACTTAAGAACTTTTTAAAAAATAGTAAATTACGTACTCTTTTAAACAATTTGTATTTTTAAATTTAAAATTATTCAACTAAAAGATATAGATATTTGAGAAAGTTTAAGAATATTTGTGAAGATATTTTATAATACACCAGCACATCAAAAAATCTTAATGGCTTCGTACCATATGGATGGCGAAGCCTTGATATGGTTCTAGGATGCAAAGGAGGTACGACTGTTCACAAGTTGGGAAGCGTTTGTGAAAGCATTCCAAATCAGATTTGGCAATACAGCATACGACGATCCCATGGAAACTCTCACTAGGTTAAGGCAAAATGGTTCAATTGCAGCTTACAAGGGTCAATATGAATCACTCTCAAATCAAATCAAAGGTGAATGTTCACTTGGTGTGTAAAACACTAGTGAATATTTAGACTCCCAATATCAAAAATACTAATACAAACTTATATTCAAACAATGTATGTGCGAAATGATAAATATAAGCTATACCCAAACAATCAAACTACTCTAAGCCATAATTTAATCACAACATAATAGTAATTAAATGCAAGGAGTAAAGGATAGAGAGAAGCAAACGCAAGATAACACCAAAACGTGTTATCGAAAAGGAAACTAAAGAACTCAGCGAAAAACCTCTCCACCACCCTCCAAGGGGTGAAATGGTCCACTAGAAAATCAATTGGGATACATGAATAGCAATAAACCCTCCAAGCCTAATCTACCAGATGCACCTAAGCCCTCCAATCTTCTTGCTCCAACAGGGTTAAGCCTAATCGTGTCTTCTCTAGCTTTTCGAATCCCGCAACAAGCTCATTTCATCAACCAAATGTTCTGAACTGCTTCCCAAGCACCAAATAACCTTCTCACTAATATAAATATGGTGAGGTAATTTGGCTAAAGATCCTCTCAAGGGTGTGACAATGGAGAGAGTGAGAGTAGAGGAATTTGGAGATTGTGGATGAATCAATCTTGTTGTTCTCTATGGTTTATCTCTCAAAATTCTCTTTGAAAGCTCTCTACATTTCGTTGATATAAGGGTATTTATAGTAGGGTATGAGAAGGAATATAAAAAGTCATTTTTCTGTAAAACAAGGGGCTTTGGCGAGTGACTCGCGACTGGGATGAGTCACGAGTTCCAGTTGCCAAATAACAGAATGGCCAGATTGTACTTTTTGTCCTGTAGTGATCCAGCTGTACTAACCCTTCAACTTCCTACATGCTTCACACGTGCGACACTTCTGGCAAGTCACCACTCACGAGTTAGTCACAAAATCCAATCGTGAGATGCTCTTTGATTGCACACACTGATCAAATCTTCACACTCTCTCACATACGACCCTTACATAATTCTCACCTAAATACAGGGTTTCTAATTGCTAAATTTTAAGCAAATTTAGCACGGAATAAAGCCAACACATAGTTAAATAAATTCAACCTTACAAAAGGTTTATATAAAAAGCACAAGTTAAGCTGTGTCTTAAGTGGATTGAAAGATGAAGTGAGATTCCCTATTCGAATGTTTAATCCAGTGAATCTTAATGCAGCCTTTGGGTTAGCCAAAATACGAGAAGAGTATCTCTTAACTGGGAAGAGAAGTCTTAAAGGGATCCAAGAAGTTGGAAGACCTTCAATTCTGGGATCACCTCCATCAATTTTGGGAATGCCCAAGGGAGATTTTAGATCATAGTAGTATAAACCCAAGATTCCAATTCACAAGATTACCCTAGGGCACAAGTTTACATCTCGTAAGCTCTTTCTAATGAAGTGTTTCCAGCCTTGTCCAAAGCATTTGCAAGGGTGTCATCTTGAAGAAATAATTGAGTTTGATGCAGCTAATAATTCTGTGTCTGATATTGATGCAAGAATTGCTAGCCAAAAACCAAAAATCACTTTGTATGCATTAATTGGTCAACCATACCTGAGACCAAGAGAGTCCTTGCACAAATCAACAATCACTGGGTCATCATCCTTATTGATACTAGCAGTACCCACAATTTCCTTGATTCCTCACTCTTGGAAGCTTTAAAGCTTCCAATGTCATCAAGAACAGGGTTTGCTATCAAGGTTGCAAACGGAGATGTGATCATGACTCAAGGAACTTGTGCTGATGTGCCAATCAAGATGCAAGGGAATTCTTTTGTCTTGATGTTGCATTTAATTTCCTTGGAAGGTTGTGATATAGTACTTGGCACTCAATGGCTCAGCTCCCTTGGCCTCATTCAATGGGACTTCAAATCCTTGACAATGCAGTTTATGTATATGGGAAAAAGGTTCTTTTACAAGGGTTAAGACCCTCTAGCTCTTCCTTGCAAGAGAGTGGCAAGTTCCTCAAGTCTTCAATTAGGAAAGGCTTGCTTCTGCAGATTACTGTACCAGACACTGCAACAAATCAGGACCATCAGTTTGCAGACATTACTCATCTACTGGAAGAATTTGCACAAGTTTTTGAGACTCCGATTGGGTTGCCACCTTCCGGAGGGCATGAGCATCAAATCAATTTGAAGAATGAGATGTAACCCATTTGTGAAAGACCATACAGGTACCCTTACTATCAAAAATCTGAAATAGAAAAGATAGTTAAGGAATTACTTGAAGTAGGTTCTGTTAGGCCTAGTCAAAGTCCTTTCTCTTCTCCTGTTTTATTGGTGAGAAATGCAGGTGGTAGTTAGCGTATGTGTGTCAATTATATAGCCCTTAATAAAGAAACCATCAAGGATAAGTATCTTATTCCTTTGGTGGATGAACTGTTAAATGAATTAAGTGGTTCTACCATTTTTTCTAAGCTTGATTTAAGGTCAAGATATCATCAAATCAGGATGAAAGAATCTGATGTGCATAAAACAGCATTTCGAACTCATGAGGGACATTATTAATTTTTAGTAATGCCCTTTGGGTTAACTAATGCACCATCTACGTTCCAAAGTTTAATGAAGTGTTTAAACCTTATTAGAGGAAATTCGTACTTGTCTTCTTTGATGACAATCTGGTCTTTAGTAAGGATCTTAATACTCATTTACAACATTTGAGGAAGGTCTTAGAGGTGCTACAAAACAATCACTTATATGCAAAGAAATCCAAATGTAGTTTTAGGTGTGCTAAGGTAGAGTATTTGGGCCATTTGATTTTTGGTCTAGGAGTTAAAGCTGATCTAAAGAAGATTGCAGCTATGGTGCAGTGGCCTATACCTACTTCGGTTAAGGCCTTAAAAGGATTTTTAATTAGGTCTTACAGGATGCTACAAGAAATTCATTAAGGGATATGGTCAAATTGCAGCCCACTCACTAATTTGCTTTAAAAAGATGCCTTCACTTGGCATGTCAAGGATCAGCTAGCCTTTGATTCACTTAAATCTGTAGTGACTAACCCTCCAGTCTTAGCCTTGCTTGACTTTACTAAAGATTTTGAGATAGAATATGATGCCTCAGGGGTTCGTCTAGGTGTTGTACTGATGCAAGATCAAAGGCCGATTGCTTTTCATAGTCAAGTATTGAAGGGTAGAGCTTTGCATATTTCTGCATATGAAAGAGAATTTCTAGCCTTGGTGGCAGCAGTCAAAAAGTGGAGAGCTTACTTGGTAGGAAGAGCTTTTGTGACAAAGACTGATCAACGAGCTCTCATGTTTCTATTAAAACAAATGGTTGGTACACCAGCTCAGCAGAAGTGGATATCCAAGCTTATGGGTTATTCTTTTGTGGTTGAATACAAGAAAGATAAAGACAACAGGGTTGCTGATGCTCTTTCTAGATGGGAAGAAGACAAGCAAGGCATCTTGTGTTTAATTTCTTTTCCTGTGCCTAGCTGACTTGATGACATAAAAGCTAGTTACACTCAAGATCCTAAATTGGAACTCTTATTGTAGTCCTTGCAAGATAATAGACTGCAGAATGGTGTAATCAATATATATATAAAAGCAGAGACCTCATGCGGGAGAGCATGAGGTTTTGCCAAGTGGCACTCTCTCTAAAAAGATAATTGATTTTTTTTTTTTTTGAAATAAAATACATCATTCTTAATTTATTACACTTATTAGATACCACATCAGTTATTTACTAAACTCAATAGATTTTAATTAGTAATAAATAAGACTAATGGATAAGATAGAGGGATGTTAATCATCAAAAACTCTTTGTTTTCCTTATTCCTCCATCCAAAGGTTTTCTTATGTTTATGCCTACTCCTCTTTCCTTATAACTAAATGCCTAATCTTTCTAAACCACTACATGGCTTCTCCTATGCCTTTGTTGCTAAATTACCAATTCTGTGTTCTATAATTTGCACAAATTGAAATAGCATTCAGATTATTTAAGAACACATGAATCTTCCAAAAAAACATATGTTTATTCACCTGGGATAATAAACAACAATAATGCTCATCTTCCACTTGCTTCATGTCATAATGGTCGTGGTTCAATTAATATGGTAATTTTTTTTTTTTTTTTTTTGCTTTAAATTGATAGTAAGATGCTCTTTTATTTACTTATACTTTTCGTTTGCTAATTATCATTCTTATAGGCATTTGGGTATTGGGGCTTTATAAAGTGATATAGTCATATAATAGGATGCTCTTTATGCCATTTTTTATTTACTAATTATGATTTTTATCAAGTTCTGTTAATAGATTAAGATTGTCAAAATTTAGTTTTTTTTTTTTTTTTTGGTTAATTTTAAGCATAACAAACCTATAAGTTAAAAAAAAAATTATTTGTGTTTCTACATTTTGTTTTTGATAGATATAAAACTTTCTAAACTCATCAATGTAATGCTCAATGTGTAGAAGGATCTATCATTTCAACTTCAATGGAATGAGCTTAACTGTTGTTTTCTTGATCCTTTTTCCTTTTGGTTTTTCAAGTTAGTATAAGTGTTAAGCCGATGCTTCAATTTCATTATACACAATTTAATTCTATTGTGTTTGTTGGTTGATCATATACATTCAAAAGAGTAACTTTCATAAAGATATATTAAAATTGAGGTTGTTATGTGCTTCATTTTCATTTTAGGTTTAAAAAGTTTTAGCCATCATGAATACTTTGATGATTGCAAAAAGATACATGTTTGAGGAGAAACCACACAAACATATATCTACTATAAATAAATTAAGTATGCTAACATTTACTTCATTGAGCTAAAGTTACTAAATGGCCAAAAACAATTTAAAAAAGCATTTCTTAAAAATATGAAAATGCATGTTGTCTAATCTTTTTACATTGTAACTAATACTTTTAATTTGTAGTTTTGAAGTTTTTGTGCTCAAGATCGATTTTGGTAGGAAGAACCATCAAGGGCAGCTTGGTAGTGTCATGTCTTGAGATATGTAAGTTGGTTTATTAGAGAGAGTTTATTCAACAAGCGCTTATGTTATTGAAAGTTTGCAATTCTAATAGATTAAAAATATAATTAGTGTAATTAGTTAAATTAGTATCTATTGATTTGTCGTTCCATGAATGTGAGAATGCATTAAGTCATATTCAAAAATGTTTTAATTCATTTTTGTTTTTTACAATTGATTTGAATTATGATATTAGCTTACTCATATTTAGTTTCTTCGGCAACAATTGATACACATGCAATCAAGAGTATAACAAAAATTATGCTCTTCCCATTGAATTCCAAACAATGGGCTGATGTTCTATATTAGCCAATCAACTTAAATCTTTAATATGCCTTTATTACTTTAAATGCTTTAGATAGAGTCAATGATAACTTTTCTATTTGATAGGCCAAGAATGTATTGACCTCTTGTGATAAATTAACCAATTAATTAGCCAAGTTAATTAATTAATTTAATTAACATGCAATACACGTGTTAATACAAACAAATCACCAACTAAGTCAATATGCAGTGGAAAATAAAGTTGACACGGTGATTTGTTGATAAATGGGGAAAACCTCAAAGGCAAAAACTCCACTATTATCACAATTTCCATCGCAACTGCTTTATCTCAAGGAAAACAATATATATCTCTATATCTTTTTTTATTTATTTAGAAATAATTACAATATGCTGCTAACCCTGCAACTTGAACCTTTTTTCCCTAACTCCCGCAATTTGAACCTTTTCTCCCTTAAACCTCAGACACTTTGTGTATAGGGAGGTGTCAATTCAGCTACATGATCCTCGACATATATATATATATATATATATATCATTTAATAAATATAAAAGTTATTTAAAAAAAATTAATATGTTTATCATAATTAAGAGAAATCCTAATGGGTACTTTAGTTGTGCATATGTGAAAAAAACATATACATACCGCAAATGGTAACGGAGAAAGAAAAAGTTGCTAATCCCTTTTAATATGGTTAATTGTTTTGCCTCAATCAGTCACCCAAACAACATACCGCTTATTCATACCACAACCACAAATGACAATGCAACATTCGCCATCTGTAATTGTTAATCTGAAATTACAGATTTCTTTAATAGCTCTACCTTCATTTCTTTTGGCTAATATGTCTTTACTGAATCAAAATCAAACCACAAAAATCATATAAAAATCACCAAATTCAAGTATAAAATTATAATTAAATTTTTAAAAGAAATCTAGGCACATTTGCACAAAAATTCCATGTAACTAAGTTACACTTACGAATATTTGACCCTTTTTCCTTTGTATAAATAGGGGGGGTCCCAATGTTATGAGGAGGCTAACAATTTTCTCTCCAAAACATTTATTGTAGGAACACAAAAGTTTTCCACTGTAGACATTTCACGATTAAAGAACATGACTTGCCAACTAATCAAACTAGATTTTTTTGTACCTACAGCAATTTCACAACATCAAGAACAAATCCCAGTGTATACAATGTCAAGTTCCATAGTCTCCTGTTACATCAAATGAGTGTTTAATTTTTCTTGCAAAGTATTGAATAGTAAAGCTTCTAGGCCATAATCTCAATTACAACTCTCAATCATGTTCAACTTAGATGACACCTATCAACAACGTATCATTATGAGATATAGAAAAAAAAATTTGGAGTGTACACAATGTTTAGTGTGGATGGGAAGAAATTTCATCCTATTCCAATTGGTTAGGTTAGTAAGGGACCTATTCCAATTTAATGATCCTATAATTTTGTATACAAGTAATAATCAAGGAAACTTCCACCTAAAATAAGTCAAACTTTTGGCAAGAGAGAAAATTGATGTCTAGACAAATCAAGCTAAGGCTGACCAAATTGGACTATATTCTTAATTTCTTATCTCTATTTGTTCCATGTACAAGACTTATAGTCAATACTTGACGTATAAAAGTTGAACATCTTATCTAAAGTCCATCCTCTGACAGCTTGCGAAAAAATTCATTTAAACCAACACAATATATAAATTATAAAGGAATCAAAGAAAATTGTCAAAAATAATGAAAATTTAATCTATGCTTCAATTCTTATAAGGATGAACACAATAGCAATATCCTTTAAAAAAAAAAAAAGATAAAAAATCTATACTTATTTTGTACGTATGATAAAGTCCTATCACAAAGTTTTTTGAGACTCATGTTAATTAGTGATTATAAGTTATAAAGGAATAATCATCAATATATATATATATATATATATATATATATAAAAGCAAAGATCTCATGCAGGAGTGTGTGAGGTTTTGCCAAGTGACGCTCTAATTTTGCATTTAGCATTTTTTTACCTCTTTCATTAAGTTTTTTTTTTTATTACCCAAAAGTTTACATTAACTTATTTTACTGTTATCTCATTAGTCTCTCATTAATTGTCTAAGCTTACATCACACATTTCTCTCTTTTTCATGTCTTTTAGCATACCCACCATTTTAATATTTTTAAAAAAAGCAAAAAAATAATAATTAAGGACTAATATTAATAACTAACCATATAAGGCCTTGGAGAGAGATAGAGAGAAATAAAAGTATTGTGGATTGTTAAATAAAATGCATAGTTTCACTACAAAATCAAAACGCGTTGTTTCACTATAAAAGACCTGAGACTGACAAAACATTTGAAAGAGAGAGAGAATCTGAGGGGACGTTGCCTCCGTCATATTGGCCTCCCACTACCATCAAGATGCTGAAACCCCTACAGGTATTTTTTTTTTTTTCTTTTTAAATTAGGGGATTAAATATTATTTAGGTTTGGATAATTTGGTTGGATAATTTTTGTTTTGGGTATATAAGTAGAGAGAATATTTGGTACGCAATGTAAAGCCATATTCTACCATGATTTTAAATAATCTATAAGACACGTGCATACACACTTGCTCACACCATGTTTTAATGTCGCACTATCAATGAGTGGAAAGACAGTGAGAGAGTTGTTACAAAATGTCTCTCTCTTAGAGACCTCATGCGAGAGTGCATGAGGTCTTGCCAAGTGGCACTCTAATTTTGTATTTAGGGTACGTTTGGTATGCTATAATAGCTCATGTAATGGAATAGTTATTCATATGTAATAACAATTCGGTCATTTGGTTGCATCTTTATTACATGGATTAGTTACTACATTGGAATGACTATTCTTTAAATTGAAGAATAGCTATTCCTCTTTAAATTGGATGTAATAGATATTCCTTAGTGCATATAATAGGTTTTAAAATTAATATATTTCCAAAAATATAAAGTTTTCTTATACATCATCTTTTACAAGCTTTCCATATGTAACAACCAAACTTATGAATAGTAATAATTATTCCATTACAATGTCTTCTATTCTCAGTAATAAAGATTACTATTACTAATGTAATCTACATTCAATGTACCAAACATACCCTTAGCCTTTTTTTACTTCTTTCATTAAGTTTTTTTTTTTTTTTTATCCAAAAGTTCACATTATCTTATTTTATTGTTATCTCATTAATTGCCTAAGCTTACACCACATCTTTCACTATTCTTCATGTCTTTTAGCATACCCACTATTTTAGTATTTAAAAATAAAAAAATAAATAAGTAAGGGCTAATAGTAATAACTAACGGGATAAGACTCTAGAGAGAGATAGAAAGACATAAAAATGTTGTGGATTGTTAAATAAAAGGCATTATTTCACTATATATTACCAAAATAAAAGACCTGAGATTAACAAAACATTTGAAAGAGAGATAAAGAGGAATTTGAGGGGTCACCACCTCCATTATACTGACCTCCCATCACCATTAAGACACCAAAACCCCTACGAGTAATCTTTTTTTCTTTTTAAATTAGGGGCTTAAATATTATTTAGGTTAGGTAATTTGGTTAGTTAGTTTTTGTTTTGGATATATAAGTAGAAAAAAAATTTGGTGCGCAATGTAAAGTCATATTCTACCATGGTTTAATTTTAAATCATCTATAGGACACATGCATACACACTTGCCCACACCATGTCTTAATGTCGCACTATCAATGAGTGGAAGATAGTCAGAGAATTGGGTATAATTTTATTTCATAGTATGAAATATGTGAACACAACACAAATTAATTTATTTCATGGTCCCGTTACTCTTTTGCATTTATTTTTGGTTTCATGATTTAAAAAAATAATAATCTTACCTTAAGAAGGCTACAAATATACAGTGAAATTACTAAACCAATTTTTAATATCTCAAAATGTATATGTTTCTTTACTCTAATTTAGTTTACTTTTTCTTTATAATTTATGTACAACATTATTCAAAACTGTTTTACATAAAATATCACAAAATTATCCGTGCATCGCACGGGCAACTTACTAGTTCTCTATAAAGGAAGAGTTTTGTGGGTGATAGTCCTCTAATTATATCTCTGATCCTTAAGCACAGTCATAATAGCCATTCTGCTAGACACTCAGGGTATTTGAAGTCATTATGTAGACTGAAACAAGATTTCCATTGGCATGGTATGAAGGGAAATCTTAAGAGACATATTCAAGAATGTGAGGTGTGTTAATGGATGAAAGCTGAAACCATCTCTGCTGGAGGTTTGCTACAACCTCTCACTACCATCTAGGCCTTGGTCTAATATTAGTTTGGATTTCATAGAGGGGTTACCAAAATCTAAAGGATTTGATGTCATTTTGGTGGTGGTAGATCGCCTAACCAAGTATGTTCGTTTCCTACCTTTGACACATCCTTATACTGCCAGCAAAGTTGCCAATGTGTTTATGCAGCAGGTGTTTAAGCTTCATGGTATGCTAGAAAGCATAGTGAGTGACAAAGATGCCACATTTATTTCCACCTTCTGGACTGAGCTGTTCAAATTACTAGGTACTAGGTTGGCTATGTCCTCTGCCTACCACCCTCAGTCCGATGGTCAGACAGAAGTTGTAAATAGATGCCTAGAACAATATTTGAGATCCTTTGTTAGTAACAGACCACATAGGTAGAGTAAGTGGTTGGCTTTAGTAGAATTTTGGTTTAATACCAATTTTCACACTGCCATCGAACTTACACCTTATGAGACTCTTTATGGCATTACTCCTCCTAAGCTCATTGATTACATTCCTGGCTTAACTAAGGCTGAGGCTGTGGTGTCTTTTATGAGCACTAGAGCTCAAATTCTAGAAGTGTTGAAGTAACCTAATCATTGCTCAAGAGAGAATGAAATTTCAGGCTGATAAACACAGGAGTGAGAGGTCATTTGAAGTGGGGGATTGGGTTTACTTAAGACTTCAGCCTTATAGGCAACAGTCTTTGACCCATTGAAGGAGTTGGAAGTTGTCTCCCAAATTGTATGGCCCTTTTAAGGTGATTAAGAAGATTGGCCAGGTTGCTTATCAATTGAACCTTCCTCCAGAGTCTAAGTTGTATCCTGTATTCCATGTTTCATTGCTCAAACCCAAATTGGGCCAACATACTTCTCCTGTGCCTACTCTTCCTCCTATTGATGCAAAAGGTCTTTTGTCACCTGAGCCTATAGCTGTGTTGCAGCAGAGAACCAAGTAGCTAAGGAATAGGATTATAAGTGAAGTTTTGGTTCAATGGCATGGCACCACCACTGAAGACGCTACTTGGGAATCACTACACCAATTACAGAATCAATACCCTCAACTTGTGGGCAAGGTTCTTTAAAGGAGGGGAGTATGTTAAGAGTCCAAGTCATTGGCCTTGTCAGCAACAAGTGTAATTAGCTCATTGTAACAGATTAGAATTGTTGTATGTGCTTTAGACAGTTAAAGATAGTTGTTAGAAGTTAGTTACAGGTTCTGCAAGTTATTAAGCTGTTAGACCTGTTAGTTGGTGTGATTGCATTAACAGTTGGAATATGGATATAAGTGTAATCAAGCGGACATGAATAAGAATGACCAGCATATGTTAAACCCTCTCTCTCTCTCTCTCTCTCTCTCTTCCCCTATGTCTCTACCTTTCTCTTACTGTAAGGCCTGGCTGCCTTGAATCAGTCACATAGCTTAGAGTTAGAATTGGGATTCTAACATTTGTTAATAGTGTTTATATATATATATATATATATATATTTTTTTTTTTTTTTTTTTTTTTTGAGGGCAAGGGAGAGAATCATCCACATAACCCATGAGTATTTTATTTTTATTTTTTAATTAAAAAAAAAAAAGCTTTTCAGTGTGCGTGGACTCATTGAAACCACGTCAAGTGATAGTATAGAAATCATTGGGATCTTCTTGATTTGGTGAGGATTTGGAGCTCTTAGCAGCTGGAGAGAGGAGGATTCTTCGGTCGGTGGGGATTTTTTGGGTTCTGATATTCCTTTTGCTACTGCCGATGTATTAACATTGCCATCTCTACGATTTGGCGTCGGGATTGCTAAGGAAATAATAAGATCGATAAGATTCGAGAGCCTGATAGTGGTGATGGGACTTTAGCTTTAACAATGAAGATTTATACACAATATTGTATTGTTTTTCTAATGAGCCGAATCAACCATATCTTTTTTATAAATAAAACAAATCGACAATGAACAAAATTGTGTACTGTGTGTATACTGTATACATACACATGAACAGTATCTTATTATGTGACACTCTTAAAGTAAGTAAACCAACTTAATTATTACTAGTATAAATATGATGAATCAAGAAGTTTGTTAAATTAATATATATGTGGTAATTACTAGTAAGCAAACCAAATTCTTGCTTATATATATGCGGTAATTTGCTTACTTTGGGTGAAGCTTTCTTTGTGGGTGAGTGACTAGTGCACTTTGCTTTGAGTGGTTACTTAGGCGTAGGTCAGCAAATTAAGGTGTCCACGAGTGGTTACTTGCTATGTGATATTTGTGTACATGAGTGTGATTAGCTTGTAACAGAGAGAGCTTCCTTTTGGTGTTGCTCTCTGTACATGAGTGTTGACATTCACGTCTGATTTTTTTTTTTTTTTTTTAGAATCAATTTCTCTAGTAAAATATGTATCCCACTCTTCATTTATAAGACATTCTATTAAAATATTCTAAAATATAATTCTTCTTTATATATTTTCCCAAACTCCCCAATGTCCAATTCTCTCGAGTCTCACCCTAGGCCACCCACATCCAGCAACTCTCAGCCAGATTGAGATCTTATGCAATAATTAGGGTAATTATGCCATGCAATTACCACCTTCATGTAAGATGTAAAAATTGATAAGGTAAAAAAAATAATAATAATAAATAAATAAATAAAATTATCTAATTAACTTTTACATCTCACATGGAGTGGAATTGTATGGTGCTATTGCACCGGATCCAAATCCCTCAGCTAACAAATACTGCAACTACACAAATCTGTCATTGTAGGTGACACCCCATGCTAGAGAGAGAGAGAGAGAGAGAGAGAGAGAGAGAGAGAGAGAGAGAGAGAGAGAGAGAGAGAAAGAAGATGGAAGATTTACAATAAGTTATAGTACTTTATATTTTTTAGTTTTTAAAAAAAAAATAATAATGATGGAAAGAGTGTAAGATTTCTTTTGTATTGTGATGTTTAACTATAGTTCTATTTTACATCAATTTAAAAGGGTTCAATGTGAATGCCCTCATATAACCGATAAATGCCATACTTATTACACAAAATTACTACTTTTATGAGGTGTGAAAAGAGATTGATAGATACCTTACTTCCAATTTCTTTCCTTGGAAAAGCTTATTTTCCAAATCAATAAAATACTATAATTATAGAGTTTATTCAATCGGGAATTTTAGTCCATAGCCTAATTTCACCAAATAAAAGACGATTGGCAATTGGGCATAGTCATCTACCAAAAAATGTTAGTGCCACGATAAGTCAGCACAACGTTTTGCCACAATTTTTTCATATAATGAATTTGTGAGTAGGCAAAAAAAAAAAAAAATTAGTGAGTTTATGAAAGTTTATGACTCGTTAAATGTGCATAAATTGTAACAAAAGTTGTGTTATTTGATTTAGTCTTAACATTGTTGCAACCTACCAAGTTGGCATCACTGTATGTGTTTTGAAAAATCTTCTTCGAGATAGCTTTCGTTATTGTTCTGTCAGTTATCTGTCAGCATCTTAATTAACAATGATATTTTGTCATCATTAAAAGAGACGCCACCCCATCTGGAATAAAAAAAAGGAATCATCCATGTTGAACTGTCCTCTGTAACTAGACAAGGCCCATGGCCCCCAAATCGTGAATGATTCTACAAAAAAATTTAAGACCATAAACTTTATACCACAGTTTGCCAATTCTATCCCATCGCTAGTCACGAAAGAAGGACAAAAATTGAGAAGTCGATGTGAAAGTAACAGTCATATAAAATAATTGATAAATAGTAAATAATACAATGAGTAATATGAGAGGAATCTTAAAGCCCTAGTTACAGTAAATAGTTTTTTAAACATCTAGATTTAATACACCATAAAATGTAAGTTGTAGTCTTAAAATCTCAAAATTTCAACTTTTGCCTTAAAAAAGCTATTTCAAAAGTTCTTTTAGTGAAATTGCTGAACGTTTGTCAATCTCAACTAAAACAGCTTTTAACTCCTTTAAAGTACTTTTCGACTCCTTCCTTCAAAATGGGAGTCTATTACTCAAATTTCTTTCTTTTGCATGTTATTTACAATCTTGATCGAGGTATTATTTGGGATTTTTGAAATACACCTTATGTGATAATTCACAATAATAAAATGAACTTGTTTATTAAAAAAATAGGACATAAATTTCAAAAAAGATGCGAAAAAAGATAGTTTTTATATTAGGTTCTTTGTATTTATCGGTTTGAAATAGTACCCTCAATAATATTGGAGAAATACTTGGATAATTTTCCATCTTGATCACATCATGGTTAAGTGGAATGGTAGAAATTGGCATGGAAAGTTTGTTCCGCTAATTTCCAAAGGAAGGCCAATCAGATGTAGAATCTTTTTTTTTTCTTTGGGGATCCAAGGATGGACCATTGATTTATTGACTGAGTCAAAGATAACGAAAGAAAACAAGTAAGGAGAAAGAAAAAAGAGTTAGGTTTCTACTTTCTACCCACTAAATTCTCTCCAACTTACTCATTTTCTTCCTAGGATTTCACACAATTTGCACATTTGATATGATTAGATTACATTATTTACACAGCCCATCATCAGAACTTAGTGAAAAGTAATCAAATTATCAATTGTCACGTTCCTAAGTTATGTCAAAGTGTATGATTCTAGACTTTTTGTTTCACTTAATTTTCTACAACACAAAATCCTAGAGAAGTATAATAAACTATAAATCATGCTACAAGGATAAATAGGAAGAATTTCTGATACAAATACAAAATCAACCATCAACAATATTTGGGACACAACAAATTTCATAATTTTTTTTACAACTTGTTGATAAATCATAATTAGTACTTCACTTACAAATAAGATCATCATTGACATCACTGTTATTATACATCAATCTCAATCTATCACCTCAATAGTAATTAAAGAAAAAATAATTGTCAAATTTGTTGTGTTATTAGACTTAGTGGCCGTTTGGATACAGCTTTTTAATCCCCAACATCTGTGTTTTGGCTTTTTTCTTTTTCTTTTTTTTTTTTTCTTTTTTTTGAGAAGAGTGTTTCACGTGATTATGCACTGTTTAGTAGGTCTCGTGAACAGTACTTTATTCAAAAAAAAAAAAAAACCTTTAAAACTGGGTCTCATAGTACTATTCACACATTTAACAATTATTTTGCTACAGTGTTTTCAGTTTTCAGCAAAATAAGCAGTATCCAAATAAACCTGTGTTACAGTATTTTGCTACAGTTTGGCTAGCTTATTTTTTGCAACTTATTTTACTATTCAGCTTATTTTTATTACTATTCATGAGTCTCACTGCACTTTTTGGTACTATTCATGGATCTCACTGTACTATGTCAACTAATATTTACCTTTATCTATAATACTTATAATAAAAAAAAATTAATTCTCAGCTAAATTAGCAGATCCCAAACAATCCCTTAATAACCAATTTTTCACAACCTTCTTCGTAATTTGCAAAGATTATAAGTATTAAATATTTTTGTTTTTAATACAAAATTATGAGCCACCAGTATTGGCCTGTGCTGTAGCTGAAATTTTATCACAAATATCTGGAGAAGAATCGTCTTCAATGCCCACACTTATAGTCCCATTTGTCCTGGCATCATCAAAGCTTAAGTGGGAAAGCAAAACTCTAACAACAACAAGAAGAAGAAAGTTTTTTTTTTTTTTTTTTTTTTTTGGCTGAATAGATTATAAGTATAAAAAACTATAAATTGACTACAGCAACATCACCGTTTATAAATGTCAAATTTCTGGCCTGTATTTTGCTAATTTGCTTTATGTAAATCTCCTTTTTACCCCAAAAAAAAATCACCTTTTTATAAATAGAAAAGTAATAGTAAATCAGAACTATGGCAGAGAAAGTCCATAAACAAATGTTATTGAGAAAGCGCAGTTGCAAATATAAATAGATCACCATCTATAGAATAAGAGGAATCATACACTCGCTTTTATATCCATTAAAACTCCAATGGCTTTTCTTGCATGGCTAAAGGAGAGCTTCCAACCCTTCTTACTCTACGCATCCATTTTCCTAGTGGTGTTGCTGAATATTTTCTTGAAGTCGAAATCAGGAAAAAGAAAATTCAATCTCCCACCAAATCCTCCAAAGCTACCTATCATTGGTAATCTTCACCAACTTGGCAACATGCCTCATCTCTCTCTCCAGTGTCTTGCTCAAAAGTTTGGACCAATCATGTACCTTCAACTTGGTGAGGTCCCAACAGTTGTGGTTTCCTCAGCTAGGCTAGCCAAGGAAGTAATGAAAACCCATGATCTGGCACTGTCAAGCCGTCCACAAATCTTTTCAGCCAAGCACCTCTTCTATGATTGCACTGATGTTGTTTTTTCCCCATATGGTGCATATTGGAGGCATATTAGAAAAATATGCATACTTGAACTACTAAGTGCCAAAAGGGTTCAATCATATAGCTTTGTTAGAGAAGAAGAAGTAGCACGTTTGGTATGTAGAGTTGCTGAATCATATCCCAGCACCACCAATCTAACCAAGATGCTTGGACTATATGCAAATGATGTCCTTTGCAGGGTTGCATTTGGGAGGGATTTCTCAGCAGGAGGAGAATATGATCGTCATGGTTTCCAAAAGATGCTTGAGGAGTATCAAGTTTTGCTTGGAGGATTTAGCATAGGAGATTTCTTCCCTTCCATGGAGTTTATACACAGCTTAACAGGCATGAAATCAAGACTTCAGAGTACTTTTCAACGCTTTGATAAACTCTTTGACCAGTTGCTGACTGAGCATGCAAATCCCAAAAGAGAAAAAGAGGAGAATAAGGATCTTGTGGATGTTTTACTCGATATACAGAAGGATGGCTCTGATGAAATGCCACTCACCACAGATAATATTAAAGCCATCATCTTGGTCAGTGAACACTTACTCTTCCTTCATAGCCATAAAGTCCCAACTTACAAATTGCTGTTGAATAGTTTTGAGTAATGTTAGATAAATAATTTCACATCCAGCCTACTTGTCATTGAAGCAATATCACTTCCATATGAACTCACATTACTTTTATTAACACCAATCACAAAATGCTACTTCAGTCTTATCTTATTCATAAATGACTGACATGACATGTTGTCATAGGAGAAATCAATTTCACATATTAGCACCAACCATAACATGTCACTTCACTAATTGTAAAATAATTTTGTGATTTAGGACTTATTGGAAAGGCTTAGCATGCATGTTACACTGATTAGTATTGTTACTGCAATTTCAGGATATGTTTGCTGCAGGAACTGATACAACTTTCATCACCCTTGACTGGGGAATGACAGAACTTATCATGAACCCTAAAGTCCTGCAAAGGGCACAAGCTGAAGTCCAAAGCATTGTTGGGGAGAGAAGAGCTGTTTTGGAGAGTGATCTGCCTCAGCTACACTATATGAAAGCTGTCATCAAAGAGATCTTTCGATTGCATCCTCCTGCTCCAGTATTAGTCCCAAGAGAATCCATGGAAGAAGTGAACATTGATGGCTACAATATTCCAGCCAAAACACGGTTTTTTGTCAATGCTTGGGCAATAGGGAGAGACCCAGAATCTTGGGAAAATCCGTATGTATTTGAACCAGAAAGATTTATATGTAGCACTGTTGATTACAAGGGACAGCATTTTGAGCTGATACCTTTTGGTGCCGGTAGAAGAAGCTGCCCAGCTATCACATTTGGAACAGCAAGTGTTGAGCTTGCTCTGGCTCAACTTCTCCACAGCTTTGATTGGGAGCTTCCCCCAGGTATTACAGCTAAAGATTTAGATATGACAGAGGTTTTTGGCATCACAATGCATAGGATAGCTGATCTGATTGTGATTGCCAAACCACGCTTTCCCTTGGACCATGCAAATGATAATCCAAAGATTTAGTCATCTGTTCATCCATGCCAAAAGAGGAGAAATACAAAGTACTCTGCCAAACAGGAGGAGAAATAGATATTGACTTTCCTAATCAATATGTTAGAGCAAGCAGGGGAGGTAGCCCACAAGGTATTATGGAATAAAAATATCTGATGTCTTGCCTCAATCTCATATAATGCATTTTCTGCATTTGAAACAAGAGCAATACTAAGGACAATTTTTTTTCAAATTTGTTAAGGTGCCAAGATGTGAGCTTGATAATGAAACTTCAATTTTATGTGGACATTACTTTATTATGCATCAATCATAATAGATCGTGTTAACTTATGAAAAATTGGTGTCCTAGACTTGGTGAAATAAGGAAACTGGTAATTCTTGAGCTTGCATCTGCATATGAACCTAAAGGCCTGAACAATTCCATTGATTCACACGGTAGTATATGTTAATCACGTAAGGATAAAGAATTTAATTGTGTTACAGAAAGTAATAATCAAAAATCAAGTCAAGCACTTACTGTCTTCCAAGCTAAAGATGTACTGGATGAAGAGATGTAGACACTTTGGTAAGCTAACACCTGCAATCATTAGATCTTCAACCCACAAACACACCTTCATTCCACTCCACTCTAACGGAGGGAGGAGGTGCTTTTTGAGATAAATCTAATTGGCACAAGGAAATGAGGACACATAGTCACCAAGTCATGGACTTTAATTCAATAAGTCATTTGCGTTCCAACCAGCAACAAGACAAGCCCTAGCTTTTCATGGTTCAATGTGAGTACAATAAATCAGCAAAGGCTAGTGTTGCCATCATCTTCTGGTTTGGTAGAATGCTTGGTGAGATTGTGAATTGGGCAACTAGCATGTATACTTTAATGCATAATAATAGAGCTGGCCGTCAACCTACAACTACCCTCCTCCTTTTCCTGGGCTTGGGATCGGCTATGAACAAAATATATAACAGTACGCACAGAAACAGACACCAAGTACAAACAATGCCTTATATTTTATTGATCTATAGCACTGAATTATATATTTTTCCATTTGAATAAAAAATAAAACAAGAAGTCTCAGTCGATTTATTTTTCTCCTTTTATTATATTTTTCTATAGGAAAAAAAATAGATTAGATTGTTACCCAAGAAATTCGAAGCCCCTGCCAATTCCAGAAAGTTTAAAAGGTTGAGGACCTTCTCTAATAAGTCATAAGATCCTGTGCCACACAAGATGAAACTCATTATATTATTCACTGATTCATGTTTGATCGACAGAAAGCAATAAGAAAGAAAAGGGAATTTATTACTAACCATAAAAATAAGAAAGAACGTGATATAGAATCATTATAAAAAAGAAGTTCCTCGACCACTCATAACAAATACTTCCTCTCCAGCATTATACATTAGTTCACAAGCAGCTATAGAGATCTGCCAGTGTAATATAGTCCAGAATGAGAGGTGATGAAATAGCATACAACATTCTGTTTGTTACACCTCTTATTATATTCGAGTATGATTCTTCAACATCTAGTCAAGTTCTAAATGACTTACCTCTGTTGCTTGTTTAGGTTGGAATTCATGTTATTCCAAGAACATGAATTCAAACCTAAACAAGCAACTGAGGTAAGTCATATAGAACCTGACCATGGGACAGCCACTGTCTGGAGAAAGATCACATGGTTTACAACTGAATTGAATAAAATAAAATAAAAAAATAAAAAAAAAACCTGCAAAACTGGAAGTATGCATTATACTTGCTTATCCCTTATATTAGTGTTTCATGCTCAGTGATGACTCAGCCTCTCTATGGCTTTAATGGATCGCTAAGATCTCTCCATAAAATAGTTTTTGTGAAGAAAATATAAGCATTGACTAGTGCAATCTTTCATAGGCTAAGAAATTAACTTCTATCACCATTACTAAAAGCCTTTTCAGCCAATGGTTTAGCGTTATTCGGACATTCCTTGAATTTCAAACAGTCAATTCCACATATTCAATGCTAAATATACTATTATTTATATTCTCACAATACAATAATAAGTAAGGCCTGTGTGAAAAGTTGGGGGACATAATAAAACAGACAACATAAAATCTTAGTTGTTATATATTCTTGAATGTAATGATTTGCTGAGAATAACGAAACATAATCTACACAAAGTCCAAGCCTCCAAGGAAACTTATCCTAATAATTCAAAGGAGGCTCTTAGGCATGAGCATAAAATGCTAAAACCGTCAAGGGTGAACGCACCTAGATTACCTGGCACCTGGTTTTGGCGGGTGAGGTCAATTACCCATAAGTCTTACTAGTAAGAGGTGATTCCAAAGGGATATTCTTTTGAAAGGTTCCCTACTTTATTAAAACCCAAAAAAAGTTTCAAAGGAACTACGTTTCTATTATAGTCAAATATGGCATATTCCATGTCATACAAGCCTCCAAACACCAAAATTACTACTATCTTGACACAAGCGAGACATGATATTGATGTTAATCAATGACCATTCATGATGTGATCCTTTTTTTTTATATAAGTATTCATGATATGATCCTTTACTACTGATGCATTAAAAACAAAATCAAGTCTCAAAGGCAGGATAGAAATAGTTGTTCGATACCCATCACAAAAGTTGTGATATGTCGCGACTGAGTTCCAGCGTCAAGCTTGTTATCAACATCAAAGATTGGAATACAGGTTGAGCCTTTAACCCATGCCTTCAAAAGAGGGAAAAGGAAATGATAATTCAGGAGTCATGGTAGAGACATTATTCTTTGTAATAATGTCCTAAGAAAAGGAAAAAGGAATAGAACATAGTTCAAGAGTAAAAAATTGAGAGAACCAGTTTAGCAATGAGAAATATTTACATGAGACTAATTAATCTACCACAATAATTGGATAAGATGCGTGCAATATATGGTCTTTACCACTATTGCAAGCTGTCACAACAATCACCAAATAAACCATAAAACACATAAAATTTGTTGAATGATATTGCATGTTTATGTGGAACTGATAAGCATTGAGCCAAAAATAATATTCAAAAACAAAAAGTGAGAGTAGACCTGTCCACCATTTTGTGTTCAGTAGAGGGATGAACATCAAGTTGGGTTTCATTAGGAACTCTCACTTTTTCTTCCCTGACCTATGGAAAACAGTAAAAACATGTTCCTGAGCCTTGCAATTTGAATTCATTTGGAAAGAGGTGCTTTGATCACCTCAAAGTGAATAAACTGCAATTGATACAAAGATCAGCATAATCAATTTATCTAAATGATGGCTGCAAAGTTAGGCCTCATTGGCCAAGATATGGCCCAAGAAAGACAAAGGGGTCTTTACAAATCTCAAATTATGCATCTTGCTCAACCTCTTTTACAATGGATATAGAGTCAGAATATTAAGTGAAGCCCCAAAGAACTGAAATATTAATCTTAGAGATCATACATGTCAAAGCACTCATACCTTTCATGAACTCTTAACAACCAATGAGTTGCAAATACATGTCTGGTCCAAGATAAATTAATTTAAAAAATGAGTATCTAAACAATCTTCTTAGTAATTATCATTAAATTTCATTATAATCGAAAATCATTTCTGAAAATACTACAGTCTACCTATACATGTGGTGCCTTGTTCAAATGAGAAGGGCATTGCCTATGAATTTCCTGGGCGATTGTTTGACAATACTGACATAGTGACATATATCATCTTTTATGTTCATTTCTACATGCCAGCACATGCTAAAGTCAACACATTTGGAGAGAGAATCCAGATTATCCCATTTTCTTTCACTTGTTAATTTTCCTATCTATTGGAATCTTCCCAAGCAATGTGATATAGTCTATAGATTACAGAACCACCACTTAATTAATGGTGACTTCAATTATAAGCAGACCCAATAAATTCAATTTTAGGCAGGTTCATGCTAGTGATCAAAACCATAGTTCACTTAAAGCAAAACATTGCAATCCTTAAAAACCAAAGTGCTCAGTTAGCAAAAACAACATTTAGCTGCCCTACTAACCCATCTACTCCAGGCCCGAAAGAAAGACATAAATGCTGTTACTTTGGAATTCAAAACACCAGAGCTTCCCATCTCTTCCTGGCAGCAGCCGTATCTTTCATTTGGATAGTACTTCATTGCTGAATTAGATACAAAGACAACCCACATTAGAAACAATGAGCAATATAACAACCACAAAAGGTCCATTGGTTACTGTGAAAATATAGTAAAAGAAAACTCAATATTGAATCCTAAGCCTTCCATAATTCACAGCATATTCTCTCAGTCAAGCTGATAAATTGTCATCAAGTAAAACAAAAACAACCAAAAAGACAGAAACTTCAACTTTTCTTTTCTTTTCTTTCATCTTCTTAGAACCCAAACATATACAAAAACAAAACACCCATAAAAAAAAATAAACGAAACCCATTAATCAGAACAAGGAAAGGTTGGAAATTTTCCATACCAAAACTTGGGTTTTCAAGAGGCTCAGAGAAAGTTGTCTAAAAAAATGCAAAAGACACTTCAATATATAAAGTAAGGATTTGTTTATCCAGGATAATGTTCTGCTCGGAACAGCATTAATCCTGGTAAGAACCACTTCTTTTGGATTATTTTTTTGTTTATTGCCACAGAATATATATATATATATATATATATATATATATCTTTACACAAATTTTTAAACTTTCTAAAACTGTCATGTTTTTTATTTAAATAATTTGAAATTTTAAAATACAAACGGATAAGAAAGGGAATTAACTATGTTTAAAAAAGTTCTTAAGTTTTAAGCTTTTTTATTTCTCTCTAAATTACCAAATTTTGTTTCTCAAAAGAAAAATACTAAATTCTATTTTAAATTCAAATTTTCAAAATTTTATCAACTCTCATGTAAAGAAAGATTCTAAAAATTAGGACATTATTTTATCTCACTTTTAAACATTGTTTAAAAAATACTCATAATTATTTTTTATATTTTTTTAGACAGATGAAAAAAATAAAAAATAAGAAAGAACTTCATCGCACATGCAAAGCATTTGTGATGGGACTAGTCTGAGTGTGTGTTTGTGTGTGTGTGTGTGTGTGTGTATTTCGTTGATAAAAAAATTTCATTATAACAAAGGCCAAAAAATAAACAGAATATTTTTTTTTTCAAAACAAATAAGTCTTAGGTGGTCATATTTTGTGTTTGCTTATCTAATTTATAAATCATACACTCCAACTTTAGCCTATTTTATTTTCATTTTCGTTTGTATGATTTAGATTTTTCAAATAACAGTCAGTTTGTTTCAACGAAATTGACTCATTTTTTTGTGTTTGATTATGATCTTAAAAATTAGTTTTAAAAAAAGATTTTTTTTTTGTAGTTACTAAAGAATATCAATATTTATTGTTATTAAAACAATTATAAGAAAAACATTTTCTTTTTAAAACCATTGAAAAGCCTTAAATTGGAAAATAATGATTTGCTGAGAATAACGAAACATAATCTGTACAAAGTCCAAGCCTCCAAGGAAACTTATCCTAATAATTCAAAGCAGGCTCTTGGGCATGAGCATAAAATGCTAAAACCATCAAGGGTGAACACACCTAGATTTACCTGGCACCTAGTTTTGGCGGGTGAGGTCAATTACCCATAAGTCTTACTAGTAAGAGGTGACTCCAAAGGGATATTCTTTTGAAAGGTTCCCTATTTTATTAAAACCCAAAAAAAGTTTCAAAGGAACTACGTTTCCATTATAGTCACATATGGCATATTCCATGTCATACAAGCCTCCAAACACCAAAATTACTACTATCTTGACGCAAGTGAGACATGATATTGATGTTAATCAATGACCATTCATGATGTGATCCCTTTTTTTTATATAAGTATTCATGATGTGATCCTTTACTACTGATGCATTAAAAACAAAATCAAGTCTCAAAGGCAGGATAGAAATAGTTGTTCGATACCCATCACAAAAGTTGTGATATGTCGCAACTGAGTTCCAGCGTCAAGCTTGTTATCAACATCAAAGATTGGAATACAGGTTGAGCCTTTAACCCATGCACCTTCAAAAGAGGGAAAAGGAAATGATAATTCAGGAGTCATGGTAGAGACATTATTCTTTGTAATAATGTCCTAAGAAAAGGAAAAAGGAATAGAACATAGTTCAAGAGTAAAAAATTGAGAGAACCAGTTTAGCAATGAGAAGTATTTACATGAGACTAATTAATCTACCACAATAATTGGATAAGATGCGTGCAATATATGGTCTTTACCACTATTGCAAGCTATCACAACAATCACCAAATAAACTATAAAACACATAAAATTTGTTGAATGATATTGCACGTTTATGTGGAACTGATAAGCATTGAGCCAAAAATAATATTCAAAAACAAAAAGTGAGAGTAGACCTGTCCACCATTTTGTGTTCAGTAGAGGGATGAACATCAAGTTGGGTTTCGTTAGATAGCTGAATTACATACCCAGCTTCCCCAGGTGTAGGAACTCTCACTTTTTCTTCCCTGACCTATGGAAAACAGTAAAAACATGTTCCTGAGCCTTGCAATTTGAATTCATTTGGAAAGAGGTGCTTTGATCACCTCAAAGTGAATAAACTGCAATTGATACAAAGATCAGCATAATCAATTTATCTAAATGATGGCTGCAAAGTTAGGCCTCATTGACCAAGATATGGCCCAAGAAAGACAAAGGTGTCTTTACAAATCTCAAATTATGCATCTTGCTCAACCTCTTTTACAATGGATATAGAGTCAGAATATTAAGTGAAGCCCCAAAGAACTGAAATATTAATCTTAGAGATCATACATGTCAAAGCACTCATACCTTTCATGAACTCTTAACAACCAATGAGTTGCAAATAAATGTCTGGTCCAAGATTAATTAATTTAAAAAATGAGTATCTAAACAATCTTCTTAGTAATTATCATTAAATTTCATTATAATCAAAAATCATTTCTGAAAATACTACAGTCTACCTATACATGTGGTGCCTTGTTCAAATGAGAAGGGCATTGCCTATGAATTTCCTGGGCGATTGTTTGACAATACTGACATAGTGACATATATCATCTTTTATGTTCATTTCTACATGCCAGCACATGCTAAAGTCAACACATTTGGAGAGAGAATCCAGATTATCCCATTTTCTTTCACTTGTTAATTTTCCTATCTATTGGAATCTTCCCAAGCAATGTGATATAGTCTATAGATTACAGAACCACCACTTAATTAATGGTGACTTCAATTATAAGCAGACCCAATAAATTCAATTTTAGGCAGGTTCATGCTAGTGATCAAAACCATAGTTCACTTAAAGCAAGACATTGCAATCCTTAAAAACCAAAGTGCTCAGTTAGCAAAAACAACATTTAGCTTCCCTACTAACCCATCTACTCCGGGCCCGAAAGAAAGACATAAATGCTGTTACTTTGGAATTCAAAACACCATAGCTTCCCATCTCTTCCTGGCAGCAGCCGTATCTTTCATTTGGATAGTACTTCATTGCTGAATTAGATACAAAGACAACCCACATTAGAAACAATGAGCAATATAACAACCACAAAAGGTCCATTGGTTACTGTGAAAATATAGTAAAAGAAAACTCAATATTGAATCCTAAGCCTTCCATAATTCACAGCATATTCACTCAGTCAAGCTGATAATTTGTCATCAAGTCAAACAAAAACAACCAAAAAGACAGAAACTTTAACTTTTCTTTTCTTTTCTTTCATCTTCTTAGAACCCAAACATAGACAAAAACAAAACACCCATAAAAAAATAAACGAAACCCATTAATCAGAACAAGGGAAGGTTGGAAATTTTGCATACCAAAACTTGGGTTTTCAGAGAGGGTCAGAGTTTCAGAGAAAATAGTCTAAAAAAATGCAAAAGACTTGAATATATAAAGTAAGGATTTGTTTATCCAGGATAATGTTCTGCTCGGAACAGCATTAATCCTGGTAAGAACCACTTCTTTTGGATTTTTTTTTTTTGTTTATTGCCATAGAAAATATATAAATAAATAAATATATATATATATATATATATATATATATATCTTTATATCTTTACACAAATTTTTAAACTTTCTAAAACTATCATGTTTTTTATTTAAATAATTTGAAATTTTAAAATACAGACGGATAAGAAAGGTAATTAACTATTTTTAAAAAAGTTCTTAAGTTTTAAGCTTTTTCTTTTCTCTCTAAATTACCAAATTTTGTTTCTCAAAAGAAAAATACCAAATTTTATTTTAAATTTAAATTTTCAAACTTTTATCAACTCTTACCTAGAGAAAGATTCTAAAAATTAGGACATTATTTTATCTCACTTTTAAACATTATTTAAAAAATACTCACAATTATTTTATATAATTTTTTAGACAGATGAAAAAAATAAAAAATAAGAAAGAACTTCATCGCACATGCAAAGCATTTGTGATGGGACTAGTCTGTGTGTATGTGTGTAAATATATATATATATATATATATTTCGTTGATAAAAAATTTTTATTATAACAAAGGCCAAAAAATAAACAGAATATTTTTTTTTTCAAAACAAATAAGTCTTAGGTGGTCATATTTTGTGTTTGCTTAGCTAATTTATAAATCGTACACTCAAACTTTAGCCTATTTTATTTTCATTTTCGTTTGTTTGATTTAGATTTTTCAAATAACAGTCAGTTTGTTTCAACGAAATTGACTCATTTTTTTATGTTTGATTATGATCTTAAAAATTAGTTTTAAAAAAAGACTTTTTTTTTTTAGTTACTAAAGAATATCAATATTTATTGTTATTAAAACAATTATAAGAAAAACATTTTCTTTTTAAAACCATTGAAAAGCCTTAAATTGGAAAATATACCCTAAATTTGCAATCCATGCAAAAAGTTAGAAAGGAAACTAATTGATTTGAGTAAAAAATGTAATATGACTCAAAGTCAACAATTAATAAAGTGTTTGTGGGGGCCAGAGCCCAAATTTGGTCCTCCAAGGACCAAGGACCTCCTCTGACAACTAGGCACGGGCCATAACCAAATCTCATCAGCCCAAATGAGCCCCAGCAAGGTTTCAACAGCAAAGACGCATACTTGGAACATGGCAACCATGGAAATTGGGAGGTGACTAAGGAAAAACTGTCACCCTCACATTTAATGCACTGCAGCCACTTTTCTGACCGCATTTATGTGGAGGAGACTCTCAAACAGTGCTGCCTTGGCTACTACAACTCACGGGAGGCTGAATATGGTGGCTGATGGGACAGGTACTCAAGTGGTAGCGTGGATAATCAACAAGTGGAGGCTCAGGATCACCCGAGTAGAGGGTATATAATGTAAAAACAACCCCTGGAGAAAGGGGGGGATTTTTTCTTTTTGGAGAGATAAAGTCTTAAGGTTGAATAGAGAAAGAGAAAACTCCTCGAACGTGGCCGAGGACATTTGTCTTAAAGAAACGCTAACAGTTTTATTCTTCTGTGGCCTTAACAGCATTGGCCCGTTATCCGGCTCGCACTAGCCAGGCCCTCCAACCCATTTCTCTATAAATTTATTGTTTGGGATTCTTAGATTTGGGCTCTAGCACCTCTCCAGGCCCAGAACTCAAATCTCGAAGCCCCACAATTGGCGCCGTCTGTGGGGAAGGCTTTGCGAAGTAGCGAGTATAACAGACAAACATGGTGAGGTCAAATTCACGTCAAGCAGAATCAGCTGAGTCTCAGCACCAGGATGGTTTCTTAAGCCTCGAGCGTGAAAAAGACCGCGAGGCCAATGCATGTACCGTGCATGGCGATGGAAGCCGCCCCCAAACAAGGAGTCATGCCTCTCGGAGGTCCCGCAACAACAGGGCTCTGCAGCTGCAGATCAACCAGTTGAAGAAAAAGCTGCGCAACGCCCGACGAAAGCGAGACTCATCCAGCTCCAATGGCTCCTCTGAGGATGAAAGGGATGGTGACTACAGGCGAAGGTCAAGAACTCCCACGAGCGGGACTTTCTCCCACTCAGAGGAGTACCATCGCGGGCATAAGCACGAGCACGGGCATAAGCACGAGGGCTCATCTCACAGAGGCCCGGGAAGCGATGCCATGAGTAAAGCATTGCACTAGATCTCCAAGTCACCGTTCACCCATAAGATCGAGGCAGCAAGACTCCCACGGCGTTTCCACCAGCCTACGTTCACCATGTATAATGGTCGAACAGACCCCGTGGGGCACGTCAGTCATTTCAACCAGAGGATGGCGATCCACTCCAAGAACGAGGTGCTGATGTGCAAAGTTTTTCCATCCAGCCTGGGACCCGTGGCAATGAGGTGGTTCGACGCCCTGAAGGCCGAATCTATAGACTCATTCTAGGAGCTAGTCAGGGCATTTGGCTCCCGCTTCGTCACATGCAGCAGAGTCCCCTGGCCTTTAGGCTCGCTACTGTCCCTGGCTATGCAAGAAGGGAAGACCCTTAAGACCTACTCAGACCGATACTGGGAGATGTTTAACGAAATAGACGGAGAATTCAATGATGTCGCTATCAGCACTTTCAAGCGAGTCAAGGAGGACCAGCTGCAGGGGAGAGGAAATGCCAAGGTTATCCCCCAGGAGCGTAGGGATTTCAGGTCGGACAGATACAATGAGAGCCGGGCGAAGAGAGAGCCCGTCAAGCAGATAGTTAACACCGTGTTCCAAGAACCAGTACACCAAGTCCTGAAAAAAATCAAGCACGAACCGTTCTTCAAATGGCCACCCAAGATGGCCGAGGATCCTATGAAACGTAACAGGAACCTGTATTGCCAATACCGTCAAGAGCCAGGGCACGCCACCGAGGACTGCAGGAACCTGCGGAACCATCTAGACTAGCTTGTCCGAGAAGGACGGCTAGGACACCTCCTGCATCATATCAGTGGCGCGCAAAACAAGGCCCGTGCCAACATGATCATGAGGCCTCCGGTGGGCACGATTAACGTCATTCTCACAGCCCCCGGGAGGACCGGCTCGTACCCGTCAAGAGTGATCTCTGTGACCTGCCCCATGACCGAGGACAGCGCTTCGAGTCAGAAGAAGGCTAGAGTGGACGACACGCCAGTCCTGAGCTTTTCCGAGGAGGACAAAATCGAAACCATACAGCCTCATGACGACGCGTTAGTGGTGACGCTTAGGATTGCTGGGTATAACGTGAAAAGAGTAATGGTAGACAGCGGAAGCGGCGCCGAGATCATGTATCCTGACCTCTACAATGGACTTGGCCTTAAGCCCGAAGACCTGGCCCCTTACGCCTCTCCTCTCGTTAGCTTTGATGGAAAAATAGTCGTTCCGAAAGGCCAGATCAGATTGCCCGTCCAGGGGGGACCGGAGGTGGTGGAAGTAGACTTCATCGTGGTGGACATATATTCACCCTACACTGCCATCGTTGCTAAACCCTGGCTCCATACGTTAGGGGCCGTCGCCTCCACCCTGCACCAAAAGGTGAAGTTTCCCTCCGGAGGGCAGGTTATGGAAATCGTCGGGTGTCAAGCCACAGCAAGACAATGCTTGGTGGTGGCAATCGCATACCGGCCTGAGGCAGAGCCTTCAACCTCCGCCCAAAATGGCTTATAGCAATTAAAGGGTCCGGGATCACCACCCGAGGAGCCCGCCGAGGGGGCAAGGTGCGAGGAGCTGGAGAAAGTGGTGATCGGTGAGGACCCAGAAAGATTCTTCCAAATTGGCTCTCAACTGCCCCCTCAGGAGAAGAACGAGCTGGCCGAGCTCTTTAGGGAAAATCTGGACGTGTTCGCATGGGATGCTCACGAGGCCCTAGGGGTTGACCCGAGCTTCGCATGCCACCACCTGAATGTCAACCCCTTCATCACCCCGAAAAAGCAACCTCCTCGATGCCCGTCCAAAGAGCATGCCAACGCTGTGAGGGCCGAAGTGGCGAAGCTCAAGAAGGCAGGGGCTATCAAGTAAGTTTTCTATCCCGAATGGCTGGCCAACACAGTCGTCGTCAAGAAAAAGAGCGGCAAATGGCGAGTCTGCGTAGACTTCATAGACCTGAATAAGGCTTATCCAAAGGATCCCTTCCCCATGCTTCGGATAAACCAGCTAGTAGACGCCACCGCGGGCCATCCGCGAATGAGCTTCTTAGATGCCTTCTAAGGGTACCACCAGATCCCGTTAGCCCTAGAAGACCAAGAGAAGATCGCTTTCGTCACGCCCACCGGAAAGTGATGCCCTTCGAACTGAAGAACGTGGGGTCCACTTACCAACGGATGATGACCAGGATGTTCGAGCCACAATTGGGTAGGAACGTGGAAGTGTACATAAACAACATGGTGGTAAAGAGCAAGGAGGTGTCCGACCACGTACAAGATCTCAAAGGTGTCTTTGAAATCCTCAGGATGCATAAGCTGCGCCTCAACGCCTCCAAATGCTAGTTTGGAGTTGGATCGGGGAAATTCTTAGGCTACATGGTCACCCACAGAGAGATTGAAGTCAACCCCGACCAGATCAGAGTGATTAATAGCCTGCAGCCGCCCCGGAACCCCAAAGAGGTTCAGAAACTCACGGGAATGATTGCCGCCCTGAACCGATTCATTTCTCGGTCAGCGGACAGATGCAGGCCATTCTTCCTCCTGATGAACAAATGGAAAGGGTATGAATGGACCGAAGAGTGCAACTTGGCCTTCCGACTGCTCAAGGAATACCTCTCTCGGCCACCAATCATGTCCAGCCCTGAGGCCGATGAAGTCCTGTTCGCCTACATTGCCGTGGCACCGCACGCAATAAGCCTAGTACTGGTACGTGTGGACAATGGGATACAGCGGCCGGTCTATTACGTGAGCAAGTTGCTACACGAGGTTGAGATCCGCTACTTACCCCTGGAGAAGGCCATCCTGGCAGTGGTTCACGCCACGCAAAAACTCCCTCACTACTTTCAAGCTCACACGATCATCATTTTGATGCAGCTTCCACTCAAGTTCGTACTTCAGAGTGCTGACTATACGGGGAGAGTTGCCAAGTGGGGAACGATTCTGGGGGCTTTCGACATCAAATATATGCCCCGCACCTCGGTCAAGGGGAAAGTCCTCACAGATCTAGTGGCCGAATTCGCTGAACCTCCTTTAGAAGGGATAATTGAGGCACCTGACGCTGACCTCAAGTCAGTCGGCCTTGCCTCCCTCCAATGTTCTGCTTGTTGGAAGGTATAAATCGATGGAGCATCGAACTAGAGGGGTTCCGGAGTGGGGCTAGTCCTAACTTCTCCCGAGGGGCTCATCATCGAAAAAGCATTACGGCTAGGCTTCTTGGCCACGAATAACGAGGCCGAGTATGAGGCCCTACTGAAAGGGATGTCGATGGTGAAAAAGCTAGGCGGAAAAAAGGTAAGTATATTCTCAGACTCGGGGTTGGTCGTAGGCCAAGTAAACGGAGAACTAGAAGCAAGAGATGATAGAATGCAAGGATATCTCGGCCGAGCCAAAATTCTGGAGTCCTGTTTTGACACCTTCACCCTGCAGCACGTCCCTAGAAGCAGGAATACACACGCCGACTCACTAGCCGCGCTAGCCACCTCCTCGGATCAGGGCCTTCCCCAGATCATACTCGCAGAAGACTCGCAAGCGCCCACTAGGATGAAAGAAGACGCAACATGCGTCCACTAAGTCCGGAAGGGGCCCAGCTGGATGGATCCTGTAACACTGTTTTTGAAAGAAGACATTCTACCCGAGGACAAAGGAGAAGCCGATAAGATTCGGAGGAAGTCCTCGCGGTTTTGGCTGTCGCAGGACCAGAGATTATATAGACGATCTTTCTCCGGGCCGTACCTACTATGTGTACACCCCGAAGCAACAGAGTTGCTCCTTGAAGAGTTGCATGAGGGGATTTGTGGGAGTCATACCGAAGGAAGATCCCTATCACACAGAGCCATCACTCAAGGCTATTGGTGGCCCAATATGAAAACAGAAGCACAAGAATACGTGAGGAAATGCGATCAGTGCCAGAGATTCGTACCAAACATACATCAGCTGGGCGGAACCCTTAATCCCCTGTCCAGCCCATCGCCCTTTGCTCAGTGGGGCTTGGACATCGTAGGCCCCTTCCCCAAGGCTGTCGGGAACAAGAAGTTCCTCCTTGTCGGCACAGACTACTTCATCAAGTAGGTAGAGGCTGAACCCCTGGCCAACATCAGAGACGTAGATGTCAAGAAGTTCGTCTGGAGAAACATCGTCACCCGGTTTGGGTTCCCTCACACCCTCATCTCGGATAACGGCCTTCAGTTTGACAGCAAGGCCTTCAGACGCTACTGCAGCGGCCTTGGGATCAAAAACCGCTACTCCACTCCTGCCTACCCCTAAGAGAACGGGCAAGCTGAGGCCGTAAACAAGGCTATAGTAAATGGACTCAAGAAGAGGTTGGACGACACAAAAGGAAAATGGGTGGAAGAGCTACCTCACGTCCTCTGGACATACAGGACTACTCCAAGGAGGTCAATGGGGGAAACCCCCTTCTCATTGACTTATGGGACCGAGGCTGTGATCCCGTTGGAGACCGGTTTCCCAACGCTAAGAACGAGCAATTTCAGTCCGAACACTAACAACGAATTGTTGGAGAGGGGTCTGGACCTAATAGACGAGCAAAGGGAAAGCGCAAGGGTCCAACTGGCGTATTAGCAGAACAAACTCAAACAGAGCTACGACACCCACGTAAAGTTAAGACCCCTAGCAACAGGAGACCTGGTACTGAGGAAAGTCGTGGGCAACACCAAGAACCCAACCTGGGGAAAGCTCGGACCAAACTGGGAAGGCCCCTATCGCATCACTTCGGTGGCAGGTGTAGGTGCATACTACCTTGAAGATTTGGATGAAAGAACTATACCACACCCGTGGAATGTAAATAACCTAAAAATGTGCTATTATTAATAAAAGCTCTCCTTTTCCCTTCCTTGTCTGTCATTCGTCTGATCCGTAACATAAACTTACGATACGCAAGTGTTCAAACAGAACCTAAGTCAACGCAGTGTCCTCGGACCACATTCTTAGGGGAAATTAACACTAAGTTACTTTTTCCAAGTGTTCAAACAGAACCTAAGTCAACGCAGTGTCCTCAGACCACGTTCTTAGGGGAAATTAACACTAAGTTACTTTTTCCAAGTGTTCAAACAGAATCTAAGTCAACGCAGTGTCCTCGGACCACGTTCTTAGGGAAAATTAACACTAAGTTACTTTTTCCAAGTGTTCAAACAAAACCTAAGTCAATGCAGTGTCCTCGGACTACGTTCTTAGGGGAAATTAACACTAAGTTTTTTTTTCCAAGTGTTCAAATAGAACCTAAGTCAACGCAGTGTCCTCGGACCACGTTCTTAGGGGAAATTAACACTAAGTTACTTTTTTCAAGTGTTCAAACAGAACCTAAGTCAACGCAGTGTCCTCGGACCACATTCTTAGGGGAAATTAACACTAAGTTACTCTTCGCAAGTGTTCAAACAGAACTTAAGTCAACGCAGTGTCCTCGGACCACATTCTTAGGGGAAATTAACACTAAGTTACTCTTTTCAAGTGTTTAAACAGAACTTAAGTCAACGCAGTGTCCTCGGACCACGTTCTTAGGGGAAATTAACACTAAGTTAGTTTTTCCAAGTGTTTAAACAGAACCTAAGTCAACGCAGTATCCTTGAACCACGTTCTTAGGGGAAATTAACACAAAGTTACTTTTTCCAATTGTTCAAACAGAACCTAAGTTAACGCAGTGTCCTCAGACCACGTTCTTAGGGGAAATTAACACTAAGTTACTCTTCGCAAGTGTTCAAATAGAACCTAAGTCAACGCAGTGTTCTCGGACTACGTTCTTAGGGGAAATTAACACTAAGTTACTCTTCGCAAGTGTTTAAACAGAACCTAAGTCAATGCAGTGTCCTCGGACCACGTTCTTAGGGGAAATTAACACTAAGTTACTTTTTTCAAGTGTTCAAACAGAACCTAAGTCAACGCAGTGTCCTCAGACCACGTTCTTAGGGGAAATTAACACTAAGTTACTTTTTCCAAGTGTTCAAACAGAACCTAAGTCAACGCAGCGTCCTCGGACCACATTCTTAGGGGAAATTAACACTAAGTTACCTTTTCCGAGTGTTCAAACAGAACATAAGTCAACGCAGTGTCCTCGGACCACGTTCTTAGGGGAAATTAACACTAAGCTACGCTTTTTTTTTTCTTATATATATATATATATATATATAAGTGTTCAAACAGAACATTTTACACGTGTTTAACAAAGGTTACATTATGTAAACGCCTGAATTGATGCGCAAAAGATGCAAAATGAAACTCCTACAACTAAGCCTTCAGCTGGGTCTCCTCGGATTCGGCACCCTTGAGAGGCACATCATCTGCTTTAGGGCCGGCCTTGGCATCCTTGGCCTTGGAGACCACTTCACCGATGGTGAGCTCATCTTCAGAGTTAAGCCTTCAGAGGAGGTTGGCCCTCCTCGCCCGCCTCCACCCCCTCGGGAACCTTGTCGCCAGTGACGGGGCTTCGATGGCAAGGAGGGGCTCAGGGTCAACGACTTCTCTGATATCCTCCGGGAAGAAAATGCTTTCAGCCCTCCTTAGCTCCGAGTTTGCAGGAACCCCCACCCGGTCCATGGCCACGCCCCAGGACTCGGTGCAGTAATCCCTGCACACTACGGCCACCTCCTCGGCAAGCCGCTTCTCTGTGTCATGAACGCCCTCCTCATAGGCAGCCTCCACCGCGGCCTCAGCGGCTTCCCTGGCAGTCCGAGCAGCCTCCCTCACCTTCTGCAGCTCGGCCATCAGGTCAAAGACCTTCTGCTTCTCTGTGGCCAGATTGATCTCCGTGATATGCAGCTGCTGGCGTTGGTCCTCGGCTTGCCTTTCCGCCGTCTTCAGATCGGCCTGAGCGCTATGACGAGCCTTCTCGGCCTCCCTCAGCTTCTGCCTCTCAACCTCTAGGCGAGAGTGAACCTCGGCTTTAACGTCCTCGTTAGCCCTCTTAATCCACTCCTCGGCCACGAAGACTTGTTGAGTGACCTGCACATTGACAACAAACAAAGACAGGAATAGTCAGGATCCGCACGTAAATATAGCCAAGCTAACAACCATTGGGTAATGGTGGACTTACCATAGCAAGGTCCCTCTTCAAAGACATGAAGAGGTCCGGCTGCTTGATGCGCCGGAGGCCTTTCATGTCCCTTAGAAGGAGGAGGGGCTGCTCCAAGGCCTCGGCCAAGGTGCCGGCATGCTCCCTCTGGGACTCCCAGATCGTGGCATCCCAGGGGATACTGGCACCCCCCACCTCCAGCCGGGGGGCCCAGGTGTGCTGCGCACAGCGTAAATCAGCCTTCTCGGTGCGCTCCATTGACTGGTCCCCCTTGTCATGAGGGTCTGTGGACCGTTTTTGTTGCTTCCCCCTTGGAGGTGGCACCTCTCCCTCCTCAAGGGTCTCCACGGGCCTTTTCTTCTTCAAGTTCTCCTTGGCCTTCTGCCCGGGGTCCGTGGGAAGCTTTGGTGGGAGAGGAGGCAGAGTAGAGGCAGCTTAGGCCTTAACAGCCTCCTTAAAAGATGACCTTGCGCCTTTGTTCCTACCGACCATTAACCCTCTCAGGCCAGTTCTCTGCTTCAGATCCATCCCTTCTTCCTCTTCCTCGGAACTGGGGTCTGGCAGAGCTAGTGCCAACCTAGGGCGATGAGCAGCCGATGACCCCTCGGGCTCGTTCTCGGAGTCCGAGATCTCGACTGGCCTCTGAGCGAGCTCCTCTTCAGTCCGAAATTGGTCGATCTCGGCTTCTAAGGACAGGGAGAACGATGCGGGCCCCTCACTTGGAGCAGCTGACTGCCTAGGTACAGATGGGAATGGCAGAGTGACCGGGGGAAGATCCTTGTTGGCTAGAAATTTGGGCCTAGACACGTCTATCCGTGCGAGTCTGGTGCTACCCGCCCTGATAGCCTGGCCAATGTCCTGGAAATCTTGTGACAAAGGTTGGTAGTCTAAGATCAAATGAGCGGCGCACAGCTACCTGTCTTCGCTGACGAATATCTCCGACCTCAGCAGATAGTTGAGCGCTCGGACATTAACCAGGCTTAGCTTCGAAGAGACGTGGTCCTTATTTGCAGCAACATCCGAAAAGAGAGTTCAAATTAGACCAAAGGCAATTACCACCCAAAAGATAGTGACAACAGAAGAAATGAAACAATAAGAATGCAGTCTAAACAGATGTCGTTCTGCCTAAGAAAATTAAAGCCCCGGCCGAGGGGCATTATCCTAATGTGCCCCACCTGGCTTTCCCGCCCTAACCAGACAGGGGAGACCGTCGTGCCATGCTCTAGAGATGACCAGGTAGTCGTCCTTCAAGCCTTTGTTGGACTTGGAAAGGCAGGATATCAGCCTCACCTCCTCGAACCGAGACTTGAGGTAGTACCCCCCTGAGAGGGCATGGAACTCGTATATGTGGGCAACGTCATGCCACGTAAGCCCAAGGTTCATCTGCTTATTGAGGGCGTCTATACTCCCTAAAATCCTAAACATGTTGGGAGCGCACTGGTGGGGGCACAACCGGTGGTTGAGAAGATAATCCTTGGTTATTCTGCCCATAGGGAATGTCATCCCTCCCTCTAGGAAGGCGATCATAGGGATGACAACCTCACCCATCCCTCTACTGGTCAGGACTTGCTCTGAGAAGCAATATTCCAAGCCCACTCCCGATGGAATACGGTACCTAGCCCTAAACCCTTCCATCCCAGACTGAGAATCCACTAGATACTTAAACCAACCCATTCGAACAAGTATGGACAACGGTGGAAATTTTTCCTAACTGAAATGAAGATCGAAAGCCCGGCCGAGGAGAAACGGAAGTTCAAGAAGATCGATACTTACGAGTCCCGACTAATGCGCCAAACCCTCAAACCTCCTGAGGAATCTCTTGGTGATCTCTTGAAAGAAGGGAAGAAGGGAGTTCAAAGTTGCAAAGGACGCGATGAACTGGAATGCTGGGGACTGCGGGAAGACTCAAGTGTTCGCAGAAATAAGAAATAGAGAAAGCATTCCCTCTCTTTCTCTACACCTTATATAGGGAACGAGATGGAGTGGGAGTTACCCCGCTTGAAATCCCAAGGGAATGTGGGCCGTTAGATTGGCAGCCCACCAATAGAAGCGAAGAACAGTACGCCGCCTGGAGTAATTAAGAGCGATTCACAGATTACGAAGCGCCAGCCGCAATCAATAGGCGCGCAAAGCTAGGATTACACATGCGCGAACCAGAGAATTGAGGAGCGCACTCCCTTTAAAAGTCAAAACCCCAATCCCTCCCCGAGCAGGAGGATAGATTTGGACTTTTGAGGGGCTATTGTGGGGGTCAGAGCCCAAATTCGGTCCTGGGCCTTGGGCCCGTCCGAGGACCAAGGACCTCCTCAAACAACCAGGCACGGACCATAACCAAATCCCATGAGCCCAAATGAGCCCCAGCAAGGTTTCAGCAGCAAAGACGCATACCTGGAACACGGCAACCATGGAAATTGGAAGGTGACTAAGGAAAAGCTGTCACCCTCACATTTAATGCACTGCAGCCACTTTTCTAGCTGCATTTATGTGGAGGAGACTCTCAAACAGTGCTGCCTTGGCTACTACAACTCACGGGAGGCTGAATATGGTGGCTGATGGGACAGGTACTCAAGTGGTAGCGTGAATAATCAACAAGTGGAGGCTCAGGATCACTCGAGTAGAGGGTATATAATGTAAACAACCCCTGGAGAAAGGGGGGGATTTTTTCTTTTTGGAGAGATAAAGTCTTAAGGTTGAATAGAGAAAGAGAAAACTCCTCGGATGTGGCCGAGGACATTTGTCTTAAAGAAACGCTAACAGTTTTATTCTTCTGTGGCCTTAACAGCATTGGCCCGTTATCCAGCTCACGCTAGCCAGGCCCTCCAACCCATTTCTCTATAAATTTATTGTTTGGGATTCTTAGATTTGGGCTCTAGCACCTCTCTGGGCCCAGAACTCAAATCTCGAAGCCCTACAGTGTTTAAATTGCAAGTTTTTATAGTTTAAAATTATGTATAAAATATAAACTTATAGATCATATAATAAATAATATCTTATTGACACAAAATTTAACACGTGTTAAGAGCGTAAAAAATATGCAATTAGTTTTTAAAAAATACTTTTTTTTTGGTAGTTACTAAAGAATATCAATATTTATTGTTATTAAAACAATTATAAGAAAAACATTTTCTTTTTAAAACCATTGAAAAGCCTTAAATTGGGAAATATACCCTAAATTTGCAATCCATGCAAAAAGTTAGAAAAGAAACTAATTGATTTGAGTAAAAAATGTAATATGACACAAAGTCAACAATCAATAAAGTGTTTAAAATGCAAGTTTTTATAGTTTAAAATTATGTATAAAATATAAGCTTATAAATCATCTAATAAATAATATCTGATTGACACAAAATTTAACATGTGTGTTAAGAGCGTAAAGAACATGCAATTAGTTTTAAAAAAAAAAAGACTTTTTTTTTGTAGTTACTATAGAATATCAATATTTATTGTTATTAAAACAATTATAAGAAAAACATTTTCTTTTTAAAACCATTGAAAAGCCTTAAATTGGAAAATAAACCCTAAATTTGCAATCCATGCAAAAAGTTAGAAAGGAAACTAATTGATTTGAGTAAAAAATGTAATATGACACAAAGTCAACAATCAATAAAGTGTTTAAATTGCAAGTTTTTATAGTTTAAAATTATGTATAAAATATAAACTTATAGATCATATAATAAATAATATATGATTGACACAAAATTTAACATGTGTGTTAAGAGCGTAAAGAACATGCAATTCAACGGTTAGATTTTCAAAATACGTAATAATATTTATTTTACTAAATAAGGTTGTAATCTTAGTAGGATTGTGCAAAAGGAAACCGGAACCGACCTTCCCGACCGGCGCCGACCTTCCTGCACCGCCACTGTAACAGACGGACGGGGCTGACGCCGGCGATCGGAACGCAAAGGGACATCCAACGCCGGTGCAGTGCAGTCGTCAGAGTTGCAATCTCTCACCGATGAGGTGCCGAACCGAACCGATATATGCGAAATCATGTATTAGTTTTTCAACTTTTGGATACGGCGTCGTTTTACTGAGTATGGATGTTAATTTTTTTTCCTCTAAAAAGACGTCGTATTGGGTATTATTAAAAAAAAAAAAAAAAAAAACAAAACAAAACGGCACCGTTTGTTTCTAGGCTTTCAGATTTCCCTCCCTATAAATATACTCTATTTCTCTCTCATAAGACTTAACTCTCTCTCTCGCTCTCGCCTCTCGCCAAATTGCCGCCTCGTCGCCTCGTGTCTGAGCTCGCACCGGTTCACTGTGGACAGGCGCCCATAGTCACCGGTAAGCCATCTTTGTGTCTTGGCCTCTTAGGTATCTTGTTATTTTTTTGGTTGTTTGTAGTACAAACTGTACATGCTGTGTTTGTGTTTCTTTGTGAATGTTTGCCTTACATCTACATGGGTTTGTCACGTTTGTGTTTCTACTTTCTTGTTATCTTTGTGTCCTGGCCCAGACTTTAGAGAACCAAGAATATAATGCAAAGGCAAAAGATTTGTTGGGTTTTGATTAGTTATTGGTCCACAGTGCTGTTGAGTGTTGACTCGTTTAACTTTTAGTGACTTTGTGTTTATGCCTTTTTGGTTATGCCATCTCATTGAAGTGGTGTGTTTACTGTTTATCCATTGACCAAACTAAATAGATGTCTCAAAACAATTTAGTGAGTGGACACATGTCGGATAGCTGTTGTTCCACATTAGATAGCTGTTAGGTAGTTTATTATGTCAGTTTCATTATTTCTTGCCAAGCTCTATTGCTATATATACTAAACAAAGTATTGTAATTGTTTTATGTAAGTTAAATGCAATTTCAGTTCATTCTCCCAAATCTTTTCTCTAATTTTGATATTTATTAGTCACACATTCTAGAAAGGAAAACACCATTGTTCTTGAAAGCAGATTTGAAACTAGGTAGTAGCTTCTACTTTTGTCAACAGGTTTGTTGAACAGATTTTTTTTTATGTGAACATATTTTTTTGTTAATGTTTTAAATCAAACAGACCAAACCAATTAGACCGAGCCGATCAAACCACAACGCTATAAGTCAGAATACCGACCCTAATCGGTATGCATCGGTTTCAATTATTACAAAACCGATTCCTATCGGTTCAGTAACAAATTTGAAAAAAATCCGAGCCAACCGAACCGCGCACACCCCTAAATCTTAGGCTTCTATCAATTTTGTAACTAAATTTTGTACTAAAAAAACCAAAAGATCAAGGCAATAGGGTTAATAACTTAATAATTAATAGGAAGTGCAATACTAGGTATCTAAAATTTTTCATTCTTTTCATAATTTACTATAGTGACAAATTCTGATGGTAGTAATAGTATTTTTCATCATGAAGAAAAACTGTGTGACCGAAAAGCTTGTAATAGAAATTCAGAACTATGGCAAAGAAAAGTCCATAAACAAATGTTTTAGAAAAAGAAAATAACTAAGTTTTGCTACAAACTTAGTTTTGCTACAACTCTACTCAATATTTTTTTATTGAATGTGAATTTAGAAAAGTTTATCATTAGATTACATTATCTTTTCATATCTTCCATGTTTGTAAAAATTCCAGAATATCAAAGATCAATAACTATGTTATCAATCAAATGTTTGAATTTCAAATTTTTGTAGTATAAGATTATGTATAAAATAAGTTTATGGATCGAATAATAAATAACATTCGATTGACATGAAATTTGACAAGGGTGTTTAGGACATAAAAAAAAAATGCAATAGAATGATTAGATTTTCAAAATATGTAGTCATGTTAATTTTTTTAGAGGGAGTTGTAACTAATAGCTACAACCTAGTTTGTATTGCCAAACTTTATCTTTTGGAGAAATCACACTTTCAAACATAAATAGATGCCCATCTACTGAATAAGGGGAGTCATTTACTCTCTTTTATGTCAATTAAAACTCCGATGGCTTTTCTTTCATGGCCAAAGGAGAGCTTCCAACCCTTCTTGCTCTTTGCATCCATTTTCATAGCGGTGTTGCTGAGTTTTTTCATGAAGTTGAAGTCAGGGAAAAGAAAATTCAATCTCCCACCAAACCCTCCAAGGCTACCCATAATTGGTAACCTTCACTAACTTGGCAACATGCCTCATCTCTCTCTGCAGAGTCTGGCTAAAAAATTTGGACCAATCATTTACCTTCAACTTGGTGAGGTCCCAACAGTTGTGGTTTCCTCAGCTAGACTAGCCAAGGAAGTGATGAAAACCCATGATCTTGCACTATCAAGCCGTCCAAAAATCTTTTCAGCCAAACACCTTTATAGTTGCACTGATGTTGCTTTTTCACCATATGGTGCTTATTGGAGGCATATTAGAAAAATATGCATACTTGAACTACTAAGTGCCAGCAGGGTTCAATCATATAGCTTTGTTAGAGAGGAAGAACTTTAGCACGTTTGGTATGTAGAGTTGCACAGTCATAATCCAAGATGCTTGGACTATATGCAAATGATGTTCTTTGCAGGGTTGCATTTGGGAGGGATTTCTCAGCAGGAGGAGAATATGATAGCCATGGTTTCCAAAAGATGCTTGAGGAGTATCAAGTATTGCTTGGAGGATTTAGCATAGGAGATTTCTTCCCTTCCATGGAGTTCATACACGGCTTAACAGGCATGAAATCAAGACTGCAGAATACTTTTCAACGCTTTGATAAACTCTTTGATCAGTTGCTGACTGAGCATGAAAATCCCAAAAGAGAAAAAGAGAAGCATAAGGATCTTGTGGATGTTTTACTTGATATACAGAGGAATGGCTATGATGAATTGCCACTCACCACAGATAATATTAAAGCTATCATCTTGGTCAGTGAGCACTCTCTTTCACTTCCCTCATTGCTATGAAGTCCCAACTGGTTGAATATAAACCTTCTTTAAGTTTTTTTTTTTTTTTTTTTAATAAATAACCTTCTTAAGTTTTAGCATACAGATTACTCTATTCCTCAATTAAATTAAATTATTTGATTGCATGGCAATAAATGATCAATTCAATCATGTATTGAATTTAATTAGGAAACATGGCAATAAATGATCAATTCAATCATGTATTGAATTTAATTAAGAAACCTAAGGTATAACACTAAGATTGCATTTGAATACTTAAATTTAAATTTGAATTTTAAAGTGATAGATTTACCGCGCACCCTTGATGCGGTGATCACTTCACAAGTATAAATGCTTATGAGGGGCAAGGGTCGGAGTTCAAGTTTCCAGGAAGAAGTTTCACATACATATACACTTAGATTATACTAGAATAGGAATTCTATCTTGTATCAAAAAAAAAAAAAAAATAAATAAAGTGATGGATTTGAAATGTCTTAATTCCAAATCCATAAATATTTAATTATGTCATATGAATTTCTAAAATTCTATGGGTTTTAAACTGAAGGATATGTTTGCTGGAGGAACTGATACAACTTTCATCGCCCTTGACTGGGGAATGACAGAACTTATCATGAACCCCAAAGTCATGGAAAAAGCACAAGCTGAAGTAAGGAGAATAGTTGGAGACAGAAGAGTTGTTTTGGAGGGTGATCTGCCTCAGCTGCACTACATGAAAGCTGTAATTAAAGAGATCTATTGGTTACATCCTCCTGCTCCAGTATTACTCCCAAGAGAATCCATGGAAGAAGTGAAAATTGACGGGTACAATATTCCAGCCAAAACTCGTTATTTTGTCAATGCCTGGACAATAGGGAGAGAGACCCAGAATCTTGGGAAAATCCAGATGTTTTTGAACCAGAGAGATTTATGGGTAGCCGTAGCACTGTTGATTTCAAGGGACAGCATTTCGAGCTGATACCTTTTGGTGCTGGTAGAAGAAGCTGCCCAGCTATCACATTTGGAACAGCGAGTATTGAGCTTGCTTTGGCTCAACTTCTCCACAGCTTTGATTGGGAGCATCCCCCTGGTGTTACAGCTAGATTTAGACATGACAGAGGCCTTTGGCATCACAATGCACAGGATAGCTAATCTGATTGTCATTGCCAAACCACATTTTCCCTTGGTCCATAATGATAATCCAAAGATTTAGTCATCCTCCTGGGCATTGGCACCGTCTATCCATGCCAAAAGAGGAGAAAGACAAAAGCCACCCTGTCAAAGAGGAAGTTGAGAAGACTTTCCTGATCAATAATCTAGAGCAAGTGGACAACAGGTACCCCACAAGGAACAATGGAATAAAAATGTCTAATGTTTTAATCTCATATAATGCATTTTGCATTCTGAAATAAGGTAATAGGTTTAACGTATCCTGGAGCTAGTATCTGCCCTGCATATGAACCTGATGGCCTGAAGGAGCAAATTTAAAACTGTTGACATCCAAAAATTAGCAATTCCCTGATCAAGAAAGGGTTGGGAGTTGCAAGCAACAAAGGGCTGATACTTTACATTGCAATGAAAAATGTCTACATATGTTCATAATAATGATACTAAAGTCATATTTCATCTCCCAACTTCCAGGGAAAAAAAGGAGAGAGAGAGAACAAGTTCCTGAATTTTTATATTTTAAGCAATTAGATACATTTGATTATGCAAGGATACATAATTAGACCAAAAAAAAACTTTCTAATACACATTACAAGGAGTAGAAATGTTATATTTTAGACTGTATAGCTAGAACTTCCTTTACAAGCCAGAATGATTTTAACAAAATTTACGGAGACAACCGCTGTTTGATTAATTCTGCAACAGAACGTGGTAGAATACGCTCAAACACAACACAACCAAAAAGCATAAAAAAGATGCACAGTGGGGAAATTTAATATTGGAAAGCATGCTTGTAAGTGTAACTAGCTTTGTAAAGCAGCTTTTCGGTTTTTCCAGGGGGAAAAAATTGTGATATTGGGCATCTCATCTTCATATGCTGCTCTCTCAATATTTCTATTGAATACATTTTAACCCAGCTACTGAACCTCAGGGAGACCTTATATCCCGAAGATAATGACCTACTTGCTGAGCACCAATAAACAAGGCATCAGCAACAAGAAAGACCCCCACCTGTGCCATAAATGATCATATTAGTCTAATCAGGTAAGGGGCTAAAGAGTAAAGGGCAATTTATATATTACCAATTTGGGGAAGAGAATAATTACCAGACGGGCAGAAAACATTAGTCGGTAACCCCAACCTTCTTTTGCAGCTGCATCTCTTTGTTGATCAGTAAAACTGAAGATATTAACGGAATAGGTTATCAATGCTGTGTGTTAAAATTATAATAAATGAACAAGTCACACAGTGATATACGTTAATCACACAGGGATAGAGAATGTAATTGGGTTACAGAAAGTAAGTCTCACAAATCAAGTCCAAGCACTTATTGTCTTATAAGGTAAAGATGTACTAAATGAGGAAATGAAGAAAGTTTTGGTAAGTTAACACATACACTCAATAGATCTTAACCCACAAACATACCTCCACATCACTCCACTCTAATGGTTTGATGAGGTGCCTTTTGAGCTAAAGCTCTTTGGTTTGGCACAAGGAAATGAGGACACACAGTCACCAAGTCATGGACTTTAATTCAGTAAGTCATTTGCATGGACATCACATTAAGATGTGTGGCTGGTGCCAACCAGCAACCCAACAAGACCTAATTTTTCATGGTTCAGAGTGAATACAACTGATTTGGTAAAAATGCCAAATCCAATCTACAGGCATTTACTGGATAATGCATCTGAAAACTGATGCGGGAGCACAACCAAAAATTATTTCAATATCTTATTTTTGATTTCATTGGATAATTTTATATTTTAAGTTTTTATTTGCTTAGTTTGAGCTGTGATAGGAATTAAATTTCATGTTCTCGAGTAGGGATTAGTTTGGATTAATATTTGAGTTCGGCTAGGATTTATTGTTTATCTTTATCTCTTATTTCCTGGAAGCTCTATAAAGGTCCAGATGGTTTATTTAGTATTAAGACTATTTAGATTATTATTATTAATCAAAGATTTCTTTGCAAAAATGCTTTTGTGTTTGTTGGTGATTCCAAACTCTTAGGTGGTGAAGCCTAAGGTTTACCATGGGACTGTTCTAGTTATTGAAGCCTAGGCTGTCCTGTATCAAAGACAATGTCGAAATCTGCAGTGGTTAGTGCTGACATCATCTTCTGGTTTGGTAAACTGCTTGTTGAGATTGTGTGCCGGGAAACAAGTATGTATACTAATCTTTAATGTATACTAAGGCCTTATATTATATTGATATATAGCATGGAATTTTCTATATTTCCATTTGAATAAAAAATATAACGAAAAATTTCAATCAATTCATTTTCCTTTTATGATACTTCTCAAAAAAAAAAAAAGATTGTTACCCAAGAAACTCTGAAACCCCACCAATTCCAGCAAGTTTAAAAGGTAGAGGACCTTCTCTGATAAGATCCTGCTCCACACAAGATGAAACTCATTATATTCTCAAATTCATGTTTGATTGACAGAACATAAGTAAGAAAGAGAACGGTATCTATTAATTATCATAAAAAGAAGAAAGAACATGATATAATATCACAATATTAATAACATCAAAGTCCCTGGACCACTCATAACAAATACCTCCTCTTCAGCAGCCTCCAGGCCCCCTTGCACCCAGAAAAGGTTTTTGTAGCCAGCATTATATAGTAACTCGCAAGCAGCTAAAGATCTGCCAGTATATTATAGTCCAGAATGAGAGGAGAGACAAAATAGCACATAGAATTCTTTATGATACACGTATAATATATGTCTTTGATTCTTCAATATGTAGGACACCAAAACCAACTATGACAGTCAAAGGTAGGGCTATGAGTGGAACCCTTCTGCTTCTCACCCAAGCTGGAACATATGTTTCAATTTAGTGACAAGTGCTTTGAGCCAATCCAACAACATAAATTCCAACCAGAACAAGCGACAGAGGTATGCCATCTAGAACCTGACCTAGGAAAAGTCGCTTTCTGGAGAGAGATCGCATGGTTTACAACTGAATTGGCTAAAAAAACCTGCAAAACTGGAAGTTCACTTTGCACTTGTTTATCCCTCATATTAGTGTTTCATGTTCAGGGATGAGGATGACTCAGCCACTTTATGGCTTAAAACAACGACAAAGATCTCTCAATAAGATGGTCTTTTAGAAGAAAATATAAGCATTGTCCAGTACAATCTCCATAGAATGAGAAAATAACTTCTATCACCCTTACTTAAAGCCTTTTCAGCCTATAGTTTAGCGTTTGGACATTCCTTGAATGTCAAACAGTTACATCAGTTCCGTATATTTATACGACTGAATGTTATATATTACACACGTGCGCATGCAATACAATAAAAAGCAAAGACCTGTGAAAAAGATCAGGGACATAATAAAACTGACAATATAAAATGTTTGTATTATATATTCTTGAATGTAATGCTTTGCTGAGCATAACAAAACGTCAAACATAATCTATAGAGTACAATAACGTCAAATATTATATTGGAGATGGTCCTAGAGTACAATTTCGGCATGATGTTTGGTGTGGACCCAACCTTTAAAGGTGTTATATCCAGACCTCTATTCTCTAGTAGTAAAGAAGAATGCTATGTTTGTTCTTGTTTGGAGTTATTGAATGAGGGAGAGAGAAGTACATGGAAAATTCATTTTGTATGTGGTTTTAATGATTGGAAACTGGAATCAGTTGATTTGTTCTTCAATATCTTCTATTCCAACATCCCAAAAGGTATGGACCCTAGTAGGTTGAGATGGTAAGTTTTATGTTCACTCCTATTACAAGGCCTTGAGAGGCTCCTATAAAATGGCTTTTCCATGGAGTGTATGGTGTACAAAGGCTCCTAAAAGGGTGGCATTCTTTGTCCAGCAACAAGGAGAAAAATACTTACATGTGACAACCTTATGAGGAGGGTTATAACCTTGGTGAATAGACGCATGCGCTAGTAGTGAAACAGTGGATCACTGACTAATTCATTGAACTACTGCTAAGGAGATGTACTCTTTTGTATTTACCATGTTTGAGGTTCATTGGGTGCTTCCTACCAGAGAGAGTTGTGGATGTACTCTCTGAGTGGAAGATTTGTGTTACTACTCATGGCAACCTGTTTGTTTAGAAGATAGTCCCACTGTGTCTAATGTGGGTGATATGGAGGGACAGAAATAACCGCACTTTCAATTGTAAGGAGCTTTCAACCATGGAGTTAAAGAATTTATTCTTGAGACTGCTATTTTGAGAGGTCTTGTACCCTTGGAAATAGTGAAGAACATTCAATGTAGATTTCAAAGGCTATCTTTCCTTTAGAGCCTAATTTTTCTCTGTTGTAATATTTTAGGAATTTTGAGTACACATCCTGTGTGCTAAAGTTTTTCCCTTCTCAAAAATGTTATTACTTATCAAAAAACAAAACAAAGCATAGTCTAATTCAAACTGAAAAGAAGGAATTTCCAAATGCTTAGTGTTAAAATCACAACTGCAATTCTCTTCAACAAGCAGAAATAGTAATGACTCTGTATTAACCCACTAGTATCTGAAAGTCCAGTGAAATAAAAAGCTCACCTCAAACCCTTCTGGCATGCAACAATAAGGTCTGAATCCTTTGGATACTTCTCCAAAACCTTTGACAAGAACTGGCTGTTGAAGAAAGGAAAAAACAATAATAAGCCAAGCATTGTATATAAAATTAAAGGGTAAAATACTATTTTGGTCCTTACAGTTTACCAAAAACTTGTTTTTTGTCCCTAAAATTTAAAAAGTTATTTTTTCATCCTTAAAATTTGTAAAGAGTTTTTTTAATAGTTTCTAGATAAAGATAGGGATAAAAACAAATTTACTTTTCCAAATGGTTTAGAGACGAAAAGAAATTTTTTTGGTAAAATTCAAGGACAAAAGGTAAAACATTTTGGGACAAAAAAATGAATTTTTCAATAATTTAGGGACAAAAAACAAACTTTTTAAAGTTCAGGGACAAAAAACAAACTTTTGGTAAAGTTTAGAAACCAAAATAATATTTTCTTCAAAATTAAATATTAAGGAATACTTCCTGACATACTCATTGTATGACAATGTAGGCACACCACTCCACCAACCTCCTACACAAACATAAGTCAAATTTAGCAAAATCACCAGCAAAAAGTTCAAGCCTCCAAGAAAACTTATCCAAATAGTTCAAAGGAACTAGCATTTCATTATAGTCAACAGCGCCAAATTCCATGTCATACTAGCCTCTAAGCACCAAAAATTAGTACTATCTTGATCCCATGAGACATGATAATGATATTAATCAATAACCATTCATGATGCAATCCATTATCATTGATGCAGAAAAAGAAAAATTCAATTACAGAAGACAAGTTAGCAATAATTGTTGATACCCATCACAAAGCTTGTGATCTGTCTGGACAGAGTTCCAGCGTCAAACTTGTCATCAACATCAAAGATTGGAATCCAGGTTGAGCCTTTAACCCATGCCTTCAAAAAAAGAAAATGATAATTCAAGAATCTTGATAGAGCCATTATGCTTTATAAAAATTTCCTAAGAAAAGGAAAAATGAAAAGAAAACAGTACACGGGAAAATTTTTGAGATAACCAGTATAGTAATGAGAAATAGTTAATAAGAGATTATGAGCTAATTAATTTACCACAATAATTGCACAAGATGCCTGGAAAATATGGTATTTATCACTATTGCAAGCTATCACAATAATCACCAAATAAACTATAAAACAAATAACAGATGTAGAGTGATAAAACCCATTTATGCAGAACTGATGAGCAGTGAGCCAAAAATAATATTCAGAAACTTTAAATTGAAAGTAAACCTGTCCACCTTTTTGTGTTCAGTAGAGGGACGAACATCAAGTAGGGTTTTGTTAGTTAGCTGAATTGCGTATCCAGCTTCCCTGGGTGTAAGAACTTTCACTTTTTCTTCCCTGACCTATGACAAACGGTCGAAACATGACATGGAATTCCTGAGCCACACAATTTGAATTCATTTGGAAAGAGGTATTTCATCACAATCATAGTGAATAAACTGCAACTGACACAAATATCAGCATAATCAATTTATCTAGGTGATGGCTACAAAGTTAGGCCTTGCTGGCCAAAACATGGCCCAAGAAAGGCAAAAAATGCACAATCTCAAATTGAGTATCTTGCTAACCACTTTTACAACAGATATAGACTCAGAATGTTAAGTGAAGCCCCAAAGAACTGAAAACTATTAATCTTAGAGATCATATATGTCAAAGCACTCATACTCTTCACAAACTCTGAACAACCAATATTTGCAAATAAATATCTGGTCAACGATTTTCAAAAATCGATGTACAAAATGAGTATCTAAACAATCATCTGCACACCTATCATTAAATTTCATTATAATTGAAATCATTTCTGAAAAATATTACTGACTGCCTATTTAGCAGTGACTTGTTCATATGAGAAGGGCAGTGCCTAGGATTTTCCTCTGTGATTGTTTGACAAAATTGACCTATACAATCTTTTATGTTATTTTCTACATGTCAGTACATGCTAAAGTCAAGAGCTTGCACTTTGAAATAACATCGAAAATAATTGATGTATCACGGATGTTATGTGGAATATGATTACTTATCAGTAAAAGAAATTAAAATGTTATATGGAACCTGATTCTATTGAGAGAATCCAAATTCTCGTTTTTTTTCACTAGTTAATCTTCCTAAAAATTGGAATCTTCTCAGACAATGTAATATAGAATATAGACCCATCACTCAAGTAACGGGGATTACAATTATAAGCAGACCCAATAAATTCAATTTTTTGGCAGGTTAGTGCTAATGATTAAAACCATAATACACTTAACGAAAAAACTTAGGTATAGTTACTTAGGTGTTGTACTTGAGGTTCTCCAATTAAATTTAGCCACATGGCTACATTGACCAATGCAACACGAAAGGTATTATCTCCCCAAGGACAACTAAGTTCAACTACGTGGCTCATTGGCCAATGCAGTCACAAGGTTAAATTTATTCATACAGCACCTTAGAAACTGTAGCTAGACTCTGTCATTCACTTAAAAGCAAGACATTGCAATTTTTCAAAACCAAAGTGCAACTCAAATTAGATTCAGCTAGCAAAAACAACATCAGTTCATTAGTTTTCTTACTAACCCAGCTACTCCATGCCCAAAAGAAACATAAAAATGCTGTTACTTTGGGGTACAAAATACCAGAGCTTCCCATCTCTTCCTGGCAGCAGCCATATCTTTCATTTGCTTCAATTCATAATCTTCACCATCGGCTTGCATTCGAATTGTACTCCTATGTTGAATTAGATATAAAGATAACCCACATAGAAACAAGGAGCTATATATCAACCACAAAAGTTCCATTATTTACTGTGAAAATGTAGTAAAATAAAACTCAATATTGGGTCCTAAAGTTTCCATAATTCACAACTATTTCACTGACACACCAAATTCTCTTAGTCAAGCTGATAATTTCTCATCAAGTAAACTAAAAGCAACCAAAAAAGACACAAACTTTAACTTTCTTTTCTTTTCTTTCATCTTCTTAGCAACCAAACACAGACAAAAACAAAACACCGACAAAAAAATAAATGAAACCCATTAATCAGAACAAGGAAAAGTTGGAAAATTTGCATACCAAAAGGTGGGTTGTGCAAGAGGGACTGAGTTTCAGAGCAGATAGCTCTAAAGAAGTGCAATAATGGTGTGTTCTTTTAGATATGTTGGAGACATTTCTTAGTTGAAAATTAGAGCATGAAATGGTAAGAGAAGGAAGTCCCAGAGCTTCCATTGTGACTTGTGAGCGACAATTGATTGTGGGTGAGACAGTGAAAGTGTCGAGATTTCAGGTTTGGAATTTGCTTATCCATTACAAAACTGACACGATAAAAAGTAAGGATAAAGCTTATCCGGGATAATGCTCTGCTCGGAACAGCATTATCCTAGAAAGAACTCATTTTGCTAATTTTATTTTATTTCATTGTTATTATTTTTATTTTTATATTTTTAGCTACTTATTTCACTTTTTTTTTTTTTTAATCTGAGATAGAAATCTATTTTAGCCTAATTTAAATGTATATGTGTTTATCCTCCAAAAAAAAAAAATGTATATCTGTTTGAAACTTCCTATTGGAAACTTGAACTCTAACTCTTATCTCCTTATCCCACAAGAACTTTTATACTTGTGAAATTACAATCTTGATACTCATTTCACTTCTAAAGGGCTATTTATTTCACTACACGTGATATTCACGTAGTAGGCTCTTTGGCCTGAGATGTAAGGTAAATCCTAGGTCTTACGACCCATTTGGATTGAGGGAGAAGAGAGGGGAAGTGGAGGAGAATAAAGTAGAGTTAGTTGAAAATAGACTAATTTTGGGTCATTTCTACTCTACTCTGTTCTACTTCCCTTCCTCTCCCTCAATTCAAATAGACCATTAGGTTCAATTTCACTAAACTATTACTCTATGGAATTTTTGGGATGTCTCATAAAGAAGGAGTAAAATAATGTAGTCAAAGATTGGAACATCACTTCTTTATATATAAAAGAAATCAATTATTATTATTATTATTATTATTATTATTATTATTATTATTATTATTGTAAAGACACAAAATAGTAGGATGGGCCTATAGATGATATGAACTTAGGCCCAGAACAAGAACATCATCCTTGTAATGAATTTGTAGAGGGTGGGTTAAATAAGCTGGGCTTGAAGTAGGTTTATTGATGGCCCAAATATGGTTATGAGTAGATTAAGAAAAGAAAAGCGTGAGAGTTGTATAAAATTGTCCTCGGCTTAGTCCGAGGAGAAGTGCTTTTAGAGTTATCTGAGTTTTTATTTCCACCCTCTCCCCCTTCCTCTCTCCCTCTATTTATAGGCCAGTTTCTCTCATGTGCCAGTTAGGTGGTTTTTCCTTGATACTTGTCCCATCAACCTCTCCTTAAAGTCCTTACATGGCAGCTGTAAAGGTGGTGAGTTACTGTTCAGACATCCCTTTCCCATTAATGCGACCAGAGGGTTAGCTGCAGGATAATAAATGCGGTGGCAGCAACTTTTTACATAATATCTCCTTGCTTCCACCTGTCCTATTTGCTTGCACATAATAGGAGAATTCCCTGGGATATCAGAGTAAACATTGGAGCATCCATCTTGGTCGTTCTTTTAATCATCTGAAGAGGTAATTCTCCTCGGACCACTCCTTTCTTCTTTATACAAGTTACACCTCAGTAAAGAGTTAAATTATGTGCCCTCCTCATGATTTGCCGTCCTCGGACTGACATGTCTCCTCGGACAAGCTCACAGCACATCATCTAGAATTGGGCTCTTGACCCCTACAATTATTATTATTATTATTATTATTATTATTATTATTATTATTATTATTATTATTATTATTATTCAAAAGATGTTACAAAAGCCAAAAATATATTTTGTTTCTTTTGGATTAATTTTAGTAGATTTTAAAAAATATTTTTCATTGATAAAGATTTTTCACTGCAGAATATTGAAATTGCAAAAAATATTGTTTTGTAAAAAAAAATATAGTTTTTTTTTTTGAGATAGTCAAAAAATATAGTTAAACTTTGAAAAAGTTAGAATTTAAAAATTATTCATAAATAAATAGACTAAAAATTTAAAAAGAAAAAGAAAATCCTATTATTATTTGTCTTGGATCTAGTATTATTTGTCTTGTTGTGAGAACAAATTCCATATATATATATATATATATATATTGGTAGCCAGATAAACAAATTACAAATCCCTTTTTGTGAGAACCAAATCATTTGATTTTCATGAATTCATTAGAAAATTGTTTGTCCAAATTCTCCAAATCAAACGTTGAAAATATAAAGTAATTTTTTTTCAGAACAAATAGAACCATTTTTTTTGTTGTTGAGGTTGTCATCGATTAGGTTTGTTTGGCTATAGGGTTCATTTGGTTAGGCGTTTTGAGTGATTAAAAAAGCGTTTTTAAAATTCAAAACTCTGTTTTACAACTATAACTCCTAATAGTTTTATTTTTTTTACAAATGCTCATCTATATCTAAATCTATATATTACTAAAAGCTGAAGTGTAGCGTTTAATGCTACTGCTCTCACGTAGCGCCATATCAACTGCTGGTTTTTACAATTTTCAGCCCTATAAATGTAGCCCACTACTTATATATTTACTTCCCTTCCACTATCACCCTATAATAAATCTGTATAATTAATTCAGTCCATCTCTTATTTATTTAGTTCCACTATCAAGCCTAACCCAAAGTCTTTTCAGTTCAGTTTTAAGGTTTTGTATGAGCCTTTCCATCTTAAAAGAAAAAAAAAAAAAAACCAATAACAAAAAAAAAAAAAAAAACGTTAAAGCCTTTCAAGCTTTAGGGTTTTTTTTTTTCCAATTTTCCTATAATTGTTTTTAACATTTATTTTTTTAATATTAATTCTCCAACCTTTCTCTCTCCCTTACCATTTCATCTCTTCACTATTTCTTCAATCTTTCTTTCTCCCTCCCTTACCTTTTCATCTCCCCACTACTTCTACATTAATATCATTATTCTTTTTTCCCTTCATCTTCCTTTATTTTTTTCTCTTCTTATTCACACTCTCTTACTATAAATTTGTCACTACCTCTTCTATTCTATGCATAATTTTTCCTAAAAAAAAAAAAATGTTTATCTCTCTCTCTCTCTCTCTCTCTCTCTCTCTCTAAATTTTTTGGTGGATTTTTAAAAATTTTTCTTGTATCTCTACTTTAGGATTGATAATTTTTTATATTCTTTAAAACTCTATTTTGGGTTAATACTATTTAGTTTTGTTTTTTAAATTGTTGTTGTTGTTGTTGTTTTTTTTTTTTTTTTTATTCTCTTTGGTTGTTAAATGTTATCCTACTGCGTTTTAAAGAATTAAATATAGCATATAAAAATATAATATTATTATGTTATATAGCATAATTTGGATAATTTGGTATTTATTCTGTTACATATCTATATATTACTAAAAGTTGAAACGTAGCGTTTAATATTACTGCTCTCACGTTGCGCTACATCAACTGTCACGTCATTTTTAAAAAAATATAATTTTGTATTTATTCTGTTACATATCTTAATTTTTTATAATGTTCAATTTAGATGTTAAACTATGAGACTTTACTAATTTTTGTATATTTTCTAATCCTTTAAAGTACTCTTAATAGTTGTATTAGAAGTATTCTATAATGTCATTCATTTAAAAAAAAGTAAAGATTAGCCAAGCAAAAATAATCGGATAGGTGACAAATTTTAACTTTTACAATTTTATTTTTATTATTATTATTTTATAACAATGCATGTATAGAAATTTAATTCTTTGATTTTGCTAATAATTATTTATTTGATAATATGTTTTAGGTAGCCGAAATTATAATTTCTACAAAGAAGATAACCTTAATAGATTATCAAAAACAAAATTTTATCCTAATATTGGTTCAATTAATCACTGTTAAGTTTTATTAATTTTTTTTAGTTTTCGTTTTTTTGGTGTTTTGGATTGTTCCTATATTACATTTATGATTGTTCCTATAATAAATAAAAATATAATTACGAAATACATTACTCACTATCACGCGCAATACGCAAATTCGCGGCTAGTTTTAAACTAAAAACACAGTTTAGTTTGTTTTCATTCCATATATATTAGATTTTTTTTTTCTTTCATTTAAGTCTTTCAATGTTTATTCTTTTTTCCGTGTTATCCTTCTGCCTACCTCCGCTAGATGAAGTTTTGTTATCTCTCAAATTTCAATTTAAAAAATATTGGGGAGATAATGTCTAGGAGAAGATTTGTTTTTTATTATTTATTTTTAAACGTATGTCTAGGGAAGATTCTATATTATTACTAAAAGCTGAAGCGTAGCGTTTAATGCTACTGCTCTCACGTTGCGTCACATCAACTGCCACGTTATTTTTAAAAAAATATAATTTGTCCTACAATTTTAAAATGGTTTTTACAATTTTCAGCCTTATAAATGCAGCTCACTACTTATTTATTTACTTCCACTATAACTCTATAATAAATCTGTATAATTAATTCAGCCCATCTTTTATTTATTTAGTTCCACTATCAAGCCTAATTCAAAGCCTTTTCAATTCAGTTTTAAGGTTTTGTGTGAGCCTTTTCATCTTAAAAGAAAAAAAAAAAAAACAAAAACAAAACAAAACAAAAAAACATTAAAGCCTTTCAAGCTTTAGGGTTTTTTTTTTTTTTCAATTTTCCTATAATTGTTTTTAACATTTATTTTTTTTAAATTTATAATTCTCCAACCTTTCTCTCTCCCTTACCATTTCATCTCTTCACTATTTCTTCATCTTTCTCCCTCCCTTACCTTTTCATCTCCCCACTACTTCTACATTAATATCATTCTTCCTCTTTCCCTTCATTTTCCTTTATTTTTGTCTCTTCTTATTCACTCCCTCTTACTATAAATTTGTCATTATCTCTTTTATTCTATGCATAATTTTCCCTAAAAAAAAAAAAAATGTTTATCTCTCTCTCTAAATTTTTTGGTAGATTTTTTTTTATTTTTCTTGCATCTCTACTTTAGAATTGATAATTTTTTATATTCTTTAAAATTTTATTTTAGGTTAATGCTATTTAGTTTTATTTTTTAAATTGTTGTTGTTGTTGTTTTTTTTTTTATTCTCTTTGATTGTTAAATGTTATCCTACCGCGTTCTAAAGAATTAAATATAGCATATAAAAATATAATATTATTCTGTTACATAGCATGATTTGGATAATTTGGTATTTATTCTGTTACATATCATGATTTTTTATAATGCTCAATTTAGATGTTAAACTATGAAACGTTACTAATTTTTGTTGATTTTCTAATCTTTTGTAGTGAACAAAGTACTCTTAATAGTTGTATTAGAAGTACTCTATAATGTCATTCATTTAAAGAAAAGTAAAGATTAATCAAACGAAAATAATCGGATAGGTGATAAATTTTAACTTTTACAATTTTATTTTTATTATTATTATTTTATAACAAAGCATGTATAGAAATTTAATTCTTTGATTTTGCTAATAATTATTTATTTGATAATATGTTTTGGGTAGCTGAGATTATAATTTTTACAAAGAAAAAAACCTTAATAGATTATCAAAAACAAAATTTTATCCTAATATTGGTTCAATTAATCATTGTTAAGTTTTATTAATTTTTTTTAGTTTTCGTTTTTTTGGTGTTTTGAATTGTTCCTTGTAGGGGGAAAAGGCCCAATACCAGATAATGGGCCATGAGCCTGTCCGAGGAGGCCACTCTTCCGAGGACACCCAGTTATGAAAGAAGTACCTGGTCTAACTCCCCTCTGACGTACAAGCTACGCGAAGGAGAAAATGACTTGTCCGAGGAGAAGTTACTGCTCGGATCATCAAAGGAACGGCCGAGATGAATGTTCCAGCACCGGTCCTGATATTTCCAAGGAATCCCCTAACTTATATGGGCCAAAGGGGATAGGTGGCAACCAGGAGATATTTCACAAAAGGCTGCTGACACCGCATTTATGTGGATAGGACCCCTAAACAGTGCTACTTCGATTTCTGCAACTCACAGAGTACTAAAGAGGGTGGCTGATGGGACAGGCACTCAAGTATAGGCCTGGATGATCAACAAATGGAAAGTCCAGATTGTCTGAAAGGGACTATATAATAGGAGAAATCCACCATGGGAAGGGGAGAGGAGAACAATCTCAAGAACTCCTGTAACAATTCTGATTCAACACATTTACTAGAACAAAGCTCCTCGGATTGTGCTGAGGACGCTATTTCACTCAGTTCATCTCCGTTTGACCCACTAAAGCCTAGCTCTTCGACTCACTCTCTTACAAATTCATTGCGAGGATACCTTTTACTCATTGGGCCAGAGTCAATCTCTCCTGTAGGCCCAATCTGCAATTTGTGTCCTTACAATTGGCGCCGTCTGTGGGGAGAGCTTGTGTGATAGTGAGTGCAACGGTTAGGCCCCCATCAGCAAGAATCCTTGGGTAAAGCCACTATGATGGCCAATTACTATGTAAACAAGTCACTACATGAGGCCAAGGTCTATACTTCGAGGGGCTGATTACATGGGGCAAAGCTCTAGGGGCTTTTGACATCGAATGCATGCCTCGAGAACCTTTATTCTAGAAGATATATGTCGATGGTGCCGCAAATCAAAGGGGCTCCACGGCGGGGTCAGTTCTATAAACAGAGTCTTAGCTACGCCGGGTCCCTGAGACCTCCTGCTAAGCAATTCTCTAGCTACGTCGAGTTCACGGACTCTCTGCTAGAAAGAGCCTTAGCTACGTCGGGTCCCTGAGACCTCCTGCTAAGCAATTCTCTAGCTACGTCGAGTCCACGGACTCTCTACTAGGAAGAGTCTTAGCTACGTCGGGTCCCTAAGACCTCCTGCTAAGCAATTCCCTAGCTATGTCGAGTCCTCGGACTCCCTGCTAGGAAGAGCCTTAGCTACGTCGGGTCCCTGAGACCTCCTGCTAAGCAATTCCCTAGCTACGTCGGGTCCTCGGACTCCCTGCTAGGAAAAGCCTTAGCTACGTCGGGTCCCTGAGACCTCCTGCTAAGCAATTCCCTAGCTACGTCGAGTCCACGGACTCTCTGCTAGGAAGAGCCTTAGCTACGTCGGGTCCCTGAGACCTCCTGCTAAGCAATTCCCTAGTCCCTGAGACTTCCTGCTAAGCAATTCCCTAGCTACGTCGAGTCCACGGACTCTCTGCTAGGAAGAGCCTTAGCTACGTCGGGTCCCTGAGACCTCTTGCTAAGCAATTCCCTAGCTACGTCGAGTCCACGGACTCTCTGCTAGGAAGAGCCTTAGCTACGTCGGGTCCCTGAGACCTCCTGCTAAGCAATTCCCTAGCTACGTCGAGTCTACGGACTCTCTGCTAGGAAGAACCTTAGCTACGTCGGGTCCCTGAGACCTCCTGCTAAGCAATTCCCTAGCTACGTCGAGTCCACGGACTCTCTGCTAGGAAGAGCCTTAGCTACGTCGGGTCCCTGAGACCTCCTGCTAAGCAATTCCCTAGCTACGTCGAGTCCTCGGACTCTCTGCTAGGAAGAGCCTTAGCTACGTCGGGTCCCTGAGACCTCCTGCTAAGCAATTCCCTAGCTACGTCGGGTCCTCGGACCCTCTGCTAGGAAGAGCCTTAGCTACGTCGGGTCCCTGAGACCTCCTGCTAAGAAATTCCCTAGCTACGTCGAGTCCACGGACTCTCTGCTAGGAAGAGCCTTAGCTACGTCGGGTCCCTGAGACCTCCTGCTAAGCAATTCCCTAGCTACGTCGGGTCCTCGGACTCTCTGCTAGGAAGAGTCTTAGCTATGTCGGGTCCCTGAGACCTCTTGCTAAGCAATTCCCTAGCTACGTCGAGTCCTCGGACTCTCTGCTAGGAAGAGCCTTAGCTACGTCGGGTCCCTGAGACCTCCTGCTAAGCAATTCCCTAGCTACGTCGGTCCTCGGACTCTCTGCTAGGAAGAGCCTTAGCTACGCCGGATCCTCGGACCAACTGCTAAGCAACTCGTTAGCTACACCGGTGCCATCAGGCCCTCTGCTAACCAAAGCCTTAGCTACGCCGGGTCCTCGGACTCTCTGCTCAGCAACTCTTTAGCTACGTCGGGTCGCTCAGACCTCTTGCTAAACAGAACCTTGGTCGTGCTTGGTTCCCCGGACCACACACCTTGGGTAAATTAATACTGCTAAGTGCAGAACAGAACCTTGGTCATGCCTGGTCCCTCGGACCACATACCTTGAGTAAATCAGCACTCCTCAAACGTACCCAACACCTCAGATCGCTGCCGACGGTCCAAACCGAGCACGTTCACAAAACTGAGCTTGGGGGCGCCTCCGCGTGGATAAGTGGAGAAGCTTAAATGGGTCCTACCCCTAGAGAAATCAAAATCCCACCTCTCTCCTCGGATAAGAGGGAAAGCCGAAATTTTGAGGGGCTATTGTAGGGGGAAAAGGCCCAATACCAAATAATGGGCCATGAGCCTGTCCGAGGAGGCCACTCGTCCGAGGACACCCAGTTATGAAAGAAGTACCTGGCCTAACTCCCCTCTGACGTACAAGCTACGCGAAGGAGAAAAGGACTTGTCTGAGGAGAAGTTACTGCTCGGATCATCAAAGGAACGGCTGAGATGAATGTTCCAGCACCGGTCCTGATATTTCCAAGGAATCCCCTAACTTATATGGGCTAAAGGGGATAGGTGGCAACCAGGAGATATTTCACAAAAGGCTGCTGACACCGCATTTATGTGGACAGGACCCCTAAACAGTGCAACCTCGGTTTCTGCAACTTACAGAGTATTAAAGAGGGTGGCTGATGGGACAGACACTCAAGTATAGGCCTGGATGATCAACAAATGAAAAGTCTAGATTGTCTGAAAGGGACTATATAATAGGAGAAATCCACCATGGGAAGGGGAGAGGAGAACAATCTCAAGAACTCCTGTAACAATTCTGATTCAACACATTTACTAGAACAAAGTTCCTCGGATTGTGCCGAGGACGCTATTTCACTCAGTTCATCTCCGTTTGACCCACTAAAGCCTAGCTCTTCGACCCACTCTCTTACAAATTCATTGCGAGGATACCTTTTACTCATTGGGCCAGAGTCAATCTCTCCTGTAGGCCCAATCTGCAATTTGTGTCCTTACATTCCTATATTACATTTATGATTGTTTCTATAATAAATAAAAATATAATTACGAAATACATTACTCATTATCACGCGCAACGCGTAAATTCGCGGCTAGTTTTAAACTAAAAACACAGTTTAGTTTGTTTTCATTCCATATATATTAGATTTTTTTTTTCTTTCAATTAAGTCTTTCAATGTTTATTCTTTTTTCCGTGTTATCCTTCCGCCTACCTCCGCTAGATGTAGTTTTGTTATTTTTCAAATTTCAATTTAAAAAATTTTGGGGAGATAATGTCTAGGAGAAGATTTGTTTTTTATTATTTATTTTTAAACGTATGTCTAGCGAAGATTCTAATTGAGTAATTAATCAAATTTAAAACATAGACAATCCACATAATTTAAAAGCCTAAGTTTATTGGTTTGTACCGATTATGTCATATTAAATTATTAACAATTCTTTCTTCTCAAAAATAAAATTTATTAACCATTCCATCCTATTATTATTATTCAACATGAAATTTTACTCATACATATATGACTAATCACAAGAAAAATGAGTCTGCCATTCATATTTCATACTCACTAATAACAAGAAATTCCCAATCAAATCAAACAAAGTGCGTTGATCACCAAAAAAATAAAAATCCAACATGTATTCACATCTCTTTCACAACATATGAGATCTAAATATATGAGATTTACATATATTGTAAGACGGATATATTATCAAGTTGTCTTTTAAAATAAATTTTCTATTTGAAGGCAGTAGTGGCCAATCACAACCCATGTTGGTCCAAATTTGCCGGAGTCAGCACTTGCAGCAACGGAGCTAAATAGCTATATTGCTATTTTAACTCTACCAAAATACCAAAAACAGCCCTGTAGCAGTAAAGCAATACCTATAAATTTTAGCTTAATTGCTACAGTGCACATCTATCTTTAGATGTGCACTGTAGCTCAAAGGTAAAAAAAGTATATTTTTTACTACACTTCTCTCTCTTCTCTCATTTAATAAATCTTTCCTATTTTTTTTCTCTCTCCGGCTTCTCTTCTTTCTTCTTCCTTCCTCAATTTTTTTTTCTCTCTAGCTCGCCGGCCAGCTCCTTATCTCCCTCATCCCTCAGCTCGCCGACCAGCTCCCTCATCACCAATATGTTCTGCCAACACAGTTCGCCAATCCACCCCAAGCCCCATCGCCGATCTCCCCAAACCCCATCGCTGAGTCGACCTAATTCCCAAGTACCCAGATGGGTTACCGTTGTTTTCTCAGTTGGCAAGCTGTGAAGGCAAGTTGATTTTGATGGGTGGGTGGGACCTAGCGAGTTACAACCCGTTGAGAACAAGAACACATTGGAATCAGTGTGGGTTTACGATTTGAGGAAGGACGAGTGGGCCAAGTTGACTTAGATGAGTTAGGAATGGGATGAGTGCAAAGGGGTGGTGATTGGGTGGTGGTTTTTTTCTTTCATGCTGTGGACTGGTGGTGGTGGTGGATGATTGTGCTGTGCTGGGTTGGTTTTTTTTTTTTTTTCGGTGGGTATTTTTATTATTATTTTAATGAGTTATTTGTATTATTTTAATCAAATAGCTAAAAATATAGTTTTATTGCTGTGAGAGTGTGAAGAGGTAAAATAGATAAAGTGATTTTTGTGTTGCCAAATAGCTATAATTATAGCTCCATTGCTGTGGATGCTCTAATTAGAGCATTAACAGTAGAGGAGTTATATTGCTATATTGCTATAATATATAGCAATATAGCTCCTCAAGCACAAAAATATCGCTCCACTCCAGCAGTGGAGCTATATTCTTATTTTTTAGCTCCACATGAACAGTGCACATCTATTTATAGATGTGCACTGTTCATCAAAGCTAAAAATAAAAAATGTTATTTTATTAGCTTTCTCTCTCCTGTTTGATTTAAAAAATATTTTTCTTTCCTTCTCTCTCTCTCTCTCTCTCTCTCTCTCCGGCTTCTCTTCTTCTTCCTTCTTCCTCTCATTTTTTTTTTCTCTCCCTCATCTACTCTCTACTTCGCCGTCGTCCCACGCCGGCCCACGTTGCCGTCTCAAGCCGCCATCCCACGCCTCTGCTGGCCTCAACGTCACCGGCCCAAGTCGACCCAAGCCCCAAGCCGCCGATCCACGTCTCTGTCCCACGCCGTCCTATGCCGTGGCCGATCAGTTCTCTCTCTCTTTTTTTTTTTTTTTTTTTTTTTTTTTTTTTTTTCCTACTGTGGATTACTCGTCGCCGGTCTATTCTTTTTTTTTTCTTTTCTTTTCTGCTGTGGTTGCCGATCAGTTCTCTCTTCTTTTTTTTTTTTTTTTTTTTGCTGTGATTACTCGTCATCGGTCTGTTCTTTTTTTTTTTTTTTTTTTCCTGCTGTGGTCGCCGATCTGTTCTCTCTTCTTCTTCTTCTTTTTTTTTTTTTTTCCTGCTGTGGTTGCCGATCTGTTCTCTCCTACTCGTCGCCGATATTTGCTACTTTTTTTTTTTTTTTTTTTTTTCTGCTGTGAACTACTGGTGGTGGTGGTGGTTGTGGTTGTGGTTGTGGTTGTGGTTGTGGCTGATGGTAGAGGTGGATGTGTTGGTGTGGTGTATATTTTTTGGTAGTGAGATATATTATTTTATTGTAGAAAATATATTATTTTATTATGACGTTTATATTATTTTATTGTGTTAAAAGTTAAAATAGATCCACTGTTGCAGTACGTGTGTAGTTAAAATAGATAAAGTAACTTTTGGTGGAGCTAAATTGCTAAAAATTTAGCTCCACTGCTGTGGATGCTCTTAAAATCTACTCTTTGATCCAAATTTTAAACTTGCTTTTTTGTTTTGTTTTGTTTTGTTTTTGGCTCAATATCCCAAATTTAAAAATATGTAAAATTCTAGAATCTACTCTAGTGGTCTCATCGGTGCTAATAAACCAATTATGGGATGAATAAATTTCATTAATCTTGGATGGATCTGTGCATTTAGTTTGTACAATAAGGAAAAAAAATTATATATATATATATATATATATAAGTTTTTGTTCCCTACAAATTTCTCTCATAATCTTGATTAATTTATTACATTAGTTAAGTTAAAATGGTGAGATTTGGATGCAATGTCCAGTTGCACTAAACTCATTAAAATTATAACACGTATTCACTTTTAAATATATATCACAATCTTAACAGATTCAATGCACTATATGCACGAGACCTTCTCAATCAAGTTAAAATTGGTTAAAATAAGCACCAAGCCGTACTAGTACTAGATTCTAAACGTGAATCTTTCTAAGCCGTACTAGGCGTCTAATCAGCACCAATCCGTACTAGATGAGATGGTTACCTATGAATGAATAGAATAAGGGCTATTTATAGTTAATAGAGACTTTTTTTTTTTTTTTTTTTGGACTCAAATGATAGAAACTAGAAAGTAAATAGAGAATTACTTCTCAAAAAAAAAAAAAATAAAGGGGGTATTTACTAAGAATTTAGGCTGCAAAAAAAAAAAAAAAATTTAATTAAATAGTTGACATTAATTCAATTTAAAACTAATACCAAACTCTAGAGTTTATTATACGTAAATTACTTTTTTTGGGTAGGGAACTCAACAGAGAAAATAGTCATTTTTTTTTTGTTTTTTTTTTTCCAGCTAAAACATGATCTATAGATTTGAACTAATCTGAGCAATCGAGTCTGTCAACATTCTTCTAGTAAAATCAATCCTCACTTCTTCAGATTCTTGAGAATTGAAGTTCGCTGACTTGATCCCTCAAGTTTTAACATGCTACACCACACTCCTATGGAAGAGTAGGAATGGGAGTGTCTTTAGAGGGAAAAATCCGAATCCAGATTTGGCCAAGGAGGTAGTTAATCAAGTGAGGGAGTTTATGTATTGTGCTGTTACTCCTAGAGACCTGACATGTCGCACCATCAAAGGAGTTAAATGGGAGAAACTACAGGTGGGTTGGGTTAAATTAAATACGGATGGGGCCTCTAAAGGTAATCTAGGATTGGAAGGTTGTGGAGGAGTGGTGAGAAATGAAGATGGAAGGTGGATTGCTGGGTTTGCAAGGCGTATAAGGGTGACTACCAGTTTTGTGGCTGAACTATGGGGGCTTCGGGAAGGTCTCATTCTTTGCAGCAGCTTAAACATCCATTCTCTAGTTATTGAGCTTGATGCTAAAGCTGTGGTGGATGTGTTTCTCAATCCTAACTATCAAAATAATGCTGTCTCGCCTATCTCGGAGGATTGCAGGCAATTGATGCTTCGGTTTCAACAGGTTCAGCTTAGACATTGCTTTTGCCAGGCCAATCAATGTGTGGATTTGTTAGCGAGGATGAGTTTCGAACAAGTTACTGACTTTATTTCATGCAACTGTCCACCTGTGGACATTAGAAGTTTATTAGAAGAGGATCTGTATGTTAACAGAGTCTGCACTGTAACTAATTTTGCCGTTTAGTCTTTGAATGAAATCGCCATTTAACCAAAAACTATAAATAAGAAGGTGAAGAAAACATGAACTTCCCCTTGGGTGTGTTTGGTCAACTTCTTTTTTTTTTGGTTCTCAAAAGAATGAAAACTACTTTCTAAAAATTGGGATTGAAACCAGTATTCAACCCACAATTTTGACATCATTTGTGTTTGGTTCTTATTTTTGAAAACAAATTTTCAAGATCTTAAATTTTTTTTTTCTTCTTCCCCTTTCACGCTCTCTCCTAGTCTTCTTTGCATTTTTAGTTTGGCTCCTATCCAATGTGCCTGATTGTGAGTGCTGAAAAAGAAAAGTTAGGGATTCTTGTAAAAGTGATAGGTGGCTAATCACGATTTGCCACATAAGATAATTATAAAAATGAGCGTAGAATTAGTTATTATAAAATGAGGACGTCTATCAACGCCTTAATTAGAATAGGAAGAAGACTTTATAGTAAAGTAAGTACAAAGAAAAATCTTAGAGAAAGTGAACAAAACAAAAGTAAAACAAGAAGCAAAGATTTTAGAGGATACCTGAAGGAATGAACTCAATAACAGCTTAGCCTCAGGCAAAGCTCAACCGATAAGGTTCAAAGTGCAACTTATGAAGTTTCAAAAAAAAAAAAAAAAAAAAAATTAACACTTTCTAGCCATCCCTACAAAAAAGATTGAGGGTTGAAATTGATTTTTCTTTTTCTTTTTTTTTTTTTTGTCTCTTGATTTCAATTTTGTTTCATTGAGAGAGAAATAGAATGATTTTTTTCCTATGTGCGGGAGATTAATGAGTTCTACACTTTTGAACTCTCATAAAGAATTAATAGTTTACTACGAACAGTTAGTCACACATTCTATGATGAAAAATTAATTTTTAGTTATTGGTTAATATTTGGAACTAATTAACATTTTCACACCTAAAAAGAAATCTCAAATATTGGTAACACACCAACTCATTTACTAGCAAACTATGCTTTAGTCATTGCTGATTTCACAACTTGGATTAAGGAGAGTTAATTAAAATCCATGTTCCAAAGAAAACGCATTACTTTCCTTTTCTTCCAATTAATACAATTAAAAAAAAAAAAAAACTAATCCCTCATCAAAAAAAAAAAAAAAATAGTCCGTCAAATGGGGAGGAAACTTTTAATTGTGAAGCCAATTTATGATTGGCTATTTGGTTAAATCACATTTGAATGCCGTACAGGGACTATCTCTTCCACCCAAATAAATTCTCAATTCAAGGTCCCAATCAGGCTCATTCCAACGACTTATGTAATTGCTTGTATTCTTCTTCTTTTTCTTCTTCCTTAAAAAATTTTTCCTTTTTTGACTGAGTTGCTGATTGCTTGTCTTTTTTTTTTTTTTTTAGAGAGCGCATGATTCCACACAGTTATAAAATATAGTCAACTCAACTTGTAGTTTTTTCCACATTTCAATCTAAGTGGCCCTACTTACCAATAATAGGATCCCAACATTTTACAAAAACTCTAGTTTGTGAGACTCAGACAAGATCGACCGGTCCAACTGAGTTAACTGGAAACCAAACTGAAATTTGGTTTTTGGGTCATGCAAATTTAAAACCGAATTTCAAAGAAATAATGTGAATTGCAATAACATTGGACGGTTTGGGTAAAACTGGTAGGGGTTTAATCACAATCCAAGCTACTTTGAAAATTTGGAAAAAAAATCAATAAAATGTACCTTCATGTTTATATTTGAAGTAAACTTAATAGAATTTCATATTACTAAATTAATTAATAAACTTTAATTACTGCTTTTATTTTATATTATATATAACTAATATTCATAAAATTTTATTATATCATATATTTTAAAGTCATCTCTAAAAGGGAATATATATATATATATAAATATATATAATTAAAATCCTTTAAAGATATTCATAATTTTATACTTCAAAAATTAATTAAACTTTTAATTTTTTTTCATCTTTAATTATTTTATGAACTTTCGTGTTTAATTTCTAAAAATATGTTTGCAAACCATTTAATTTTTTCAAATATATAATTTCTTAGTCAATTTTCCTAATTTTATAAATTCAATATCTATATTTGTGTTTTTATTAATTATTAAACTAATCATGACATCATCACAGTTTAACTTTCATTGAACTCTAGTTCGACCCTAAAAATCTTGAATCTCACCCTTTACTGGTTTTTTGAACGTTCTAGGTCTGAAAATCATACCACAAACAATCACAATTTTTGCCACAATTGTTCATGTGGCAGATGTAAGTAGTAAAAAAAAAAGAAGGAGATTTCATGTTAAAGTGATAAACAACCCGTCATAATTTGCCATGTAGGATAGTTGTGGCAAAAATTGTGACTTTTTATTTATTACTAGCTAGAATTACTATTTTATGGGATTGTGCCTATATATCTTGCATTGTTGTTCTATACTGGTATGTTCATTTAGCAATGTGTTCCTCTTCTTCCTTGTTCCAAAGCTATTACATTTTCTTTGCTTTTCTTGCACCCATTTTGTTGTTGCTCTTACTTACCAAACAAAAGAATAAGCTTGTTCAATCAAAGAAGCTCACTCCTGGTCCTAGTAAGCTGCCTCTAATTGACAACCTCCACCAACTTCGTGGCTTACCACATCGATCACTTCAACACCTTTATGATGAACATGGACCCCTCATGTTCTTGTAGCTAGGCTCAATCCCCACTTTAGTAATCTCCTTAGTTGATATAGCAAGAGAGATTTTCAAAACCCATGATCTAGTTTTTTCAAGCAGGTCAGTACTATATGCTGCAAAGGAGATTTGTTACAATCTCTCTGATGAGGCATTTGCTCCATATGGTGAGTATTGGAGGGAGGTCAGAAAAATTGTATCTTGGAGCTCTTTAGTGCAAAGAGGGTCCAAAGTTTTCAGGCTGTGAGGGATGAAGAGGTTGCATTTATGCTTGATTCCATTGCTGTTTCATCGAGTCTGGTTAATTTAAGTGAGTTGACACTTTTGCTAGCAAATAACATTGTGTGATCATGTGGCTTTTGGTAAGAAGTATGATTACGAAGAAGATAAAAGCAAGAAAAGTAGATTGCATATGACTCTTCGTGAAACGCAAGAATTATTGGGAGGGTTTTACATAGCAGACTTCTCTCCATGGATGGGGTGGCTCAACAAGTTTAATGGTTTTGAAACTAGGCTGGAAAAGAATTTTAGAGAATTGGATGAGTCATATGAGGAAGTCATTGCGGAGCACCTTGATCCCAGAAGGCCTGAACCTGAGCATTTTTTTCCCAGCGCTTTTAGAAACCACTACTATAGGTTGACCTATTACGGCAGGTCAAAGCTTGCGCTTTCAAAATCGCTGCTATAGGTCTCCTATAGCGACGGTCTTTAAAACCACTGGTATAGGTAGACCTATTATGGCATTTCACAAGCACTGCTATAGGGCTGAATTTTCTTTTTTCTTTTGATTTTTCTGTTTGTAAATAGCCTGTTACGGCGGTTCTAAACTGCCGCTATAGGGTTTTCCATATGTAAACCTATTATAGCGCTTTTTAAGCGCTATAATAAGGTTTACCTAGAAAGAAAAGATTAAATCCTATCTCAGCGCTTTGAAAAGCGTTGTAATAGGGGTTACTCTTTTCCTTTTGAGTAGACCCTATTACAGTGCTTTTAAAAGCGTTGTAATTGGGGTTACTATTTTCCTTTATGAGTAGACCCTATTATAGCACTTTTAAAAGTGTTGTAAGGGGTTACTCTTTTCCTTCTGAGTAGACCCTATTACAGCGCTTTCGTAATAGGATTTACTCTTTTTTGGTTTTTAAGAGGCTCTTCCTAAAATTTACCAAAATACCTTCCTAAACGTAAAAAAAATGACTGAAATACCTCCGAACCTAAAAAACTGAACAAAATACCCCCCTGAAACCTAAAAAATGACCAAAATACCCCTGATGCCTAGAAAATGACCAAAATACCCCCGATGCCTGTAAATGACCAAAATACCCTCAATGCCTAAAATAAGACCAACATACCCCCCTAAACTTAAAAAAATGACCAAAATGCTATTGTAAACATAAAAATGTTCGAAATAAACCACGAAACTTAAAAAATGACTGATATATCCCCGAAACCTAAAAAATGACTGAAATACCCTCCAAAGCCTAAAAAATGACCAAATACCCTCTAAACATAAAAAATTGACTAAAATACCCTTGAAACCAAAAAAACAGCTGAAATACCCTTGAAATTCTCCTGAAACTTAAATATGATCGAAATCACCCTGAGACCTAAAAAATGATCGAAAAACCCCTGAAACGTAATAATTGACCAAAATACCTCAGACACCTAAAAAATGTTCGATGGTATTTTGGTCTTGGGGTATTTTGGTCACTTTTTAGGTTTCAAGGTTATTTTGGTCATTTTTTAGGTTTCAGGAGTATTTCATTAATTTTTTAAGTTTCCATGGTATTTCGGCCATTTCTTAGGCTTAGGGGGTATATTTGTCATTTTTTAATGCTTAGTGGTAATTTGGTCATTTTTTAAGTTTTATGGTATTTTGGTCATTTTCTATGGTTTTGGGGGTATTGTGATAATTTTTTAGGTTTTAGGATTATTTCGGTCATTTTTAGGTTGTGTGGGTGTTTTGGTCATTTTTTAGGTTTTGGAGGTATTTTGGTTATTTTTTTAAGCTTAGGTGGTATTTTGGTCATATTTTAGGCTGAGGGGGTATTTTTTGGTCATTTTTTAGGTCTCTAGAGTATTTTGGTCATTTTCAGGTTTTAGAGGTATTTTGGTCATTTTTTAGTTTTTGGGGGTATTTCGGTCATTTTTTAGGTTTAGAGGGTATTTTGGTTTTTTTTTTTTTTTTTTTTTTTTTTTTTTTTTTTTTTTTTATAGGCTTAAGAGGTATTTTGGTCAGTTTTTAGGTTTAGGGGGTATAAATTTGGGATGGTTTGATGTGGAGCAGGTGGAGGATCGGGTCCACCAATCATGTTGCCTCCATTTCTTGTCAATTTTAATGTTTTGAGGGTATTTTGATCATTTTTTAGTTTTGAGGGTATTTTTGTCATTTTTTAGGTTTCAAGGGTATTTTGATCATTTTATAGATTGTGGGGGTATTTCAGTCATTTTTGTTGGTTTAGGGGGTATTTTGGTTATTTTTTAGGCTTAGGGGGTATTTTTGTCATTTTTTAGGTTTTGGGGGTATTTTTGGTCATTTTTTAGGTTTTGGGGGAATTTTGGTCATTTTCAAGTTTCAGGAGTATTTTTGTCAAAAGTGCTGTAACTACAAATTGTACTTGTAATTTCAAAAGTGCTAACAAGTGTGTAATTTCAGAGTTAATAATATTCTAGTTTTCAAAATTGTAATTTTAGATTTCAAAATTGTACTAATAATATTCTAGCTTTCAGATTTCAAAAGTGGTGTAATTCCTTTTTTTTTTTTAAGAATTATTATTTTTGAAAGAGCTATTACGGCAGTTTTAACACCGGTGTAATAGGTCTTCACCTAGTTATTACCTATTATAGCGGTTTAAAACCGCTGCAATAGGTGTTGACGTTGTCCTACTTATTCCAACATTTTTGATAACTACTGCAACAAGTTTGCATTTTGGCATAATAAGTCTATTTACTTATTGCAGTGGTGTTAGAACCACCATAATAAGTCTTAATTTTGCCACAATAAAAGTTTCAGGATTCCCATTCAACTTTTCGATTCCCACTCAAACTTTTGGTCTCCCATACAACCCTTAAACAAAACTTTCGGTCTTTCACTCAAATATCAACAAAAAAGAAGAAGAAGAAGAAGAAGAAGAAGAAGAAGAAGAAGAAGAAGAAGAAGCTAAAACTCACTCTCTCTCACTCCTTCACCGATCGGCCTACCCATCCCACCGCCATCCAGCCCACCGCTGGCCTGACCATCCTCCTCATCGTCCATCCTGCCGCCGCCATCGCCGTCTTCAACAGCCACCACGGCCATCCTCAGACTCCTCCCCTCCCTCAGCCGCCTAACACATCCCCGACGGTATAGCTTCCCCTCTATTTTTTTTTCTTTTATATGAAAGAATCCGTTTTATATGCTTCCCCTCTATTTGTTTATGTTTTTTTGGTTTTTGGGTATGGATTATTGTTTTAGGGAAAGTTTAATTCTTTACAAATACATTATGGGCATTGGTCTATTTATACATATCATGAATTGATAGAAAACCAATTTAATTTTTTTTTTCTTGTCTTAAATTCTCAAGAAGCAAACCATTTGAGATATACAATTTTATAGGATTGTTGAAAGGGATAGAGCTTTGGCTTTTGTGGTTCATAATTCGTGGAAAAGAAAGGAGGTAAGGACCATGTGTCACAGGGTCAATTTTTCTTTTAAAGGAGGTGTGGACCATCAAGTACAAAACTCTCTAAGCCAAAATTACACACTCTTTTGTTGACAACCCCAACAGCCTGGTATAAATATACAGAAATAACTATCGCGACAGTTACTGTCCCCTTGTGCGGGACTTGCTGCCACATGTGGTCTGACTTAGGATACCTTCAATTGATGCTATCTTGGCCTGCTATCCACGTTTTTAGCCCCTACACAGCAGGTCTAAACATCCAGAAAGATAGGAATTGCCTGGTAACTGCTGCTGCATACTCTGCACATGACAGCATATGTCTCAGCACATCATAAGGCCTCTGCCCATGCTCTAGCAGCCCACACACTTACTCCAGCACATTTTAGAAGGCTTGCCCCCCCTGCCCAAGCCTTTCTCATCAGCATCACAGCCCACACAACATGCCCATTAGCAATACATCATGTAATTGCCATCAGCCCATTCATACAAGTCCATGCATTCTGCTAGCACCAACCAGACCAATGCCTTGCACAGCCTATCATTATCACAGCAGCCTAACACTGCCTTGCACTCAAGCCACCAAGCCCACACAGAATGCAACCATCAGCCAAGCCACCAATGCCATATACCACCACATAGGGTAATCACCACTTGCTGTTGCCCAACATCAAAATCCGTCTCTACCCACCATGGCCCTCCTCTGCTGTGGCCTTGGGGCATCTTGTGGAGTAAGGTGCCTCCACATGCTGCCTCTAATCATCCTCATCATTCTGAATCTAGCAGGAAGACCGAGCTTGTCCCCCTCAAAGAACACTTAGGAGCTTCACTAGATAGGCATGAGGAGCCATTGGTGTCTTGAGAAAACATTGAGCCAAGTGATTGATCTAATGTTGTCCAAACACTCCAATTCCTCATGCCATCATCAGCAACTCGTAAAACTCCTCATGCATCCACAATTTAGTAGAGTATAAAAAGAATGTGTAATCAAATAATTTTTAAGTCAAATTTCTTAAAATACACTTATTTTAGGGTGTTCAAATTAAAGCTAACAATTAACAACAAGGAAAATTTATTTTCTTTCCTTTTGAAGATATGGCAACTAATGGCTTTTTAGAAATTTTTTTTTAAAAAAGTTATTACATAAGGTGAAGGAATAAATATTCAGTACTTTTGATAAGGAATAGTAATCCTCATTTTGAAGAATAGCTATTCATAAGGAATAGCTATTCATAAGGAATAGCTATTCATTGTAATATACCTAGCAACCAAATAATTATGCCATAGGAATATCTATTACATTACAGTGTTTATTACAGTCTACCAAACGTGCTCTTAGTGTTTGTTGTATTGTGATAATCGGTAGCTATTGTCATTGTACTAGGAATCGATGCAAAGTCCAGGATGTTTTGGTAGTTATTGGCAGATTCTTAAAAAGCACTTACTGAGAAATATTAACATCGGTTGTGTTTGTTTGCTTCATGTTAATAGAAAGTTGCAAGGTAAATTCAAATGTTAATAAAAATTTGACCTCCTAAGAGTGTGCCACCTCAGCTTTGGGGCCTCCACAATTTTACACTTCACCAATATTTTTTATTTTTATTTTTATTTTTAACACAGTATTTTAGTTAATATTTTACTTAGTTTAAGCTACCTTGAACCCGATAAAGCACTCCCCCTAACTTCATCAATCAATTTTTAAAGAAAGAGACTTTGTGATTTAGAACAGAGACAAGAGTGTTTGTCTTTGCAATTATACAAATGTACAAAATGTTTCTGTATAAAGGTTTTATGACCACAAGCTTTCTTTTCATTATCATTGAACGGAAGCCATTCATGCCAATTCCTTGAAGCCCACACCCATTTCTTACAAAAATATAAAAATAAATGTCAGTACGTTTAGACCCCTGTAAACTAGATTGTTTAACCTAATTAATTAACCAAGTGAATACTTAGGTTTATTATTCAAATCTAGGTTAAAACAATAACAATCATATCAAGTAAAGCAGCGAAAAATAAAGAACACAAAGATATGATGACCCAGGAAAACCAAACCGGTAAAAAACCTGGGGAGGATTTAACCTAGCTATCCTCAAGGTAAAATAGCAAATCCACTAGAAAGAATTGAAGTTTACACAATAGCGACTTAGACCACTAACATCCTATTGCTACCCAAGTGTAGGAAACTTACTACCATTTCATATTAACACACATATCAAATTTCATATTAATTAGATGTAATTTACTATTTGATTCATAAACATATTTTTTATACATAATTTTAGACTACAAAAACTAAAAAATTAAAGATTTGATTGATGACATGTTGATCTTTAATATTTTGAAAATTTTGCAAGAATGAAAAACTAACTGTTGAATTACATATTCTTTATGTTGTTAACACACATATCAAATTTCATATTAATTAGATGTAATTTACTATTTGATTTATAAATTTATTTTTTATACATAATCTAAGACTACAAAAACTAAAAAATTAAAGATTTGGTTGATGACATGTTGATCTTTCATATTCTAAAAATTTTGCAAGAATGAAGGATATAAGAAAAAATAAATATAATCCAGTAATAAATTTATTAAAATTCACATTTAATAAAAAAATATTTAAAAATGCATTTGGCAAGCATGGGCCTTTTGAGTTAATGTTAACGGTCTCACACTTTACAAAAAAATTTTAAACAAAAAGCAGAAATTTTCTCTTCAATTTTTTTGTCAATTTTTTTATAATGCTTTAAACAAAAGTAAAGCACATCCAAATATAATACCAAAAGAAAATAATTCTTTGAGTTTAAAATGCTACTCCGACCACTCTTTTCTCTTCAATTTTTTTGTCAATTTTTTTATAATGCTTTAAACAAAAGTAAAGCACATCCAAATATAATACCAAAAGAAAATAATTCTTTGAGTTTAAAATGCTACTCCGACCACTCTTTTCTCTTCAATTTTTTTGTCAATTTTTTTATAATGCTTTAAACAAAAGTAAAGCACATCCAAATATAATACCAAAAGAAAATAATTCTTTGAGTTTAAAATGCTACTCCGACCACTCTTTTCTCTTCAATTTTTTTGTCAATTTTTTTATAATGCTTTAAACAAAAGTAAAGCACATCCAAATATAATACCAAAAGAAAATAATTCTTTGAGTTTAAAATGCTACTCCGACCACTCTCAACCATAGATAAATGGAGTTTGATGTATAGTTTTTTTTTTTGTTCTTTTGACATTGGTAATAGCCCATCCTGTTTTTTTAAGGTTATCAGAGGGAGGTTGGGTGCCTTGCTGTTTTGTAGGTGCTTTCTTCTTGAATAAAATTATTCAATCATAAAAAAAAAAAAAAAAAACCCCAACAACCTTTCAGTCACTTTATTACAAAGAAACATCTCGAGGTGAATACCTTTCACTCCCATATTGTGAGAGTCACAAAAGAAAAGGAACCGGAGTTAGGATAAGATTCTCTTTGAATCGACAATACACAATTGGAACCGTTAGAGATCAGTATTCACATAATTGGAACCGATGCACCCCGGTTAGAGTCGGTTTTTACCTATAGCGGTGCAGTATTTTGCAGTCGGTTCAATCGGTTTATTCGGTTTGAAAAATTAAAATAACAGTATTTTTTTTTTTAATAAAAAAATTGGGCTGTTAGGCCCAATATTATCAATAAAAAATAAAAAAAAATTATCAATACACAACATGTTCAAGATTCCATGAAAAATGTACAAACTTGTCACACAAATGACTAATCTGTTCATACATCAACCAAATATCCACTTGATATATTTTTTAAGAGAAATAAATAAATGAATAAATAAAACACACTTTTCAACAACACCTTGTGAAACATATCTATTGTTACATTGTTTTCTTCTATAGTAACCAAAAACACACATTCAAAAAGCTTAAGCAAACTTTATGCTTTGGTGGAGCTGCTGACTCATAGAGCATTTCTACGCATATAGCTTACTCATGGATTGAAACACCGAGGATAATTGAAACACTGAAATCATTACAAGATAAACTTTATGCTTGCTGGCGAGTGGAGTACGCTACAATTACCCAGAAATAAAATAATATTTATTATAAATTCATAATCACTTACTGGTATGGGTCAAGAATAACAACACCTTGTGAAACATATCTATTGTTACATTGTTTTCTTCTTTAGTAACCAAAAACACACATTCAAAAAGCTTAAGCAAACTTTATGCTTTGGTGGAGCTGCTGACTCATAGAGCATTTCTACGCATATAGCTTACTCATGGATTGAAACACCGAGGATAATTGAAACACCGAAATCATTACAAGATAAACTTTATGCTTGCTGGCGAGTGGAGTACGCTACAATTACCCAGAAATAAAATAATATTTATTATAAATTCATAATCACTTACTGGTATGGGTCAAGAATAACAACACCTTGTGAAACATATCTATTGTTACATTGTTTTCTTCTTTAGTAACCAAAAACACACATTCAAAAAGCTTAAGCAAACTTTATGCTTTGGTGGAGCTGCTGACTCATAGAGCATTTCTACGCATATAGCTTACTCATGGATTGAAACACCGAGGATAATTGAAACACTGAAATCATTACAAGATAAACTTTATGCTTGCTGGCGAGTGGAGTACGCTACAATTACCCAGAAATAAAATAATATTTATTATAAATTCATAATCACTTACTGGTATGGGTCAAGAATAACAAGATGGGCTAGAGTGATTGAGTGCAAGACTTGAAAGTGTGGTGTCTAACTTACCTGGTGTGGTGTCTGTCGTCTGGTGTGGAGAGTGATTGAGTGCAAGACTTGAGAGAGAGGCGAGAGAGTTTAAGGTGAGAACAAAGGAAAAGAAAGAATATATAGGAGCCTTGACCTAGAACAAAACGACAACGTTTGGTGGTTTTTTTTTAAAAAACCCAAGAGAAACAACGTCGTTTCACGCATTTAAAAAAAAAAAAAAAAAATCTGTTGCTACAGCCATATATCGATCGGTTCGGAAATATCGGTTTCAGTGTTTCAATTTCCGCTGGCTCTACCGGACCGAAGTCGGATTGCCTTTCGCCCTTCGCTCGCCAGCCTCGGGTCAGTCGGTCGGTCTTACCAGCGGTATGGCTACGTTGGCGCTGGTCGGTCTTGTCGACTCCGGTATTGGTTTGCACAGCCCTAATACACATGGCTCCGCATCATTATAAAATACTAATGGACAAGTCAAGTCCGAGTTCTGCCAACATGTTAGTTGGAACGCATACCTCCCTCAGCTAGTACAGGCTCGTTTGGTTGAAAGGGAGGAAAAGTTTTAGCGTCGTTTGGTTGAAAAGGTGAAAAAGTGAGAGGATAAAAAATTGTGAAATAATAAAAAAGTGTGAGGATAGAAAAGACTTTAATTTTCCTCTTTTTTGTTAAAAAAAAGAGGGATGAAAAAAATGAGTTTATATAAATTTACTCATATATCATTGTTAAAAAAAAAAAATGACGCCAAATTAAAACAAAAAAAGTGACAAAAAAAAAAAAAAAAAGAAGCAATCACATACATTTATTAAAAAATAAAAATCATGCCCAAAAAAAAAAAAATTACATCTAAACGAAAAAACAGAACAAAAACAAAAAACAAACAAATGAAAGCAAAAGGAAATATATATATATATATATATATATATATATATGAGCAATGTACACCGGATGCCTGCCTAGTAAATCAAAAAAAAAAAAAAAAAAAAAAAGGAAAGAAGAGGTAATATCTAGGGAAAAAGAAAAAGAAAAAAGTAAAAAAATTGAAGGGCAATGTACAAATGAAGCTCATGCGCAAGTGCATGTGGGCATTTTTGTCCATTAAGCAGCTTTATTTTCTCCCTTCAGTTTTCTCTCTATTTTGGCGAGAAAACTTTTTGGTAGGCCCGAAGAGAAAACACCTGGAGCCTCACTATTTATTTTCCTTCATTCCTATCTAACCAAACATACTCCAAAAAAAGTTTTCCTTTCTATTTTCTCTCCAAAGTTTTCTATCCACGCTATTTCACTTCCAAACAAATACGGTCCCTCAGAACAATGATTAGTGATCACATTATATATGAACCCACATCTTGCTATGTTGTTCTATATATGTAGTTTCAGTGGGACAATATTATTACATTCTTGTAGACATGGGTGCCTTCTCTTCCGTGTTCCAAAGCTATTACATTTTCTTCGCTTTTCTTGCACCCTTTTTGTTTTTGTTTCTGATCAAAAAAAGGAGGAAGCTTGTTCAATCAAAGAAGCTCCCTCCTAGTCCTAGTAAGTTGCCTCTAATTGGCAACCTCCACCAACTTCGTGGCTTACCACATCGATCACTTCAACGCCTTTCTGATGAACATGGACCCTTCATGTTCTTGCAACTAGGCTCAATCCCCGCTTTGGTAATCTCCTCAGCTGATATAGCAAGAGAGATTTTCAAAACCCATGATCTTGTTTTATCAAGCAGGCCTGTACTATATGCTGCAAAGAAGATTAGTTACAATCTCTCTACTGTGTCATTTGCTCCCTATGGTGAGTACTGGAGGGAGGTCAGAAAAATTGTAATCTTGGAGCTCTTTAGTGCAAAGAGGGTCCAAAGTTTCCAGGCCGTGAGGGATGAAGAGGTTGCACTTATGCTTGATTCCATTGCTGCTTCGCCGGGTCTGGTTAATTTAACTGAATTGACACTCTTGCTAACAAATAATATTTTGTGTCGTGTGGCTTTCGGTAAGAAGTATGATTGCGGAAAAGATAAAAGCAAGAAGAGTAGATTGTATGAGACTCTTCGTGAAACACAACAATTATTGGGAGGGGTTTGCATAGCAGACTTCTTTCCACGGATGGGGTGGCTCAACAAGTTAAATGGTTTTGAAACTAGGCTGGAAAAGAATTTTAGAGAATTGGATGAGTCATATGAGGAAATCATTGCAGAGCACCTTGATCCCAGGAGGCCTGAACCTAAGCGTGAAGATCTTGTTGATGAACTGCTTCGAGTTCAGAAGGATTCAAACCAAGCTATTGCCCTTGGTAGTGACCATATCAAGGGTGTTCTCACGGTATGCTTCTTTTGCTTTGTTTATGCATCCTATTCTTTTCGAAAAGTATGAGGCATGTGCAAGAACTTCTAGTTAAATAACTCTATTTTCAATCAAGACATCTAGAGTTTAAATCATTCCTTCTCATTTAAACTTTAAGATTTAGAGAGGTATCGTTCCGCCTTATAGATGGATGATATCTTATTTAATTATTATATTTTATTCATGGCTACATGTTATATTATATAATATGCATGTTACTTTATAAATTTTTGCCAACCTTGGTGAAAACTGTAAGGTTGAATTTATTCAATTATGTGTTGACTTTATTTCGTACCAAGTTTTCTTGTAATTCAGCATTTAGAAACCTTGTATTTAGGTGGGAATAATGAAAGGGTTGTCTGTGAGAGTGTGTGAAGAATTGATCAAGTGTGTGCATTAAGAGGCAACTCGCAATAGGATCTCGCGACTGACTCGCTGGTGACTTGCCAAAATGTGTCACACGTGTGGAGCATGTAGGAAGTTGAAGGGTTAGGACAGATGGATCACAACATGACAAAAATTACAGACTGACCTTTCTGTTATCTGGCATCTAGAACTCGCAACTCATCCCAATCACGAGTGACTCGCCAGTGCACCCTGTTTTGCTAAAAACTGACTTTTTACATTCCATCCCATACCCTACTATAAACACTCTTATACCCACGAAATGTAGAGAGATTCCAGAGAGAATTTTGAGAGAGAAACCCCACCCCAAAGAACAACAAGATTGATTCATCCACAATCTTATACATTTGATTCTTCAAATTCCTCTACTCTCATCCTCTCCATTGTCATACCCATGAAAGGATCTTAAGCCAAATCCTTACCTCACCACATTCAGAGCAGTGAGAAGGTTCTTGGTGTTTGGAAAGTAGTTCAAGAGAGAACTAGTTCATTTTGGTTGATGCAATGGGCTAATTACGGGATTCGGTATGCTAATGAAGACAAGGTTAAGCATAACCCTGTTGGAGCAAGAAGCTTGGAGGGCTTAGGTGCATTAGGTAGATTAGGCTTGGAGGGTCTATTGCTATTCATGTATCCCAACTGATTTTTTAGTGGATCATTTTACCGCTTGGAGGGCGACAGAGAAGTTTTTCGCCGCGTTCTTCGGTTTTCTCTTCGACAACATGTACCAGTGCTTTCTTGCATTTGCTTCTCTCTATCCCTTACTCTGTGCTTTTAATTACTGCTGTGTTGTGATTAAATTATGGCTTAGAGTAGTTTGCATATTTGGGTATAACTTATATTTATCATTCTGCACATACGTTGTTTGAACATAAGCTTGTTTTGAAAAATTTGAATTTGGGAGTTTAAACATTCACAAGTGTTTTATACACTAAGTGAGCTTTTAGAAACCATAAAGAAAATTTGCAATTCTATATACGTGACATTAATTTAATTTTATATCTTACTATATAAACTTTTGCCATCCTTAGTAGCCATAAAGTATATAGCAAATTTAGTATTTTTGGGCAATACAAGACATGTTACTTTATAAAATTCTACCTGTCTAAGTCATAAAGTCAAAAATCAATAAGTCCAAAGACAAAACAAATTTTATAACCATTTTCACATGTTAAAATGGTAGCTTGTGATTGATAATGTACAATAAAGCGATTTTAGTGGTGGTCTCATTGAAAAGTAATATTGCGCTCATCTATCACTTCAATAAATTGTGAAATTGTTGTCTTTTAACTATGTTGATTTGTAATTTTTGGACAATACAGGACATGTTCCTTGCAGGCACTGAGACATCTGCAGCCTCCCTAGTTTGGATAATGACTGAGCTGATAAGGAATCCATTTATAATGCAAAGGGCACAAGCTGAGGTGAGAGAAGCTATTAAGGGAAAAGCAAAGGTGGAAGAAAACGACCTTCCCAAACTCGTGTACCTAAAATCCATTGTAAAGGAGGGATTGAGACTCTATCCATCAGACCCACTAATTTTACGAGAAACAATAGATAGTTGCACAATTGAAGGGTACCATATTCCTGCGAAGACAAGAGTGTTTGTCAATGTAAAATCAATAGGAACAGATCCTAAGTATTGGAAGAATCCAAATGAGTTCCAACCTGAGCGATTCTTGGATTGCTCAGTTGATTTTAGAGGGCAACACTTCGAGTTTTTAACATTTGGATATGGTCGTAGACGTTGTCCTGGAATGAACTTTGGAGTCCTTGGAATAGAGCTTGCACTTGCAAATCTCTTGCATCGTTTTGATTGGGAATTGCCTGATGGGATAAGAAGACAAGATTTAGATATGGGAGAAGCAGCCGGTCTTACAGTGCACAAAAAAGTTCCACTTTGCCTTGTAGCTAATCCTGTGGCTTTGTAGTAAACAAAATGCAATCTTTATCAAAAAATTAGGGCACAGAATAAAAAGGCACCAATAATATTGTGTAATAAGCAAGTTCTGTGTGACTAAAAACTAGTCTTTGAATTGGTTCCCAGTTAACTTGGTCAAATCGAATGGTTAGGTCTGTTTTTAAAACTATGGTCGTACCTCAAATATGTTTTTCAAGGTCTTCTCAATTTTCATTTGCTAAACTAAAATGAGGTCAATATTAAATATTATACAATAAAAATTGTGACATACATATGGGAGTGTGCTCTTCTTATCATTTTGATGCTCTCTCTCTCTCTCTCTCTCTCTCTCTCTCTCTCTCTCTCTCTCTCTCTATATATATATATATATGCACACACATATGTGTGTGCGTTTTTTTCTGCTTATGCCATGTGAATACATTATTTTCCCCCCTTGACTCATGTGGAAAAATTCTTTTCTTGCTTTATTTTTTACATTGAAGGCTTTTTATCTTGACTCATAAACGAATCTCATTACACTACAAATATATCGAAATTATTAATGTATTTAAAGTTCAAAGAAATTCAAATTACTATTTCAATTTAAACTCTGTTACAATTTTTTGAAAACATTTACAATAAATTTAAATAATTATTTTAATAATCTATTTATGACAAAACTTTGGTATTACTAAATAATCTCCCAACTTAAGGTAATTTCTTTTATTTTTTAAATTAAATATTTTATTGTCATTTCAATGATTTTGGTTAAATCACTTCTTTACTTGATATTTTAATTTTAATTAATCTGTGCATAGCTTAGACATGCTAGCATGCTACTAGTATATGTATAAAGTATAAACTTCTTAGAAGAAACTATGATGCTATTATACAAATGTACAAAATGTTTTCTGTATAAAGGTTTTATGACCACAAGCTTTCTTCTCATTGTCGTAGAATGGAAGCCATTCATGTCAATTCCTTGAAGCCCACCCCTATTTCTTACAAAAATATAAAAATAAAATAGAGAGAGAGAGAGAGAGAGAGAGAGAGAGAGGAACCATAACCTTGCATTGAAGATTTGGTACAGAGAAGTTTTGTGAGTGAGTATGTTGTGGGTTGTTTGCATTGAACCCGTCTTTCATCAACCCAAACTTCACATTCTTCAAATTAACCCATCAAAAGTACAAATTGGCATTAACCTACAGGTTGTGTGTGCGCTGTCGACAGTGAAGAGAGGGAGAGAATCGATAATGACAAATGAAGGAAAACAGTACTGTTTTCTGGAAATGAAGAAAGAGAAAAGAAAAGAAAAGATATTGTATTAAGCAAAGATCCAATTATCACAAAATTGACATAACCTAAAGTTGAAGCTGAAATACCAAAAAGATGTTCTTACTTATTAGAATTTGCATCTGCACAATAAATTTGAGATAATATATTTAAAATGGATAAAATTTTGTTACAAAATTAATCCGATGTAATTAACTATTTGATTCATAAACTTATTTTTTATGCATAATTTTAGGCTACAAAAACTTAAAAATTAAAAATTTGATTGATGACGTATTGATCTTTGATATTTTGAAAATTTTGCAAGCATGAAAGATATAAGAATCCAGTAGTGAATTTATTAAAATTCACATCTAATAAAAAAATATTTAGAGGTGCATTTGGCAAGCATTGGCCTTTTGAGTTAATTTAACGGTTTCACCCTTAAGAAAAAAAATTTAAAAACAGAAAATTTTTTCTTAATTTTTTCATTAGTTTTTTTTTATAATGCTTTAAACAAAAGTAAAGCACATCCTAATACAATACCAAAAGAAAATATTAATTCTTTGAGTTTAACATGCTACTCCGACCACTCTCAACCACAGATAAAAATGAAAAGAAAACATGAACTTCGATTTCGTCCGCTTGTTTGCTTGTCTTTGAATCGACAATACACGAGTCCACATCCTTATAAAATACTAATGGATAAGTCGAATCTGAGTTCTGCCGAACATCTTAGTTGGAACGTATACCTCCCTCTGCATTTAGGGAAGGCCCAGGCTTGAAATCTATGTCCCCCTAATTGGATTAGGACCTCAATGCTTGATTCCTTATTCGTGAAAGAAGAGAATTCCCTATCCAATACGGCAAGTTTCAATAATTAGTGATTACATTAGATATGAATTTGTTGGGCTTTATGGAGACTAGTTTATATTTGATCTGGTTGACGACCTGACTCGACTCGAATAATGTTGCGTGGTTTTTAATGGGAGATTTTCTGAGGTTTAGTCCATGGAGCGGAGGCTTGGGCCGATAGGCCCAAGCCGGAGCGCTCATGGACAAGCCTCTTGGGGATCCGGGGGCAACGCCCCTGGGAAAAATTTTTGGGCCCGTTTTTGTAGCTCTTGTGCGCAGGATATAAAAATCGTTTTTTTGGTGATTAGGGTTTTGTCTTGTTGTAGTTTTGAGAGAGTAAAAACACTGTAGCCGCACTCTGTATTTTTTCTCTGATAATAGTGAAATCCCTGCAACTCCGTGGACGTAGGCAAATTGCCGAACCACGTAAATATTGTCTTGTGCGTGTGATTGTATTTTCTTTAGCGTGTGTTTTCTCTATTTTTGTTTCTCACAGGTTGGGAATTTCGGGTTGAATTCCCTACAGAATTGTCCACATCTTGCTATGTTGTTCTATATATGTAGTTTCAATGGGACTATATAGTCTTTATTGCTACGTTCTTGTGGACATGGGTGCCTCCTCTTCCTTGTTCCAAAGCTATTACATTTTCTTTGCTTTTTTTGCACCCATTTTGTTTTTGTTACTGAACAAACAAAGGAAGAAGCTTGTTCAATCAAAGAACCTCCCTCCTGGTCCTGGTAAGTTGCCTCTAATTGGCAACCTCCACCAACTTCGTGGCTTACCACATCGATCACTTCAACACCTTTCTGATGAACATGGACCCCTCGTGTTCTTGCAACTAGGCTTAATCCCCACTTTAGTAATCTCCTCAGCTGATATAGCAAGAGAGATTTTCAAAACCCATGATCTTGTTTTTTCAGGTAGGCCTGTACTATATGCTGCAAAGAATCTTAGTTACAATCTCTGTGCTGTGTCATTTGCTCCCTATGGTGAGTACTGGAGGGAGGTCAGAAAAATTGTCATCTTGGAGCTACTTTGTGCAAAGAGGGTCCAAAGTTTCTAGGCCGTGAGGGATGAAGAGGTTGCACTTATGCTTGATTCCATAGCTGTCTCGTCGGGTTCGGTTAATTTAAGTGAATTAACACTTTTGCTAGCAAATAACGTTGTGTGTCGTGCGGCTTTTGGTAAGAAGTATGGTAGTGGAGAAGATAAAAGCAAGAGTAGATTTCATGGGATTCTTAATGATACACAGGACTTATTGGGAGGGCTTTGCATAGCAGACTTCTTTCCATGGATGGGATGGTGGCTCAGCAAGTTTAATGGCCTTGAAACTAGGCTGGAAAAGAATTTTAGAGAATTGGATGAGATATATGACAAAGTCATTGAGGAGGAGCACCTTGATCCCAGAAGGCCTGAACCTGAGCATGAAGTGTAAATTTATAAACTTTTGCACCTTTGAAGCCATAAATTGTAAATTTTGTTATTCATGGGAATACACATGTGTCAGTTCGTTTAGACCCCTTAAACCCAAACAGATTAACCTAAAGAATTAGCCAAGTGATTAACTTAGGTAATTTAATTAAATCTAGGTTAACACAAATAAGCAAAAACAATAAAGCAGCGAAAATTAAAGAACACAAAGATCTGATGACCCAGGAAAACCAAACCGGTAAAAAACTTGGGGAGGATTTAACCTAGCTATCCTCAAGGTAAACTGAATCCACTATGAAAGAATCGAAGTTTACACAATAAGACTTAGACCACTAACATCCTATTGCTACCCAAGTATAGGAAACTTACTACCACGACCACATGATAGCTCCGAGATCCACGGACTCCTTCTTTCTTGAATTCTTCAGCAATCCACAAGCGCACCTGCTTGTATTTCTTGAAGATCTTTGATTCTGCAACTGTTTGATTTACCAAGCTCTTGACATGAGTCTTGAGTTTGTAAACCCTAAGTGTATGTGAAGGTAAACACCTCTAGATCTCACAATGAGATTCACAAACACAGCAAAACAGAACTCTAAAAACATAAAACCCTATACATTAAGTGGGCTAGGGCTGAGTTGGAAAATTCTGCAGAAAAACAATCTGCACGACTTTCGATCGATCGAGTCAGGCAGAAAGTGCACAGTGAATTCTGCATAAAACTCGATTCCAACTTTACATGAAGAGCCATACTTTGAGTAAGTCTAACACAAGACTAAATGTTGTTTTGATCATGGTTTGCCAACATTACAAATTGAAGTTCTAATACATTAGTTCCTAATTCCTAGAACCTAACAAACTCCCCCTTTGGCAATTCGTGACAAAACACAGACTTAACAAAAGCTCAAAGTTTACAAAATGAAACAGCCCATTACAAAATAAAAGCCACTTAAACAAATCAACCAAACTACTATCTAACAGTTGCACAATAGACAGCAGCACGACTGAATCAACCTGTAAATTCCTGTAACACTTAACAAACACATAAACACATGTGTGGAAAAAACAGGAAATACATAAAAATATCTTCTTGATTTCACATGACACAAAATAAAGACATATATCATGAATAACATCATAAATATAAATCAATAAGCAGAGTAGCATAGTGAAACAAGAAGCATATACATCAAAATGTATCTCAACAAAAATATCTCCTAAACAAGAGCTAAAAATGTAAATACACAGTGAAGCACCTAGATACAATCAAATAACTCCACAAGCTCCGCAGTATCATTACTAAGTACAAAACTCCCCCTAAAATGAAAATCTCCACCAAAAAAAAAAAATCCCCTAGATATATAAGAACTATACAATAGAATGCACTCCCCCTTTTTGTGACGAATTGCCAAATGACACTCACTCATCATCAAAAGGTGGTGGAGGAGAATGATGAGAGCTCGCCAAATCTGCTCGCAATGCACGTAGCTCATCAAGGATGTCCACCAATAACTGACCATGAGCCGCCTGAACGGTCACGACAGTATCAAGAGTCCGACGAAGGTTAGAAACCTCATCAAACGGTGGAGGAACATCAGCAGCAGCAGCAACAGCAAGATCAGAAGACGTCCCAGCTGCAGGAGTATCTGTAGAAGAAGAAGGGGGTGGAGTGACACCGGAAGGCTCTACCCTAGGACGCTTAGAGCTAGCTCGAAGTTGAATAGCCCTTTGCGTCAAAAAAGGTAGTACCTATAGGAGCAATAACATGAACAGGCTCAGACGCAGGAAAATCACCGAAACCAAGAAAAAGGAGAATCCTATGAATAAAAACGGGAAAGAATAACGCATGAGCCGTAGAGCTAGACCGATGAACCTCGTTCAAAGAATGAAGGAACAAATGAGGAAAACTGATAGGAGCATCAGTAACCAGGGCATACAAAAACACACATCGCTCAAGAGGGATGGTGTGAACATGAGAAATAGGCCACAAAGAATAACACGCTATCTTAAAGAAAAGATAGTGAAGCTCGGAAAGCTTAGCAGAAGTGATCCGAGGATCAGAACCCCACTGGATAGAAGACCCAGTGATGTATGACAGCACGTCATCAAGAGGCGGAGATTCCTCATAAGGAAAAACAGGATGGTCAACAATGGGCACCCCAAGAGCATCAGACACAACCGTAGGGGTAATGCGATACTCTACACCTCGTAACCAAACCTTAACTAAGGTGATGGTGTCAAAGATGTGGATAGAGAGGTTCGAATAGACCTCTCTAATCAGGGTGGCAGGAGGAGGAGAATGATCATACTCGAGCAAAGATAACCAACCCCGACGCTCAAAGTTACGTCTCACCTCAGGATCTATCTCATCTAGTACGACCCTACGCTCAGCCCAGATATGACGCCTAAGATTAAGGGTCTCATAGGTCTCTTGGTTCTTCGCACTAGGGAACCGCTCAGTATCGAAAGAAGGTGAAGGGTCAGAAGTCCTATGGGCTCTAGTTTTCCTAGGCATAGTGCTAAGGAAAGAAAGGAGAGACACAAAAAGAGAAGAGCACAAATAAATACCAAGGGCAGACTGCAAGTTAGCACAGCATAAAAAATATAGAAAAAACAAATCTATATGATGCATGAACAAAATATGCAAATGATGCATGAACTAATGCAGTGACAAGTTCAAATATAACCCAAATTAACAAAATTGGCTTGAGCAAGTAATTTTTATCAAAAATACCCAATTTGAAAAACCTAAGTTTTCAAAACACAACAAATTGATAAATTGATCAACACAATAGTTAATTGACACAATATAATGATCAAATTAATCAATTTAACAAGCCAATTTTATCAATTTATATTAAATTGAACAAAAAAACCCAAAATCCCCAATTTCAAGCCCTAGAAATTTAAAAATTTCACAAAGCATCAAATTAATCAAATTAAATCACATGTAGTGCTAGGATAAGGTGTCCCCACAAAAACCCATGATTCTTCTGAAAGAAAAAGAATCAAAATCACTCCCAAAAATACCAAAAACTAAAATGCCGAAAATACCCTAAAATGCATGAAAATAATGCATGAAACATGAAAATAAAAACAAAAAGAGGGGCAAAAATGTCTTACCGGCCTTGGGAGAGAGAGATTGTCCAAAAAGATCGGAGGAAAACGCCAAAATCAGCAAAAATCTCTTTGACCGGTTGGTGAGGAGACAAAAAGTTTTGAAAAAGTTTGGAAAAGTAAAGAATCCACGTGAGAAAAGTCTTTTTAAAATTCACTCAGCCCTATTTTCGATCGATTGAAAAACAGATTCGATCGGTCGAAAATCCTTCGATTGATCCAGAATCAATCGAGAACCGATCGAAACACACAGAGACTTTTGTGAGATTTTAAAAAACATTTTCGATCGATCGAAAAACAGACTCGATCGATCGAAAATTTGGAAAAATTGAATTTTTGAAAATTGAATCAAATTAGCTCAAAAACTCCTCAAAGCATTAACTTTTATGAAAAAAAGATGCATGAGTATGAGATGAAATGTTTTTCCAAAAACCCATGTTTTCAACCCAGATCTCTCAGATTAAGCTTTTCTCATAATCTTCCTCAATCAATCAAGCAAGCAAACATGTTTTGCAACAATTTCCAGAAAATTTAAAACTTGGTTGGTCAGGCCAAAAACACACACACAATATCATGTACACAGTTTAGCAAAGAATACTTTGTGTAGTGTGTGCAACTAGCATAAGCAAGAGAAACATGTGAGGTGATATGCACATATTGATCAATCACAATTTCTACAAAATCCATCACATGAAATTGAAAGAGACTATTACTTAAAGAGGTACATCATATAACTCTCACATCTCCTAGAACAAAAGTTTGCAATCATGTAAGTTTCTTGATTTGCCTCATTTATTCAATTTAATTGATTAGAAACTTAATAAAAGCCGGGATAATGTACACACCAATTTTATGAATTGTGAAATTATTATAGCCCAATAATGTACACACCAATTTTAATAGAGGCTACACCTTGTGTTCTTTTTGTGCATGTGCTACACTTTCTCGAGCACAAAATCTTACGATATGCACTAAGGTGTTCATGATTGGCTAGTAAACAGTGGTGAGATGGTTATTTATGCCTTTTTCAATAAGACCAAGTCCGACAATCAAAGGCATGTGACTTCAAGATCAAGACAAAATGATCAAAAACTATAAACATCTTTCCCACACAACATGCACTACAAAGCTCAAACTAGTAAAGTGCAATAAAATAAGCTCATCCAAGCTAAACAGAGTACATAAACATGTTATGTAAAGTTAATATGGCCAACCTTAATTATAAATCCAAGATATATAATACAAAACACATAAAAATATTTTTGGTTTAAAAAAAAATTTTATGACCAAAAATAAAAAGCACACATTATGTTAAATGAACAAAAAATGCAAATGCAATGCATGATAGTGCTTAACTAAGCTATATAGGGTACACAAATAAGAAATATCAATTTCTTAATTAACCCTTGAGTATATGTACAAACTAGTACATACTAAAAAAAATCAAAAATAGCTTAGCACTTATATAACACATGCTATTCAAGTTTCTCCACAATGTCAAGCATGTTCTAAATCAAGAGAGATATATCATAATTCATGTAATCCTCAAGAAAAATAAAACTAGACACAAAATAAAATATTTTTGTCCTTTTGAAATTTTTCAATGTTTTTGGATTTTTTTTTTAAATAAAAAAAACAACCTAAAAAACAAAACAACCAAAGACAAAAACAAAACATGTCCACAAATAATTGAAAGAATTAAATCAGGGACAAGTAAACAACACTCACCTTAGAGAATCTTTTCTCACCCATATAGCACGAGTCTTCGGCTTTGTAGGTGAAAATCCATGAGAAGCAAAGTGTGTTTGAGGGATTACACTAATCTTCTGAGAAAGACTGAAATCCTGCAAATTCCTTTCACAAGCCAACAAGCTTAAATTTTTCAAAAGCATATGAAACAATTTATTTGGACTCATGGCAGGAAAAATATCATCACATGTCCTAGATTGAAATACAAAATTTTTAAATTTCAATTTATGACAATTAGGACGAATGTGACCGGAGACACCACAAAAGTGACAAACAGGAACAAGTTTAGGAACATCAGTATTCTTAACAACAAATCTAGTCTTAGATTTTGGTTTTTGCCTCAACAAAGAACAATTTGGTCTAATATGACCAACAACACCACAAAGGTGACAAGTAGGCACAAAAATAGATTTCTTATGCTCTCTAACAGTAGGTTTAGACATAGGTTTAGAAACTTCAGTGTCTCTATCAGAACTTTTACCTTTGTCTAACCTAGCAAAATAAGCCTTTTCTTTATTATTTCTCTTGAAAGGAGGGATATAAACTTTTTCAGTTTTAGGCTTAAGAGAAACAGAAACACTTCTGTTAACAACAGCAGGCTTGGTACAAGTCAAATTTTCAATCTTAGCTTTAGATTCAACTAAATCTTGTTCCAAGCTTTTCATCTTCTCATCTTGAGAGGAAATTTGATTTCTCAAAAATTCATTCTTTTTATTAGATTCATCTAATCTAACAATCAATTCCTCTTTTTCAAGATTAGCCAATTTTAACTCTTCCTTGAATTTCTTAGCAATTCTCATAGTTTTCAATAATTCCTTACGAAGAGTTTCACAGGCATCAAAAAGATCAACAGAAACAACAGTGTCCTTTTTATTTAAATCATCACAAACATGAGCAGAAAGACACTTCAAATTATCCATGATAACATGGATCAAGGATCAACTCTTAGATTAAAAGATCTAAAACAAAAGAGCTACCCGCTCTGATACCACTTGTAAGTTCGTTTAGACCCCTTAAACCCAAACAGATTAACCTAGAGAATTAGCCAAGTGATTAACTTAGGTAATTTAATTAAATCTAGGTTAACACAAATAAGCAAAAACAATAAAGCAGCAGAAATTAAAGAACACAAAGATCTGATGACCCAGGAAAACCAAACCGGTAAAAAACCTGGGGAGGATTTAACCTAGCTATCCTCAAGGTAAACTGATTCCACTATGAAAGAATCGAAGTTTACACAATAAGACTTAGACCACTAACATCCTATTGCTACCCAAGTGTAGGAAACTTACTACCACGACCACATAATAGCTCCGAAATCCACGGACTCCTTCTTTCTTGAATTTTTCAGCAATCCACAAGCGCACCTGCTTGTATTTCTTGAAGATCTTTGATTCTGCAACTGTTTGATTTACCAAGCTCTTGACATGAGTCTTGAGTTTGTAAACCCTAAGTGTATGTGAAGGTAAACACCTCTAGATCTCACAATGAGATTCACAAACACAGCAAAACAGAACTCTAAAAACGTGGCTAGGGTTTTCCCTTATATACTTAGGGCAAAACATAAAACCCTATACATTAAGTGGGCTAGGGCTGAGTTGGAAAATTTTGCAGAAAAACAATCTGCACGACTTTCGATCAATCGAGTCTAATTTTCGATCGATCGAGTCAGGCAGAAAGTGCACAGTGAAATCTGCATAAAACTCGATTCCAACTTTACATGAAGAGCCATACTTTGAGCAAGTCTAACACAAGACTAAATATTGTTTTGATCATGGTTTGCCAACATTACAAATTGAAGTTCTAATACATTAGTTCCTAATTCCTAGAACCTAACAACATGTTATATTATAACATGCATGTTACTTTATGAATTTTTGCCAGCCTTGGAAACCAAAAAGAAAGTTTGCAATTGTAGAGCAATTTATGAGATTTTATTGTACATGTTACTGTATAAACTTTTGCCACCCTTAGTAGCATTAAGTATATAAAAAATTTAGTATTTTTGCGCAACACGACATGTTACTTTATAAATTTCTATCCGCTTTTCTTCTTAGTCGGAAAAAATAAAAAAATCCTTCTATCGGCTTTGGAAGTTATAAAGTTAGACCTTTCATACTCAAAAAATCCAAAACACAATAAATTTAATAATTATTTTCACATATTAAAATGGTAGTTTGTGGTTGATAATGTACAGTAAAAAGATGTTGGTGGTGGTTGTTAGGTTCTAAGGAATTAGGAACTAATATATTAGAACTTCAATTTGTAATGTTGGCAAACCATGATCAAAACAATCTTTAGTCTTGTGTTAGACTTGCTCAAAGTATGGCTTTTTATGTAAAGTTGGAATCGAGTTAACTGCAGAATTTACTGTGCACTTCTGCCTGACTCGATCGATCGAGAATTAGACTCGACCGATCGGAAGTCGTGCAGAATGTTTTTCTGCAGAATTTTCCAACTTAGCCCTAGCTCATTTAATGTATAGGGTTTTATGTTTTGCCCTAAGTATATAAGGGAAAACCCTAGCCACATTTTTAGTGTTCTGAATGCTGTGTTTGTGAATCTAATTGTTAGATCTAGAGGTGTTTACCTTCACATACACTTAGGGTTTCCAAACTCAAGACTCATGTCAAGAGATTGGTAAATCATACAGTTGCAGAACAAAAGAGCTTCAAGATATACAAGCAGGTGTACTTGTGCTTTGCTGATAATTCAAGGAAAGAAAGAGTCCGTGGTCTCAGAGCTGTCACGTGGTCGTGGTAGTAAGTTTCCTACAGGCAGGTAGCAATAGGATGTTAGTGGTCTAAGTCTCTATTGTGTAAACTTCGATTCTTTTATAGTGAATTCGTTTTACCTTGAGGATAGCTAGGTTAAATCCTTCCCAGGTTTTTTACCGGTTTGGTTTTCCTGGGTCATCATATCATGTGTTCTTTATTATTCCGCACCTTTGCATGATTTGATATATTTGTGTTAACCTAGATTTGAATAATTTACTTAAGTTAATCACTTGGCTAAATAACTAGGTTAATTTGTTTGGGTTTAAGGGGTCTAAACAACCTTATAAATGGTATCAGAGCGGGTAGCTTTTTGTTTTTGATCTTTTGATCTTTGAGCTGATCCTTGACCCCTGTTGTTATGGATTTTCTTAAAATCTTCTCATTAGGTTGCCACATTGTCTACTTGATATGCTTGTCTTTTACCATTTGTGTTAAAACATTTCTTGAGTGTCTTGGTATAATCACATATGATAATAATTACATGTGCTATATTACTTTAACCGCCTTAAAGGCACGTGATTCTTGTCTTTGGTATTTAGATAGTGGTTGTTCCAAGCACATGACTGGAAACAAAGCTTTGTTCAAGACACTCTTCGAAGGGAAGATTGGAACAGTCACATTTGGAGATGGAAGCAAATCTGTGATCAGTGGCATTGGCACTGTGGATATTCCAGGATTACCTATTTTTGAAGATGTTTGGTATGTTGATGGGTTGAAGGCTAACTTACTCAGCATAAGTTAGATTTTTGACAATGGACTGAATGTGTTCTTTACTAAACATGAATGTGAAATACTTGATGGAGGAGGTGACTGTATGTGTGTTGGTGTGAGGACAGCTGACAACTGTTATGGTATCACTCTAAGTATAAGTAATAAATGCTTCAGTGCTAAGATCAATCAAGTTAACTTATGGCATCAAAGGTTGGGACATGCTAGTCTCAAGCAATTAGAGAAGATTTCAAAATGTGATGCAGTGATTGGGTTGCCCAAGTTTGAGAAGATTGAAAAATGCATCTGTGGACCATGTCAGATGGGTAAACAAGTGAAGTTCAAACATCCGTATGTAACTAACGTTCAAACTACAAGACCTTTGGAGTTGCTGCACATTGATCTCAAGGGTCCTGCCAGAGTTCAGAGTTTAGGTGGAAAGAAGTATATTCTCGTTGTTGTGGATGATTTTACCAGATTCACATGGGTTGTACTTTTGAAAGATAAAGCTGAGGCTCCTGAAAAGATGATCCATTTGTGCAAGAAATTACAAGTAGAAAAAGGAACTGTGATAGCCAGAATTAGAAGTGATCATGGAAGAGAGTTTGAGAACACTAAACTGGCTACTTTTTGCAATAATCAAGGCACTCATCAGGAATTCTCTTCACCCAAAACACCATAACAAAATGGAATAGTGGAAAGGAAGAATAGGGTTGTACAAGAAATGGCTCGTGTTATGCTCCATAACAAGAAGATGCCTAAATCCTTTTGGGGAGAAGCAGTTAACACTGCATGTCACACTTTCAATCGGGTATATTTCAGACTTAACTCCAAGCAAACTCCCTATGAACTCTGAAGAGGAAAGAAGCCTGTAGTCAAATACTTCAGAATATTTGGCAGTGACTGTTACATTTTGCGTGATAGAGAGAACCTGGAAAGGTTTGATGCTAAGAGTGACAAGGGTTATTTTCTGGGATACTCTTCCACCAGTAGAGCATATAGAGTATACAATGTGAGAACTAAAACAGTCATGGAATCTTCAAATGTAGTGATCAATGATGAATTAAGTTCAGATGGTCATTTAGAAAATGCATCTCCAGTTCAAGAATAGGTTATGGAAGTTGATGACTCTCTACCTGAAAATTATGTGGGAAAGCACACTGAGGAAGAGTTGATGTTGTTGAATGATACAGCCTCTGTGCCATCAAGTTCAGAACCATCTACACTAGTTCACGAAACTTAACAAGAATGGAGAGAGTTTCAAGGTTCATTAGAATAGAAAGGTACTTCTACATCATTAGTAAAAGGTCCATCCTCTAGAGTTAAGTTGAATCATTTGGCTACTAATATCTTGGGGAGTTTGAATGATAACATGAGACTGAGATACAAAGCTTTAAATGTGATTACTCACTCATGCTATTTATCCCAATTTGAACCGAAAAAATGGATGAAGCTCTACAAGATGCTGATTGGGTGAATTCTATGCATGAAGAACTTCATCAGTTTATTCGGAATGATGTGTGGGAACTGGTTCCTAGACCAAAGGGAGTCAATGTTATCAGAACCAAGTGGATTTTCAAGAACAAGTTAAATGAACATGGAACTGTTATCAGAAATAAATCTAGGCTTGTTGCTCAAGGGTACACACAAGTAGAAGGGATTGATTTTGATGAGACTTTTGCATCTGTAGCAAGATTGGAATCTATTCGGATTCTTTTGGCCATAGCAAGTCATATGAACTTCAAGCTCTATCAAATGGATGTCAAAAGTGCTTTCTTAAATGGCATATTGCAAGAAGAGGTATATGTTGAACAGTCGAAAGGTTTTGTTGATCCTCACAGACCAGATGATGTCTACAAGTTAAAGAGAGCTCTCTATGAGCTGAAACAAACTCCACGGGTTTGGTATGATAGACTAACTGCATATCTCACAGACTATGGTTTTAAAAGAGGTTTTGCTGACACCACTCTCTTCATACGAAAGGATAAGAATCATTTTGTAATTGCTCAAATTTATGTTGATGATATTGTTTTTGGTGCTACTAATGATTCTCTTGCTCAATCTTTTGCAGATGAAATGAAGGCCATGTTTGAGATGAGTATGGTTGGTGAACTAACTTTTTTCTTGGGATTGCAGGTAAAGCAAACGGATGCTGGAATTTACATCAACCAAGCTAAGTATGCGCGAAATTTGGTCAAGAGATTTGGTCTTGACAAGGCTGCACATGCTAGGACACCAATAGTTACTAATGCAAAATTAACTAATGATCCTTCAGGTGAGTCTGTTTATGTTACATTATACAGAAGTATGATTGGTTGTCTCTTGTATTTAACTGCTAGCCGACCTGATATTGCCTTTAGCATGGGTGTTTGTTCTAGATTTCAATCTAATCCTAAGGTTTCTCATTTAAATGCTGTTAAAAGGATTATAAAATACGTTGCTGGAACTTGTGATTATGGATTGTTTTACAGCAAAGAGTCAAATCTTTCTCTTGCTGGTTTTTTTGATTCTGATTGGGCTGGTAATGCTGATGATAGAAAAAGCACCACTGGTGGATGTTTTTATGTTGGTGCAAATCTTGTTGCTTGGATGAGTAAGAAGCAAAATTCTGTTTCTTTATCTACTGCAGAGGCAAAATATATAGCTGCTGGAAGTTGTTATTCACAGCTTTTTTGGATGAAAAACTCTTGAGTGATTATGGAATATCACAGGACACCATGGTTGTTTATTGTGATAATTCTAGTGCTATAGATATCTCTAAGAATCCTATTCAACATTCGAAGACTAAGCACATTGAGATTAGATATCATTTCATTAGAGATTTAGTTGAAAGGAAAATTGTTGCTCTTGAGTATATTCCAACTGAACGTCAGAATGCTGATATTTTCACTAAACCACTTGATAGAGGAAAGTTTGAGACTCTTCGTCAAGTTATTGGTGTGATTCTTTGTCCTTAGTCATTCTTGACTTTCATGGTCCTTGTGCTTCATTGCTCTATCTTTTGTGACCATTTTTCTTAGGATTTGCATTGCATAACATTCATGCATTTCATTCTAGGTTGTTTTATTTCATTAAAAAAAAATTGTGCTAAATGTGTTTTTGCTATATTTTTTTTGAATTTGAAGACAAGGTTGGTCAATCTAATTTGCATAACATGCTTATGAATCTTGTTTAGCTTGGATGCACTTATTCTTACTGCACTTTACTAGCTAAAATTTTTGTAGTGCATGTTGTGTGGGAAGATGTTATAGTTGTTGATCACTTGATCTTGAAATCATATGTCTTTGATTATCGGACTTGAACTTTTTGAGAAAGGCATAAATAACCATCTCACCACTGTTTATTAGCCAATCATGAACACCTTAGTGCATATCGTAAGATTTTGTGCTCAAGAAAGTGTAGCACATGCACAGAAAGAACATAAGGTGTGGCCTCTATTAAAATGCTAAAATTGGTGTGTACATTATTGGGCTATAATAATTTCACAATTAAAATAAAATTGGTGTGTACATTATCCCGGCTTTGTTAATAAGTTTCTGATCAATTTCAATTGATATTAATTATGAGGCAAATCAAGAAACTTACATGATTGCAAGCTTTTATTCTAGGAGATGTGAGAGTTATATGATGTAACTCTTTAAGTTATAGTCTCTTTCAAATTCATGTGATGAATTTTGTAGAAATTGTGATTAATCACTATGTGCATATCACCTCACATGTTTCTCAAAGCTTCTGCTAGTTGCACACACTACCCAAGTTATTCTCTGCTAAACTGTATACATGTTATTCTGTGTTTTTGGTCTGACCAACCAAGTTTGAAAATTTCTTGAAATTGATGCAGAACATGTTTGCTGTTTGAATTCTTGGGGGTTTCGATTAGAAAATCTTGTTTTGGGAGATCTGGGATAAATTCATGTGTTTTTGAAAAACATTTCATCTCATACTCGTGCATTTTATTTATAAGATCTAATGCTTTGAGGAGTTTTAGCACTGAAATTGTTTTGTTTTTCAAAAATTTGTTTTTTCCAGAATTTCGATCGATCGAACATGTTTTTCGACCGATCGAAAATGTTTTTAAAATCCCTGGAAAGTCTCGGGTTGTTTTGATTGGTATTCGATTGGTACTGGATCAATCGAGGTATTATCGACCGAACGAATCTGTTTTTCGATCGATCGAAAATCGGGCTGCTGATGTTCCTAAGCGTCCCAGGGTAGAGCCTTCTGGTATCACTCCACCTCCTTCTTCTTCTACAGATGCTCCTGCGGTTGCGACATCTACTGACACTGCTACTGCTGCTACTGATGTTCCTCCACCTTCTCCTTCCGATGTTTCTGATATTCGTCGGACTTTGGACACTGTTAAGACCGTTCAGGCGGCTCATGGTCAGCTTCTAATGGATGTACTTGATGAGCTTCGTGCTTTGAGAGTAGATTTGGCGAGTTTTCATCTTTCTCCTCCGCCGCCTCCTTTTGATGATGAGTGAGTGACCTTTGGCAATTCGTCACAAAAAGGGGGAGTACATTTCACTGTGGAGTACATATCTTGTAGAGGAGATTTTTGTCTTAGGGGGAGTTTTGTACCTTGTTGTGATACTGAGGAGCTTGTGGAGTTTTTTTTAGATTGTATCTAGGTGCTTCACTGTGTATTTACATTTTTGGCTCATGATAGGGGAGATATATTTGAGATACATTTTTCTGTATATGTTTCTTGTTTCATTATGCTACATTGCTTATTGATTTATATTTATGATGTTATTCATGATATATGTCTTTATTTTGTGTTATGTGAAATTAAGAAGTATTTTTTACTTGTATTTTCCACACATGCGTTTATGTGTTTGTTAAGTGTTACATGAATATACAGGTTAATTCAGTCGTGCTGCTATCTACTTTTGCAACTGATAGATAGTAGTTAGGTTGAATTGTTTAGTGGCTGTTGTTGTGTAATGGGCTGTTTAATTTGTAAACTTTGAGCTTTTTGTTAAGTCTGTGTTTTGTCACGGATTGCCAAAGGGGGCGTTTGTTAGGTTCTAAGGAATTAGGAACTAATGTATTAGAACTTCAATTTGTAATGTTGGCAAACCATGATCAAAATAATCTTTAGTCTTGTGTTAGACTTGCTCAAAGTATAGCTTTTTATGTAAAGTTGGAATCGAGTTAACTGCAGAATTTATTGTGCACTTCTGCCTGACTCGATTGATCGAGAATTAGACTCGACCAATCAAAAGTCGTGCAGAATGTTTTCCTGCAGAATTTTTCAACTCAGCCCTAGCTCATTTAATGTATAGGGTTTTATGTTTTGCCCTAAGTATATAAGGGAAAACCCTAGCCACGTTTTTAGTGTTCTGAATGCTGTGTTTGTGAATCTAATTGTTAGATCTAGAGGTGTTTACCTTCACATACACTTAGGGTTTCCAAACTCAAGATTCATGTCAAGAGATTGGTAAATCATACAGTTGCAGAACAAAAGAGCTTCAAGATATACAAGCAGGTGTGCTTGTGCTTTGCTGAGAATTCAAAGAAAGAAAGAGTCCGTGGTCTCGGAGCTGTCACGTGGTCGTGGTAGTAAGTTTCCTACAGGCAGGTAGCAATAGGATGTTAGTGGTCTAAGTCTCTATTGTGTAAACTTCGATTCTTTCATAGTGAATTCGTTTCACTATTCATGGGTTTTTGCATCTCATACTCATGCATTCTATTCATAAAATCTAATGCTTTGAGGAGTTTTTGAACTAATATGTTTCGTTTTTCAAAAATTCAATTTTTTCAAAATTTTGATCGATTGAGTCTGTTTTTCGATCGGTCGAAATTGTTTTTAAAATCTCAGAAAAGTCTCTGTGTGTTTCGATCGGTTCTCGATTGGTATTGGATCAATTAAAGGATTTTCGATCGATCGAATGTAATTTTCGATCGATCGAAAATCGGGCTGAGTGTTTTTAAAAAGGATCTTTTCTCACGTGTTCTTCACTTTTTTAAAAATCTTTTCAACTCCTTTTTGTCTCCCTACCAACTGGTCAAGAGATTTTTGCTGTTTTTGTCGTTTTCCTTTGATCATTTTGCATCAATCCTCTCTCCCAAGGCCGGTAAGACATTTTTGCCCCTCCTTTTGTTTTTATTTTCATGTTTCATGCATTATTTTCATGCATTTTGGGTTATTTTTGGCATTTTAGTGTTTTGGTATTTTTGGCAATGATTTTGGGTGCTTTTCTCTCAAATCAATCATGGGTTTTTGTGGGGACATTATATACAAGCACTACATGTGGTTAAATTTGATTAATTTGGTGCTTTGTGGTCAATTTGAAAATCTAGGGTTTGAAATTGATAAATTTGGGGATTTTGTTCAAATTGATATAAATTGATAAAATTAGCTTGTTAGATTGATTAATTTGATCATTATATTGTGTTATTTAACTGTTGTGATGATCAATTTATCAATTAATGGTGTTTTGAAAAATTGGGTTTTTCAAAATTGGGTATTTTTGATTTAAAACTCATGCTCAAGTCAATTTTGTTAATTTGGATTATATTTGAACTTGTCACTGCATTAGTTCATGCATCATTTGCATATTTTGGTCATGCATCATATAGATTTTTTTATATTTTTTGCTATGTTAACTTGCAGTTTGCCCTTGGTTTTTGTTTTTGCTCTTTTCTTTTTGTGTCTCTCTCTTCTTTCCTTAGCACCATGCCTAGGAAAACTAGAGCCCATAGGACTTCTGACCCTTCACCTTCATTTGATAGTGATCGGTTTCCTAGTGAGAAGAACCAAGAGACCTTTGAGACCCTCAATCTTAGGCGTCATATTTGGGCTGAGCGTAGGGTTATTCTAGATGAGGTTGATCCTGAAGTGAGACGTAACTTTGAGCGTCGGGGTTGGTTATCTTTACTAGATTTTGAGCATCCTCCTCCTCCTCTTGCTACCTTGATTAGAGAGTTCTATTCGAACCTCTCTATCCACATCTATGATACCAACACCTTGGTTAAGGTTTGGTTACGAGGTGTAGAGTATCGTATTACCCCTTCGGTGGTGTCTGATGCTCTTGGGGTGTCTATTGTTGATCATCCCGTCTTTCCTTATGAGGAGTCTCCACCTCTTGATGATGTTATGTCATACATCACTGGGTCTTCTATCTAGTGGGGTTCTGATCCTCGGATCACGTCTGCTGAGCTCTCTGAGCTTCATTACCTTTTCTTTAGGATTGTCTATCATTCCTTGTGGCCCATTTCTCATCTTCACACCATCCCTCTTGAGCGTTGTGTGCTTTTGTATGTGCTTGTTACTGATGCTCCTATCAGTTTTCCTCATTTGTTCTTTCGTTCTTTGAACGAGGTACATCGGTCTGGTTCTACAGCTCATGCTTTATTCTTTCCTGTTTTTATTCATAGGATTCTCCTTCACCTAGGTTTAGGTGATTTTCCTGCTTCTGAGCCCGTACATGTTATTGCTCCTATAGGTGCTACCTTTTTGAGGCAAAGGGTAGCTCAACTTCGAGCTAGCTCTAAGCGTCCTAGGGTAGAGCCTTCCGATGTCACTCCACCCCCTTCTTTTTCTACAGATGCTCCTGCAGCTGAGACATCTGCTGTTCCTGCTGCTGCTGCTACTGATGATGCTCCTCCACCTTCTCCTTCGGATGTTTCTGATATTCGTCGGACTTTGGACACTGTTATGACCGTTCAGGCGGCTCATGGTCAGCTTCTGGTGGATGTCCTTGATGAGCTTCGAGCTTTGAGAGGGGATTTGGCGAGTTTTCGTCGTTCTCCTCCGCCACCTCCTTTTGATGATGACTGAGTGCCCTTTGGCAATTTGTCACAAAAAGGGGGAGTGCATTCTGTTGAGGAGTCCATGCCTTGTAGAGGAGATTTTTGTCTTAGGGGGAGTTGAGTTTTGTACCTTAGTATGACACTGTTGAGCTTGTGGAGTTATTAGATTGTATCTTGATGCTTCACCTTGTACTTGTATTTACATTTTTTGAGATACATTTTTATGTATATGTTTCTTGTTTCACTATGCTACTTTGCTTATTGATTTATATTTATGATGTTATTCATGATATATGTCTTTATTTTGTGTCATGTGAAATCAAGAAGTTATTTTTTTTATTCCTTGTATTTTCCACACATGCGTTTATGTGTTTGTTAAGTGTTACAGGAATATACATGTTGATTCAGTCGTGCTGCTGTCTACTTTGCAACTATTAGATAGTAGTTAGGTTGAATTGTTTAGTGGCTTTTTAATTTTGTAATGGGCTATTTCAATTTGTAAACTTTGAACTTTTTGTTTAGTCTGTGTTTTGTCACGGATTGTCAAACGGGGAGTTTGTTAGGTTCTAAGAATTAGGAACTAATGTATTAGAACTTCAATTTGTAATGTTGGCAAACCATGATCAAAACATTCTTTAAGTCTTGTGTTAGACTTGCTCAAAGTATGGCTTTTTATGTAAAGTTGGAATCGAGTTGACTGCAGAATTACTGTGCACTTTCTGCCTGACTCGATCGATCGAAAATTAGGCCCGATCGATCGAAAATCATGCAGAACGTTTTTCTGCAGAAAATTCCCAACTCAGCCCAAGCCCATTTAATGTATAGGGTTTTATGTTTTGTCCTAAGTATATAAGGGAAAACCCTAGCCACGTTTTTAGAGTTCTGAATGCTGTGTTTGTGAATCTATTTGTTAGATTTAGAGGTGTTTACCTTCACATACACTTAGGGTTTCCAAACTCAAGATTCATGTCAAGAGATTGGTAAATCATACAGTTGCAAAATCAAGAGAACTTCAAGATATACAAGCAGGTGCGCTTGTGAATTGCTGAAGAATTCAAAGAAAGAAGGAGTCCGTGGATCTCGGAGCTGTCACGTGGTCGTGGTAGTAAGTTTCCTACAGGCAGGTAGCAATAGGATGTTAGTGGTCTAAGTCTTATTGTGTAAACTTCGATTCTTTCATAGTGAATTTGGTTTACCTTGAGGATAGCTAGGTTAAATCCTCCCCAGGTTTTTTTACCGGTTTGGTTTTCCTGGGTCATCAGATCTTTGTGTTCTTTATTTTCCACTGCTTTATTGTTTTTGATATATTTGTATTAACCTAAATTTGTTTAAATTACCTAAGTTAATCACTTGGCTAATTTTCTAGGTTAATCTGTTGGGTTTAAAGGGTCTAAACGAACTTACAATTTGTTTGGGTTTAAGGGGTCTAAACAACCTTACAATGGTAGTCCTAATAAAAGTAATATTGTATTAATCACAATTTATCATCTCAATAAACCATTGCATCTTTTAACGGTGTGAGTTTGTAATATTGTTAAACAATATAAGACATGTTCATTGCAGGCACTGACACATCTTCTACCATCCTAGTTTGAATAATGGCTGAGCTGATGAAGAATCCATCTGTAATGCAAAGAGCACAAACTGAGGTGAGAGAAGCTATTAAGGGATAAGCAAAGGTTGAAGAAAACCACCTTTCTAAACTCATGTACCTAAAATCCATTGTGAAAGAGGGATTGAGACTCCATCCACTAGCCCCATTACTAGTTCCAAGGGAAACAACAGATGGTTGCACCATTGAAGGTTACCATATTCCAGCCAAGACAAGGGTGTTTGTCAGTGCAATCAATAGGAACAGACCCAAAGTATTGGAAGAATCAAAACGAGTTCCAACCTAAGAGATTCTTGGATAGTTCAATCGATTTTAGAGGACAACACTTTGAGTTGTTACCATTTGGAGCTGGTCGTAGAGGTTGTCTTAGAATGAACTATGCAATCCTGATAATAGAGCTTGCACTAGCAAATCTCTTGCATCGTTTTGATTGGGAATTGCCTCATGAGAGAAGAAGACAAGATTTGGATATGGAAGAAGCAATTGGTCTTTCAATGCACAAAAAAGTTCCTCTTTGCCTTGTTGCTAATCTTGTGGCTTTATAGTACAAACAAAATGCAACTTTTATATAAAAAAATTATGGCACAAAATAAAAGGCCACCTGTTTTTTACTGTTCAAAACGAGCAGAATTGTTTCTATTTTTCTATTTGAGTTTAGGTAGACATTTGAAACTGTTAGGTTCTAAAAGTTTAGAACAATTAACAAATCGTGAGCACACAAGAACATGTAAGCTGCAGAAAGAAGAATTCAGAAATTGCCTGGTTCGATCGATCGAAAGACAGGCTAGACCGATCGAAAGTCGTATTTGCAGAATTTTAAGTTGGCCCAAACAGCAGCTCAAGCCCATTAAGGATTAGGGTTTCAGATCTACTTCTCCCACTATAAAAAGGAAACCCTAAGCACGTTTTTACAAGGCTTTTTAGAGAGAGAAGAGTGTGCCTTTTTTGTATTTAGGGTTTTGTTCCTAAAACCTCTCTTATAACTTCTACCGGTGTTGTTTCTTGAAGAATCTTAAGTTCCGGTATTGTTGAAGTTGCTGCCTTCTCTTGTCATCAAATGTATTGATGATCTAAACCTTCAAGGGTGATCTTGGAGTCACAAACAGGAGAGTTTGTGTTGCTAAACCTTTGAGTGGGATCTCAAAGCCACAAACGTGGGTGTTTGTGTTTTGCAAAGATTAAAGAAAGAAAGAGTCCGTGGTCTCGGAGCTATCATGGGGTCGTGGTAGTAAGTTTCCTACACTGGGTAGCAATAGGATGTTAGTGGTCTAAGTTGCTATTGTGTAAACTTCAATTCTTTCTAGTGGATTTGCTGTTTTACCTTGAGGATAGCTAGGTTAAATCCTCCCCAGGTTTATTACCGGATTGGTTTTCCTGGGTCATCATATCGTTGTGTTATTTATTTTTCCGCTGCTTTACTTGATATGATTGATATTGTTTTAACCTAGGTCTGAATAATAAACCTAAGTATTCACTTGGTTAATTAATTAGGTTAAACAATCTAGTTTACAGGGGTCTAAACGAACTTACAAGTGGTATCAGAGCGGGTAACTCTTTTGTGTTAGATCTTTTGATCTAAGAGTTGATCCTTGATCCCTGTTATCATGGATAATTTTAAGTGTCTTACTGTTTTTGATTGTGATGATTTGAATAAAAAGGACACTGTTGTTTCTGTTGATCTTTTTGATGCCTGTGAAACTCTTTGTAAGGAATTATTGAAAACTATGAAAATTGCTAAGAAATTCAAGGAAGAGTTAAAATTGGCTAATCTTGAAAAAGAGGAATTGATAATGAGATTAGATGAATCTAATAAAAAGAATAAATTTTTGAGAAATCAAATTTCCTCTCAAGATGAGAAGATGAAAAGCTTAGAGCAAGAGTTAGTTGAATCTAAGGCTAAAATTGAAAATTTGACTAGTACCAAGCTTGCTGTTGATAACAGAAGTGTTTCTGTTTCTCTTAAGCCTAAAACTGAGAAAGTTTATATCCCTCCTTTCAAGAGGAATAATAAAGAAAAGGCTTATTTTGCTAGGTTAGACAAAGGTAAAAGTTCTGATGTAGACGCTGAAGTTTCTACACCTAAGTCTAAACCTACTGTTAGAGAGCATAAGAAATCTGTTTTTGTGTCTACTTGTCACCTTTGTGGTGTTGTTGGTCATATTAGACCAAACTGTTCTTTGTTAAGGCAAAAACCAAAATCTGAGACTAGATTTGCTGTTAGGAATACTGATGTTCCTAAATGTGTTCCTGTTTGTCAATTTTGTGGTGTCTCTGGTCACATCCGTCCTAATTGTCATAAATTAAAATTTAAAAAGTTTGTATTTCAATCTAGGATATGTGATGATATTTCTCCTGCCATAAGTCAAAATAAATTGTTTCATATGCTTTTGAAAAATTTAAGCTTGTTGGCTTGTGAAAGAAATTTGCAGGATTTCAGTCTTTCTCAGAAGATTGGTGTAATCCCTCAAATACACTCTGCTTCACATGGATTTTCACCTACAAAGCCAAAGACTTGTGCTATATGGGTGAGAAAAGATTCTCTAAGGTGAGTGTTGTTGACTTGTCCCTGATTTAATTCTTTCAATTATTTGTGGACATGTTTTGTTTCTGTTTTTGGTTGTTTTGTTTTTTTAGGTTGTTTTTAAAAAAAAAATCCAAAAATATTGAAAAATTTCAAAAAGACAAAAATATTTTATTTTGTATCTAGTTTTATTTTTCTTGAGGATTACATGAATTATGATATCTCTCTCTTGATTTAGAACATGCTTGATATTGTGGAGAAACTTGAATAGCATGTGTTATATAAGTGCTAAGCTATTTATGATTTTGTATGAGTATGTACTAGTTTGTACATGTACTCATGGGTTAATTAAGAAATTAATATTTCTTATTTGTGTACCCTCTATAGCTTAGTTAAGCACTGTCGTGCATTGCATTTGCATTTTTAATCATTTAGCATAATGTGTGCTTTTAGTTTTGGTTATAAATTTTTTTTAACCATAAAGATTTTTATGTGTTTTGTATTATATATCTTGGATTTATAATCAAGGTTGGCCATATTATCTTTACATAACATGTTTATGTACTTTGTTTAGCTTAGATGAGCTTATTTTATTGCAATTTACTAGTTTGAGCGTTGTAGTGCATGTTGTGTGGGAAGATGTTTATAGTTTTTGATCACTTTGTCTTGATCTTGAAGTCACATGCCTCTGTCTGTCGGACTTGAACTTAATGAGAAAGGCATAAATAACCATCTCACCACTGTTTACTAGCCAATTATGAACACCTTAGTGCATATCGTAAGATTTTGTGCTTGAGAAAGTGTAGCACATGCACAAAAAGAACATAAGGTATAGCCTCGGTTAAATTGTTAAAATTGGTGTGTACATTATTGAGCTATAATAATTTCACGATTCAATTAAAATTGGTGTGTACATTATGAGGCAAATCAAGAAACTTACATGATTGCAAGCTTTTATTCTAGGAGATGTGAGAGTTATATGATGTAACTCTTTAGGTGATAGTCTCTTTCAAATTCATGTGATGAATTTTGTAGACTTTGTGATTGATTACTATTCACATATCACCTCACATGTCTCTCAAGCTTTTGCTAGTTGCACACACTACACAAGTTACTCTTTGCTAAACTTTGTACATGTTATTGTGTGTGATTTTGTTGTGGCCATCCAAGATTATATGTTCCTTGATTTTGATACAAAATTTGAGTTTTAAGGACAAATTGATTGAAAATCTTAATTTTGGAAGATATGGGCTGTATTCATGTGTTTTTGAAAAACTTTTAGTCTCAAACTCATGCATTTCATTCGTGAAATATTGTGCTTTGAGGAGTTTCTGCATAAAATTGCTCTGTTTTTCAAAAATTTAAGTTTTCCAGATTTTCGATCGATCGAGGGTGTTTTTCGTCCGATCGAAATGGCGATTAAAATTTTGGTTTGATTCTGTCTGACTCGATTGGTATTCGATCGATACTCGATCAATTGAAACTGAAAAATTTTCAGTTTTTAGAGTTTTGACCAAATTTTTTTATGCATCATTTATGTTTAGGATTCACATGAGTTGCATTGTTTTCTATATCTATCTTGTAGTTTTGCAGTCATATCTCTCATTGTTTTCACACATACCATGCATACACTTTGCTAAATTAGATACTCAACTTGATTTAAAAATTGATTGATTAATTCTTGAGTCCTTTGTACATTTTAGTATATGCTATTTTTTATGTATGAATTGCAGAAAATATTTTTCTTAAGAGATATGATAGATAATCAATGTGCAAATATTTTCTCTACTCATGCATCTGTTTATAGGTCACATAGTGTCAAGTTTGCATTTATTGAAAGAGAGAATATTTTTCTTCATGTGTATCCTCAACTTATTTTTTTTGGTTTATGTGTTTTTTTATTTATTCCCACCTCCTAAATTTTTCTCAAAACTGTTTTTCCCAAAACTTGTTTTGTTTTTCCTATTTTTATAGGGGGAGAAAAGTTTTTTTGACTTTGTTGTTCAAAGGGGGAGTTGTTGCTCTTCATAGGGGGAGTTGTCTCTATTTTCTATAGAGTTGGATTGTTTTATGTTCCCTTGGTTCTCTTTTTTCTCTCATGTTTACTGTAACTTTACTTTTTGTTTGAGTTGTATTTGTCAATACGTGACAAAAAGGGGGAGAAATAGATGAAATGTTGGGAAGCCTGTTTGTCTTGTTTAGGGGGAGATGCAATTGTTTATAAAATGGGGAGAATATAAAAATTTTTTGATGTATCTAACTTAGGGGGAGAGTTAGAATTTATTTGTGTTTTTTATTCTGTTTCATATTATTGTTTATATGTCTTTCTTTCCACACATGCGGTGATGTGTTTATTGAGTGTTTCAGGAAAGACAGGTGCATTCTGATCAAAACCTTCTACCTCTTCTTGCAACTTCTAGGTTAAGAGTCTTAGATTGGGATTTGTGATGTAATTGGACATTTAATTGTATTGGGTTGTTCTTGTATTTTAACATTTCATTTTGTATGAAAGTTTTGTCACGAATTGCCAAAGGGGGAGATTGTTAGGTTCTAAAAGTTTAGAACAATTGGCAAATCGTGAGCACACAAGAACATGTAAACTGCAGAAAGAGAAATTCAGAAATTGCCTGGTTCGATAGATTGAAAGACAGGCTCGACCGATTGAAAGTCGTATCTGCAGAATTTTAAGTTGGCCCAAATAGCAGCTCAAGCCCATTGAGGATTAGGGTTTCAAATCTACTTCTCCCACTATATAAAGGAAACCCTAAGCACGTTTTTTACAAGACTTTTTAGAGAGAGAAGAGTGTGCCTTTTTTGTATTTAGGGTTTTGTTCCTAAAACCTCTCTTATAACTTCTACCGGTGTTGTTTCTTGAAGAATCTCAAGTTCCGGAATTGTTGAAGTTGCTGCCTTCTTTAGTCATCAAAGGTGTTGATGATCTAAACCTTCAAGGGTGGTCTTGGAGTGACAAATAAGAGAGTTTGTGTTGCTAAACCTTTGAGTGGGATCTCAAAGTCACAAACGTGGGTGTTTGTGTTTTGCAAAGATTAAAGAAAGAAGGAGTTCGTGGTCTCGGAGCTATCATAGGGTCGTGGTAGTAAGTTTCCTACACTGGGTAGCAATAGGATGTTAGTGGTCTAAGTCGCTATTGTGTAAACTTCAATTCTTTCTAGTGGATTTGCTGTTTTACCTTGAGGATAGCTAGGTTAAATCCTCCCCAGGTTTTTTACCGGTTTGGTTTTCCTGGGTCATCATATCGTTATGTTATTTATTTTCCGCTGTTTTACTTGATATGATTGATATTGTTTTAACTTAGATCTGAATAATAAACCTAAGTATTCACTTGGTTAATTAATTAGGTTAAACAATCTAGTTTACAGGGGTCTAAACGAACTTACAGAAACCACAAATCAATAATGGATTCAAATAACTTTTTCTTGGTTGAACTTTTATCCTAGCAAAATTCAGCTCTTGAATTATTAGACTAGTCACATTTTGTATATCCATGCCATGTTTTCATGTACCATTAGTAAAAGTTTACTTTTTCTATCGGATCACTTATATTTTCTTATCACTTCACAAATAAAAATCTTTTGTCCTATATTTATTATTTAGTGAACCATGTTAAACCGTGTGTGATTTTGTAGACTGGCCGATTCAATTGTGGTTCAAATGGTCGAAGTAATATTGTGTAACAAGATCTGTGTGACTAAAAAACTATGATCCTAATTAACTTGGTCGAACAAGGCCGTCAAGTCTTTTAAAATCATGATCGTAACTCGAGTATGTTGTACATGGTCTTCTCAATTTTCATTAGCTAAACTAAAATTATTTCAATATTAAATATTATACAATAAAACTTGTGACATACACATGGGAATGTGCTTTCTTTTTTCTTTACATGTCTTTTAATTTTCTCATTATATCATGTATATTATCTTTTTATCCTTTTATTTTACACACTTAAAACGTTTTATCTTGGACTAATTAAAAGAGTTATTGCCAAAAATACTATAAGAACATTAAAATAATTAACCCAATTTTACCCTAAATAAAACTCTATTACCAAAAAGACTCAGGAATTTAAATTAAAATTTTATTACTAAAAATTTTAAAAAAATTAAAGGAAAATTTCATTATTTATTTCAAATTATTTTTAATTTTTTATCCTCTATCATAATTTTTAGTTTTGGCTTCTATCATATAATTTAAGGCTTTTTTTTCCCACCAAAATTTTATGTTACAGTTGTATCAAATTTTATGGGCCAAAATGGCCAAATACCACAATTTTCAGAAATTTTTAGCAACAAAGCACTGTTTCAGAAATAAATGGGAAAGTACCACTTTTTCTGGAACTCGAGTTTCAAAAACTCGAGTTCCTCATTAGTTCCGCCACCGTGGCACTGTTGAGCTGGAATTTGTGAGATAAAAAAAAAATAATGTGGTACTCGAGCATGGCAAACTCGAGTTCAATGCAACACAGTACTCGAGTATACCAGACTCGGGTACCTTTTGTAAAAAACATTATGTTTATGTTTACTTTTAAGGTACTCGAGCTCAACAAGCTCGAGTACCTTGTAAGGAACTCGAGTTTTGTAAACTTGAGTTCCATATAACTTTTTTTTTTTTTGGATAATCGACAAATAAACATAAATATAAAAATAAGTAGTTTTTTTTATGTTTTTATTTATTTAAATAGAAGCATTATAAAATATAGAGATTTTAATTTAAAAATATGAATTAATTTCTACATTAATTAAATTGTTTATTATTTTCTTAAAAATTGTTCACTGTTTTCTGCAAAAACTATTTTTACAATTTTGCGTAAAATTATTTTATGTTCAACATTATTTAAAAAATTGTTCACTCTCTTTTTTGCGTAAATTATTTTCAGTTCACTATTTAAAAAATTGTTCATCGTTTTCTCATAAAACACCTACTGAAATCGTGTTTTCTAAATTTAAACACCAAATCTAAATGCTTTTTCATGTATGCTTAAATTTCACAATAATCGAATTTGTTTTTCTGCATTGATAAAATCTATTTCTACATTAATAAAATTTGCTCTCTGCACATCATGTTTACTGCATATTCGAATCTGCTTACTGCATTCATAAAATCTGTTTTTGGCATTAATTAAAACTGTTCACTGTTTTCTCATAAAAATTGTTCACTGTTTTCTGCATAAACTGTTTTTAACATTGGCGCGGCTATTGCACTTAAATGGTTTTTGTGTTTTTTAAAATATGTAACTATATGAATAATGGACAAACTCCATGAAGGAAAAATGAATGATTCGTATAAATCACCTAATGGTAAATGCCTCGAATATTTCTACATTCAACTAATTTGAACTTCTTTACAAATTCGAATTATTCGAGGCATTTACCAGTAGGTGATTTATACGAATCATTCATTTTTCCTTCATGGAGTTTGTCCATTATTCATATGGTTACATATTTTAAAAAACACAAAAACCATTTAAGTACAATAGTCGCGCCAACGCTAAAAACAGTTTATGCAGAAAACAGTGAGCAATTTTTATGAGAAAACAGTGAACAGTTTTAATTAATGCAAAAAATAGATTTTATGAATGCAGTAAGCAGATTCGAATATACAGTAAACATGATGTGCAGAGAGAAAATTTTATTAATATAGAAATAGATTTTATCAATGCAGAAAAACAAATTCGATTATTGTTTAAACATAAAAAAGTATTCAGATTTGGTGTTCAAATTTAGAAAACACGATTTCAGTAGATGTTTTATGAGAAAACAGTGAACAATTTTTTAAATAGTGAATAGAAAATAATTTACGCAGAAAAGAGAGTGAACAATTTTTTAAATAATGTTGAACAGAAAATAGTTTTATGCAGAATGCTAGAAATGGTTTTTACAGAAAACAGTAAACAATTTTTATGAGAAAACAATGAACAATTTTAATTAATGCAGAAAATAGATTTTATGAATGCAGTAAGCATATTCGAATATACAGTAAACATGATGTGCAGAGAGCAAATTTTATTAATGTAGAAATAGATTTTATTAATGTAGAAAAACAGATTCGATTATTGTGAAATTTAAACATGAAAAAGCATACAGATTCGGCTTTTAAAAGCATTTAGATTTTGTTTTTCAATTTAGAGAACACAATTGCAGGAGATTTTTTTATTAGAAAACAGTGAAAACTTTTTTAAATAGTGTGTTAGGTTCTAAAAGTTTAGAACAATTGGCAAATCGTGAACACACAAGAACATACAAGCTACAGGAAGAAGATTTCATAATTTGCCTGGTCGACCGATCGAGAAACAGGCTTGACCGATCAAAAGTCGTATCTGCAGAATTTTAAGTTGGCCCAAACAACAGTTCTAGCCCATTAAGGATTAGGGTTTCAGAACTACTTCTCCCACTATATAAAGGAAACCCTAAGCTCGTTTTTTACAAGGCTTTTTAGAGAGAGAAGAGTGTGCCTCTTTTGTATTTAGGGTTTTGTTCCTAAAACCTCTCTTATAACTACTACCGGTGTTGTTCCTTGAAGAATCTCAAGATCCGGTATTGTTGAAGTTGCTGCCTTCTCTAGTCATCAAAGGTGTTGATGATCTAAACCTTTAAGGGTAGTCTTGGAGTCACAAACAGGAGAGTTTGTGTTGTTAAACCTTTGAGTGGGATCTCAAAGTCACAAGCGTGGGTGTTTGTGTTTTGCAAAGCTAAGGAAAGAAGTAGTCTGTGGACTCAGAGCTATCATGGGGTCATGGTAGTAAGTTTTCTACTCGAGGTAGCAATAGGATGTTAGTGGTCTAAGTCGCTATTGTACAAACTTCAATTCTTTCTAGTGGATTTGTTATTTTGCCTTGAGGATAGCTGGGTTAAATCCTCCCCAGGTTTTTTACCGGTTTGGTTTTCCTGGGTCATCATGTCATTGTGTTCTTTATTTTTCCGCTGCTTTACATGATATAATTGTTATTGTTTTAACCTAGATCTGAATAATAAACCTAAGTATTCACTTGGTTAATTAATTAGGTTAAACAATCTAGTTTACAGGGGTCTAAATATCTAACATAGTGAACAGAAAATTATTTACGCAGAGAAGAGAGTAAACAATTTTTTAAATAATGGTAACAGAAAATAATTTTATGCAGAATGCTAGAAATAGTTTATGTAGAAAACAGTGAACAATTTTTATGAGAAAACAATGGACAATTTTAATTAATGCAGAAAAAAAATTTTATGAATGCAGTAAGCAGATTCGAATATACAGTAAACATGATGTGCAGAGAGCAAAATTTATAAATGTAAAAATAGATTTTATCAATGCGAAAAAACAAATTCGATTATTGTGAAATTTAAGCATGCATGGAAAAGCATTTAGATTTGGCGTTTAAATTTAGAAAACACGATTTCCATAGGTGTTTTACGAGAAAACAATGAACAATTTTTTAAATAGTAAACAGAAAATAATTTGCGCAGAAAATGAGTGAACAATTTTTTAAATAATGCTGACCATAAAATAATTTTATGCAAAATTGTATAAATAGTTTTTGCAGAAAACAGTGAACAATTTTTAAGAAAACAGTAAACAATTTAATTAATGTATAAATTAATTCATATTTTTAAATTAAAATATCTGTATTTTACAATGCTTCTATTTAAATAAATAAAAACATAAAAAAAACTACTAATTTATATGTTTATGTTTATTTGTCGATTATCCAAAAAAAAAAGAGTTATAAGGAACTCGAGTACCATAAAAGTAAACATAAACATAATGTTTTTTATAGAAGGTACTCGAGTTTGGTATACTCAAGTACTGTGTTGCATGGAACTCGAGTTTGCCAAGCTCGAGTACCACATTATTTTTTTTAATCACACAAATTCCAGCTCAGTAGTGCCACGGTGGCAGAACTGATGAGGAACTCGAGTTTCTAAAACTCGAGTTCCAGAAAAAGTGGTACTTTCCCATTTATTTCCGAAACAGTGCTTTGTTGCTAAAAATTTCTGAAAATTGTGGTATTTGGCCATTTTGGCCAATTTTATGGTTGTTTGTCTGTTTTCTCCTTATGCCACGTCAATCATGTGACTATGTGAGTACAAAACTCTGTAGAAAATTCCCATCCAACACGACAAGTTGCATTGATTAGTGATTACATTTTATGAATTGTCCACATCTTGCTATTTTGTTCTGTATATGTAGTTTCAATGGGACTATATTATTACATTCATGCAGACATGGGTGCCTCCTCTTTCTTTTTACAAAGCAATTACATTTTCTTTGCTTTTCTTGCACCCATTTTGTTGTTGTTGTTGTTACTTATTAAACAAAGGATTAAGCTTGTTCAATCAAAGAAGCTCCCTCCTGGTCCTAGTAAGCTGCCTCTAATTGGCAACCTCCACCAGCCTCGCGACTTACCACATCGATCAATTCAACACCTTTCTGATGAACATGGACCCTTGATGTTCTTGCAACTTGGCTCAATTCCTACTTTAGTAATCTCCTCAGCTGATATGGCAAGAGAGATTTATAAAACCCATGGTTTTCTTTTTTCAGGCAGGCCAGCACTATATGCTGCAAAGAAGCTTAGTTACAATCTCTCTGCTTTGAAATTTGCTCCCTATGGTGAGTACTGGAGAAAGGTCAGGAAAATTGTAATCTTGGAGCTACTTAGTGCAAAAAGTGTCCAAAGTTTCCAGGTTGTAAGAAATGAAGAGGTTGCACTTATGCTTGATTCCATAGCTCATTCTTCGGGTCCTCCGGTTAATCTTAGTGAATTGATACTTTTGCTAACAAGTAACATCGTGTGTCGTGTGACTTTTGGTAAGAAGCAAGATGGTGGAGAAGATAAAAGCAGGAGCAAATTTCATGAGATTCTTCATGAAACACAAGACTTATTGGGAGGATTTTGCATAGCAGATTTCTTTCCATGGATGGGGTGGATAAGGAAATTTAATGGTCTTTAAACTAGGCTGGAAAAGAATTTTGGAGAAACGGACGAGTTCATAGATAAAGTGATTGAGGAGCACCTTGATCTTAGAAGTACTGGCGGCTCCCAAAAGTTTTTCCAAGTGGTCATTAAAATCTCTTAATTTTAAAAAAATTATTAATAATAAAACTTGAATATATTAACACCACAAAATAAAAACATATTCAAATACATAAAGTTTTAAAATTTTCTTTCACAAGTTTTCATATTTTAAAATTGTTGTGTGATATGATAGTTTCACTATTAATATTATTAGCTACATCTTTTTCAATATACACAACCAAGAAATTATTAAGCTACTGATCTTCCATTCAATTACTAACATATTGCCTAAATAAGTACTAATATAAACAAAATACATTATTTTTTTGAAAAAATATATCTCATAAATCTAACAAATTTGGTTAAAGACTAAAGTAAATATTAACAGACTAGCTATTTGAAAAGTGTGCATTTTTTTATATAAAAAAATAGCAATTTTAATATATGCCAGTTGATACACAATTTAAAAATTACAATTAAACTTTTTGATTTGAGATTTTAGGGTAATTTGTTTGTTTGAACAATTTTTGAGAAGTTCTATGTCCATAGCATTTTTGCAACACTTTCACAACAAAAACTAGGTTGTAAGTTTTTACTGGTTCTAATTTGAACTTACCACTAAAATTATTTTCTATTCATCAGTAACAACCTATTATTTATGATTTATTACAAAAATATTGTGAAAATGTTGTGAACATAGCATTTCTTGCAATTTCTTTTTTCAATATCGAACAAACAAAAATTTTGAAGATGCTGAATTTTATTTTTATTAGGCTCAATTGTTATTAAGGGTGTTCAAGTGTTTTTTTTTTTTTTTTTTCTAGAGTGGTCAAAAGACCCATATTAATTTAAAACTCAATTTTTTTTAGTTATATTAAAAAAAAAAAAAAAAGGACCACCCTGATTAACACTTGGTGATGCCAGTGCCTAGAAGGCCTGAACCTAAGCATGAAGATCTTGTTGACGTACTACTTGGAGTTTTGAAGGATTCAAACTAGTCTATTGCTCTTAGTAATGACCAAATCAAGGGTGTTCTCACGGTACGATCCTTTCCTTTTGCTCTTTGCATATCGTGATCAATGCAACATCACTTTCGTTAAAATCACCATTAATCACCAATAATCTCTCTCTAGGAATTTATGTGAACTCACCTAATATCTTCACCCATGTTGAATATAACAACTATTCATGGTTGCAGCACCCATAAAACTTCTCTCTAGAGAAAACCTCTATTTTTCTTCCATTGTGTATGGCTCACAACTAAAGAAAATCTCATTGTATTTTTTTACTCCCCCCATACACTCATTGCGGTTTCTTGTTCTTTCTTCACTTTGCAACATCAAACAATGCATCATTTCGCAACTAAGCATCCTGTGAAATGATGCATGTGCTCTGCATATGACTGGAATGCGAAGAGTCAGGACAGGATGGAGACAGCTATGTTTTGCGACTAACTCGCGGGTAAGGCCTTCCCGCGAGATACCCGTGAAGCTTTCTGTTTTGCTATTTTGTCCTATCTGATACACCTTCTCTCTACCCACACTATATATACCTCCATTACCCACAGATGTTGTAGAGAGTGCTTCTGAGAGAAAACCTTAGCCATAAACCCTTGAGAGTGAGAGATTGTTATACCCACAATTCTCTACATAATCCATTGTGGTTTTCCTCAACTCTTACCTCTCCATTTCGAAATCCTTGAAAGGTTGATAGCTCATACACTTACCACACCCATCTTGAGTGACAAGTAAGGTTTTGGAGCTGCTGGAAAGTATTGGAAGAAGCCATATGTTTGGCAGATGCAATCCGGCTTAATTGTGTGATACGGAGAGTTAGAGAAGACAAGGCTTGGCGAAGTTAGTTGGTAGCAAGAGCTTGGAGGGCTTGAGTACATGGGGCAGACTAGGCTTGGAGGGTCTTTTGTTATTTGTGTACTCCAACTTATTCTCTAGTGGATTGATTTACCGCTTGGAAGGCGGCGGAAAGGCTTTACGCCGAGTACTTCGATTTCCTCTTTGATAACACATCGGCGTGTTATCTTGTGTTTGTATTCTTCTTCCCTACTCTTTTACTTTTCATCTTACTACTGTGATATTATGATTATGGGTTAAAGTAGCTTGTTTATTTATTAGCTCGCATTTACTCTATTCTGCACTTAGTATAAGTTAGAGTAAAATCAATCGAGCCGTAATATTTAATTTGGGGGTCTGAACAGCTCTAGTGTTTTTAACACATTTTTGAGCTTTCAATTGGTATTAGAGCGGGTACACTTACTGTGGTTTTAATACCTGAGTATGATCCTAGACCCTTGTTGAGGTGGACTGATCCCAATCACTCAATGCTCCACCATACTTTGATGGGAGTAATTATGCTTTTTGGAAAGTCTGTATAAGGGCGTTCCTTTACTCTATCAATGATAGTGTTTGGGACACTGTCGAGATAGGATGGACTAGGCTGAAGGTTGTAAAATCCATTTGAGATAAGGTAGCCTTAGCTATAGCTAATGCTAATAGCAAGGCTTTAAATTCTATTTTCTGTGGTGTTTCTCTTGATGAATTTCATAGGATCTCTTATTTAACAATTGCTAAGGAGGCGGGGCAAATCTTGGAGACGACTTATGAAGGCACCAAAAAGGTTAAGGACACCAAGTTGCAAATGCTTACCACATGCTTTGAGGAGCTGAAAATGAGTGAAGACGAGTCATTTGGCTCATTCTATGGGAAACTAAATGAAGTGGTGATTGGAAAGTTCAACTTGGAAGAAAAGAAGGAGGACTCCAAGATTGTGAGGAAGATCCTACTATTATTGCCAGAGAGTTTCCATGCAAAGGTCACAGCCATCGAAGAGAGCGAAGATCTTGATGAGATTAAAATTCAAGAACTCATCGGTTTTCTTCAAATCTATGAGCTATCTTTACCATCTCAAAAGAAGAGCAAATCTCTTGCTCTCAAGACAATCAATGAGAAATTCGATGCTCAAGACTCCTCGGATGAGGAAGAGGTTGAAAAGGATGTAGTATCTTGCTAAGAACTTCTGTAAGTTTCTTAAGTTCAAGAAAGATAGAAAGTCTTTTGATAAGGGCAAATTCTCAAAATTCAAAAAGGACAAGAAAGACTTCAAGAAGAAGGATTTAAGAGATTCTTCACCATCTGAAATGGTCACGTGCTTTGAGTGTAAAGGGCATGGGCATGTGAAGAAAGAATGCCCCACATATTTGAAAGCAAAAGGTAAAGTCTTTGCAACTACCTTTAGTGACTCTGATGGTTCAAATTCAGATTTGGAAGAAAGTTGTGACGGAGAAGGAAACTACTCCGTATTTATGGCCATTGCACCCGTGGACTTAGTGGAAGATTTGAGTCTTCTAGTGGAAGAACTCGATGAGCACACAGAAGTAGAGTCTATGGGAATTGGGGAAGAATTTGGTGAGGAAGATGAAGAAGCAAAGGGATTGCAAGAATCCTATAACGCTCTACTTGAGAAGACCGGAGAGTATGCTAGAGTGGCTAAAGTAGCCATCTGAAAAATGAAGAGAGCTGAATAAGATTACAAGAGCATACTCATGAGGTATAAAGAAACAAAGTGTTAAGTTGAGGTGCTGAATGGAGAACTCACTGAAGCCTACTCTAAGAGTAAGTTTCTTGAGCTTGAAGTGATTCAAGCTAATGCTAAAGTGGAGCGAGTTGCCTCCAAGAAGCTTGACGAAGTATTTATACATCAAAAGCCATTTTCTGACAAAAGTGGCCTAAGATATACCGGAGAGGGTAGTTCAAGTGCAAATGTGTCCAAAGAGATGAAATTTGTGAAGGCTAAGGAACAATGGTAGCAACTCCAAGTGTTGAGAATGTAAAACTGGTGAAGAAGTCAAATGGAGCTACTCAAAAGGTCTTGACAAAACCTCAAAATCCATTTGTGGCCAAACCCAAGGCTAAAGGGAAATCTCTTCCAAAGTCTCAAAGAGGTCCTCAAGTACAACACTTTTGCCACCATTGTGGAGTTCGAGGACACACAAGACCTAACTGCTATAAACTTCACGCATTGAAGAGAGCAGGTTCTCAAAGGCAAAGAGGACAAGAAAAAGGAAATTGGAACGCCAAGCAAACAAAAGGGCGGAAAGCTGATTCCGTTGTTAGTGATGTGATGAAGATAATAGATGTTGTCACTTCTTGTTTGGCCAGCTTCAGTCAAAGGTTTGAGAATCACAGCTCTAGTACCCAATCCTCTAGGGATATCACCCTAAACGCACCTGCAGTGTAGGTGAAGAAAGGTACTCATGCATAAGCATTTAACCATGTCCATGCATCAATTCTTCCTATTTGTTGTGACCTTGGTTGGTTGTTTGCTTATGTTTCTTATTTTAGCATGTTTCTTTTCAAGCTTGTTTTGGACTTGCTGTTTTTGTTGATCTTACTTTACATGTTTTGTTTTTGAGTGTGTTGAAAAATTCAAAAACCCATAAAAATTGAAAAATCTCCAAAAAGTTTGATTGCTTGCGTTGTGTATATCACATGTGAGTTTGGTCTAGTACCTTCGTACTAATGGCGTAGTGCATTTACGAGCTTAACTTGTTATGTATGCTCATATATCTTTGTGGGAGAAATCTTGAAAACTATGTGTGTTTGTGGGAGAAATCTTGATTGTTATATCCACAATTCTCTACACAATTCATTGTGGTTTTCCTCAACTCTTACCTCTCCATTTCCAAATCCTTGAGAGGTTGAAAGCCCAAACACTTACCGCACCCATCTTGAGTGAAAAGTATGGTTGGAAAGCATTGGAAGAAAACTAATCAATTAAGAAAATAAGTTAATTGGAGGAAAAGATCTTTTTTTAAATGTCAAAATTCATAATTAATATATATATATATATATATATTGTGCGCATGTCAAATAGTATATTGGGCATAGCTCTCAACTCATAAATTGGATTGTGGTGATTCAAGTTAGGTTGCTAAGCTAACACAAAGTACTACAACTTTGTAGTGTATGACAATAATCGATACTAATTGTTCAAATATCAACAAGTGTTGAAATAAAGAAATAGACAAAGTTTAAGATTTGGGATTGTGTCACAATCTTGAGGTTTGGATTATGGGGTGGTGGATGTAGGCAACGACGAGAGGGATGGGTCGTTGAGAATGGGTGGGTCAATGGGTTAATGGGTGTCTAACGGGCTGAGAGAGTAAGTTACTTTGTTTTGTTTGAGGCATAAAATATAGGGACTGAAAATACATGCATAAAATGATGTATGCCAAAATGCCCTAAATTGTATAATGTTGGAATTTAAACCCCTGTAAAACTAGATTGTTTAACCTAATTAATTAACCAAGTGAATACTTAGGTTTATTATTCAGATCTAGGTTAAAACAATAACAATCTTATCAAGTAAAGCAGCGGAAAAATAAAGAACACAAAGAAAACCAAACCGGTAAAAAACCTGGGGAGGATTTAACCTAGCTATCCTCAAGGTAAAATAGCAAATCCACTAGAAAGAATTGAAGTTTACACAATAGCGACTTAGACCACTAACATCCTATTGCTACCTGCTTGTAGGAAACTTACTACCACGACCCCATGATAGCTCCGAGACCACGGACTCCTTCTTTCCTTAATCTTTGCAAAACACAAACACCCACGCTTGTGACTTTGAGATCCCACTCAAAGGTTTAGCAACACAAACTCTCCTGTTTGTGACTCCAAGACCACCCTTGAAGGTTTAGATCATCAGCACCTTTGATGACTAGAGAAGGCAGCAACTTCAGCAATACCGGATCTTGAGATTCTTCAAGGAACAACACCGGTAGAAGTTATAAGAGAGGTTTTAGGAACAAGACTCTAAATACAAAAGAGGCACACTCTTCTCTCTCTAAAAAGCCTTATAAAAAACGTGCTTAGGGTTTCCTTTATATAGTGGAAGAAGTAGATCTGAAACCCTAATCCTTAATGGGCTAGAACTGCTGTTTGGGCCAACTTAAAATTCTGCAGATACGACTTTCGATCGGTCGAGCCTGTTTTTCAATCGATCGAACCAGGCAATTTCTGAATCTTTCTTTCTGCAGCTTACATGTTCTTGAATCTTGACTTAAATCACCTTGAGCATTGTCTAATAAAACCTATAGACTCTAAGATCTATATCTAGACAAGTTTATGTTCGCGATTTGCCAATTGTTCTAAACTTTTAGAACCTAACAATCTCCCCCTTTGGCAATTCGTGACAAAACTTTCATACAAAATGAAATGTTAAAATACAAGAACAGCCCAATATAATAAAATACTCAATTACATCACAAATCCCAATCTAAGACTCATAACCTAGAAGTTGCCAAGAAGAGGTAGAAGGTCTTGATCAGAATGCACCTGTCTTTCCTGAAACACTCAACAAACACATCACGCATGTGTGGAAAGAAAGACATATAAACAATAATATAAAATAGAAATATGAAAACAAAAATAAATTCTAACTCTCCCCCTAAGTTAGATACATCAAAAAGTTTTTATATTCTCCCCCTAAACAAAACAAATTTATCTCCCCCTAAACAACACAAACAGGATTCCCACATTTCATCTACTTCTCCCCCTTTTTGCCACGTATTGACAAAGACAACTCAAACAAAGAGTAAAGTGACAATAAACATGAGAGAAAAAAGAGATAGAAAATAGAGAGAACTCACCCTATGAAGAGCAACAACTCCCCCTATAAACAACATAGGCCAAAAAAAACTTTTCTCCCCCTATAAAGATAGGAAAAACAAAACAAGTTTTGGGAAAAACAGTTTTGGGGAAAATTTAGGAGGTGGGGATAAAAAAAAAAACACACAAACCTAAAAAAAATTGAGTTGAAGATACACATGAAGAAAAATATTCTCTCTTTCAATAAATGCAAACTTGACACTATGTGACCCATAAACAATTGCATAAGTAGAGAAAATATTTGCACAATTATTATCCATCATATCAGTTAAGAAAAATATTTTCTGCAATTCACACATCAAGAAAAATAGCATATACTAAAATGTACAAAGGACTCAAAAATTAATCAATCAATTTTTAATTCAAGTTGAGTACCCAATTTAGCAAAGTGTATGCATGTTATGTGTTAAAACAATGAGAGATATGACTGCAAAACTGCAAGATGGATACAGAAACATGTGAATCCTAAACATAATGATGCATGAAAAAAATTTGGTCAAAATTCTAAAAACTGAAAATTTTTCAGTTTCGATCGATCGAGTATCGATCGAATACCAATTGAGTCAGACAGAATCAAACCAAAAATTTTAATCGCAATTTCGATCGGTCGAAAAACACCCTCGATTGATCGAAAATCTGAAAAACTTAAATTTTTAAAAAACAGAGCAATTTTATGCAGAAACTCCTCAAAACACAATATTTCATGAATGAAATGCATGAGTATGTGACTAAAAGTTTTTCAAAAATACATGAATACAGCCCAGATCTTCCAAAATTAAGATTTTCAATCAATTTGTCCTTAAAACTCAAATTTTGCATCAAAATCAAGGAACATATAATCTTGGATGGCCACAACAAAATCACACACAATAACATGTACAAAGTTTAGCAAAGAGTAACTTGTGTAGAGTGTGCAACTAGCAAAAGCTTGAGAAATATGTGAGGTGATATGTAAATAGTAAGCAATCACAAAGTCTACAAAATTCATCACATACAAGTGAGAGAGACTATCACCTAAAAAGTTACATCATATAACTCTCACATCTCCTAGAATAAAAGTTTGCAATCATGTAAGTTTCTTGATTTGCCTCATAATGTACACACCAATTTTAATTGAATTGTGAAATTATTATAGCCCAATAATGTACACACCAATTTTAACAATTTAACCGAGGCTACACCTTATGTTCTTTTTGTGCATGTGCTACACTTTCTCGAGCACAAAATCTTACGATATGCACTAAGGTGTTCATGATTGGCTATTAAACAGTGGTGAGATGGTTATTTATGCCTTTCTCAATAAGTTCAAGTCCAACAATCAAAGGCATGTGACTTCAAGATCAAGATCATGTGATCAAAAACTATAAACGTCTTCCCACACAACATGCACTACAAAGCTTAAACTAGTAAAGTGCAATAAAATAAGCTCATCCAAGCTAAACAAAGTACATAAACATGTGATATAAAGATAATATAGCCAACCTTGATTATAAATCCAAGATCTATAATACAAAACACAAAAATCTTTTTGGTTAAAAAAAATTTATGACCAAAACTAAAAGCACACATTATGCTAAATGATTAAAAATGTAAATGCAATGCATGACAGTGCTTAACTAAGCTATAGAGGGTACACAAACAAGAAATATCAATTTCTTAATTAACCCATGAGTACATGTACAAACTAGTACATAGTCATACAAAATCATAAATAGCTTAGCACTTATATAACACATGCTATTCAAGTTTCTCTACAATGTCAAGCATGTTCTAAATCAAGAGAGAGATATCATAGTTCATGTAATCCTCAAGAAAAATAAAACTAGACACAAAATAAAATATTTTTGTCTTTTTGAAATTGTTCAATGTTTTTGGATTTTTTTTTTAAATAAAAACAACCTAAAAAAAAAAACAAAACAACCAAAAACAGAAACAAAATATGTCCACAAATAATTGAAAGAATTAAATCAGGGACAAGTCAACAACACTCACCTTAGATAATCTTTTCTACCCATATAGCACGAGTCTTCGGCTTTGTAGGTGAAAATCCATGTGAAGTAGAGTATATTTGAGGGATTGCACCAATCTTCTGAGAAAGACTGAAATCCTGCAATTTCCTTTCACAAGCCAACAAGCTTAAATTTTTCAAAAGCATATGAAACAATTTGTTTGGACTTATGGCAGGAGAAATATCATCACATATCCTAGATTAAAATATAGAATTTTTAAATTTCAATTTATGACAATTAGGACGAATGTGACCAGAGACACCACAAAAGTGACAAACATGAACAAATTTAGGAACATCAGTATTCCTAACAGCAAATCTAGTCTCAGATTTTGGTTTTTGCCTCAACAAAGAATAATTTGGTTTAATATGACCAACAACACCACAAAGGTGACAGGTAGGCACAAAAACAGATTTCTTTAGCACACTAGCAATAGGTTTAGACATAGGTTTAGAAATTTCAGCGTCTACATCAAAACTTTTACCTTTGTCTAACCTAGCAAAATAAGCATTTTCTTTATTATTCCTCTTGAAAGGAGGAATATAAATTTTTTCAGCTTTAGGCTTAAGAGAAACAGAAATACTTCTGTTAACAACAGCAGGCTAGGTACTAGTCAAATTTTCAATTTTAGCCTTAGATTCAACTAACTCTTATTCCAAACTTTTCATCTTCTCATCTTGAGAGGAAATTTGATTTCTCAAAAATTCATTCTTTTTATTAGATTCATCTAATCTAACAATTAATTCCTCTTTTTCAAGATTAGCCAATTTTAATTCTTCCTTGAATTTCTTAGCAATTTTCAAAGATTTCAATAATTCCTTACGAATAATTTCACAGGCATCAAAAAGATCAACAGAAACAACATTGTTCTTTTTATTCAAATCATCACAAACATGAGCAAAAAGACATTTCAAATTATCCATGATAACAGGGATCAAGGATCAGCTCAAAGCTCAAAGGATCAAAAACAAAAGCTACCCGCTCTGATACCACTTGTTGGAATTTAGACCCCTGTAAAACTAAATTGTTTAACCTAATTAATTAACCAAGTGAATACTTAGATTTATTATTCAGATCTAGGTTAAAACAATAACAATCATATCAAGTAAAGCAGCGGAAAAATAAAGAATACAAAGAAAACCAAACCGGTAAAAAACCTGGGGAGGATTTAACCTAGCTATCCTCAAGGTAAAATAGCAAATCCACTAGAAAGATTTGAAGTTTACACAATAGCGACTTAGACCACTAACATCCTATTGCTACCTGCTTGTAGGAAACTTACTACCACGACCCCATGATAGCTCCGAGACCACGGACTCCTTCTTTCCTTAATCTTTGCAAAACACAAACACCCACGCTTGTGACTTTGAGATCCCACTCAAAGGTTTAGCAACACAAACTCTCCTGTTTGTGACTCCAAGACCACCCTTGAAGGTTTAGATCATCAGCACCTTTGATGACTAGAGAAGGCAGCAACTTTAGCAATACTGGATCTTGAAATTCTTCAAGGAACAACACCGGTAGAAGTTATAAGAGAGGTTTTAGGAACAAAACCCTAAATACAAAAGAGGCACACTCTTCTCTCTCTAAAAAGCCTTATAAAAAACGTGCTTAGGGTTTCCTTTATATAGTGGGAGAAGTAGATCTAAAACCCTAATCCTTGATGGGCTAGAATTGCTGTTTCGGCCAACTTAAAATTCTGCAGATACGACTTTCGATCGGTCGAGCCTGTTTTTCGATCGATCGAACCAGGCAATTTCTGAATCTTTCTTTCTGCAGCTTACATGTTCTTGAATCTTGACTTGAATCACCTTGAGCATTGTCTAATAAAACCTATAGACTCTAAGATCTATATCTAGACAAGTTTATGTTCACGATTTGCCAATTGTTCTAAACTTTTAGATCCTAACATATAATCAACTTGAAAATATTTTTAAATTGGCCAACATTTTTAGTTGCACCAAACACTTAAAATTGGAGAATTTTTTTTTTTTTTTTTTTGACAAAGATAGATATTTTTTCCTTGTAAAAATATGGCAATGATATTGCAAAGTTAAAAGCACAATTTTTTATCTTTAGAAAATAATGACAAAACTTAAATGAAATTGATATTCATGACAAAGATTTTTGTAATTTAATTGGCATTTATGTTTCAAATTCTCTATCCTCAACGTAACTATATATATATATGTGTGTGTGTGTGTGTGTGTGTGTGTGTGTGTGTGTGTGAGTAATTCTACTGTACCCCCCCCCCCCCCCCCAAAAAAAGGGGGGTACGGTACCCACTAGTAGGTAACCTGCTACAACAAGTTATTTTTTTTCTCACATTTGACGGTTCCATCCTCACATTGTGCAGTTCTAACATCACATGTGACATTTTTTTTTCTCACATTTGGTGGTTCCCTTACTTTTTTCTCACATTCGACGGTTCCATCCTCACATTGTGCAGTTCCAACATCACATGTGACAGTTCTTGTCTCACATTTGGCGATTCCCTTACTTTTTTCTCACATTTGACGGTTCCATCCTCACATTGTGCGGTTCCAACATCACATGTGACAGTTTTTTTGTTACATTGGGTGGTTTCCTTACTTTTTTTTCTCACATTTGGCGGTTCCATCCTCACATTGTGCAGTTCTAACATCACATATGACGGTTCTTTTGTCACATTGGGTGGTTTCCTTACTTTTTTCTCACATTTGACGATTCCATTCTCACATTGTGCAGTTCTAACATCACATATGACAGTTCTTTTGTAACATTGGGTAGTTCCTTACTTTTTTCTCACATTTGACGGTTCCATCCTCACATTGTGCAGTTCCAACATCACATGTGACAGTTCTTTTCTCACATTTGGTGGTTCCCTTACTTTTTTTTCTCACATTTGGCGGTTCCATCCTCACATTGTGTGGTTCTAACATCACATGTGACAGTTCTTTTCTCACATTTGGTGATTCCCTTACTTTTTTTTTCTCACATTTGGCGGTTCCATCATCACATTGTGCGGTTCTAACATCACATATGACAGTTCTTTTGTCACATTGGGTGGTTCCCTTACTTTTTTCTCACATTCGACAGTTCCATCCTCACATTGTGCAGTTCTAACATCACATGTGACCATTTTTTTTCTCACATTTGGTGGTTCCCTTACTTTTTTCTCATATTTGACGGTTCCATCCTCACATTGTGCAGTTCCAACATCACATGTGACAGTTCTGTTCTCACATTTGGTGGTTTCCTTACTTTTTTTTTCCTCACATTTGGCAGTTCCATCCTCACATTGTGCGGTTCCAATATCACATTTGATAATTCTTTTGTCACATATAGTGGTTCCTTTATTTTTTTTCTCAAATTTGATGATTCCATTGTTATATTAAGTAGTATCAACATCGTATCTGTTTTATTTTTGTTACATGTGACAGTTCTTTTCTCACATTTGGTGGTTTTTTTATTTTTTTTTTCTCACATTTGATGATTCTATTGTCACATTAAGTTGTACCAACATTGCATCTGACTTTATTTCTGTCACATTCAGTGGTACTCTATTTTTTTATTCTCAAATTTGATCGTTCCATTATTACATTGGGCAGTACCCACATTACTTCTGACCATACTTTTGTCACATTCGATAGTACCATAATTTTTTTCCTTACAATTGACAGTTCAATCGTCATAGTAAGCACTGCCAATATCACATTTGACCATAATTTTACATTTAGGCTTCTCACTAAGGTCACTTTTTTACTTACTAATAACCGCTTATCACAAGAGTAATTTTTTTTAAGTTATTAAAAAATTTAGATCTAAAATTGAAAACCAAAAAAAAAAAAAAAGCATCCCATGAAATTAGCCCAACCACAATAATTACTCTTGTTCACAAAAAAAAAAAAAAAAAAAAAAATCAGTTGGAATTATCTTGGTTTCTTCCACAAATATTTGAATATACCAATTAACTTCCTATGTATCTCCCTTGGTAGTAAGGGTCATCAATGGGTTGGGTCGGCCTGGCCCCGCCCATTTTTACTTAGCCCATGGGCACAATGGGCTGGGCATAATGAGATATTAACTAGTTAACGGGCCGGGTTGGGCTGGGCCGAAAGAGAAAACCTTAGCCCATGACCCTACCCATGGGCAATGCCCATTTTGTCTTTAGTGAGCTGGACTATCGGGTTGGGTCTAATGGGCTACCCATGGGCTTGTGTTAGCATATTATTTTATTACTTTTATAAGGAAAGAGTCAATTTTTTATAAGAGAATAATCAATCTATTTTTTTAAAGGAAAGAATTAAAGAATTAAATACTTAATTACAAAATTTTTTACAGTAAAATCTATTTTAATTTTTTGTTTTGTTGATGGAAACCTATTTAATTTTTTTATTATGGCTTTAAATAGTTTTTTATTTTTATCTTAAATAAAAGAAAATGAGAAATGATTAATTCAAATTTGCTAGACTACTAGAAAAATATATATTTAGTAAACTAAGTTTAGCACAATTATTTTGAGTATATTAGTGGTTAAGAGAGTTCTCTTAAGAAATTCTTCTATAATATCTCAAGATCAATCCTTCATACACTTCCTATATATTTTTGTAATGAATTATGAGGTATTGGGCTGGGCCAACGAGTTAGGCCAATGGGCTGGGTAATGGGTTGGGCTGCTGGGCTAGCCCACCGGGGTACCCGTGGGCATAAAAACTAGCCCACGGCCTGACCCACTGAGCTAGTGGGCTACCTATGGGTTTCAATAACAACTGGTTGGGCCACCCATTAGCCCGGTGGGCCATCGGGTTTCTGGGTCGGGTTGTGAGCTGTGGGCTATTTGATGACCCTTACTTGGTAGCTTCTATCAAATTCAGGGGCATACCTCCCTATAAAATAACATAGTTGAGGTCATTTTCTTGATGTTTATATTTTTATGATTTATATATGGTGAACCAAAAATTAGACTATCTTCAATTTGTCCATAGTGTCGTTCAAGACCAGAAAGGTCATCCAAATGCAAGAAGGTCATCCAGCATGGAATTACCTAGACGACCGCTTTCAAAGTAATCTATATCTAAAAGCTTATGATTCAGACCACGTTTTACTATTCTGAAGTAGGAGCAAAATTCTTATTCATCGCTCTAACTTCCTACTAAGTTCTTAACTTCTGATGGCAGTTGTAGAAATCAAGTCTGAACTTTCTAATTTTCATCCACGTTGAGGAAGTTACTAAACAAGTAACTACTTCAAAGCTCACTATAAAAGGACTCAGCCATTTGAAATCAAAGTAAGTTTTTCACCACTTATAGAGTTGAAATTCCTGATTTCAAGAGAGAAACTAGTAACTTAAGCATTGGAGGGTTCTTGGCCAGTTCGCCCCAGTCACCTTAGATCTTGTGCTTCTTTCTTTTCAGACTTTCTAAGTAATCTCAAGCCCATTGAAACCCAAAACATTCAGCCTACTAATTTTAAATGCATCATCAATATATACTATAAAACCGAAGATGAATAACCTTATGTGCTCTCTAATTGTTCTTATGCAACATCTGCAACTTAATCACAGTTATGTGTTTATTGTGGTGTCTAAGGTTGGAAATAGGGTGACTATACAATTAGCAAATTATGCAAAAAATCCAATACAAAGATTGTTGACAATTTTAAAATTTTCAGTAAACACTTGAATTGACAATTTTAAAATTTTAACAGCCAATTATGTTCAAATTACATGTTCCACTAGCTAAGTTTGCAAAGAGCCCTAATAGCAATGAAATGTTTTCGTTGTTAATTTTTGAAAAAAAAAAAAAAAGACTTGGTCCTCCTTACAAAAAGCATGGGGCCCTCTGAAATTGTTACCTAGTCGGCCAGCCCACATGTAAATAAAAAAAAAAGGTGGTTAATTTTCCTAAAAAAAAAAAAGATACGGGCCTCTTACAAAAAGCTTGGGCCCCTCTAAATGTAACCCAGCCGGCCAGCCCACATATAAAAAAATAAATAAATAAAATTTAAGTAGGTTTATTTAAAAAAAAAAAAAAAAAAAAAAAGACTTGGGCACCCTTTAAAATTGTAACCCAGCCGGGCAGCCCACATGTAAAAAAAAATAAATAAATAAAATTTAACTAGATTAATTTAAAAAAAAAAGAAAAAAAATTAGAAAAGAAAAGACTTGGGCACCCTCTGAAGTTGTAACCCAGCTGGCCAACAGAGAAAAAAAAAGGGTTTAGTCCAAACGGAAAAACAAAAGGAAAAAAAAGAATAGAAAACCTAAGTCTGAGGTAAGACAAAGAGAGTGAGAGGCTTTAAAAAAAAAAAAAAAAAAAAAAAAAAAAAAAAAAAAAAAAAAAAAGACTGTGAGAGGCGAGAGACTTTGCTGCTGCCCACGCCGTGAGCGAAGTTGCCAAAAAGCCAGGGAGAGCTTGAAATCTTGCTGCTGCCCACGCCGTGACACCGCCACCACGCGAAAGCAGCAAGGCCCATCTTGCAGACCCACAGGACACCCACACCCACCACACGACACACACACGGCCACACCCACTACGTGACACCCATCTCGCCGTGACGCCGCTGCTGGCTTTGATCTGCTTCAGCCTTCACACTCAAGTATTTAATCTATCTTTCAAAATCTCAGAATCTGTGCTTGTGGTGTTTGTGTTTTTACTGATGAGGAATCAGTGCTTGTGTTTTCTTTTTCTTTTTTTCTTTTTTTTTTGGCTTTTTAGCTCTGTGACTCTGTGACTATCTTACTGATGAGTGACTCTGTGCGACTATATTATATAGATAAGAGAGAGAGAGTAGAGTCTTTAAAGATTAGAGAAAATATTGGTGTTTGACTGTTTGTTGTGTGGTAGATGCGCAATAAAATAAGGACAAGTTACAGGCTCACAGCAAAAGGAAAACTAATTCAACTTTTAAGGATAAAAGTGTTTGTCGGTAGTGCATAATAAGTTCATAGGGTCGGTAGTGGATTGGGTGACTGGGTCAGTGATAGGAAGAAAAAAAGATAAAGAAAAAGATACACAGACAAAAGATAATTGGGGAAAAGACAAACCTAAATTATATAATATAATAAATTATCACACAAATTTATTAAAATAATAGTGGAAACTCAGAACATTACAGAAATGTTTACAGTGGATCATGATACAGGAATAATATATTGGTCCTCTTTATTTTTTTTATTTTTTATTTTTATTAAAAATTGGACATCTTCTTTGTTTAGGAATAATATATTGGTCCACATGGATCATGATACGGAGACTGAAGGAAAGACTGATTCCATTGGTGTGGAAAAACATTGGAGCACTGTCCTTGAAAAAGGAATAGATCAATTGACTGATGCCCAAATAACTAGTTTGAAATTTAGTTCCCTAGATGATAGTGGAGAGTTTTATAATACATATGCAAAGTTGGTTGGGTTTAGCATTCGCAAAGATGAGATAAAGCGTGATAAAAATAACATTGTGACCTCTAGAAGATGGGTTTGTGCAAAGGAAGGATTTAGGGAAAATGAGGCCAATTTAAATTGCATGCGTGAGAGACCAATAACAAGATGTGGTTGCAAGGCCGCTTTTTGTATTAGGTTTGAGCGAAAGTCAGGTGAATGGGTGGTAGGAGAGTTTAAAAGGGAGCATAATCATGACTTAGTTCCGCAATTCGAGACTCAATTTCTCCGTTCGCATAGGACTATTAAGGATTCCAATAAGGCTCAGATTATAGCATTGCATAATGTTGGGGTCAAATCAAATCAAATCATGGATCATATGATCCAACAAGTTGGAGAATACAAGAATATAGGGTTCACTCCAAAAGACCTCTACAATTATCTAGCGGCAATTCGCAGCAACAGTACGCGAGATGGTGATGCTGAATGTGCTTTGGCTTATTTACAAACAAAAGCAAACATGGACTCCTCATTTTTTTTTTCAATACACTGTTGATGAAGAAAGCCGTTTGGCTAATCTTTTTTGGACAGATTCTCAAAGTCGCTTAGATTATGCATGTTTTGGAGATGTAGTCGCATTTGATACAATATATAAGACAAATGTATACAAAAAACCCCTTGTTATATTGGTAAGAGTCAACCACCACCGGCAAAGTATAGTATTTGGTGTTGGACTATTGGTTGATGAGACCGTCGAAACATATACTTGGGTGTTGCAAAATATGCTTGTAGCAATGAACAATAAGACTCCTATTTCAGTCGTGACAGATGGGGACAAAGCAATGAGTAAAGCTATTAAAACGGTTTTTCCAAAGTCTCGACATCGTTTATGTGTGTGGCATCTTGAAAGGAATGCTTTTGCAAATCTACAAGATAAGGAAGTATATGAAAGTTTTATTAGGTGTATGGTACGATATGTTACACCAGATGAATTTGAAGACATGTGGAAGAAGATGGTCGATAATCGCCATTTACATAACCATGAATGGTTGCATGAAATGTATGCTAAAAAAATGAAATGGGCTGAAGCTTACATGAAAGGTCATTTTTTTTTTCTGGGTGCAGGAGTACACAACGTTGTGAAGCCATGAATGCATTCTTGAATAGATTTCTGGATAGGAAGACTAGGCTTTATGAGTTGTTCCAGCAAGTTGATAGAGCACTTTCACGTATTAGACACAATGAGACGGGGGCAGATTTTTCTTCAAATTATACTGAACCTATTATGATTACTGGGTTAGCTGAAATAGAGAAACATGCTGCTGCTATATTCACAAGGGAGATATTCAGCATGGTTCAAGAAGAATTATTGAATGAACAAAAATTGATTGTGCTTTACTACATAGATAAGGAAGGTTATCGTACGTACACCTTATCTCAGTATGCATCCCCTGACTCAAGATGGGAGGTTGTGTATTGTCAAGATGACAATCTATGAAGTGCTCTTGTTTGATATTTGAGTCGTATGGATATCCTTGTGGGCACCTATTTGCTATTATGAAGGTTGAACATTTGAAACAGATTCCGCCATCATGTATAATGAACAGATGGCTGAAAACAGCAAAGTCCGACCTTCCTTGCAAACTTGAATCCCAAATGTCTCCTGATATCATACGTATGGCACGGTTTAGTGCATTGTCTGCCAGTTGTAGTCAGATGTGTTACTTTGGTTCAAGAACAACACAAGGCTTCGAAGAATTGAAGGTTGAAATAGCAAGGTTGACACGCCGCATGGAAGAACTTTATAATTCAAGTAAAGAAGCTGCTGAAGATGGGATACGCACTGCGTCCAACAAAGCAAACTTAAATGTTCGTGATCCAGCCATTGTCAAGACTAAAGGCGACCATGGTAGCACGAGCAACAACCACAGCCATGCGAAAGTTAGGCGATGCAGCAATTGTAACAATGTTGGACACACAAGGCGCACATGTCCATCTACACATATTCAACAAGGTGAACATGTTGATGGTGACAACGCCCCTGAATCCATGGAGCATCCAGCTGTTGGCTCACCTGATTTGGAAACAAATTATTATAATTTTCTTTAATAGTGAAATGTCGATGAGATATTTACTAGACAACATATGAATTTTTTTTCAGCTGTTAGCATTTTTGGTTAAACTTCATTTTTGGTTATTGTTATCACATTGTTAGTTATTGGAATAGAGTTACTGGATTGGAGTTGGTATTAAGTTCATCTTGTTGTCCCTGGTTCTTTTTAGTTGCTTGCCTTATGTTTTCTGATATGAAAAACTCTTTGAGTACTGATCTTAGAAGCAAACCCCGAGTTCTTAGTCATGTGGCTTAATGGTTAGAAATTATCTGTTCTAGATTTTGTTTTTATCTTTCTTTTTTTTTTTTTCTTTTTTCAGCTGCTAACCAGAACAATATTTTTATGGAAGTATGACATGAACATCTGAGGTAATTGTTGTAGTCACTTCCTTTTTGCTTGTCTAATGTTTTCTGGTTTTCATTTCAGCTAGTGCTTATATACCTGGAGCACTAGATTTGATGATTGACTTACTTCACAACCTCCAATATAAGACTATGGCTCTAATGTTTTATCATATTCTTGTTTATTTAGCAACTGTTTTTTTAGAGGGAACCTGTATTCTTGAGGACACTCCTCTCCAATTTATTAGTATAATTCTGTTTACTTATCAAAATAAAAAATCTGGTTTTGTCTTTATACATGCCTCTTGGGATTTATTGATAGTCACAATTAAGACTTTGGTTAATATTTGGGTGTCCATTAGGCCTTTAAGCTTCACAAAATGGAGTTTGATCAGATATGTTTAATTGGGGAGCTTCACATTGGAGGAGACAAGGTTCTTTAAAAAAAATTGATAAGCATGGTTCTTTCAAATATAGAATTTGGAATTTAGTGCAGTCATGCATTCTAAGTACGTCTTGTGTACTGGGTGGCTTTTTTTCTTTTAATAAATTTCTATTAAAAATAAAGCCTTGGAAAACACATGGTTTTGATGTTGTGCTTCTTTACATGTCAATCTCAGGTAAGAAAAGGAGGTTGTAGTGTTCTTTGGGAGGGGGGAAAGGAGGTTTGCAACCGTGTGCGATTGGACGGTGCAGATTTGGTACTATGCTATGATTGTTCTTGATAAAAAAAAATTAAATAAATAAATCTAATAGTGAGTGGATTAACGGGCTTCAGTATCTAAAGGCTTTGCATCTGGGATTTGAAGCATAAGATTTAAAGCTAGTTTGATTGGAAAATCTAGAGAGTAAGTTTTCTGTTGTGTCTCTTCAGGTATGGTTTCTATTTTGGCAGTGCATGGTGGATGGGAAGTGACTTTGGGCTGGCATAGCTGATGGTTATGAGATGGCAGCAGTTGAAAGGTGGAGCAAGGTGAACCATGAGGAAAATTTTGAGTGTTTTTTGATTAATTTAGATTTATTTACTTATATCATTTTTTAAAAATTCATTATTTTTCAACTAAAACACGTTGTTTTGTAATTTAACAGCACAGCAATAACAGATGTTGACGGAAGGAGCATATTTACATCGCCATCATTCTCAAAGGTGTAAGTTGCAAATTCTAATAGTTGATCAACTATAAGTGGTGGATCCATGTGAAAGTGGTAGGCAGCCACTTAAAGTCGACCACATTAGACTTGTGACAAAAGTTATGGCACAAAAGTTGTGGTCATAGAAGAACTGTTACATATAAGTCTTCAAAATTTTTTCCAATTGGGGAACTTCAATTAAGTATCATAAATTAGATTTGAGAAAGAAATAGAAGAAGAAGAAGATACCATACCACCTTTTTCTTTTCTTTTTTTCTTTTATTGGATAGGTACCAAACCACCTACTTTGAAGATTAAAATAAAGCCACTTTGCTGGATTCCACCCCTCCCCCCTCCTCCCTCCTCCCCAAAGAAAAAGTTAGTGTTCCACCATATTAAATTTTTCTATTAAAAAAAACCACATATAATGAGCAATTAGATTCTTTCTTCCCTAACCACCTGCCCTTGTAGGTGGGATGGTACCTCCCCATTCACTAAGTGCTTGGGGGGAGCGGGGGGAGGGGTTCAAGCTGCAAGGTCAGTAGCACATTACATTAATGTATATATTTCTAACCATCTCAAAGAATAAATAAATAATAAATCCTTCTTCCCTAAATTTTCATTATACTCCCTTCATTGACTATGACAAAGAACCCAAGAAATTTATTTTCTCCCTAAATTTTCATTATACTCCCTTCATTGACTATGAAAAGTAGAATAGGATTTGTACATTTTGGGGAGAGGTCAAGTGCCATGAAGGCGCTGAAGAATACAGAAAAATATGAACTTGATGGTGATCGTTCATTTGTTTCTTAATGCATTTTACTTTTTTTGAACAAAATTAAATTAGTCATTCACATTGCTTGCTTTGATCTGACTTTCAGGCCAAGTTTTGGAGTGTTCTCTTGTAAAACCAAAGGCAGATCAAAAGTCTGGAGGATCAAATTCACAGAAGGCAGGACTGCTTCCATGTTATTCAGTTTTAAGATTAAGGATTGAAATTAGATGGTGGGTTGTTTTGGCTGTGGGATTTATGGGTTATTTTAATCTGGGTCTTTTTTTTTTTTTTTTGTAAAGTTGTGATTTTTTTTTTTAATTTCATTCTCATGGTGGTGATTTGTACCAAGACCCAAGAAGTTGTTGATGGGTATATTGTTTTGCTCGGTATTATGGGTTGGATTATTTATCTATTTTTATTTAAGTTTCATTTGTTGGTTTTTCTATTTGATGGTGTGGGTTTGGAGGGAAAAAAAATGAAGAATTTAGTCTGTAGTTGATTTGAAATGTGGCCCTACTTGTTGAAGCTTTTGAAACAATTTTTAAGAAGTCAGAAAATGAGCAAAGCAACTGATGTTCTAACAGGCTATATATTGAAATCAACAATTAGGTGTCAGTAGCTTGTTTTAGTGACCTTGTCTCTTGATTCTTCCTGTACCCCGATGTGTAGGGGAGCTGTTACATGAACTATGCAATTGAGATGCTATTATATACTCCACCTAAAGATTGTCAAAATTTAAACTTCTATGGCTTTCGCCTATCATCAGTATTTGTGTTTGTGCTTTATTATTATGTGTTTAATTTGGATCCGTGGGTTGCAGTGGAGACTGAATATTGAGTTTTCTTGAATAAAATGCTTAAAAGTGAGTTTGTTTTACTTTGGGCAATTGAAGTTACAACATAATCAGCTACTACTCTTACGGTTGTTACATACATATAAGAATACCCCCAGGCAGCACAATTGGCTGGGCACAACCAAGCCTCATGAAGCCGTTTGCTCCGAGGAATGCATATGAGATGGCATGGTGAGTGCAGATGGCATGGTAACGAGTTAAGCAATTAGTCAACATAAACTATTATACAGTCATTACATGTCATTACTGTCATTACATGTTATTTATTGAAGTAGAAACTGGAATTTCACCCACAGAGTTTAGGAGAAACTACAAGTGTCCACAGCTCAGTCTCCATTCAGCCATCAGTCTATCACTATATTGGAATCCTTTCTCTCTGTAATTTTGAATAGAGTGAACCAGTAGTTGCTCTGCAGAACCTGTAGTTTACTCTTATAAAATTCTGGGCTTGGCAAAGTATTAATTCATTCTACTTAACTGACTGATTATTGGTATGTTTAAATTGATTCATCTTCATATCACCTGCAGAGATGCAAATATATTTTTATTATAATATATTTTTATTCAATCTCCCTTTCAATTAAAAATAAAATTCACTAAATTGCAACATTTTTCAAAAAATTCAATCATCAATGTATACAAATCACAGTCATTCCAGAGATCGAAAAATATCTTGTAATGGAGTATTTCTAGCATTTTCTATTATTTTTGAACGTTGTTCATTTTCATTTGAAAGCACTAGAGTTGATGCCAACTTGTATCGAATACATTCCGACCAGCTCTCCTGCAAAAAGTAGACATTGTTGATGAATAAGAAGCTTAAGCAAGTTATGCAAAAACTGTAAAACATATTTCCAATAAATATATTACCAACACGAATAGATTCTGTTTGATAATTTTTGTTTGCATGTGCTTAATAACATACATGCCACAGTCATACCTGAAATATGAAAACAGTTAAAACTTAAAAAACCTAAAGATTCACACAATAGTTATCTGTATGTGCAAATCTACAATTTAGTACATACCCATTATTTTGCACGGGATCCAACGGTGGTGATTGCAATGGAAATTTGGTAATACTATTAGTGTAGTTGTCTTTCTCCAAATAACTCAATAACTTATCAAGGCCTTTTACCTATCGCAAAGTGAGATTATAAGCAATTATTAAGTACAAAACTTAACAAAACCGCATATCAAAATTATTATTGAAGTCAATATAAAAAGAAACAGTACCACTATTTGCACGTTTTTTATTCGAATGTCTTGCCTAGTTGTGCTTGGCAAAGAGTTCAATATATGTATGCATTTTTTTCTTGAGCTAAAGTCAACGACACATAAGTACCAGTGACTATTATTATCATTCATAGGGATATAGATCTACAAGTACAAACAAGCAATGTATTAGCATTTGTTAATTTAAAATACACAAGTGTGTTGAGAAAATTTACCTGTTCACAACACATCAATCTTGACATATACTTGTTATCGTCCCTATATGTCTTTTTAAACCATTCCAGTGTGGGATTACCATCTTCTTCAATCATTTTTTGCTACAAACAGATATATAAAGAAATAACTAAGGAATTACATACTATAAGCACAACCCTAAACCTATATAAAAAATGAAAAGTAATGTGTTAATTAAATACTATACGCATGACCAAAAATAATAAAGTAAACTTACCGAGAAATGTGTTGGCAAATGCCACGCATATAGTTCTCCATACTTTTTCTCTTCCAAAGTCATCATGCAAATGGTCAAGTTAATAATCTAGCATAAAATATTATTGTTTCCATTAGTGAATAAATAAACAAAATTAATATTATATTCTCCTATTTTAATTTCATAAACTGACCTGACTGCTTATCCATTGGTTAGGGAGCAATGAAAAAAAAGCCGCACGATCACCATACTCATACTTCAGGTTAACAAGAAGTTCACTAAACATTATTCATTGACATATTATTTAGTTAGATCTTATTCAAAAAATGCATTAAAATTAATTTCTATATATAAACAAAAATGACAAACCTCCCATCTAAATCCTTATTGAAAATATAATTGCATATGATCTTCTCCGATTCAGTAAATGGTGCGAACTCATTGATACTCTCCTCATCAACTAGTCCAGATTCCTAAAAAAATATAGTTTATAATAATAAACATAGGAAAATATGTTGTATTCACACCCTAATATATTAATGTACACATTAAAGGATTCACCTGGGACGTATCTTTGATTTTTTTTCCTCTTTTTCAATGGTATGTCCAGTACGTTCCCTTTTCGCTACATTCTTTAACTCCAAACAAATATCATTCTTAAATGTTTTTGTATTGTTTGCTACATTCTTTAACTCCAAAACAATATCATTCTTAAATGTTTCCATACTATTTGCAATGACATTCTTCAACTCCAAAACAATATCATTCTTAAATGTTTCCATACTATTTGCAATGACATTCTTCAACTCCAAAACAATATCTTTCTTAAATGTTTCCATATTCTTTGCAATGACATTCACGGTGTTATGCAAAACTAGCATATCATCTCTAATGCTTGTTAATGATTGCTCAGATCTACGAGTTGCTTCATCAAAATCCTGTGGATTAATTTATAGGAACAATCATAAAAAAATGTCCATTATCAAAAAAACATCAAAGTCATAAAATTTTTTGTGTGGAGACGATACCATATTTGGCTTGTGTTCATCCCTACATGGCATAGCATGAGACTGATTAATATATTGCTTTTCCAATGGAATATTAGCAGTCTTATATCCACCCTCCATTTGTGTTACTACTAACTATGATGAACATAAAAGAAATAATGTCAACTACATACGGTAAAAATTCAAATAAGCACTAGATTTAATAGAATAATAAGTATTCAAACATTATAAAAAAATCAATTGTTACCTTAGGACTATCAAAACCTCCAATTGAATGTAATTTCAGCATCTTTTGCTTAACTTCCTCTTTTCCCCCAAAAACAAATACGTGGTTGAAGTCGTTTGGAATGTTCAACATCAATTTCAACGTTAACGTGTTCAAAATAAAACAACTGCAAATGCATAAAATGTTTATAAAATTATAATCAAGATTCATAGAAATTTAAGAAACAAAATTGTATTATTGATGTAACTATTTACTACATATTACCATCAATAACAACATGCAACCATCAACTGCTACAAGATTCTTGTCTTTATGTTTGCGCACACCTTGAATGAGAAAATCTAGCACGAACTTTGCCCAATTCAAGTTTCTAATCTCTTCAACATTACGGCAAATTAAAATAAAAGAACGTTTCATATAAGATTTTGTAGTGGGACATAATAAAGTACCCACTATAAACAGCAAAAAAATAACTCACAAATTTATCTTTGGATGTTTCCATCTTATTCAACTCATCTTCTAAGAGCTTAATTGGTATATCCCCTTCCACATTTAATCCATATTGTTGGCACATATGATTTATCTCTTCTGTGCTCCCAACAATAGATATATCAACCCCATTTGATTTTATTCCTAGAATATATTCTACATCTTGAGTGGAAATTGGTAACCTCTTACCACAAATATCCAATGCACATGAATTTTGGTCAAAATGATCAATTAACCATTTGCATAAATCTCTATCCAAATTTATTTCCTTTAAATCCAACAAACTACCAAACCCTAACTCTTGTATGACAGATTTTTGTCTTAGATTCAATTTGTTAACCATTGAACGAACGCGACCAAGGTTACACCGAGTATCTAATGAAACTGCATTATAAAATGAATAAAAAGGGTTTTATAATGAAATTTAATACATAGTGATGCATTCTAAAAGTTTCATAGGTAAATACTTACTTTATGTGGTTTGCAAGGAATATTATGTGTTAAATTTGCATAATTTTCAGAATTCTCACATCCTTCCCTCCTATACTCTAATTTAGAGTCTTCATCAAGATTATTCCACTTTTTTTGTAATCTCATCCTTAACCTGTAATTTTAGATTTTCATACTCAAGTATGATGTCCATGAATATGTGAACTAAACAATAATAATAACCTAAAAAAATATAAGTATTATTCAACTTACAGCTTTGCTTATCTTGACAATGCCTTCAACTTTCATCATTTCTACTTGCTTTTTACTAAAAAACCAAATTGAACAAAACTCACTTTCTTGAATATAACAATAGGATAAATAAAACAAGTGAATATATACTAAATTACGTGAATCTTACTAATAAATTATAAATGCTCCTAGTGGTCTTTTCGGGGGCCTAACTTGGAGAGCATCTTGCTCTTCAATGGTATCTTGCCCTTCAATGTTCTTCACTCTCCTCATACTCCTATCGTAATATAGCATGAAAAAAAAAAAAAAAAAAAACAAGGTAAGCAATAACATGCATTAAAAAGTAAATACATTTCATGGTTGAAAGATCCTACAAACATTTTTTTCACTGTAAATGGTTGATAATTCTTAAATACATTTCACGGTTGACTTTGATATTACATATATTCCAATCAATGAATTATTTACCATATAATTTATATATCTTGAATCAACAGAAGCCCAAATAGATGAATAGGGTCCCTAATAATGAGAGAAATGAAAAAAGTAGGCCAGATTATCAATAATAAAAAAGGTTGAACAAGATACAATACAAGCAGCACTGGAAATAATATAAAATGCCAATGACCCAATTGGTCTGAAGCTTAAGAGATTTCTATGACATATTCGAATGTTGTCCATATGACAGGATGAAGAAGATTTTTTTTTGTTATCTCTTCTAGGCCGTACACTTTAAATATAATGGCCTTCCATTGTGGACTGGTGGGTTTTGCTTCTGGGTAGGATAAGCTAAGATAAGGTTTTGTGGGGTTCCATTGTCCGTCTTGAACTTTTGTATAAGTTTCACACTCTCTGTCTCTCACTCACTCACTCACTCAAATAAAGGTTTTTATAAATTTTTAATCACACTCTTGGCAAATATTTCCTTTGATCTTAAATGAGGAGGTACAACTATATATATTTTACCTAGAGGTCACTTATTTGATTGGAAAAAATTTCAGAGTCACAAGCTACAAGAGAGGTTATATCATCAGGAATAGATTCTAACCAAACTTGCAAATCCTTACCAAACTTAGCTTGTCTAGCTAAATAATGGGGCAACTGAATTACCTTTTCTTTTAACATGGAAAAAGACATTAAGTTCAGCAAAGAGAAGAAGTATATACATCCTCTAGGACATGACCATAAATTGAAGGTACATATTATATATGCACTTACAAATCTGGAGGATTAATTGTTATCCTAATTCATGAAGACCCACACAAGTTCACATAAAATTCATGTATGACTTGCAAGCATATTGAATATGTAAATTTGAAAAGTCATTATACAGTTTTTTTTTTTTAAAGAAAGAATTATAAAATAGAGATCATATATTTAATTTTAGTATTAAATCTAACTGTCAAATTTCAATTATATAGATATCCAACTTTTAGTTTCTACTTAAGACCTACCTAGACTTTAAAACAATTCTTTATGAATGGCAAGTGGTATTTTGGTACCAAAATTGCCTTAAAATAACTAGGATCCACATGAAGGGGGAAAAAAGGATCTTAAGAGTAACTCAGGTGATAACTATATGATAACTTGGACCACCAACCATATCCTGCACCAACATATCCTACACCAAGAGCACCATAGGGACCACCAACCAAACCATAACCAACACGAGGTGGATGACTAATTTAATTTTGTTTAAAAAAAGTAAAATGCATTAAGAAACAAATGATAAGGTAATAGGCACCTAAAAAAAAGTATATGATAACTTCGACCACAAGTCAGGTAAATTAGTATATAAATTAATCACAAGTCATATACTTTTTGAAAATCAGGTAAATTAATCTCTACAGATACTAATCAGGTAAATTAGTATATATTTTCAAAAGGCTGAATTACCTTATCCTTTTGAAAATCAGGTAAATTAAAAAAAAAAATCTAGAAAATAAAAGGTAAAATTTATATACAAAAAATTACTTTAAAAAAATTCAATTTAAAACCCTGTTAGTTAATAGGCACCTAAAAACAACAAGTCTAAAGTCACCAGTTTTTTTCACAAAAATTTTCACAACCATCAAGGTGATAAACTATAAATGGTAAACAATAAAATGGTGGTAGTGATGAGCCCAAATGAAAATCACTAACAACTTGACAACTTAATATTTCTAAAATTTATTGTTACAAATATTATGTTTGTAGCATTACTTCACCGAGAATCTAGATTGCACAATTTTAAAACTATAAGATGAAATTGATGCCAAGGTCAAACAGTGGGTTTGTAACAATTTTAAAACTATAATTCTTAAATTTTTTTTACTAAAGTTTTTTTTTTTTAATCCAAGCTAAAGATTATTTTAGATATTTAATTTAGGTTAATCCGATCTAGTCTAACTTGTTCAATTGCACTCATGATAAGTTTTTTTTTTTAGTTTTTTTTTTCATTCAATACTTAGGTAGGGAGAATTTAAATCCTAGACGTTTCTGTTGAAAATACTATTAAAAAAAAAAAAAAAAAACTAGTTAAACTAAAGGCTCCTCATTCTCTGAGGATAACAACATAAATGGGCAGATTTGGATAAGTTTGGATTTGGGATGGAAATTTTTCTAAAATTTGGTCAAGCATCATGTTATGAACGTCACTTATTGCATATATTGTCATATATAAGTTAGATCAGATATGTCCAACCATGTCATTCATAGATCATAGTTTTATATTGAAACATTCTGCAATGACAAACTGAACTAGCTAATCTGTAGTATGTATGGTGATACATGTGATTCAAAAAATGCTGGTTTCCAATCTTGTTTATCAAGGGATGAACCTACATGATCCACAAAATATGCACCTTTCCATTCTTTTCTTCTTTGAGCTATGAAGAACTTTTCTTCTTTTTCCATTTAGGTGAACCAAAACCACATAGACATCATTAAAGGTAAACCATAAACATCAAAGAATCTAGTTGAAACTTGGAAGCAAAATGAAGTAATGAACCAACTAAGGTATAAAAAAAAAAGTGTGAATCACAATTTCTGACTTCTGGGCTTTTGGATGGTCTTACATGCATATATTATTGCCTTTCTACTTTTTACTGTATCAATACCAACTCATTTTGTTTCATTGGTTTTTTCTTTTCTGCTAATATGCAGCAAAAGTGTTTGTTTTCTAAGCCTCAAAGAAATGAACTCTCTTTCTACAACGAAAGATGTACAAACTACAAAGCCATCATGCATGCATTACCTGGATTTTTATTCATAAAGTCAAGAGGGGAGAGAAACTATAACCAGTTCACTTTTTTTTTTTTTACTTTAGCATTATGGAATATGAAATGTGTGCACTAAGCACATCACATGAACATGTGCTACAGAGAGAGAAAGATGTGTTTTGATGTCACACCTAAAACCTCAGCATTTTAATTGAACTATAAGTACTAAGTACATAAGACAAGCATGAGAGGAAAAAGCCAATAATTCTAAATTGTACACATTCGTTAAAGATGTTCTATATAAAGAACCTGTGGGGTAGAACTAGGATGAAGTGAAAAGAGATGCCATTACACAACCAAATAATAATATATGTCGCTAAGATGAACCATGCAATTTATTAAGCCTTCAAGTTTTGCTCCAGATTGAAGATGATGTGATGTAATTTTTTGATTAACCAAGTGTTGCAGGTAGTTGGATTTTTAATTCAGAAAGGGGGATTGAGCCAATCATGATGGTTAGTCATTTATTTGGTATCATCTTGATTCAAAGTACCTCACCTCACCTAGGAAAAACCAAAGCTAAAATAAACTCTCAATGAGAAATAATGTAACCTGATTTTTCACAACAACTAGACTAAAAAAGAAAAAGATAAATAGTTATCTAATTCTAATTTGAATGTAATCACTGGGCTGAACCTGAAACTATCTGTGTAGTGGCCTATTGTTGCTATTCAGAATTGGAGATGACCTTACCCTGTACTCTGTAATTGTTGTTGAGGTAAATGTGTCAGAGTTGCTATATCTTTGTCCAACAAACAAGTGGGTTTTCGTTTTTGTCTCTTGCTACATTCTCTTTCTCTAGGTGTAGTGCTGCTCTACAACTTCTGCGGTAATGTACAAATGCTTTGGGAGCTGGGGGACCAACTATTTGTTACTCAAGTTCAGAGATCGCTGTGTTATTGACTAATTCCCAGTTGAATCATTGCCTTTGGCACCAATTGGCTCTATGCAAAGCCACACTGCTAGAAAGTAGAAAGTAGAAACTAATGCTAAAAGAGGGACACAATTTTGATACAGGAGATGATCTAATTAGAGAAACCAACTCTAAAATTGGAAACCAACTATAAAATATAGCACAAACCAACACTAAAATTGGTGTTCTTACTGCCAAGGTGGTTGAAAAAAATAATAATCTCCTAAGTCCATAGGTTCATAGTATCTTGTCCTCCCCACACTTCCAACCAAATCTAATCTTATCCCAACTTATGGATAAGGGTTCCCATGTCTCACTCAAGTTTCACGTCTCACATGCCAAACTCAAAAGTGTAAAGATTTTTTTCTCTTTTTTTGAGAAACTAGTCTGTGAGACAGAGCAATGCTTTTATTAAAACATACGAAAACTAATCAAACAGAGCAAGGGGGATAATGTCCCCAGGTAAGTCTTCAACCCAAACTTGACGTTCTAATTCTAGCCCAACCCGAGATTAATTTGTCAAATATATAACAACCGAAGATCAAACAAAACAATAATATCATAAACCCACAAAGTTTAGAGAAATAATATAAACTCATATCAGCGTTAATCATATGTAAAGAGAGAACCTGAAGATTGTGGGTGGCGCCGCCGATTTAGAATGGAAGAGAAGAAGCGCCGCCGAGTCGTCCGGGAAGAGATGAAGCGCCATCGAGTTGGATTTGATATGAGTGTGCCGCTGATTTGAATATGGATTGGAAGAGAATAAACTAGAGAGCGGCGCCGGGAGTGGGTTGGATGAGAAGAAGAGCCTCCGATTTGAGGTTGTGGGTGCGTCTGGCTCTGAGGGTGCACCGTCGAGTTGGATTTGACATGAGTGCGCCGCTGATTTGAATATGGATTGGAAGAGAATAAACTAGAGAGCGGCGCCGGGAGTGGGTTGGATGAGAAGCTGAGCCTCCGATTTGAGGTTGTGGGTGCGTCTGGCTCTGATTTGTGGGTGCGCCGCAAATGTGGTATCAATGGTCTGATTTGAGGGTTTTGTTTAGAGAGGGAAACAGAGCAAACGAAGTAGGAGGTAGAGAAGCAAACGTGAGACGGGAGAAGTGTGATGTGTGTTTAAATTTTTTTTTTTTTTTTTGTTTATATATAAAACCTGTTTAACCGGTAACCAAAACCCTTTAAAATTACATCAATGGACAAGATCAAAACCATGGTAAGTTAACGGCTCAAATATAGGTGGGTACCGTACCCCCCTTTTTTTGAGGAGGGTATGGTAGAATGACCCTATATATGTATGTGTATATATATAACAAAACTTAAATACAATATCATAAGTATAATACGTTAGGTATTCTTTTTAAAATTTAAATACCTATTCACTTAATACGTGAAACTGGCATTAACATTCCATCAAAAAAAAAGAAACTGGCGTTAACACTCCATCTATTTCTTTTTCTTTTTTTCTTTTTCCATTGTTTCAGACTTTGAACTTCTGTAAGAAAACCCCAAAATATAAACTTGCCCCCAACCCAAAAAAAAAAAAAAAAAAAGGGTAAATTGGGTATTAAAATCATGTTTGGGGCCTTTGGGCCCCCTCCCCTCCAAGAACATTTCAGCCTAGGCCCCAGCCCAATAAGGAAAGATATGCCGTCTACCCAATTGATATACTGATGTGAACTCTTCTCGGCTCGGTTTGGTTTTCACAAGTGAGAGCTCACAGTGACAGAGGCATGTCATTGAGATCCTAAGCTGAGAAACAGGTTCGTAAGTTTTGGTTTTGCACTGTGTTTCTATTGTTTGTTTCCGCTTGTTGATTTCTATTGGCTTTTGGAGGTTAGTAGTTTTGGGGGGTTTTTTTCTCTTCTTTATTTTTATATGGGGGTCTTGGAGATTAGTTTTGGAGTTTGTTCTTATTGATTTCATCTGGGTTTTATTTGATTTTGGACTTGTGGGTTTGATTCTGAGTTAGCTCTTGTCAGTTCTATTATGGGTTTTTGTTGAATATCTTGTGCGCACTACGTGTTTGAATATATTGCTCTGAGAAATATTGTGAGCTGAACTGTCTTTTTGGTTGCTGAGAATATGCAATATTGGTGATGATGTGTTTGGTTGATGAGAAAAGGAGAGGGAAAAGAAACTAAATTAAGGTTTTCAATCTAAATGCTTGGCCATTTATTAATTTGTTCATTTTCTTCAGCTTTTAGAGCAGAAACCCCCCTTTTTTTTCTTTAAAAAAATAAGTATTTAGATATGTATGTATAGCTAGTTGTGTTTGGTTGGTGGGAAGAGAAAAGAAAATGGGATTTAAACATTTGAACCTAATGAAATGAATATTAAGAAAAAGGAAAAAAAATTCTTACACAATGCGTTTAGAATAGTTGGGGTTAGGCTTTTCTTTATACTGGTCAGGAGAACTGTTTTGTTTTTTTGAACGTGAGATATAGAATTTCCTTTTCTTTTATCTGGGTTTTTTAGCTACCAAATAGATTTTTGGGCTTAATCTTACGTATCGTAGTGCACTAATCTTTTCCTTTTCAAATTTGTTATTTAATTTAATTTTTTAATCTTATTCTTGTCTGTGCGTATGCATATATACTACTACACATGCTCCTGTTGGGTCTTGACTGCATGGCACTTCCTGACCCTCCACCTTGCTATGTTGCCATTTGAGCTAGAGCTCATTGGCCTCTATATTTTGCTAGTTTTTAGTTTTTATATTTTTGGTTCCAGGATCCTTTGTGGTTGTGGTGCTGCATTATAGACAGGGATAAAAATTCCACTTTTGTGGGAGATTGCTGAAACAATGCAAAATCTGCACCGTGTTATATCCCGATTGTCATCCACTTCACTAGGCTCAAGCACTACAACAGCCAGAGTTTTGACAGACAAAACAAAAACCAAGTTGAGAAATGATGCAATCAACTTGAGAGCCTTTTCAGCAAAATCTGGTGAAAATGACGGGAAAGATATGTGGGAAAAGAGTGTGGCAGGATCATTTGGTAATTCGACGTCAGGTGATTTGGGGTGGGATTCTGTGTCCTCTTGGTCGACTGGGTTGACCAAGGAGCATTTTGATGGTGAGGCACCCCCACCCAGTGGAGGAGACATGTCACATTCTTTGGTAATCTCTGGATTGCAAGAAATTGATGATAGGTTGAAAGAATTGGAGGTGGAGAATCGAAAGAGTAAGGCATTTGTGGATGGGTGGGGTGAGAGGATGCGGGAGATGAGTGTGCTGTTGAAGCAAGTAAGAGAGCCTGGTGCTAGAGGGTCTTATCTGAAGGACTCGGAGAAGGCTGAGATGTATCGCTTGCACAAACAGAACCCCGAGGTGTACACAGTTGAGAGGCTAGCCAAGGATTTTAGGATTATGAGGCAGAGAGTGCATGCCATTCTTTGGTTGAAGGAGCTTGAGGAGGAAGAGGAGAAAAAGCTTGGGCATCCTTTGGATGATTCTGTTGAGCTCTTGCTTGATACTTGTCCTGAGTAAGTTCTTACTTCTGAGCATTACTTATTTCTGTTGTTATGATTTTTTGACTGGTAAATGTAAATTTTGTGTGGTTTACATTGATTGGAAATAGGTTCTGTGACATGTTTATTTGTAAGATATGTTGTTTAGAAGAATTAGTTGCCAATCTTTAAATGACTGCATTGTGCTTATTTGAAGTTGTAACTTGTAATTACTTTGAAAATGTTGAAGTATTGGACTGATGGCCCAAAGGCCATTCTTCTACAGCCATTCACACTGATAATCTAGGTAGTTACATGATTTAATAATTGTCCATGTTTTATGAAATTATAATTTTCATCAAGCATCCTGTATCTAGTCAGCCCATTGCTAATCTGGCCTGCTTATCCGGCAATGGCTAAGCCCCAGATAAGCCCTCTAAAGTCCAGATTAAAGTTTCTACTTTCACCCTGCCACTTTCTCTTGCTGGTCTTGATGACAAATGACTACCTAAATTAATAAAGTTGAAATACAAGTCAGTGGGTATGCACATTGTAATGTGAATTGTCTGCTTGTCTATCTTAAAATTGCTTGCTTTGAAAATACAAGTTACTAGCTTGCTGGAAAGGACACTTTGGCAAAACATTGAAATTTGGGAGGTCGGTCCTATATGTTTAATGTGGAGTAAGTGGAGATCAAGGAATGTGAGGACTTTTGAGTGGAGTGAGCCATCAGTAGTAAAATTGAAGTTTCTATTTTGAGATTGCTCTAAGATTGGACTACAACTAGTTATTCACTCTCTTCCTCATGCATTACAGAAATTGTTATTTTGATAAATAAAATAGTATATTGCTAATTGATTAGATTGTTATGAACTGACAAAATTACTAGATTCTATTTGCTAGAATTGAGTTCATTATTAAAACCGGAACTTTTACATACGAAAAAAAAAAATACTAAAACTGGAATTTTTGGTGCATATTGGAGAGAGAGAGAGAGAGAGAGAGAGAAGGGGGGGGGGGGGGGGGTGGTTGGACTGGTGTTTGGTCATGTTGGTTAGATGGGTAGATGTGGGGTGATGGTCAGTTGTAGTGGTGGCAGTGACTGGTGATTGAAATTGATAGAATAGAGCTAGTGGCTATGGTGGCAGCTGATTTTTAATCTGAAAAAAATGTATTGCCTTCTTTGCTGGTGGTGGTGCTGAGAACTCATTCTAGACATTGTTGGTTATGGAATTCCTGACATCGTAATAAACAATCTTTGAGTGAGAGTAAGTGCGAGGATTGAGGTGACGTTTGAAAATTACCTTAGGCCGTTTGGTACAGCTTTAGTTTATTGGCCTATTAAATAAGCTGTGAAAAATAAATTGTACCTAGAAAATTACGAGGTTTAGAGTCAATAGCATGCATGTGCATGTGTAAATCCCATAATTGCTAGTACACATGCAAGCACATACATTACATGCAGTTACATACTAATTTTTTTTTTTTTTTATTGATGTAAATATGAATGAGACAAAGTTTTGAGCTGGCAAATTGTTCATCATTATCACAATTAAGCTTTAGCTTATTGTTCTGAGATGGTGATTTGTTCATCTTCACCACAAATATACTTTAGCTTGCTGATGTATGCTGACTTCTCTTCTTATTGTATAGAAAAAACTTTATTTCTTATTCTAATTATCTTCTTTCCTCTTGCAGATTTTTTAATTCTCATGACAGGGAATTCCATGTGGCTTCCCTTCCTTACAAACCTGACTTCAAAGTCATGCCAGAGGGTTGGGATGGTACCACCAGAGATCTCGATGAAGTCCACTATGAGATATCCCAGAAAGAAGATGAAATGCTTTATCAAGAATTTCTCCAGAAGATGAACTTCAACAAAAAGAAAGTAAGTTCTATTTGTTCCCTGCATTTGCCCTGGAACAAAGCAAGTGCAAAAAAAAAAAAATATATATATATATATATATATATATCATTTGTTATTGTTGTTATAAGCTTTTGTGCTCTCTGTTATTGGATTTCAATTAGTTAAATGATTTCCTACAAGGGCAAATGAGCTCATCTATTTTTCCAGTCATGCTTCCTTAATCGTCACACACATTCAGATGAATGAGGTGAGGATTGAGGAAGCAGAACTTATTAGGTGTCTTGATTAGAGGAAGTTGGTTTGTACCCAATGGCTTATATATATATATATATAGGGGTTATATGATATTGCGTGTATCTTGAACCCTTCATATGATATGGTTTTGCTTGTGTACAGTTGGCAGGGGAGGTGAAATGCCACAAGTATAGCCGACGCCGTCCTTCAGAGGGGTGGAATTTCACTGTAGAGAAAATGGGACAACGAGGGAAACGTGGAGGTGGTGGTGGCTGGAAATTTGTCAGCTTGCCTGATGGTTCCAGTCGACCTCTGAATGAAATGGAGAAAATGTATGTGAAGCGAGAGACCCCCCGCCGCCGACGGAAGATATTGCCGTGATGACCATGTCTATGTTTTTGAATCAATCTCAAAATCAAGGATTTTTGTAGCTTTTGAGTTTTCGACTGAGGTGTTGTTATCATCATTTTTTTTTGCCTCAATTTTTATTTAATTTTTTTCTTCTGTTGCATTAGTATTAAGACTCTTTAGGAAGCAACTTTGTTATGAACAAAGGTGCCCTGTGAGCAATACTTCCTCCTTGCCTCTTATTGAGTCTAAGCCTGAGGAAACTTTAGGTGAAAATTAATGCAGCTTCAAGCAACTAGAGATTTTAAAAGCCTGGGTTTCTCTTAATGCTCCTGCAGTCTTCTCAAAGCTCGGACTAACCTAGTGGAGTGTTTGAAAACAGATTTTGCTGCGACCCTGAGCAGCAGAGTTGTCTGCTCTATCAATAGTGAAGCAATTATCACTTGGATGTTTAAACAGGACTGGGGTCCATCAGAATGGAAGTCCCATGCCACAAGTACAGCTAATGGAGTGGCTCATGAACTTTCTTCTGTATGATTTAGACCCTTGCCATTTCCAAAATAATTTCCATTCTTGGCATTAGACATATTCTTTCTTCTTCAGTTTTGTTGAAGTGTTTTTAACTTTATATCCAGCTTTGGCTTGCTAATAATTTTAGTGCAATCTTGGAGAATGAATAGACATGGACTAATTTCTTGTGTGTTGAGAAAATTTTAAATTATAGCTGAATTATGGACTTGTCTAATTACTGTATGGGTCTGGTTAATGTATGCCTTAGGGCATACATTAACAATCAATTTTAGGAAAATTTTAAGTTTTTTTCCCCCTCACATTATGACAAGAACTATGGAAAGAATACAACATTTTTTGTAATTTTTAAAAATAATTTAAATAATTGCTGACATGGTATGGGCTACATGGCTCTACTGATGAAAGAAAGATGGTAATAGTAATTTTACCCGGCTTGGCCTGCCTACCTATGAGGCCACATTGCTCCTCAGCAAAAAATTTTAAAAAAATATATCTATATATATATATTTAAAAATTTGAGGCTACATTGCTCTGGAATACAAACAATTAAATTGCATAATGCATTAAGTTTAATTAGATCCATGTGATCTTATTTTCAAAACTTCAAACTAGTATATCTTAAGACAAGTATAAGGGATTTCTTCCTGTAATTATCCTATAATTATGTGGTGTGTGAAATAGAGAGATCGTACACACCCCCGGAGTATAATCAAGTGATTGAAAATTTTTGGATACCCATGTTAAACGTATATCCTCTGAGTTAATGCCTGCCCCTCGAGCAGTGTTCAAAATTTGCTATTATGGCCTTCGAAAAAAAATAACTATTAAGTTAATCAATTTGTTGACTAGTAAATGAACCAAGTGGAGCACGCCCCTAACATAATTGCGGTGCAAAAAGTTTCCCATATCTGCATAGAATGCATTCATGACTATGCTAACTGTTGCCATGATATAGAAGTAGGGTATGAACCTAAAACACAGTGGGCATGCTAGATGAATAAGGCTAAGCTAGCAGATTTGTGATACTTGTGAACATTTTTGACATACTCTTGGTTTCTAGAAAACTCAAAAAAATTTTATAACATTTTAGTGATGTGGCAGTTCAATTTTTATTTAATTTTTGTTAATACGTGCTAGGGCTAGAAGACTGTCAACCTAAGAAGAATTTAGTGTTTGAGTTTTTTTATTATTTATTATTGACTTTGAATTTTCACATTAAATTACCTTTTTTTTATACTCCGTTAAAATTTCTAGAAAATCATAGATTAATCATAAATCAAAGTTTTAAATTTCAAAATTTTGTAGTTTAAAATTATGCATTGACATATGTATTAAGTACATAAAGAACATATAATCTTTTCAAAGTATGCACTTTTGAAATTCTATTTATATTTGATTTAGATTGTTACTAATCAAGCTAGCACCCAAGCCCCTAATATGAAGGCAAATTATATTGTTGTGTTGTACCAACCATTTGTTAAGAGAATTAGCAACAAGCCCTGGACTAAGTCTCTATAATTACCCGTTTTGATAAACTGCAATTACATGAAATTAAAGCTTGTGATTATGAGTGAGTAGAGGAGTGAATATGTAATTTTTTGAAATAGAGGCTTAAATTTTTTTTTTTTTTTGGGTAGAAACGGGTTATCTTATTTACTAAACATATAGTTTATACAACAACAACATTATCTGACCTCCAGGCACACAATCTACTACTCTCGAGGTCGACCAAATCCCTTACTAAATAGTGAAATACAAAATTGGAACAAGTAGTATAAACAGACAAAAGATGCTGTTGGTGGGCTCCCCATTTTGCTAGTGCATCCACGCATCCGTTTGCTTCACGATATATAGGACGCACCTGCACCTCCCACTCTTGCCTAACGAGTGCATGTATATAGTATTCGCTATTAGTGAGAATCTCCACCTTGAGGGAATTGCTCTCATTCCAAAGCATCCATATACCTCCAGAAAAACTAGTCAGATCTACTCTCCTAGAATGGGTATACAGAAGGGTGTCAATAACTGCCTGAGCCTGCTCTTCAGCAATACGGGGCTCAACGATGATCAGGATTTGAGGATGATGCCTACGATGTAGCTCGTAAGCGTGGTTCTAAAAAGCTACATTGCCAGCGCCCTGGCAATGCCATACTATCATGAATCATCTTCATAGAGGAAGTGTTGGGGTTTAGGTAGTCATTTAGAACCCCCCCAGTTCCTCGGAGTCCTCACTACGGACCGAGTCAATGCCAGCCGAACCTATAGGCCATTTAGGCGACCGCCAAAGGCCCCCACTTGTAACAGGGCCCCCAAATGGTAATAATATATTATATAATATTGATTTCTCATCTGGAAAAAAAAAAAAAAAAAAAAGCTCCGTTTCTCATAAAGCAAAAAGATAAAGTGACACGAAGGCTAATCCCATCAGGCCATCACCAAATCTTTAGCTTGCAGAAGAAAAGATTACAAAAGGCAAAAGGACGAGACAAATAAGGAAAGGCAGAAAAAAGAAAAAAAAAAAAACACTCACTCCCTCCATCTTGATTATAAAAAAAAAAAAAAAACACTCTTTTTAGTTGGCTTACTCATCAATTGGTGTTGGCAATAAACTTTGTGTATTCACAGATCTTCAATTCTTCACTTCAGGTTCTTTTTTGTTTTATCTTTCTTTGCCTCTTTTGTCTTCTTCATGGTTTGCTGCTGGGTGTCTAGGTTTTTTTTTTTTTTTTTTTTTTTTTTTTTAAAGGATTTTGCTCATTGCTGGCGTTGCTGGTGCTGGGTTTTTTTATCTTCTTCTTGACTGAAGTTTAGTTTAGCTGTACACACTTTTTTTTTGTTTTGTTTCATTGTTTATTCTCTTAAATTTTGATTTTTTTTTTATCTTCTTCTTGACTGAAGTTTAGTTTAGCTGTACACACTTTTTTTTTGTTTTGTTTCATTGTTTATTCTCTTAAATTTTGATTGCTTTAGATTTCTCAAGAAGGCTATGGAATGGGCCATTCGGACCCACTTAAAGAGTTAAAGAGTTAAAAGTATTGATTCTAGACTTCTAGTCTTACACATTGTTGTTGTTGTTGTTGTTTGTTTGTGTTTTTTTTTTTTTAAAAGAAATCAGATTTAGTGCTTTTGATCCAGTGATCCTAGTCCTACACGTATTTATTTTTTTTTTTTAAGAAATTAGATTTAGTAAGATGGAGCCATGAAAGGATAGTGGGCTAGTCTTAGTCTTAGTGGATCAAGTTGAGTCCTACACATTTTGCTAAAAAAAAAAAAGGTTTACTGCTACACAAAAAAAAGTGTATTGATAACAAAACTATAAATTTAGAATAATTTACTTTGTATTAATATTAATTTTAATTATTTTTGTGCAAGTTTAGAGTGTAAAGTGATCATATTAAGTAAAGCTACCATTGTGCTTTTGTTAAATCAAGTTCTATTATTTTATACATTAAATTTATATTATTCTAGTTAAATTGTAATTTTTTTATTATAGATTTTGTTTTATTTATTCATAAATAATTTTTAATTACAAATGTCTAGTAGAAAATATCTATTTGGATATGAAAAACTAAAAAAAAAAAAAAAAAAAGACAAAGAGAAGAACTAATTGAATCTCAAAAAGGAGCTATGGACAAATTTATTTCTAGTAAAAAACAAAATCTTGCAGAAAATTTGAGCGAAGGTTTCATAAATGAACAAGAAATTCATAAAAAGAAGTTAGAAGATAATGAAAATATACAAAAAAATGATAATAACGAAATGATATTTATAATTAAATATAATAAAAGGTCCCGTTTAAAGCTTTCGTCTAGGCCCCCAAATTTGTTGAGCCGGCCCTAGACCGAGTAGTGCATTGATGTCTCGCTGTTGTTGTCTTTATCCTGTACATTGGCTCTAGCTCTCCTAGCCTTGCCTAATGCGTGACGGACACGATGTATGGTAGGCTTGGGCTAGAGTACATGATGATGTACAATTTTGGAATCTCCTCCTGCAGCGCGATGTTGATTCGCTTAGGTTGAGAAAGTGAAAAATGACTTTGGGCAGACGTTCCGTTGACTCCACACTGGTTGAACTCTCCTGGGCGTTTTGCTGCCAGATTGGCTGTGCAACTGGATAAGAAAAAAATGGTGTTGTTTCTTTAAAGGGGTATACGGGTAAGAAGAAAAGGGTGTTGTTGCTATTCATTTAATTTCATTGCAATATTGTTGTATAGAAAACTTCCTCACACCTACCACCGTGCACCCTTGGTGTGGTCACTTTACAACTATAAGTGCTCGTGGGGTGTGAAGGGTAAGGACCGGGGTTCAAGTCTCCAAGAGGGAGCTTCACACATATGCTAAAGTAAAATTTCTATAAGGGTGCTGTTGTTGCTATTGCATTTAATTTCATTGCAATATTGTTGTACAAAAAACTTCCTCACACCTACCACCGTGCACCCTTGGTGTGATCACTCTACAAGTATAAGTACTTGTAGGGTGTGAAGGGTAAGAGCCGGAGTTCAAGTTTAAGAGGGAGTTTTACATACATGCTAGAGTAAAATTTCTATCTTGTAAAAATAAAAATAAAAAATTTCTTCACAGTCACACCTTATAACTATTTATTGATGTGTACGGTGGGTTGCATAGTTCAGAAATGATGCAAGAGAGTTTCTATTTATTGCTTGAATCCTTGAGATGCTCTAGACTTTGCTTGAATGACACTCGGTCATGAGGTGTCCATTTGCATGTTTCTTCTCTTCATTTGCTACCACCTATTGTTTATGTCTGCTGAAATGTTGACAACTAACCTTTATCTTGGCTGCATGGCTGACAAATAACAAGCTTAATAACTTATTAGATTCCAATGTCCAAAATGGCAGTACCGCAGTAGGTATTTTGCAATTATTATAAGAGAAATTAACTTTGAGAACAACAGCAAGTTTAGCAGTAGAATAAGCTGCAAGTCCAAGTTTGTTCAGTAAAAAGTTAAAAGATCTCCTAACTCAGCAAAACTCATAGTTAACAAAAGATAAACTTAAATTTACCAATCAGTTGGTTCAATAGAAAGTTTAGAGATCAAAAAGCATTACTAATGACACTAGAAATACACCAGTCAGTTAGTTTTTCCTGTTTGTCAGGCCTCGACTCTTAATTTCTCACCATACTACCGAAAGCAAGTGCATCTTAGTATTCTGTTATAGCTTTAAATCCGAAATCCAAGTTGTTGTCTAAGGACTACCCATTATGAAAAGCTACCAAGGCATGTCATGTAGCACGAGTTGTTGGAGGAGTACAATGATTTGTATTCAACCAGAGCAATAGGAATTACCATTGAATTTGAACATATAAAGTAAGTGCAACTCCACGACCTATCATTTTAAAAACCTTGCTTCGTATGAGTAGAGACCCTTATTTGCCTTTATTCTAGAACAATTCATTAACAAACACTTCTTTTTACTGTCGGTCTTGTGCATTTAAGGCATTTTTTTTTCATTTTCTTTTTTTTGGGTAGAAAACTAGAAATACTTGAATTTATTAAAATAATTTCTTTACAAAGATGTTCTTTCTCTTGAAGGATTCAAGGTTTTGAAATTAAAAACATCCTTTATGCTTATAAACATCTATATTCAATTGATACAAACTGTTAGGCAGGTCAAGTTTATAAAAATTTGATTACAAATGAATGTAATTGATAAATTAAGCAGTTGATAACACCAATGCATATAATCTCCACGAATTTGAAAGGTAGATTAAGCAGTTGATACACATGCATGTAACATATAACATGCAATGGGAAGTTTCCGCAAGAAAATTACTTGTAGAATTTGTGGAGTTTGCATGTTCAATACAATTCACAAACACTTTGTCTTTTCTATCTCACGTACACTAGCATAGTCATCGATGCATGCCAAGAATGGCAAAAACACTATTATTATTTGTTTCTCATTAGTTGATGCACAGAGATACATAAACTGCATAAACTAGCTAGCAGCTATATATATGGATAGCTAGCTAGTGTTTTTGCTGCCAAACCATATATAGATAGCAGCGGTATTATTTGTAGTTGAACATATATGATAATTTTAACAGCTGTTGTCAGCAGGGCCGGCCCAAGGGCTAGGCAAGTTAGGCCTAGGCCTAAGGCCCCATCAAAAAACAAAAAATTTTCTTTAGAAAAATAGGCCACATTTTTCATAATTAAAGACGCAAATTTTTATAAAATTATATATATATATATAAATATTTTCTAAAGGTTGTACATTTTTTTTTATTAGTGATGTTAAGAATACTACAAATTTTACTATTAGCTTACAAATTGTCATGTTATTAATCACAAAAAAGTGATATAAACATTTATTAGTTCAATTGATAAAGTTTATCAGTGAGAGACAATATCACATTATATTTTGAACATTTTATAGTGCTTTTAATTAGCGTATTTTTCTTTTTCATTTATATTAAGACTCTTAAAGTACGAGATCAATAGAACTTTAACTCAATTGAAACCCTAAAATATTTCAAAAAGATGTTGCAAATGTGTTAAATCATCAATTATAGATTTATCTCCCTTAATAGTTTGAGACTTTGATTTTTGTAAACTAATATCCTACAAAGCCACACACCAAAAAAATCTATCTTTCTCTCTTAAAATCAAAATATAAAATTAAAAATTAGATTAATACTTTATTTAACTATGCACTGTCTTATATCCAAAATAATGTATTTTTTTCAATCACAATATTTTTTTTATTAATATTTATAGCTCAACTATGATATTCAATTCTCTATATGAAATTAACATTAGTCTAGTTGGTATTATTTATGTATTTAATGTATCAAATTAACCTTAATTTGATTAGTATTAAATAATTTTGTTTAATTAATATTTAAATATTAAAGGCCTGCCTAAATTTTTCACCTTAGGCTCCAAATTATGTTGGGCTGCCCCTGGTTATCAGGGTCAATTTTGAAGCCAAGGTTGATGCCACACTCCTGCTGGAGTTGGTCGGAGAATTCAGCACTACATCCGAGAACAGGGTATGGAACTAGATAGTTCAATGTGTAAAGAACGCATTTACAGATTTTTTTGGGTCCGTAGTGTTCCACATACTTTTGCATGTATATAAGGCCGGCACAACATTGATCAAGATCGGGATCATTTAGATCTCGTGTTGAGAATACGCCTGCAGTGATTGATGTTTGTGCTCTACTATGTCACTCACTCATGGCCTTATGCCTTTATAGAATTTTAATCTCTAGGGTGTACTTTGAGAGGCATTTACTACTTGGCTCACCTGAATTTTTGACATTGAATTGGTGAGAAATAAGACAGTTTCTAGTTATTGCTGGAATCCTTGAGAGATGCTCTGGACTTTGCTTGAATGACACTCGGTCATGAGGTGTCCATTTGAAAGTTTCTTCTCTTCATTTGCTACCACCTATTGTTTATGTTTGCTGAAATGTTGACAACTAACCTTTATCTTGGCTGCATGGCTGACAAATAACAAGCTAAATTACTAAATAGATTTCAATATCCAAAACTACCTTTGCAATTTTGTAATTATTACAAGAGAGACTAGTTTTAAGAGTAACAAAAATTTTTACAGTCGAATGAGCTAGAAGTCCAAGTTGGTTTAATAAAAAGTTTAAGGATCTCCTAACTCACCTTTGCAGTTTTGTAATTATTACAAGAGAAACTAGCTTTAAGAGTAGCAAAAATTTGTACACTTGAATGAGCTAGAAGTCCAAGTTGGTTTAATAAAAAGTTAAAAGATCTCCTAACTCAGCAAAACTCACAGTTAACAAAACACAAACTTAAATTGACCAATCAGTCGGTTCAACAGAAAGTTTAGCGATCAAAAGCATTACTAATGACACTAGAAATATGTCAGTCAGTTAGTTCTTCCTCTTTTGTCAGGGCTTCAAGTCTTAATATCTCACCATACTACCAAAAGCAAACACATCTCTAGTATTCTATCCATGACTTGAAATTCGAAGTCCAAGTTGGACTTTTGCATTGTGACAATTGTCTATGATTTCAAATTCCTCTTGCTCTGGACGGTGCAAGACTCAAGCTGCTGGACATGTGAAATTGGGCTTTGGTGGTGGGCCGTGGTTAGGTGGACTTGTGATGCGAGCCTAAAAGGCTTGGACTTTTTTTTGGGTCTTGTAATAGTGAACATTTTGCGCTTGCAAGCTTTAAAAAAAATACCCTTAAAGACTCGTTAACAAAGCATACCCATGAAAGCTGAACTTCGTCACAAAAATGTTCCTATTGAAACTTTTTTTTTTTTTGGGAGAAGAATGTTCCTATTGAAACTTCTTGCCTATTTGTAATGCAATTTTGAAGGAACAAGGGTACTATAAATTTTAAGAAATACTAAGTTTACAACAAATTCTAGGTGACAAATTATTTTTACTTTTAATCAGAACCTATTACTTATTTTTTTTGGGTCCATCAATAACAACTTGCCGGCTGTATATGTTGTAAATGTAATATTTCACTTATATTTTACTAAATAAGTTATATAAATTAATATGTTACCAATCACGAAAAATATTTTAATTTTTTATTTATTATTTTGTTTAAGAGGCACTAATCAGTCTAATTATATTCTTTCTTACCACCTTAGGTTGCAAGATTTTAATAATTTTTGCATTTTTGCTTCGAGAGGCAAGCTTTGCAATACTTAGTCAAGCATGGCATCATTACCAAAAGCCTGTTAAGCCTTAGGTCTACTCTTGAATGAATATTTTTCCTAACCAAACAAGAGATGGGACCTGGCTATTGTTCTTATCCAGAAGGCTCCTTTTATGAGATTTGGAGGAAAGGTTATAGAATATAGAGAGCTTTGGATCTTTTATAGGTGGACATGATTTATAATATATTGCACTAGAAGCAAATAATTGGGATCTCATTATTTACCAAAAATATAATAATAATTGGGATCTCATGAAAGACTTCACCAAATTTTTGAATACCTAAAAGTTCTATTAGGGATGTTCCAGAATCTACAATATTGAGTTGTGTCAGAAATACTATTTCAAGTATAGAAGGCAATTGAAGATCTATAGTATATTATACATATTATTCCATTATCTCACTACATAATTTAATAATTTTTCCCTTTCTTTTGGATCTAACCAAAAACATCTCCAACCCAATAAAAGAAAAAAGTGGTTAGTAAAATAAAGGAGCTTCATGGAAGACAAAAAGGTGAAATATAAGCAAAAGTGAGTTGATTATTGCTGTAATCCTAAGCAAAGTGACTTTTTTTTTCCCACAAGAATCTCAAAAAGGTCAAACAGACCTAGTCATGAATCATGATATACATATTTAATCACCACACTACCAAATAATTGATGTTTAAATATTGAATATTCATTATGGAATTGAGTTAGCTCAGAATCTCTAGCTAGCTAAAAGGAATAATATAGTAGATGAATACATTCATTATTATATCTCTATCAACTCTTCAACCGCCATGCTATCCTCCTTTTTTTTTTTTTTTTTTTTTTTTTTTTTTTTTTTTTTTTTTTTTTTAACTCTTCAATTATTTAAAAAATGGGTGTTAAATTCTGTCTACTGCAAAAGGACACGGGCATCTCAAACTGAAAGGATAAGAATGTATGGAAAGCAAATTATTGGATGGAGCTTACTTTTTTGCTACCCAATTCATTTTTAATTAGACCCACATAAAAAGAAAAGTTCATAGAACTTAATTTAGTTTTTAGAGTTATAAATAATATTAAATTGTATTTTTTTAATTAATTTGAATTCATTCTCTTTTTAAATAAAATAATTTAATTCTACATAAATCCTGATTTAATAGAGTTTGATATTTTTTAAATAAATAAGGTTTTATGTTTTTCTATAAATTCTTTAGTTTGAATTTTTACTTATTTTACACACACACACACATATATATTATTACTTTTTTTACATACACTAACACATTGAATTGAACCGGTTAGTGTCGGTTGAGACTTGAAAGACAATTCCAAGGATATCCATTTTATACGTTAGATTGAATGGTAGTGGTACACTGGATTGTAAAAAATGTATAGAAAACTATGATATATAGAATATTATTGGAATCAATGAAATTTTCTTTCTTTCTTCTTCTTCTTCTTCTTCTTCTTTTCCCGAATTACTGTATTAATTAAGAGGAAGGAATCTTAAAATTCCTTAAGTTAACCCTTCTTTTCTATTATAGAACATTATGTGAATATTTATCCTTTGGATATTATCCATTGGATTAGTGTCATTCCAATCAATATAATCTATCTGACCTGATAAATAAATATATATATATATATATATATATATATATATATAAAATCTATCTGTATAAATACCTATTTAGTATTTATATTCATGTATTTCTATATTATACCATTTTTAGAAATTTAGAAAAATTAATTTATGAAGATAAATTGATATATTGACTCTTTTTATAAACATGAGATACCGTTGCAATAAACATGATTTTATTCTTTCCAAGATAAATTCCAAGATTTAAAAAAAAATTTATTAAAAGTTAGAAAGATAAAATCCAAGTTAATTAAAAAAAAATCCAAGTTTAAAAAAAATCCAAGTTTCTAATTGCTTCATATCAATTATCACCAATTTTACTAAGTTTAGAATAAGCAATATGAAAAATTACACTATTTAAATTTAACTAAAATTTATTTAAATCCTTTAATTTTACTTACATCCAATTGAGTACTCAAAATTTTCAAATTAAAAAAAAATCCAATTAATTATTAAAAACTATTTTCCATAATTTTATTTTTTAAAAAAAATATTTTAATTGAAGTTGAGGAACAAATTTTAATTAAATAAACTTAAAAATTCAAAGACTTAATTGAACGAAAGTAAAGTTAAAAAACTGAAATGAATTTTGATCAAATTTAGAAAATACACTTTACATTTTTTAGAAAAATTAATTTATGAAGATAAATTGATATATTGACTCTTTTAATAAACATGAGATACCGTTGCAATAAGCATGATTTTATTCTTTCCAAGATAAACTCCAAGCTTTAAAAAAAATTATTTTTAAAAGTTAGAAAGATAAACTCCAAGTTAATTAAAAAAAAATCCAAGTTTCTAATTGCTTCATATCAATTATCACCAAATTTACTAAGTTTAGAATAAGCAATATGAAAAATTACACTCTTTAAATTTAACTAAAATTTATTTAAGTCCTTTAATTTTACTTACATCCAATTGAGTACTCAAAATTTTCAAATTAAAAAAAATCCAATTAATTATTAAAAACTATTTTCCATAATTTTATTTTAAAAAAAAATATTTTAACTAAAGTTGAGGAACAAATTTTAATTAAATAAATTTGAAAATTTAAAGACTTAATTGAACGAAAGTAAAGTTAAAAAACTGAAATGAATTTTGATCAAATTTAGAAAATGCACTTTACGTTTTTGCCTTTAAAATAAGAGGAATACTACATCCACAATATTTTTATAATATTTTTATAACAAATCACAACTGGTTAGTTATTATTGGTTCAAATTTAAATTTAATACTAAAATTACTTTTTTGCCTTAATAATAACAACTAGTAATAACCTGTCACTTAAGATTTGTTGTAAAAATATTGTGAAAATGTTGTGGACATATTATTTCTCTTAAAATAATAGCGAAAAAACTTAGTTATTAATTAAAATTAAAAAGTTTTGATAAAAATTTTATTAATAAGGGTTTATCTAGACTCTATAAAATAGTATTTATCTTAAAAAAAAAAAAAAAAAAAAAAGGTGAAGCCGAACTAAGTCACCGAATAATAGAGAGTGGCTGTCCCAATCGGCAAAAAAACAACAGCATTGTTTTTTGCTTGCAAACAAGCCTTTTTCTGCAGAGGAAACTTCCTGGAACCACTTAATAATTACCACTATTAAAAGCTTTAACTTTCTAGCCCATAGATTTCTTCGCTCGCCAAGAGAGACCACCTTTGACGCATCCAACGATTCTCCCTGGTACCCAGAAAAAAAAAAAAAAACACTAATGTGACTGAAGTTGACTTGCTCTCTTAGTAGAAGGTAAAAAAAAAAAAAAAATGCCTGTGATGTTTACATAGAATCTTATTAGATTTATTATATATATATATATAAAAAAGTGCTTGTTTTTGTTTTTGTTTTTGTTCTGTTATATAAATTTGCGTATTTGTTAGTTTTGATGGGAAATTTTGGATTTTGGAAATGGGGTTTTGTTGTTCTCTCTTTAGGCTATAAAGTGTTGTGTTGTTTTGTATGATATTTGAGAACAATGTGTGTGAATCTGAGATTCAGCTTCAGGAATTTTGTCTATTTTTGGATTGTTTGGATTGTAAATTATGGGTTGGGACTAAGGAACTACGAAATAAGAAGATATGTGGGAGTATGCTTGTTGGTTTAGCATCTTTTGGAGTACATTTCTTGCTTTAGGCGTGTAAAAAAGTATTTAATTTCCAGTTCTGAGAGTAAGAAGAGTACTTTGTAAGTTAGTTAGTCTTTTTTGGGGTCACATATAATGCTAATTGGTGTGTAGGTCACATATAATGCTAATTGGTGTGTACTAATTAGAGGTCGGGCCTTGGTGTAATGGCAAGTGCCTTCCACAAAAAACGGCAGGTCGCCTATTTGAGTGGAGGAATCAGTCTCTCAATATATATATATATATATATATATAATTTGGGATAAGGTTGTCTACCAATCACCTTTCCCAAGCCTCTGCAAAAAGTGGGAGTTTTGTGCAATGGGTTCAACTTTTTCTTTTGTATGTGTCCAAAACTCCAAATTGTGAACTCCTAAATGCTTCATTTTTTTTTTTTTTTTTGTTAATTAGGGTTTTAGGGTATTGATTTTGATAAAAAATGGTGTTAAGGTTGCATCAATGCTCTTATTTCGTCTGGCAGTTGTGTTCTTATACTTTGGATATTGCAGAATTTCTGTAGGATATTGAGCTAATGGGTGGGATTACTTCGAAGCGGGCAAGTCCTAGACAGGCTTCATCAATAGGATCTAATTCATACTCATGGAGTCATCAGAATCATCCACAGCCACCATATGCACAACCAAGCGAAGAGTATTGGCAACAGCAGCAGTTTGCACCTCCACCTCCGATGTATGGGGGTGGTCGGGCGCCTGAGCCAAGAAGGCAGTTAGAGAGGAAGTATTCAAAGATAGATGATAATTATATTAGCCTGGAGCAGGTATATTGTATAATGTATGCACATTATTTCTAATGGATGAACTGGTGTAATTGGAGAATGTCAAGATATATCTCATTTCTTTTGAAGATTTAGCATGCTTTCACTAGGAATGTGTTCAAGGGTGTGCTTCATAGTGAAAAAAATCTGGTTCTTAAATCTTGATTTTTTTTTTTTTGAATATTCTCAATTTCCATTTTAACTAAAGAGAAGATGTTTAATATTATCATTGTTCTAATTATATTTGAGATGCTTAACCTTATTATAGTAGAACTTTCACTTTGATGGCGTAAACTGATGAATTGGAAGTGCATCAAGTGTGAAATGTTTACTCTTACCTCAGTGATGTTATTTTCTAACACTTATTTAAAAAAAAAGAAGAAGTTATTTTCTAACACTTCATGACATGATCACAATTTACACTAAAAGGCACATGGTGTTCTTATAAGAGTTGTATAGGAGTACCTTTTTTGCTTTAAGGGATGGAGCCTTGGTGAGGCATTGGACACTGCATGCTATGGTTATATTTTTTAAAATTTGCTTTGTACTATGAGTGAATCTCTAAAGGAGTTGTGGTGGTGTTGGGCATGTCCTGCATGTGGTCAACCTCATAGCATGAACATGGGATAATGTATCTCTGCTTCATATTTAGTTATGTACTCACTCAAATACATAATGTATTTGCTTTGTTCCTCATGTACATCAACCTGTTTTCATCTATTGGTGTACTCTTGGTGAAAATGCAACTGGTTGATTGCATTTGTTTATGGCTCGCTTTATCTTGATATTTTCTGTCTTTGAAGTAAATCTGAATTTTTAGATAATTGTACTTACTGATTTCTTTGTCTGGGTGTTATCCTGATGTTGTTGAAGAAAATATAGATAATTTTTTGTAGAAAATATGAACTTTTAATATAGTTGTTCTTATGATTGGCATATACATAATGGTGATTTTAACTGCTTAGTGGCATAATGACATTGTAAAATTCTTTACTTACCTCAGGTTACTGAGGCATTGAAACGTGCTGGTCTAGAGTCTTCCAATCTTATTGTTGGTATTGACTTCACAAAGAGCAATGAGTGGACAGGTTTGGCCTCGTAATGGTGCATATAAGCCCATCTTTCATTATTTACTAAAGTATGTTTAACTTGCTTTCATATCAGGTGCAAGGTCATTTAACAGGAGAAGCTTGCATCATGTTGGAGATGAACAAAATCCTTATGAGCAGGCAATATCTATTATTGGAAAAACATTGTCTTCCTTTGATGAGGATAACTTGATTCCCTGTTTTGGATTTGGAGATGGTATCTATTCTATTGAGGTGTTACATTGGTATTTTCTTTTTGAAATTCATCCTCTGGATAACTAAGATTATCTATAATTCTACACATTGGCAGCATCAACACATGATCAAGAAGTTTTCAGTTTCTTTCCAGATGAGACATTTTGTGATGGATTTGAAGAAGTATTGGCACGATATAGAGAATTGGTCCCTGTTCTACGACTTGCAGGTTTGAATCTGACTTATTCTTTTCACCTTCTTTTTTTATTGGTCTTTACTCATGGTATTTTGTTTCCCCTTCCTGCAACAGGGCCAACATCATTTGCTCCTGTCATTGAAATGGCCATCACTATTGTTGAGCAAAGTGGTGGCCAGTATCATGTGTTATTGATAATTGCTGATGGACAGGTACCTTGTCTCTGCTCTTTTCTTTGTAACAATTTATAGGAGACTCCTGATCAAGATGAACATACTTTAAAAATTGATATTATTCTGTAATTTCTAGTACCAAATATCAGAGGAAAAAGAAATTCTTTAGTGTTAAATGATGAAATTGCTAGATTTCAAGAAATTATGAAGTTTTCTTTTTATTCCAATAGAAACCTAAAATTCATCATTTTGAATTTAGCCATTAATGAAACTTGTGTGACTCTGTATATCTAGTGACTTTCTTTCTGAGGAAACTTGGAATATACAGAGTTTATTTAAAGAGATTGTTTTAATTCTCTGGTATTGATAATAACAAGAGCAACTGAAATAATTACTATAATTATTTAAACTTGGGAGAAAACACATTACTATAGAGTGTAAATGGCAGAGTTCCTAGGTCACCGAGAATTTGGACTTATTTGTGTGAAGGGCTTATCAAATAGATTTTCCTGCCATACATATGGCTACAAATATCTAATAATATTAGTAGCCTGTCAGATTTTCCTCATTAATGAAAGGATTAACATTTGAAGCAGAATCTTAGAGTGAAGCTCAGGAAAGTCACAAAGCCAATCCCATGGAATAGTGAAGCTTCATAGGGTATTTCTGTCCAGGTGCAGGTAGTAACATCTCATTGGTTGATGGCTTTTTCTTAGAGGAAGCTGGACCTAACAAGTTTTAAGATTATAGCCAAGTTCCAGTTTAACACCTAATGTCTATATTAGTATAGCAATACGTGCAACTGGGAAAGCTTAAGTTTTTTATTGGAAAGTTTAATTGCAGTCAGGCATGCTACATTGGTGAGCTTGTCTGCGTTCGGTGTTTATTATTTCAGATTGTTTATATCATATACCTTAAAACCATGGGTTCTTACAGGTGACAAGAAGTGTTGATACCGAGCGTGGTGATCTAAGCCCACAAGAAAAGAAAACTGTTGATGCAATTGTGAAAGCAAGGTATTTCTTATAATTCTTTTTTGTAGTTAAATACTCTTGCTCAAAAAACTTTTTTAATATTCTTGCAATTTGCAGTGAGTACCCTTTGTCAATTGTTTTAGTTGGTGTTGGAGATGGGCCATGGGACATGATGAGAGAATTTGATGATAACATCCCTGCCCGTGCCTTTGATAACTTCCAGGCAAGATTCCATAGCTATTTGGATATCATTCTGCTCTATTTTGGAGCTTGTATGTTTTGACTTATTATTGGTCAATGTTTGATTGAGAACGAGAGTGTTCTTTTGGCTTTTGCAGTTTGTGAATTTTACAGAAATAATGTCTAAGAATATGGATCGTTCCAGAAAAGAAGCAGAATTTGCTCTAGCTGCACTGATGGAAATACCATCCCAGTATAAGGCAACACTAGAGCTTAACATACTGGGGTAACAATAAATGAATTTTCTATTGTACTTGATGGTTCTGCTGTACCAGCCTATAACAAAATTCATTTGCCATTTATTTATTTATTTATTTTTTCCCATTGTTCAATCAGTGCCAGTAGGGGGAAGGCTATAGACAGGGTTCCTCTTCCCCCACCCATGTATGGTACAGCTCCCTCCAACACCAGAAAGCCTTCACAGTCAAGCAGTTTTCATTCAAGTGCACGTTCTTCTGGTGTACATGAAACTGTTGGTGTCTCAGCTCCTCCAAGTTATGCTTCTGATAATCACGTAATGAATTCTTCCTACTTAAGGAATTGACTATGTGCCTTTGATAATTATGTCATGATGGCAGTCTTAAAATAGTGATGGCAATGTCACTAAAAGTAGACTGTTGTATCCATGTGGTCTCAAGTCAATTTGAGGAATTTTGAACTCTCTTTTTTTGGGTGATCCTGACAGGTTTGTCCCATTTGCCTTATCAATCCAAAAAACATGGCCTTTGGTTGCGGACATCAGGTAATGCAGTTGGGCAATTTTCTCAATTCTTTTCTTCAAGCCTAGATGAAAGAATGCATATGTGACTTAGATTTTACAAATCTTCAGACATGTTGTGACTGCGGAGAAGATCTTGAGTTATGCCCCATTTGCCGGAGCACCATTCAGACCAGAATAAGGCTCTATTAACTGGGAGCTGTTCTACTGGCAAATTTTGAGGTTGGCCTCAGCTTTAGCTTCCAGACTTTTCTGGTCTCTTTGCTGGTAGAGTTGGTGCTGGATTTAATCGGATGCGGTGTCAGACCTCGTAAAATTAGAGGCAAGGGGTTACTCATCAGATCTTGTGCCTTGTATATTTTGTGTTCTTATTAATTCATAAGAATATCTTGTGTCCTTTTAATTCCTAAGGTCCATTTCAAACATTTATATGACCTGGTTATAGTTTATCAAAATTGCCGCTCTTAGGTGCTCTACCATGGTTTGAGTTTAATCTTGTTGTCATTGTAGTAAATTTTTTCATCACTTTGTTCCAAACTTAGTTAACTGTATAAAAGTAATTTTCTTTCAGTCAGTAAGAACTCAGTAAGCATTCAGTTTCTGGCATGCATTAGAGTTTTTCCAATGTCATCTTATAAACATGATTTTGCAGCCAAGCAAAACAAAGCAATAAACGTGTAGATAGTGGGTCTTATAAAGGGTCATATTAAGTGACTATTTATTGTTGTTTGGTTGACTAGAGATTAGCTAAGTGGATGAGCCACAGCGAATGCGTAGAGTATCTTTGGAAGGAGGCAAATTGCAATGCTATATGTGGTGTATAGCACTGTTAATGTTGTACTAGCACGCACAATATTCTAGATCATTTTTTTGTAAGCATCAATATGCTAGATCACTTTTGTAAGAATCTCCAAATTTTTGAAGCATCATTATTCTGCATACATAGACAATTAAAGCGTCCTTTTTTTTTTAATTAGAAAATATCTTCTGTAGCCTATTACATTATGTGCTGCCTGTTCCAACTCGTCAAAATTTTTTTCAATTCTCAGTTTCTTCAGTGTGCCAAAAATTACTTTTTATGAGATGGTTCATGAACATGTATCCACGGTGAGATTTTTCTTCCAGCATTCTTGAAATTATTCCAACTTGTCCCAGTAAAATCACTCGCAGTTGTAGGTCTAGGCTATTTGAAGATGACCACATTTGCTCAAACCCTTGTTGTTCTGCTACTTCCTTTTTGAAACCAATGTATTCCCATTTTCCAGTTGACTCTCTCTTCTCTTTGGCTAGTCCACAGTTTGATTTCACATTGGCACCCGCCAAAGGTAGGTGCTACTTTAGGCTGCCTTTCCTGGATTTTGACATAGCCTAAGCTTTGATTTTGAGCTTCATTTTCTGCCAACCCTCATAAGAGCTGGATGCGATTTGTATTGAGACTAGAACATAACTAGTTTGTTAAGATTTGGTAAAGCTGTTCCATCAGCCAAAGACTTGCGTAAATTCATGAATTTTTAAAGATGATCGAATTGACTTTTGCATGCAAATCTATAGAGGCTGAAGAGACTGAAATTTTAGCCAACTTATTTCTCCCCAAATGCGTTTCTGCCTTGTGGGATTGAATTCACTCGAAATAGTCACTTTTCTTGAATGCATATCTAATTGGCTTGTACCAAAACACAGCCAAATATATAATCATCTTTACTCAACAATATTCAACACAGTCCATCACCCTCCTGACCATCACATAGCTGACAAAAAACACTATTCTCTTGGTTGAAGTCATTTGATCATTGGAACCTTTTTGTATTTCCATTCTGTTTGATTTAGTGGTGCAGTTGGAGCTTGGAGGGTCCTCGGGAGGAAGCAAGTAAAGGGCAATGGCAGCTCCTTCAAAATGTCGGTGTATTGGCTATGCACATGGCATTGACCCACCATAACACTCATAATATTTGATCAAACAGAGGCAGGGTGGTCTGGTTAACAACTCTTGCAGCGTGACAATGGAAGAAGGTGCAGTAACTTTAGTAATGATTTAGAAGAATTCTGTCATGTTATGTTCATTGTTGAGTACGACATTTCGGGTAACAAGATTATGCCTCTTAAGACTATATACTGATCCCTGGTGCTCCTCAGGTTCTTTCTTGAGCAATGGAACACTTATACAAACTGGTGGATATGGCAGTGGTTCTAGATGAATCTGATACTTAAGACTGGATGCTACAATCATACCTCTACAAACCAAATACTAAAAAACAAGACAGAAGGTTCTCAGTCCTCTACCAAAATAGCTAGAATGTTATCATTTATCAGCCTCTCTCTTTACCTGATGGGAGGGCCTTAGTTGCTGGTGATAACTCTTAACAGTAGATACAATTTCAAAAACGTAGTCTACCCAACTGAAACTTAGGTTACAAGCATTAGTTCAACACTCACTGATTAGCAATACCATAATTGGAGTTTGGCTAAGGATAAACTTAGGTACAATTCCATAAGTGTTATAATTTAGGTTTTCCAAATTAAATTCAACAATATGATTACACTAATTGAATTTAATTAGGGAATTAATATCACGTATAAAGAAGTGTACTTGAGTTTTGGGTTAATGCAGTTTCGGAACAACAACCACGCCCGCCCACCCCCCCCCCCCCCCCCCCCCCCCCCCCTCTTCTCCTGCGAAGTTCCTAGCATATCTCAGAGGGTGAGATGGTCATGCTTGAGAAATTTTAAAGGATATACAATGGAGTGAAATTTTTGTAGACAATACATTTGTAAGAGGAAGCAAGAATTTATTTTATTAATTAGACATGACATAAATTTGTAAGAGAAAACAAGACTTTATTATGTAGAATTATTAATTAGACATGACATAAATTCCCATGAGTGACTCAGCACAGTGCCACTTGCAATAACTTGTAGCATCTATGGAATGAACCATTTGGGTTATATCAAATTATAATTGAGAACCACCATTTATCAATTACAGACCCTACAAAACCAAAGCCCAGCTAAGTAATGTTGCACCACTCAATAACTTGTTATTAAATTAATATTTTGAAAATTCAACCGTTGAATTATATGTTCTATATGTTCTTAATCTGCATGTCAATTTTCATATCAATTGGATGCTATTTACCATTTGATCTATAAACTCATCTTTTATGCATTATTTTAAACTACAAAAATTTGAATTTTAACAATTAATTGATGACATGATTATTAATCTTTGATCACCTCAAAATTTTGCAAGCATGAAGATTATACAAAGTTAATGTAATCTAAGAGCAACCACATCAGTCCGTGCAAAATTCTTGTATATTTTGCAAGAAAAAACATATTTTTTCTATTTTATATACCTACTTTTACAAAACACCCACATCAGTTTATCTATTATATCATCTATTTTATTTAAATAATAATATTTCTTTAATTTTTTTATTATATCAAACAAACCACTACCCACATGGCCCAACTCACTTTTTTCTTTCTTTGTTGTGAGAAGAAGACAGGTGAGAGAGCAACCTGACGGGGAGAGAGAAAAAAAGAACAAAAAAATTATTTGCACATGAACAGTAACTGTGCATATATGCACGGTTACTGTTCATTTGCAAAGTAGTTTTGTATATTTACACATTTTTACAAGTACTGATGTGAGTGTTTTTTAGGTTAAAATGTGCAAAATTTAGCATTTTTTGTATTTTGCAAATTTTTGCAAATACTGATGTGGTTGCTCACGGTGGATTTATCAATATTCGCATCCAATTAAAAAGTATTGAGTGGTATAATATTGCTTATAGTTACAACATGTGTAACTTGAACTCAACCATATATATATATATATATATATATATAAGAGAAACAAGAGAGATTCCCAACCAATCTTCAAGGGGTAAAAAAACCTAAGAAAGAAGAAAGGAGATGGAGATGGGCCAGTCCCAATTATAAGAGTCTGATGAGCCACATTCTGCGACAAAAAAGTTTACATTCTTGGAGACAAAAATAAAATTCCAACAAGACAGAGAGCCTAAAACCCTTTTGAAGTAAGAGAATAAAGGAGCTAAAAACCACGAGGGAGAAATGTAGCTGCAAAAGAGCTTTAATAGCTCCTTTGGAATCTCCTTCAAAGTTAACATATTGGAATTTATGGTGGACAGCAAGTTTTATTACTTGAAAAGCTGCATAGGCTTTGCCTTGAATCGATTCTATAGGGGGGAAGAGATTTGAGTGGACAAATACAACATCCCCATATTCAACAACAACATTGAAGGAAGTGCAAGAACCATGGGTTAGATGGCGACATAGAAATTAACCTTCACCCAACCTAATTGTGAAGGACACCAACATATGTTTGAGGTTGAAACTTGAAACTAATAAGGACCAGATTGATAAGTGGTCAAGATAGGCCTTTTATTCTTTTCAGCATCATTTTTAGGATTTGGGATGTGCTTAGGAAAAATGGTTTGGTTAAAGAATATCAAAATATGTTAGGACATATGTGATTTACTATTAGGAACATATGTCAATTTAGAATTGGCTAATTCTTTGACAAAACACAATTTACTTGTAATTGAGTAAATTTAGAATGTGTTTAATGTTTTAGGGAACAAGGTCTTAAGTTCAAGTGTTAAAACTATGCAAATCTGTCTAAGAAACAGGTGGGAAAGTGCTGGATTTTAAAGCTCGATAGCTAGTATCTATCCAGGTTTAAAAAACTGCTGAAGCTCGAAGCTCGACAGTTATCTCGATAGATACCCTATTTGTTGAGATTTATGAAATTCAGTTTTTCAGAAATTGATTTCGCTCCAATTTGTGAGTATGTGTTTAGGCTTTCTTTTTTCACAACCCTAAACATATATAAGGATTATTTTAAGAGCCGTCAAAGGTTGCGTGAGTATAGAGCAAAGTCTTGTTCATGTAAATTGTGACCAGTGACAGAATTTGCCTTAGTTCATCTTTCTTCTGAAGAAGCTGCTGTGTTTGTACACCATAGGGTTTTGAGACTAAGAAGCTTCTTGATATTGGTTAGTCACATACTGGGAGCTGTGCAATAAAAGGAGAGATTGTCACTACAGAACAAGTCCAATTGGGTATTGGGGTAAGGATTCAACTGTAGGTTGGTATAAGGTACTGAGATTCCTTTGCTTGTAACCGCTTGTTTTAATAATAGTCGATTCTTGGGAGTGGTGACCTTAAAATCACTCGGTGGAGTTTTGCCTCGGTAGTTTTCCCTATTCGTAAACAAATCACCTGTATCATTTATTTTCCTCTGCATTTAGTTACTTGGTGATTTGTTTGTGCTGCCACGCAAATTGTATGTTAATTTGATTAATTAATCAAGTTGGATAATTAATTGGTTAATACATCACAAGATGTCAATATATTCTTGGTCTATCAAAATATTTTCAAACATGACAGTCGTGAAGACAGTAAACTTGTGACCTTTAGTAGGAATCTTCAAAAATTGATGTGGAAAGATGACATATTTTACTAGACCACTTGGAGTCATTGAGAAAACTATTTCATTTTCCTATATTTAGTTCTAACCGACTAACCTCAAAATAAGATAAAGTCATTTTCAATAGTTGAGCCATCATCATTCGTTATTGATTGCATCAATTTCTATATTTGGTGATAACCTCAAAAATGAGATAAAGTTGTTTTTAATAGTTGAGCCATCATCATTAGTCATTGATTGCAGCAACCTAATTTGAGAATGAAAAGGCAAAAGCTGATGCAATACGAAAACTATTAGGCCAATCCCCCATCATTAGCGAAAGATTCCAAAATTACTGAAAAAACTATCTCATTTTGAGATCATTAGCCAAATATAGAAAAATGAGATATTTTCTAAAAATATTTTTTGAAAAATATCTCATTTTTTAGAAAACATTAATGTCGAAACAAATGGAGCAAATACCTTGTAACTCAATTGGTATCTTGTGGTGTTTCCAATAAAAACCTTGATTGCACTGCATTTGGTAAAAGCATGCACTTCCTTTTGTCAAAATCATAACAAAGGTTCTTAAAATTCTTCTTTCTCTTGAGATTTTTTTTTTTTGGTTGTTGTCATCAATTTTAATTGATACAAAGTAAATTTCTAAATTTTTACTTTGAATTGTTTGAACACAACCTTGTACTAGAAAATTATGCAATCTTTTGTACTAAATCTATATAACAAACATAATTTATGTGAAGCAAATCGTAGCCACGTACTAATCCTCTACCAAAACATTCCTCTTTGAACTATTCTTTGATGAAAGGTGACTGGTGATAGGAAATCACAAAGGGTTACCATCTTTGAGTCATTATTCCTAACCAGAATTACCAACAAATTCCGGCTACCATGGCTAGATTAATTGCTTTCAACTAAATTCTCCATTCGTGTCACTTTCCTTAAAACGTAAATGTCACAAAAACACAAACTAAAGAGACCTCGTGTAATCCTATAAAAAGCAAACCCACCACACTTCTATTCACAAGCACGACTGTCCTGGCTCTTAATATTAATATAGTTCATAACTCCATTTGAGCTTTGACATGGCTTCAGAAAACTTTTCCTACTATAAACAGAAACAAGAAAGTTGGTCGATTAATGACGAATCAAAAGAAGAGAGATCACTCGGAAATATAAGGAGATGGTCCAAGATTACAAGGTCACTAGGCAGGAGAAGACCGAAGGTTCGAATTCCGGGCTTGAGGGAAAAGAATAGGTTTTTCGATAGAGCTGAAGTTTCATGGAGAAAGGCTTTGAAGAATTTGAAGAATGGACAGGTTCACATGAATGATCTATTTGATGGAAATTATCTGTTTATGCGGTTTATATAGGACTCCTTTCAGATGTGGTGAGAGACCTTATATTGGTCATGGCCTTCATGGCATGCCTTCTAGGCAAGGAAGAATTGCCTGAATATCTATCCTTAAAATTTGGTTATGTATATTGTAATTACTCGTATAGTATTGTATGATGCTTATTACTTTTGTGTTAAGTAAGTAATATGGTTCTCTTGTCTTTGAATTATTATGATTATCTTCTTCTTCATCCTTCTTCTTATCTTTTTTTTTTTCTTCGAATAATTCAATCATCATATACTATATATAAAAGCAGAAGCTGAGAGAAAGTTGGCTCCTACAATTGAGGAGGGGATGACAAATAGGATAAAAGGCCCCTTTAAAGGCTGCCACGTATAAAGCTTTAGAAAAAACAGTCGCACATCACAACGTTTGGCCCTTTAAAGAGATGTTGTCACGTTAGGAAAAATAGCCCTTTAAAATGCTGACATGTATACAACTTAAAAGTTACACAATACTGTATGTTGCACTGTTTGAGGACTTAAAACTCTATCCATTTACCGTGCACACGGTTTAAAACAAAAACACCAATAAATTGAAAGCATCCGTATTTTCTCTCTCCCAAAATAAAAAGGAAAAAGAAAAACCTTTCTCTCAGAGAACAATGGCAAGAAAAAGAGAACGACAGAGAAAGAGCACAATAGAGAAAGAGACCAACCGGTTGAAATACGATGGATATGGAGACAGAAATAGAGAGGCGATGAGACCAAGAGAAAGAAATAGAGAGAGAGGTAGAGTTAGAGACATCTAGGCCAGTACCGCCGTCGTGCTTCCCTAAACCGATGATGCACTGTTACAGAGTGAGTTTTTTTTTTTTTTTTTGCTTTCTTTGTTTTTTCCTTTTTTAAATTATAAATTTTTATAAGTAAAACCTAAATCTAGCAATTACTATGATTTATGTTTACTACTCATAGAAAGAAACCTTTATGCCATACATCCGCCACCCAGATCATCGAAACCGGCTCCGGTATTTTTCTTTTCATTTTTTAGATTTAGGTATGAAATGTTACTTTAATTGAGTTTTTTTTTTTTTTTTTTTTTTTTTTTTGAATGGGTTTAGATTTGATTCGTTTTTTGTTTTGGGTTTTTGGGTTTTCTATCAAAGGATAGAGAGTCTGATCAAGGATAAAGAGAAAAGGATTGAAACAGAGACCAACCACCCTCCGTCTATACAATTAGACCATCGTAACCACAGGCACACAAAGATCCACCCAGATCTTCTGCCATCACCGTAAGCCTCCACTCACTACCAGACTATTGGAATTGCTACTGGTTAAGTTTTGTTTTAATTTAAAAATTTAGGGTTTTTGGTTTTTATTTGGAGAATCAATTGGCTGTTAATTATGATTTAGATTGGGCATTCGGGTATGAAACGTTACTTTTAATTGAGTTTTTTTGTTAATATGTTTACATTTTATTCGTTATTGTTTTGGGTTTTTGGGTTTTCCATCAAAATGTTTGTTATCTCAATTTTAGATAGTTGCTTTTGTTCTATTTTTTAGAGTACAAAAATCACTAAAAATATTGATTTCAGTTTGGGTGCTTCTGTTTCTAATCCTTATGAAACCATTGAGATTAGATAAGTATAGGATTGAAATCATTGGGTATTTTCGTTTCTAATATTTATTTTCCTTTTTCAATCTTATTTTAGGTTTTTCTGCCAGAACATCATACACCCAGATAAAGTCCGTAAGGCACAGAGAGACAGACCGTATACCTGTAAAGTTATTGTTCCTAATGTATTAGGCAAGCAATACAAAATGTTTTAATGCTGTTGTGGTTTTGCTCTGTTATTATTCTGTTTCATCATTGATACCTATAAAAATTCTTCTTCTTCTTTGTGTGTGTGTGTGTGTGTGTGTGTGGAATATTGAGTTCCTGTTGGGTTTTCATTGTTGGTGGGAAAGTAACTTTTCCCTCTTTATTTTATGAGAAGATTTTGGTCAAATTTGTAGTTTATTATGCACTGAATTTTTGATATTTATGTCTCTCAATGTTCCCTTTTATTTGATATTTGTGACTCAATTGATCCTTTTTAATGTTTGGCTTATAAAAAACTTCTTTAAAGATAACGTTTTCAATCCCTCTCAAAGATTCAAACAAATATGTAGCCAAATATTTTCAAAACTCCAGTGTGAATGTTCAGTTATTTATTTGTAGTTTTGGTTGTATTTTGATTAGAGCAATGGTTATTAGTTCATCTCACACACACAATCTTGCAGTAGTATTTTCCATTTTTATTATATAGTGTTTTTTTACATTTTAAATTTTAATACCAACCTTTCACGATTTGCATTTATTCATACGCTATGCATAACCTATCCTCTCTCTCATCCGTCTTTCTTCCCATTGTCACTCTCTCATATGCAGACCCAACACAATAATACCCTGCAAGGGCATGACTATGTCTGCCATCTCCGACCCGACCTCAGTATCAGACCATTCTCTATTGGTAATTTTTAATTAATCTATGATTTTTCTTTTCCTATTGTCCATAATTATGTTTGCTGTCAATTTTGGAATTTTGATTCCTAACCCTTCTTCCTCTCTATTCTATTTTTTGGTTGAAGTGAAGGAAGCACCCTAGAAGTTCAAATACTACCACCTGAGTTGTAATTAGGGTATGTGTATTGTAAAGCGTGGAGAGACAGAATAGAAGGCTGTCTCCACCAGCCTAAAGAACAGATAGTGGAATATTCTTTTCTGCGATAAGAGTTCATAACCAAGTAAGTATGCTATTCATAAATTACCATTGTTTCTTTGCTTTCTTTTATATAAATATATATATATATATATATATATATATATATTAAAGTTTAGGCAGTTTCTCTTTACCTATGTGCTTGACATTTTCTTTCTTAATCATCTTCTGTTTTGTTTAGAATTGGTTTTTGTGGAATTGCATAATCTGGTGTATTTAGTATTCTTTTCCATTTCCAACATTAATGTTGAAGCAGTTTAAGAAACCAAAAGGCAAAGAAAAATCTATAGAGGTTTTCCCTAGAATTTTGATATTTTTCTTTTGGGTTTTAATTTCGTATTCTTTGAGGATGTTTCAGTTTAGTTGGATATAAAGTTTCGTACTTTTATATTTTTCTTTTGGTTTTAGTTTCGTGTATTCTTTGAGAGATGAATGGCCCTTGACGTAAATTATACTAAATTTGCTTAAAAATATAGACGACATTTAAAGTAGAATTATAAGTTTAGTTGTTTGATGCAAGGTGTTTTATTTTGCCATTTTTCTTCTATTGCTATGTGAAATTATTATAGTGAGCAAAAGATAATCTCTCTTCCTTGATTTTCCTACGCACATACGTTATTTTAAATGAATTAGGAAAAAAAAAAACGGATCTTTTTTTGCCCCCTTCTCAATAATTTTTGCCTTAGAACTTGGTTGACAATGATAAACCATGCATTTTGTTCTTTATATTTGTGCAACTTCATTCATTATTTTTTTATGTTTGCAGTATTAGGTTAAGATATGTGAGTTTCATATTACCATTAAAGTAGAGTGAGGATTCTACAAATAGAACAATATTTGAATTTCAAATCCATTTCCTCTACTTTAGGTTTATGGGAAATTGGGATGATTTTATTTATGAAAATTTTGGCTTTAGCTCTACGGAGTTTGTCTCATAAGGAATTGTTAGACCAAAATATCCCACTCATCTTGCTAGACCTAATAGTCAAATACAACAAAGAATTGTCATAAACTTAATTATGATTGCATATTATTAAAGAAATGTGACCGGAAACACTTTTTTTTTTTTATAAGACGACTAGAAACACTTATAATATAACAAGATGTTAGTTTTATGAATGTCTTTAGCTACTTAAATTCTGTCAAATGCAAACTTACATTTAAAACATACTTGGTATACTGTTGAAATAATTAAGGTGGAAGTTTTATTTTGGGTTTGAAACAGTCTGATCTATGCAGATAATCTTTGACTCTAATTTTTCCCCCCCTAATAATAAAGCAACATTTTTGCATGTGTAAATTTTAGGTTATTTATAAGTTTGATATGAGTGGGAGGTTTAAAATTTTAGAACTTTTACCCTGGTCTTTTCATAACTTTTCTTGGAGTCAAAGTGGTATGTGGTTAGTTTTAAGGATAAATTATGATGGATAAGGATTTGCATTAGTGTTTGTAGCACCCTTCATCAGCTCAGTGAGTAAACTTAGGGATGATTAACACATTTTCTAAATTAGTGTTTGGATGGTTAACACATTTCCCAAGTTCCATTATTTCAGAGGATTTTATATTGATGTGTCCATTTTGACTTTTAGAGGGATCATAAAATAATTAGTCAAAGAAGCAAAAGAATTGAGTGTAGACAGTATAGAAAGAGAGTGCTTTCCAGTTTTCTTTTCTTCTATTTATTTTCATGTCTCTTTCTTGGGGGAAAAAAGTGTGAGGAAATTCTGGGAATTGCACACTCAATTCAGTGACACTACATTAGTTATTTAGACATTCAAATATAGAAAAATGCTAAAGCTACTACCAATTTTCCACAAAAGCTTACAACTGACATGGCAATGAATGTGTTTGGCGTTACATTAATAACATAATAAATTCCTAAATTGCTTAGTTGTTTGTTTAAAAGTTGGCACATCAATTTGTAAAGACTATATAATAAAATTTGCAACAATTGTAAGACCACTCTAATGGATACATTTTTAGTGGGTAGCAGGAGTGAACCCACATTCCTCAGTTCAAATCTTCCCTTTGCCCTTAGCCTGGTACCAAACATATCAAACAATTTATATATCTAATCCAATATTAATAGCTTTTTCCTTCTGTAAATCTTCAAACGTTAATGAGCCATGGTCTTTCCTCTCTTAGGGCATTCATTTATTACTAAGCATTTATAATCACAAGTAGATTGTTTGCTTCCCACCAAGGGAGTTTTCTAAAATAAGTGAAAATGCTATCACATGCTAGTATAAATTAATTTTTTTGTAGTCTGACTCTTTTATATCCTTTTGTAGGGGACTTCATATGAAGTTGTTGATTGCTCCCATGATAGGCTACTCTAGGAACAATGTAAAGAGAAGTATGAACCAGTATGGCTTAAAGGGGGAAACCATTGTGATTTGGAGCCCAGATTGAGCACAAGATTCTTTCTTCAATATCTGTGCTTAATTTTGGTAGAATCTTACTTTAGCCACTTATAGTAAAGAATTAAGAAATCATTTTTGTAACTGAACATGCATTTGAATAGAAACTAAAAGTGTTCATGTATAATTTCTTAGCAAAATCTCAAAATTAGCATTCTCTTTGTCCACTAATGTATAGCTAATAATTTGGTTTATCAAACTTTGTGGTCTATATGCATTTATGATTTTCTTTTTTTTTTTAGTTTCTTATAAAGCTTCTAAGATACATTTACTTTGTGCAGTATATAAATGTTGGAGTTGAACGAAATCTACAGAGGTCTATCTTCATTCCTCACGAAAGGGACATGAGAAGCAAAAAATAGTAGGGAAAAAAAATTTGGCTGATTAGAAGGTAGCAAGAACAAATGAAACGAGTGCAAACAAAGTGTTTTATTTTATTTTTTTTGGCTGAATGCTAACAGAGTGTAGTTGTGATCAAAAGTTGAAGAGCTTTAATAGCTCGATAACCAAACTCCTTCAAAACTTGATTTAGGCACTAGAGAAAAAGTTAATCTCACTCAAGAAAAACCTATATATACCACCACAGGTTAGAAAATATTGGAGGAATGTTTAGTGTTCACAAGAAACAGTGATTCATATGTTCCTATTTTGAACTCAAGAAACCAAAGAACTAACAGAATTCTAGGAAGTAATAAGCTATTTATCTTGCAAGTTTGGATCCTTAGCAGCACTCGAATCTCACTAATAGTGTAGCGTGTTTGAATTTCTTAGTGTGATGATGCATCATCATCATCATTATTATGCAATTATAGAAGGAAGAGATAGGAAGATGTGATCTTAATCTCAAGCCCAACCCAAAATGTGAAGGAATATTAGTTCCATCTTATTGCCTTTTAGGTTACAATTGAAATCCGAGATGAATTTGTATCTTTTAATTACCTTTTTAATCCATGTTGAGGAAGAGATCAGCCAATCATGACACTTTAAAAGAACATTTGTCCCTTTAGTATGTGGTAGAAGTGTATTTAAATATTATTAAAAAAAATTATTTCTAAGAAATATAAATAAAAAGGTTCCCGCATATAGTGCGGGTTAAAAGCTAGTATATATAAAAGCAAAGACCTCATGCGAGAGTACATGAGGTTCCGTCAAGTGGCGCTCTACTTTTGCATATAGTCTTTTCTTTACCTCTTTCATTAATTTACAAAAGCAAAGACTTTATGTGAGAGTACATGAGTTTCTATTAAGTGGCGCTCTACTTTTGCATATAGTCTTTTCTTTACCTCTTTCATTAAATTTTTTTTTTCTGTTACCCAAAAGTTCACATTAACTTATTTTTCTATTATCTCATTAATATCTTATTAATTGCCTACGCTTACACCACACATTTCTCTATTCTTCATGTCTTTTAGCATAGCCACTGTTTTAGTATTTAAAAATAATAATAATAAAATAAGTAAGGACTAATAGTAATAAGGTTCTACAAGTGACGCATTCTATGCAAAAAGAATTGAAATATTTTCAAGATAAGAATAAATTAATTTTTAACTTTTTGGTTCAATGTTTCAGGACCTTTCTAATTAAAAAATAATTATTCTTTGTATCATTTGGTTTAATGTTTCAAGACTTTTTTCTCTCACACATACACACAAACTTCTTTGCAATTTAATTCACAGTTTTCACCTCTTGCACTTCTACCCTTTTATAAATACCTAGCCATAGTCCTTTAAGCCATCCCATGTCAAATATACACAGTCAAAAAATGATGTCATTTACTTTCAATCTTTCGACGACATTTACCTAGCTCATTGTTATTTCATCTAATCCTAACCCGTATGAGTTGCCTACAACCAAGGAAAGGGGGGCTTGCGTTTTATATTGAGTGACAACATACGACAATTGCTATTTTGATGTTAAGGTTGGATGTTGTGAATTTGTGATTTTTGTAAATGATGTAATTGACCATGGGTGTTTAGTATGTGTATTTGTTTTTAGAATTAAGAAGAAAGAGAGAGACATATTATATATCAACTTTTATTTATAATATTCCTCCAAAATTTTTATTTATTTATTTTATTTTTCATCATTGCAGTTGAATATTTATAAAGGATATGTGTGTAAAATTTATAACAATTATTTTTTATAATGAACTCATTACAAATAAAGTTCTATAACAATTATGTTATAGTATTTATACAACATTCTTTAAAACTATCTTATATAAAATATTACAATATTATCCGTGCATCACACGGGTAACTTACTAGTTGTTATAACTAGTGGGAGAAAGAAATTTGAATCTTAATTCTTCTCATTAAAAAAAAAAAATCGAACAACGTCATTGAATTGCAAGGGGATTGTAAGAAATATACTAGAATTTTTGGATTATAAATAAATATATAATTTAATTAATAAAATAAAAGAGGCTAGTTAGTAATGGCAGTGTTGTCAAGAAATATATTTAATAAAATATTTCACTATCATACATTCAAGAAAATTCTCCATAAATCACTTCAGACGTAGTTGTTATGAAATCGACATATAACCAATACAATACAAAACGACCTTTTTCTTTTCTTTGAAAGCTACTTCTATATTCTATGAAAATGTATGCTATAAAGTAAAGTATAGATGAATATACAATAACTGTAAGGAACAGAAGTCTTACTTTGTTTGCAATAAATGGAACAGAAGTGGTGCTTTGTTTTTGTTTATGCAAGAAACAATGAGCAATGCTATTGATAAAAAAAATTTGCAATAGCTGACAAGTTTTTACTTATTATTTTCTAGAGTCATTATTGACATCAATTTTTTACCTACCAATAATAAATAATAATCTGCTATATTATTATTATTATTATTATTATTTTTAAGAAAGTCCCACATTATAGTAGGAATAGGATGTGAAAGTTTTTGTCAAACTTTTTTTGTGCCTATAGATTTTCTCATAAAATATTGGTCATTTACATCTATCTCAAGTTATTGCTACCAGCTTTAGTCCAGCATTAATTTAGAATTTAAATCTAGATTTTGAAATCCAAATAGTCTTTAACTTTGAAGATCTTCGAGAAAGTACGACAATTCTTAGGTAGCAGTAATTTAAAATTTACTCTCTTCTTTCCCCCCAAAAAAGTAAAATTTATGAGGATGAGAATAAGGAGGTCAATTTTTTATATAATTTTTGAAATTTCAAGTTTTAAATTTTATTTCCTTATTTTTAATTCCTTTTGGTTTTTTTAGTCTAAATAATTTACTATCATTCGGAATATTTTACTTGGGACATTGGAATTAATTTTAATAAAAGCTATGTGTAGGGACCAGAGGCCGCCCAAATATGTGTATCGGGCCTTGGGCTTGTCCAAGGAGGCTCAATTGCCCGAGAATGAGTCAATAGCATAGAAAACTCGGAGTTGAGAGCTTCATAAGTAGATTACGACTGTGTAGACTGAAGAAGGTGGTCTAAGGAGGAATATATCCTCGGCTAAAGCAAAGCAAAGCAAAGGTCAAGGTATGTGTTTTGTTGTTTGGGATGAAATATCATAAGGTTCCATTGGTAAGGATGTACCCTTGAACGTACATGAAAGGTGGGAGCTGGAAAATATCTTGAGGAAAGCTGCTACCACCGCATTGAATGCTTAGCAGCTAGTTTTCTAGCTGCATTAATGAGGAAGTGATGTCTGAATAGTAACTTTCAACCTTATAGTTACCATATGAAGACTTTTTAGGAGGACTGATGGGATTTGGATGAAAGAAAATGTGCTGGGCTGCACGTGGAGGGTGGTGATGCAAGTAGAAGGAAGTATAAAATAGGGGAAAGACCCGGAGAAAAGGAGATCGAAAGATTAGAGAAAGAAATACTGTAGCATCTCCTCGGATTGAGTCGAGGACACCTTTCTTTAAATAAATCCTTTTTGTCTTTGCACTTTGGGCGCGATTCATAATGTTTGTTTTCTAACTTATTAGAGTCTAGTTTTTCTGACCCACTCTTTACAAATTCATTATTTTGGACTTTTTGGACTCGAGTCCATCCATCTTATGGGCTAAGAATACAAATTATGGCCTTACACTATGCATTAGTGCTTATATGCTATAATGTGCCCTTGATGTGCTACACATTACGGTGATATGACATTAAGGTTTTTGGATCATTTTATTTTTTCTAACATTACCATAATTTAAGATTAAAAAATATATCACATTACCTTAATATTATCACATTCATAAACAATGTAATGTTGTATTACAATAATGTAACATTACGGTATAATGTAACATCGAGCGAACCAAATGCCCCCTAAAATAAAAATTGAAGTACATCATAAATTGAAGTAAATCTTAAATCAGGGTAGCGTGTAATTTTTTTTAAAAAGAAATTTAGGATAGTATGTAATTAAACCAAGATTTATTGGTGTTTAATTTTAAAAATTGTCAAGGGTCTTTTAATTCAATTCAATAATATTGGCTAGTCTTTTTTACGGGGAGGACAAGTTGCAAATTCCTTCTCCCACTTGACCATTTATCTAAAAAATTAAAAAAATATTCCATAAAAAAATTTAAAAAATAAGAAAGAGGAAGAAAATAAATTAAAATATGAATTTAGCATCAAACATACGCTAAATTCCTTACAAATATATAATTATATTTAGATTGTTTCGATGGAAAATATATTTTCAAAAGTTGATTTCTTTCCTTACTTGATTATGACCCTAAAAATATACTAGATAACTTAAAAAAAAAAAAAATAAAACAAAACTATTTGAGTGATTGAGAGCCTATTTGAATTAAGCATCACTTGTTCATAACTCAAATATTATAGCTCAACCACTACGCACCTTTGGTGCGGTGGTCGCTCCACAAGTATAAGTGTTTTGTGAGGTGTGGAGTGCAGGGTGCAGGGTGCATTTCACACACATATATACTTAGATTAGGTTAGAGTAGAATTTCTATTTTGTATAAAAAATATACAAGATAGAAATTAGTTCAATAACTCATTTCTCTAACTCTCTATTGGTTTCATGTCTTGGTGTATATATTTTCTCTATAACTCAAATTTTTGCATAAAATGGTGGGGCCTATTAAAAACCCATAACTCAAAACTCAAAAATATCTAAATTGTGGTTTCAGCTTCCATAACTCAAACTCAAATTTTTGAATTTTAAGTTATAAAAACTCAACTAAAAAATTAGTTCAAACAAGTTGAGTTTGGTGGACCCACATTTTTTGAGTTTTAGGCGATCCAAAACACCCTCAGACTCACCCTATTTGTTATAATTCCATATATTTCCAGCAAAACAAATGGTGTATTAAAGAAAAACCGGGAAAGAACAGTAAAATAACTGTTTTTTTTTTTTTTAAATTAAAAAAATTATTTAATATAACAGTAAAATAACGGTTAAACCAACTAACTTTCAAAAAAACCCAAGCATTGAGATGCAACAAAAGATAGCTCTCAAAATCCATCCAAAATAATAAAGCAGTCACTGCTGCTTCTCTGCTAAAAACTTGCTCATCCAAATCTTTCTCTCTCTTCAACCATGCCATCCGAGCCTTTTCTAAGACTTTCGTTGCTTTGTTCAATCAATAAAACTTCACGTTCGAACGTTTTGCAAACCTGTGTTTGCTTGACTCTCGTCGCGTGCCACTCTAAATGATCTTTACCATGGAATTGAGGTCCACGGACCCTTTGTGAAAATGGGTGTGTTCAGGTTATGAGTGTTTTGATTTATATGTATGGTAAATGTAGTGCATTAAAGAGGACACAGGGGGTGTTTGATGAAATGGGTATAAGAGATTTGGTTGGCCCGCGCGAGAGGTGGGGTGGGGAGGATATGGACCATATGGTGAATGTCCGCGATTTGATTGATGATATTCCAGTAAGGAATGAGGCAAATGTTTGTTTATGTACAGATTAAGGCATACAGCACGTGCTATTTTTTATAGGATGCTGGAGACGAATGCTGTTTTTTGGACTACTGAGTTGGTGGTGTGAGGACAAAAGGGTTTGGCAAGAAATGAAGGAGAGAAGTGCAATTAAGCTTCATGGGTGCAGTTGGGTTGAGATTAATCGCAAAGATCGTGGAATTCAATTCAAGAACTTAACCTTAAGGGACTTATAGCAAAACTTTGAGGGCTATAGTAAGTGTGCCACAAGTCATCATTGATGTGTGAAAAGAAAACTCTTGCTGTTTAAAATTCATGGAGGGGTTAGTTCTTTCTGATTGTATTTAATCTTCTGCTTTGCAACACATTGGATTCTGTTTTCATTTGTGTTTTTTTATTTTATTTTATGTTATTATCATTGGACGTTCTTGGCAGGTATTAATTTGGTTATTAATGATCAATTTTGTTAACTCAGGAACCAGGAAAGATACCAAGGCTAACTAGTGCTAATTTTGTTGTGACTTGTGAGCCTAAGGATTACATATTGCTCATATGGAGGTAATATTTAATGACCCAGCTTCCTCATCTTGTACTATTTGTTGGATGTAGTTATGTGGCTCAAGCACTGGGATTTCCTTATGTAGGATGTAGCTATGCTTACTAGGGATGTTTGTTATTGATTGTTTTCTTTAAAATATTGGTCAACAACCATCTCAGTTTAAGAGAGTTTGTATAGTGTTGGTACCTTGATTTCAGACAACTTGAAAGCCCTGGTCATAGTTATCTAGAAGATGAAATGTATATAAGGGTTCCTTTGTCTCATGTGTATAGGCTCTAAAGTTTAAGAGTCTAAGTGAATTTCTGTTTTAAGCAATATTAAAAGGCGCATATAAGGTCTTTCACTAAAAAATTTGTCCAATGTGTTGGGACTCGGAAAGTTTGTCTTAGGAATTTATGTTATTCTACAAAAGAATAATGATGCCTCTCTGGGATGTTCTAGAAAGATTTATCTACATGGATTTGGTAGGGGTAGATGTAATTGAGAATTAGAAAAATGAATGTTAGGATGGTCTTCAAAGAAAACTGCATTTTGCAGTTTTTGTATCTGATAACTGAAAAGGTCCATACCCACTGTTTATTCTGGCAAAACAGGTTCATTGTTTGATGGCAGAAGATCTCAATACGGCCTTAACTTTCAGCATTTTTTATGATGTTCATTTGTGTCACTAGTCACTACAATTGTTTAGATGCTTCTGACTTGCATTCTTAGATTTCTACTAAGATGATTTAGCTTGCCAACCACATTTTCTTATCGGCTTTTAGTCTATTTGTTTATGTACAGTTTTTTAAAGCTTCAACTTTTCTAGATACAACTATATATACTTTAACCAACTTTCAGCAAATAAATCTCTAGCAAAAAGCTCATCCAAATGGCCACAAATGGATCCATTCTCTAGGATTTTTAGATTATGAGATGTGTTTAACATTAGTTCGGCAAGTAAATGACATTGTTATTATCTATAACTAGCTGATGTTCCGTGTGATGCACGGGCACGATATAAATTTATTTTAAAATAGTATATAAGAAATTATCTTTATGACCATGCAACATAAGCTCCTCCTTTATTGGTTATTTCCGTACATGGTTAAGATAAATAAAAAGCTAATATGAAATGTTGCAATATATTTTCAAAAGTAAAATAAATCCAATCAGTGCTCTTATGTCTATCAAATATTGATATGCATGTAAAAAAAAAAAAAAAAAAAAAAAGTCATATAGTTGGCAGGGCTTCAAAATTGCGAATCTTAGTCATTTTGTTGAGTTTGCAAAAACCGTAAGTGTTAATGTAACTTTGACAAAACACCAAAAAGAAAAACACATATTGGTAATTTTAAGAATTTATTTTGATCAAACCTCTATCAAAGAAAATATTTCTTTTTAATCACTATCATGTTTTATGAGTACATCAAGGGTGACTATACTTGCCAAAGCAAAGATTAAATACGCTTTTAGGCATGTCACAGCCATACATGTAGAGACTATAACCAAGCTACTTGCTAAATTAGTACAATCATGAACAATTATTAAATTAGTACCTGTAAGCTTAGTTGTATGCTCATCCAAGGCATTGACATATGTTGGGAAGATGTCTCCCAAATTCTTGCATAGTAGTAGTAGTAGCAACATCACCATTAGTTTTACAAAAAGAAAAAACATCACCATTAAGCCCAACAACCAAGTGAGAAAAAAACATTTATAAGTGAAGGGGTTGATCACCGTAAATATTTATTATTTGAACTACTTTCCCGAGTATGGTTAAGGTTTAATACCATTTGCCTAGTAAGTCTTGCTCTATTACAACTATCAGTATCATAGATCATTGCTATGTCATTAGACTTTTTTCTCCTATGACTTCTACCTCCAAATTTCTTTGACAACTCTATGTTTGTGTAATACATCTATGCAATCTGTTTCTTGTACATGATCATACGCCTTCTTTGGAAAAGGTATTTGAAAAAATACTTCCTTTGTTTTGTTTTATTTTTATTATTATTATTTTTTTTCTGTGGATTAACTACTGTTTTTTTTTATAGATAAATTTTTTCTTATTGAATTATAAACTAAATACTTCAAATGAATATAATATTTTGGGATTCAACAAACAAATCAATAATTTTTTTTTCTGTGTTAACAATTATTATTTTCTAATTTCCTTTCTTATTGAGTTACTAACAATTTATAGAGACAGCTAAACTAAATACTTTAAACGAACATAATATTATGGGATTGAACAACAAATCAATATTTTTTCTATGGGTTTAACAATTGTTTTTTTTTTTTTAATGAAGTATAAATAGTTTTTAGAGAGCTAAACTAAATACTTCAAACGAACATAATATTTTGGGATTCAACAACAAATAAATAAATAAACTATTTAAGAGGAACATGAAATTTTGAAAATGATCATACTTTTTTGAAATAAAATGTAAATATTGAGAGTGAAATTATAGAAGCATAACTTTTTGATTCCTAAGGAGACGGGGATATATAAAAGAATAGATTTTACAACATGCAAAGCCTATCACCTACAGGTGGGTAGGGTCAAGCCTAGGTCAAAATATGTAAAGTAATAAATAGGATTGGGCTTTTCATAAGGTTTAGTTTATTTTTAAAAGGTAGTCCGTTGTTTAGAGTAATTGTCAATAATAGCCCATATTTTATGTTAAAGTAAAACTAAGTTATTGTGATCTATTGGGTAACAATTAAAAAAATTTAATGAAAGAGGTTAAAAAAGCTAAATGAAAAATTAAAATGCCACATGGCAAAAGCTTGTGCACTCTTGCATGAGGTCTCTCCTTATATATATATTGATTGATTTCTATCACTATGAGTTTGTGTCTACTGATAGGTCATTACCGTAACAAGTCTACTACTAAGTCTCGTAGTCTTGTATACTTTATTTTAGTAGCAAATGAACTCATCAACATTGTTTTGGTTTTATTTCAAAGAGTTGTGTATAGAAGACCATCATCTAATGGAACACTGCCTTACAATATTTTCAATTCATCTGCCATTTTTAACAGAGTTGTTACTTGGAACATTTTTTCTTTAAACAAGGGTCCTCACATCAGTCAATTTTGTCATTTATCTAATTCTTGGTTATTAAATATATATTGTACTTGTAACGAATTACATATATTCATGAATTTGCAAAGAAACTATACTGCTGAACATCGTTAACAATCAGCCGAACTGCAGAAATTGTGGTTACAACAGCAAATAGAGAAAAAAGAATAATGTTGGACCAATGCCACACCTTCTTTTCTAGTCTGGCTGTCTTTCCGTTGACCTGTCACAGGGATAGAGTAAATATATATTTTAGTTTTACTTATTGCTTCTTTTATAACTTTCATAAGTAAAATCAAAGCAGTCCAGAAAAGGTTAGTTACCTTGAGAAAATTCATATTTGGGAACGCAAAGGCTATAGGTATGAGCGTAAATGATCCAAACAAGTTCACGTCCCCCATGAAAGGAAAAGCTGCTGTCACAAATGTATTAAATTAGATGAGGAGTGCTCGCACATAGAATCTACGTTTGATGTTTTCTTTCGAATCCATGCTCTCATCAAGCTTGAGGAACTTAGTATCAAGGGTCTCATGAATTGGTGCAAGAGACATCTATGTTCATTATCAACACAATGAATCAGACTTCCGTTGAAAGGTCCCCATTAAGTCATTACAGCAATTTAATCATAAGGACTGTTCATATAGTTTGCTATCTTTCAGCTTGTTGTGGACTTTTGAATTTTTTGTACTGGAAAAAATTATAATTGTAACGTTTCAACACAGCATAAACTTCAAGTAGAAGATTGGTAGTATTAATAATAGAAGTTTTGCAAAAGGCTTTATGGGAGTCCTTTGCCTTGAATGTCAAGTTCTTGAGTAATTTTCCCATAACCTAAGGCTTACTAGGAAATAACTTAGAGGTGGCCTTTCCTATCCTGCTAAGGAGTATGGTTAAATCTAAGCTTAACCTTAAAAAGAAAATTAAACTATATATCTTCCATGTTGGGAGACTGTAGACTGGAGAAAGGCAGCAATGCTGATGACAATCTTGACCCATTTGGGACTGCTTAGCTCTTCAGGAAGGTATGTGGATACCACTGAACCATAAGCCCAGTAACTTACGATGCTTACACCATAGTAAACTAAGAGCCCTGCAGTGTATTGAGTATATAAGGCTTTTCTCATGTTCTCAACTGCTGGCTTGCGCAAAGTTGACCGTGTTAGGTTCTAAGGAATTAGGAACTAATGTATCAGAACTTCAATTTGTAATGTTGGCAAACCATGATCAAAACAATCTTTAGTCTTGTGTTAGACTTGCTCAAAGTATGGCTTTTTATGTAAAGTTGGAATCGAGTTAACTGCAGAATTTACTGTACACTTCTGCCTGACTCGATCGATCGAGAATAGACTCGACCGATCGAAAGTCATGCAGAATGTTTTTCTGCAGAATTTTCCAACTCAGCCCTAGCCCATTTAATGTATAGGGTTTTATGTTTTGCCCTACCCAGGTTTTTTACCGGTTTGGTTTTCCTGGGTCATCATATCATGTGTTCTTTATTATTTCGCATCTTTGCATGATATGATATATTTGTGTTAACCTAGATCTGAATAATTTACCTAAGTTAATCACTTGGCTAAATAACTAGGTTAATTTGTTTGAGTTTAAGGGGTCTAAACAACCTTACAAGTGGTATCAGAGCGGGTAGCTTTTTGTTTTTGATCTTTTGATCTTTGAGCTGATCCTTGACCCCTATTGTCATGGAACACGGACACTCTCTTGTTGTTCCACCTCATTTTGATGGGAATAATTATGCCTATTGGAAAGTAAGGATGAAAGCATTCCTGAAATTTATTGATGAGAAAATCTGGAACTCTGTTGAATATGGATGGGAGAAGCCCACTACTCCTGTGAGTGAGTGGAAAACTTCTCAAAAAGAAGTAGCTGCTTTCAATAGCAAAGCTATGAATGCTATTTTCAATGCTGTCTCCATGGAGGAATTTAAGAGAATCTCCAATGTTGAGGTTGCTCATAATGCTTGGAATATCCTCCAGACTGTGCATGAAGGCACAAAGGCAGTTAAAATTAATAAGCTGCAGCAATTGACTACTAGATTTGAAAGCATTAGAATGAATAATGATGAATTTTTTGATGAGTTCTATGCTAAACTGAATGATATTGTTAATTCTGCATATAATTTGGGTGAAATCTATGATCAACCTAAAATTGTTAGGAAGATTCTTAGATCTTTGACTGAGGATTTTAGACCTAAAGTGACTGCCATCACTGAAAGTAAGGATGTAGACTCCATCCCTGTTGATGAACTTGTAGGATCTCTTCAGTCCTATGAGTTGGATCTACCCAAGACTAACAAATCCAAATCAATGGCTCTTAAGTCTATTGATGATGTTGAGGATGGTGGATTTGATGATGAACTCTTTGCTACAGAGATTGCCTATCTTGCTAAAAACTTTAGAAACTTTCTTAGGTTTCTTAGGAACAATAACAGAAGGGCAAGAGGCAAGAACACTGTTGAACCTAGAAATTTTAGGAGGAATGATTCCACTAAGGTTAATAACACTGAAAAAGAGAGTAAAGAGAGTAAACTTGTGACCTTTAGTAGGAATCTTCAAAAATTGATGTGGAAAGATGGCATATTTTACTAGATCACTTGGAGCGCTGGGAAAAATATCTTATTTTATTATGTCTAGTGATGACCTCAAACTAAGATAGATTTGTTTTCAATAGTTGAGTCATCATTAGTCATTGATTTCAATGGCTTGATTTGAGAATGAAAAGGCTAAAGCTGATGCAATGTGAAAACTATTAGGCCAATCCCCCATCATTAGCAAAAAAATCCAAAATTATTGAAATCAACTCTATCTTAATTTGAGATCATTACCTGACATAGGAAATGAGATAGTTTTTCCAAAAATATTTTTTGAAAAATAACTCATTTTTTTTAGGAAATATTAATATTGAAACAATCAGAAAACGCAACTATAGACCTATCGGGTTACAATGACAATGTATAAGCCACGCTTAAAAATGTGGCTATAGAAAATGCAGCTATAGACCAAATGGACCTCTAGCTGCGTTTTTAGGACCTACAGCCGCATTTTGAAAACGTGGCTATAGCCCACGTTTTTAGTAGTAAAATACCTTGTAACTGAATTAGTACCTTTCAGTGTTTCCAATATAGACCTTCATTGCACTGCATCTAAGACTTCCGTTTATCAAAATCATAACAAAGGTTCTTAAAATTCTTCTTTCTCTTGAGATTTTTGATGTTGTCAATTTTAGTCGAGTAAATTTCTAAATTTTTATTTGAATTTTCTAATACTAGTCCTTGTGAATTGTTTGAACACAACCTTATGCAAGAAAATTATGCAATATTTTGTACTAAATCTATAAAACAAAAATAATTTATGTGAAGGAAATCTTAGCCACGTACTAATCCTCTACCGAAACATTCCTCTTTGAACTATTCTTTGATGAAAGGTGATTGGTGATAGAAATTCACGAAGGGTTACCATCTTTGAGTCATTATTCTTAACCAGCATTACCAACAAATTCCGGTTACCATGGTTACATTAATTGCTCTCTTACTAAATTCTCCATTTGTGTCACTTTCTTTAAAATGTAAATATCACAAAAACACAAACTTAAGGGGTAATTCTACCCTACCCCGCTCAAAAAAAGGAGGGTATGATACCCACTAGTAAGTAACCTGCTATACCAAGTTACATTTTTCTCATATTTGATTGTTTCATCTTCACATTGTGTAGTTCCAATGTCACATGTGACAATTCTTTTGTCACATTTGGCGATTCTCTTACTTTTTCCTCGCATTTGACAGTTCATTCTTCACATTGTGCAGTTCCAACATCACATGTGACAATTTTTTTGTCATATTCGGTGGTTCTCTTACTTTTTTCTCACATTTGATGGTTTCATACTCACATTGTACAGTTCCAACATTACATGTGATAGTTTTTTTGTCACATTTGATGTTTCCCTTACTTTTGTCATATTTAGTGGTTCTCTTACTTTTTTCTCACATTTGACTATTTCATTCTCACATTTTGCAGTTCCAACATCACTATGATAGTTCTTTTGTAACATTTGATGGTTACCTTATTTTTTTCTCACGTTTGATAGTTCAATCCTCACAATGTGCAGTTCTAACATCACATGTGACAATTCTTTTGTCACATTCAATAGTTCCTTTATTTTTTTTCTCACGTTTGACAATTACATCCTCACATTGTACAGTTCCAACATTACATGTGTTCCAACATTACATGTGACAGTTCTCTTGTCACATTCGGTGGTTCCTTTATTTTTTTTTTCTCACATTTGATGGTTCTATCTTCACATTGTGCAGCACCAACATCACTTCTAACCGTACTTTTGTCACATTTTGTGGTACCGTAATTTTTTTTTTCTCATATTTAATTGTTCTATTGTCACATTGGGCAGTAATATCACATATGACCATATTTTTGTCACATTCAATGGTATTTTTTTTTAACTCACATTTGACAATTCCATCGTCACATTAAGCCGTACCAACATTACATGTGGGTGTAGCCAACCCAACCTCACCGAATTACCTAATAATCAACAAATATATATAACAAAAATACTTCTAAAGTCTCTAAAATTCCAAAATACCCTTAAATATACTAAAATTATCTAAATGCATTCTAACAATTAAAAATTATGAAAATAACCTTGAAACTCTAAAAAATTATTGGGATATCCTTAAAACCTAAAAAATGATTGAAATAACCCTAAAATCTAAAAAATGATCGAAATAACCCTAAAATCTAAAAAATGACTAAAATACCCTCTAAACCTAAAAAATAATTGAAATACCCTTAGATACTAAAAAAAATTACCTAAATGACAATAAAATCTAAAAAATAACTAAAATGACCTTGTAACTTAAAAAGTGACAATAATGCCCTTTGAACCTGTTGGGGGCGGTTTTTTGCACATAGCCACGTGTCTTTTGCTAGAGGTGTGACTTTGCTAGACCCGGATTTGTTTTGGGGAGTCCAATCTAGAACTTGACATTGGGCCGCATAGACCAATGACTTCCGGTGCATTTTTAAGCCTACAAAATAGATAAATCCCAAAGTCTTAGAATCATGATAATGGTTGAAATAAATAAATAAATAAATAAATAAATAGTATATTTAATTGAATAGCTTTGATTAAATGACTAGTTGAACATCATTATTATGTTTATTAAATGATATCCAATATTAGAAGGTAATTAATTAAGTGTCATAAGTCCAATAATGGGATGAGTCCAATAGTCCATATCTAGCTATAGTATAGTTGATGTCCAATATAATAAGGTATATCCAGCAATAGTCTATGTCCAAATAAGGTATGTCTAGCAATGTTTTATGTCCAAATCATATATGTCAATCGGTGGTATATGTCCAAATAATATATATCCAGCGGTAGTTTATGTCTGAATGATATATGTCTAGTGGTGGTTCATGTCCAAATAATATATGTCCAATGGTGGTAGATCAATTTATTAATATGTATGTTTATTAATGAAGTATTAGTGAGATCATGTTTTATTAAATAGTGAGATGATATTAAAGTAACTTGCATCCAGCTGTACAATAATAATGGATTAACATATACTTAATAATGTAATTTCAAAAATGGAGAAAACATTGACTTATCTCTTATGTTTCTAACTCCAACGGTATAGCATCACTTTTTCCTTATATGATTTGTGGCTCCAGCCGTATAGCATTAGTAAGCTGATAACATTCTAGTGGCATAATAATATGAGTACAGCGGTACAATGATAATAAAATAAAATATAGAAATAATGTAAATTTAGAAATAAAGGTAAAATGACTTATCTTCATAGTTAATGACTCCAGCCGTATAACATCAGTGAACTTATAATATTTCAGCAGCATGATAAAATAAGTCCAGCGGTACAATATGATGTTATGAGTCTTTTCATGGTAACTTCATGATTGAAGGGCAAAAATGGGTGCAACTAGAGGGAGAGAGAATATGTCCAGCCGTGTGCATAGGTCGATTAAGTTTATCCATTTTATCATACACTTAAATGATTTTTCCCATGTAATGCTCTTTTAGTTATTAGTCAAATATGAGTAATATTGTCTTCTATGAGAAGGCTTTTGTAAAATGTTCTTGGAAGAGTGTTTGGTATCTTTAAGATGTACGAAGATGGTAAAAAATATATATGTTTTGTGAGATTTGGTTTTTGTAATACGTATAAGAATTATATGTAGATACTTTGTTGAATATGGATCTTATATATAATTACTTTTGAGACATGGAGTTCAAAAATATATGAGAAGTATGTTTGGATATTTTGTGAGGGATTTGTTTGTAAAATATAGGGAAGTATGAGAAATATTAAGATTAAATACAGTAAGTACATGAGATTATAGTTGCTTCTGGAATGGTTTTTGCATTATGTCATTGGTTATATTGCCTTCTAAGAAGGGAGATTTTGTATGAGAAATAAAGAAGGAGATGGAGATGTGTTTTTTTTCAGTAAAATGATGAAGTTTCAGAATATTAAAGTGTGAGCGAGATGGGTAATAGTGTGTGTAATAGGTGTTATCTAAGAAGAGGGATTTTGTAAGTGAGATGAAGAAAGATATGGAGATGTTTAGAGATATGGCAGCAAAATGAATGGAGTTTCAGAATATTGAAGATCAGAGAGGGATGGATGGTGTCTTAGTGTGTGGCTTGGTCCACTTTATACAGAGCCAAACATGTAACTAGATTAGAATTAATTGAAGAGAAATTTAACAAAAAATGAAAAGTCTTTGACAAAGTAAATGATTTCATTAATGGGTTTTTGTTTTTTAGCCAAAAGAAGAAAGTTTGAGCCTTTAATACTGCTGGAGCTGCTGTTACAACTGTCAGCTCTACAACAGTAGATGCTTGATGATGTCATCTAAATGACATCTCTTGCTGGAGGAAAATATTTAGCATTAAATTCATGATTTAACTGAAAATTGTATGATAACCTTTGTGGGATCCTTCCATTTCTGGTATTACAACTAGAGGCTAAGGATCTTAGTTTAAAATGGTATAAGTTCTTTTATAGGACCTTTTCTTCTTTGGGTACGGCAGCAAGCTGCTGGGATTAGGCATTAATGAGTTGATGATGTTACTTTTGGACATGTGTCAGTTGCCTAAGCTGCTGCTGGAGCAACTGTAGTTACTGCTGGAGCAACTGCAGTTGCTGCTGGAGCTATTGCAGTTTCTACTGGAGCTGTTGCAGCTTTTGCTGGAACCATTGTTGGTATTTTTGGCTAAGTTTCTTTTTTTGGAAAATTATATGTATAGTCTATATATAATTTTGGTAAGTAATAGACTAGTTGGTTGATATTTGATGAAGTTTTTTAAAGATATAATTATAGTCTCTTTGTGTTTTAACCAAATCTTGGAGAGTAAGGAGAGCATTTAATGCTATATATGAGATATTAATATAGATTTAGCCATGTGCTTGGGATTGATTTAAATGAAAATAAAAATATAATTTATATGAAATGATATAATTACATTTTTAAACTTATATTATATGATGAACATTAATTTTTATGTAAAGAGTATGGGGAGTTTTATCATTTTAAGTGTTATGTGATATGAATGGCTTACCAAATGTTCCCTATTGCACACTGACCCATTAGAGTTCAGCGAATTGGGGAAGACATGCCAAGCAACATGTTTTTCTTTATCAACTTTGAACTACTGGAGCTTTACTAAACATACTTCTTGACCCTCCAAATCACGACTCCCAAAATTCCCCTGATGAGACTCACGAGCTTGGATCATGAGCCGAAAATGAGATGTTATGCCATGAGCTTGAACTATGGGCTTTGACGAGATAATATCGCCATGAGTTTTGAACCATAGGCTTTGATGTCATTTTGTGTAAATATGAGCTCTTTTCGGCTTTAAAAGAGATTTTCCTAAATTTCATGATAATGTTGATGTGGTGTGGGTTGCCAATGAAATAAAGTCACGTGATGTGAAAAATTTGTCCTCAACATTCAGCCCCCCGAGTGCATGGGCTTGCTTTGCAAGGGCTTGTCTTACAAGGGCTTGTTTTGCAAGGGCATACACGAGTGAAGACATTACTTGAAGACTTTGTAAATGAGCGAATCTAAGGTTGTTGGCCGTTGGAGATGATGTGCTAGGTTTGAAAGGAAGATGCTTATAGTACTACTAGAGTAATAAAATAGGTACTGGTGGACATGTGGGCTACATTGGCTGTCTTATAGGGTACAACGGTAGCAAATTGATGTAGTTGAAATTTCCATAGATGGAGCATTAGTTTTTGTTGAATATTTAGTCGTAGTCCCCATAATTGGAATCCTTTGGACTAATAAATCAAGCACCCAAGTGTGTAGAGGCATTGGATAAGCATAGATTTGGAAGGTGGGAAGCACCTTGACAAGTTCAACGGTGAAATCATGGCACTTTGATGTTTGAAATAGTGCATGCACTTGTAGTAATGATCTTGTATAATGAGTTCATTTACCACTGTTGGATATGTGTTCATTTACCGCTGCAGTAATCTTTTCTTGATTTAAATAAATGGTTCCTCATTCCTTGGCGGCTTTGTGACTTGCTGAATGTATTAATGATTGTTGAGTAGATGATGATAGTTGAGAGCATTGGATCTCCATCTCTTTATTGGAAGCTCTTAGGAAGATATGGCTGGTATGAGTTCCAATGGTAAAATAGTATGAGCTAGATTTGCTGCAAGTATCACTGCTGAACCGCTGGATATTTCTTCTTAGCTGCATGAGCTTTGTTAAATAATTTGCCATTGGCTTGAACCCTGGGCTTTGATTATAGGATTAAATTTCATTGATATAATAAGGATAGTTAAGATCTTCTAGCCATAAGGAGCTTGTTTTGTTTGTCCAGGCAGGCTGCTGGATATGTGTTCATTTATCGCTGGAGTAATCTTTTCTTGATTTAAATAAATGGTTCCTCATTCCTTGGCAGCTTTGTGACTTGTTAAATGTATTAATGATTGTTGAGTAGATGATGATAGTTGAGAGCATTGGATCTCCATCTCTTTGTTGGAAGCTCTTAGGAAGGTATGGCTGGTGTGAGTTCCAGTGGTAAAATAGTATGAGCTAGATTTGCTGTAAATATCACTGCTAAACCGCTGGATATTTCTTCTTAGCTGCATGAGCTTTGTTAAATAATTTGCCATGGGCTTGAACCCTGAGCTTTGATCATGGGATTAAATTCCATTGATATAATAAGGATAGTTAAGATCTTCTAGGCATAAGGAGCTTGTTTTGTTTGTCCAGGCAGGCTGCTAGATATGTGTTCATTTACCGCTGGAGTAATCTTTTCTTGATTTAAATAAATGGTTCCTCATTCCTTGGCAGCTTTGTGACTTGCTGAATGTATTAATGATTGTTGAGTAGATGATGATAGTTGAGAGCATTGGATTTCCATCTCTTTGTTGGAAGCTCTTAGGAAGGTATGGCTGGTATGAGTTCCAATGATAAAATAGTATGAGCTAGATTTGCTGCTAGTATCACTGCTGAACCGCTGGATATTTCTTCTTAGCTGCATGAGCATTGTTAAATAATTTGCCATATGCTTGAACCCTGGGCTTTGATTATGGGATTAAATTCCATAGATAAAATAAGGATAATTAAGATCTTCTAGCCATAAGGAGCTTGTTTTGTTTGTCCAGGCAAGCTGTTGGATATGTGTTCATTTACCGCTGGAGTAATCTTTTCTTGATTTAAATAAATGGTTCCTCATTCCTTGACGGCTTTGTGACTTGCTGAATGTATTAATTATTGTTGAGTAGATGATGATAATTGAGAGTATTGGATCTCCATCTCTTTGTTGGAAGCTCTTAGGAAGGTATAGCTGGTATGAGTTCTAGTGGTAAAATAGAATGAGCTAGATTTGCTACTAGTATCACTGCTAAACCGCTGGATATTTCTTCTTAGCTGCATGAGCTTTGTTAAATAATTTGCCATGGGCTTGAGCCCTGGGCTTTGATTATGGGATTAAATTCCATTGATATAATAACTTTGCCATGAACTTGAATCATGGGCTTTTAAAATATTGCCAAGTTGTATTGGGCTTTTGATTAGATATTGCCAAGCATTAATGGGCTTGGGCTTTGATAAATAATTTTCCATGAGCTTGAACCATGGGCTTTGATTATGAGATTGAATTCCACTGATAAAATAGTTTTGCCATGGACTTGAATTATGAGCTTTTATTATTTAGTATAAATGTAGAATAAATAATTGTTTTCGTAATATAGTTTTTTCATGGGCTTTTGATAAATGTGTGCTATGGATTTGTAATTGATGTAGGTTTCAAATATGACTTCTATGTATTTTAAACATTAGTAACACAATTTCATATTTCTCCATGGGCTTGATGTATGTCAGCCATGGGTTTTGGAAAAACGAATAGTGTTACATAAGATAAATAGTTACTATGTTTTTTTTTTTTTTATAAATCTTATGGTATAGATAAGTACATATATTTGTTAGGAAATTTATGTTGCCAAATATTATTAGCTTTGGGCTTGCAGTAAGATATTTGAAATAATTTATTTGCCAAGTATTATTAGTCTTGGACTCTTAAGATTTAACGATAATGTTTGCCAGATGATATTGTGCTTTTAAAATATTGCCTAGTAGTATTGGGCTTATGATAAAATGGTGCCAAGTATTATTGGTCTTGGGCTTTGAATGTTAATGGGATAAATAATATAACATAAGATAAATAATTATAATTTTGATGATAATATTTCTTTATCATGAATTCCATGGGTTTTTGTAAAATATTAAGGTAAATATTAATTGCCACGAGGTTTAACATAATTTCCATGGGCTTTTGAATAGTGGAGAGATAAATAATGTGATATAAGATAATTGATTACCATGGGTTTTATTAAGGTAAGTTCCATGGATTTATAATAAAGTACGAAGTAAATAAGTGTCATAAGTTTTTAATATAATTGCTATTTTTAAGGTAAAAACTTTTATGGTCTTAGATATTAGTAACACATACTCATAATTCTCCATGGGCTTGATATATGTTTGCCATGGGTTTTGGGAAAATGAATAGTGTTATGTAACATAAATAGTTACCATGGGTTTTAGAAAATAGATTTCATGGGTTTATAATATGGTATGGATTATAGCTATGAGTTTAAGAACTTAGTAATATAATTTGTAAAAAAAAATTGTTCATTATTGGGTTTCAAATATTTATAATATAGTATTTTCCAAGTATTATTAACCTTGGGCTTTTGATAAGATATTGCCAAGTATTATTAGTCTTGGGCTTTAAGACAAATAATTATCATGATGAAATAATATAATTTTATTTGAATCTTTTATGTGTTTTTGTGAAATAGCGAGGTAAATAATAATTGTCATTGAGTTTAAGATAACTAGTTGCTAACCCGTGCGATGCATGGGATAGTTAAATAAATATTTAATTAATCAACCTCACATTAAAATAAAAATCTAGTTAAATAAATATTTAGTTAATCAACCTCACATTGAAAGAAAAAGCTAAAAGAATAAAGGAAAGGCTGATTTGCCAATCCAAACATATTCTACATTGATTCTAAAAGAATCACAAAATTCACTTTTTCAACCAATCCAAACATATTCTAATTTTTACCAATCCAAAATAGAGGACTTTTACAAAATAGATGTAAATTTTTTACCAAGCCTGTAATCTACACTAATTCTAATTTCATTGAGACTTTTGTCAAACACTTAGGGTTGGCCTACTTTCACAAATGATACCAATTCTTATATCATTCTTTCAACCATTATACCAATAAAAACATGAGAGAGAGAGAGAGAGAGAGAGAGAGAGAGAGAGAGAGAGAGAGAGAGAGAGAGAGAGAGAGAGAGAGAATATTACAAAGAGAAAAAGTAAGAAAGCTGGTGAATTTGTCGAACAAAATTGAATTTTGAATAACATAACTCTTCAAATTGATCATCCTACTATAGCTCCATCTTCATCATTCAACCTTAATCAAAACCAATAACCCAAATACCTAAATCAAAGACAATCAACCCAAAAAAAAAAAAAACTTAAATACTCTTGGTGGTGGACTAAAATAAAATTTCAGCTTATAGAGATTTACAAACGATGTGAACTATACATTAGAATCTTTGTTTTTCCCAAAAGAAAATACATCTTTTCTAGGCACAACTCATTTTGGCATAGAAGTAATCAAGTGAACAAATCAGAAGTTCTCAAAGCTTTTAATCAAGGCAGTTAAAAACTAAAAACAGAGTTTAGAAAATTTCATGTCCCAAATCATTTCATTAAGCAAAACATTGAAGCCAACCACACAAACACAGAAACCTAGTCACAAAATACAAAACCAACAGAACAATATGAAACAAATAGCATTAATTTCAGCGAAGCTTAAATACATACATAGTATGTACACATATACACACAAACAGAACACAAATATACATACATATCAAACGGACTCAAAAGCAAAATCAACTCAACAGATCAAATGAGTTGTGAAGACCAAACGGTTTATCGAAAAAATTCAACAACAAAAAAATGATCAAATCAGAACCAAGCAGATCAGTAACCGAACAAAATTTACAAAACCCTAGTTAAATTTCTAGTCCACTGAAAATCCATACAGATTTTACTCAAATCAACAAATAGTTTTACAGATCCGAACACAAAAAAAAAAAAAAAAAAAAGTCAAAGTACTCAATATTGTTTTTGTTTAGAGAAAATATTAGAGGAGAAAAGAGAGAGACTGTGAGAGAAGAGAAAATATAATTATTTTAACCGATTGCTAATTAATCAAATTGAACCCTAGGTTTGATAATGAAAAAAAAAAAAAATCAAAAGCTCTTTTTTTTTTTTTTTTTACTATATATAATTTGATTTGAATTTTAGAGTTATAAAAGTGCGAAATAGGGTTAGTTCATTGTCTTTTAAGATTAAACAATTGAACCCTAAACAAATTTTTATTAAATTTGATTTGATCTTCTCTTAAACAAATTCTCATTAAATTAGATATATTTTGTCTACACATCTTTAAATTGTCTTTCTTTCTTTCTTTTTGTTTTTGTTTTTTTTTTTTTTTTGTTAATTCGATAATTACCATGGGAGAAGAAAGATTTTAATCTTGAATGTCTTCATTAATAATAATACCAGTAGGTACCAACCAATTGAATTACAATACTCTTAGCTTCTAAATTGTCTTTTATATATTAATTAAATATATAGTATGTATAATTGCTTTTTATCAAAAATACAAATTATAGCCTTTAAAGTTTACCAGATTGTGATTTTTATCCTTTTATCCTTTTAAGTTTTATTTTTGTTATTTTTGAACCAAAAGTTCACATTTATTGTCAATATAGTCCTTTTGTCCATTCCCTTAATATAGTTGACATTAAGTCAAATTAAAAAAAAAATTTATAATTCTAGCTTTTTCCCTAATTTTTTTTATACACCATATTTTTACTTAAAAAGAATTGAGGTTTGATGATGCCTTGTGTTGGAATGGAGCTGGATTTGTGTAGGTGAGGAGTTTGGGTTTTCTTTTAGTGTGTGGAGGTTGGTAAAATTTTGGGTGTTGCAAATCCGATGCTTGGAGTGGGTGGGTTCTTGTGACTTGTGAGGGGATATTTGTTATGATTGTGAAGATTTAAGAGATTGCTAGGTACTTGTTGGTATATTTTTAAAGAAGAAAAGGGAGGGCAAAGACGGTTTTGCTACGGGAGAATTTGTGATTCTACTATGGTGGCTTAATTAAGAGGCCAAATGTTGTGGTTTGATTTTTAAGTATTTGGGGCACTGTTTCTTGGTTGTACAGGTTGGATGTGGGTGGTGGGTGGTCTGAGGAAGGAGATCGATTCCGAGGAAGAAGATGTCTGTTGGGTATGGTGGGTATGGTGTGATGCTTTGCCGTTGGTTTGCCGTGGGTCTGATCGAGGAAGAGCTGGTAGAGGAAGGCAGGGAAGATATGGCAGACCATCATGGAAGGGAAAGGCAGAGCATCGTGGAAGGGAGGCCTGAGTATCGGGTTATTACGTTTTTTTTTCTTGGTTTTATTGTTTTGAGTGTTGGGTTTATTATGTTTTTTTTTTTTAAATGTTGTGCTGATGTGGAAAATTGTGGGAGCTTCAGAGGTTTTGGTTTATATATATATATATATATATATATATGTAGATTACCATGGGCTTTTGATTATTATGATCATTGAATAAGTAATCACTTTGATAATATAATTTTCCATGGATTTTTATAAATATTTTCCATGGATTCGTAAAATATAATTGCCATGTTTTTTAATATAATTTATATGGGCTTAATTATTAGTGACACACACTCACATTTCTCCATGGGCTTGATATATGTTTGCCATGGGTTTTGGAAAAATGAATGGTGTTACATAAGATAGATAATATGGTATAAATATTTGCCATGATTTATGAGCTTATGCTTACTATGAAATTTAATTTGCCAAAGGTTATTAACTTTGGGCTTTAAGTATAATGTGTTTGAAAAAAAAAAAAAAATCCATTTTGCCAAAGGTTATTAACCTTGGGCTTTGAGTAAGATATGATATTTTTGTAAAGAGATTTTGGATTTTTTAAAATGATGGTTTGCCAAAAATAATACTTGAGCTTTTAGTAAAATATTTATAATATAATATTTGCCAAATATCAATAACCTTGGGCCTTTGATAAAATAGTGCTAAATAATTAACTTAGGTTTTTGATAAAATAATGGCAAGTAGTTAGCTTGGGCTTTTAATAGTGCCAAGTAATTAGCTTGGGCTTTTGATATTGCCAATAAGAATTGAGCTTTTTGATGTTGCCAGCAAAAATTCGGCTTTTGATGTTGCCAATGAGAATTGAGTTTTTATGGTGCCAATGAGAATTGCACTTTGATGGTGCCAATGAGAATTGGGCTTTGGATAAATAAATTGCTATTGGTTTAAACCATGGGCTTTGATTATGGATTTGAATTTCATTGATAAAATAAATTTGCCATGAGTTTAAATCATGGGCTTTAATTATGGGGTTGAATTCCATTGATAAAATAGTTTTGTCATGGACTCGACTCATGGGCTTCTACAAATACATATAGGGACGATGACAAGCATATGTCAAAATTGATGGTTCCTTTTTTTTTTTTTTCCACACCAATTACCATAATACCCTTGAAACGTAAGAAATTGACCATAATACCCTTAGAACCTAAAAAATAATCGAAATAATCACGAAACCTAAAAATGACCAATATACCTTTAGAAAAAAAATAAATTAAATGACCCTGAAACTTAAAAAAAGACCAAAATTACCATAAAACCTAAAAAATGACCGAATTAATGATGAAATCTAAAAAATGACCAAAATACCCTCAAGACAAAAAAAAAAATGACCACATGACTTTGAAACTTAAAAAATGACTGAAATTACTATAAAACCTAAAAAATGACTAAAATAACTACAAAACCTAAAACATGACCAAAATGACCTTAGAAAAGAAAATGACCGTAATGCCCCCTATACCTAGAGAATATCTAAAAATACCCTTAAAAACTTAAAAAAGACTGAAATACCCTTAGTGCCTAAAAAATGACCGAAATGACTCCGAAAACCTTAGGGATTGACTGAAATTCCCTCAAAACCTAAAAAATGACCAAAATTGCCCCGATTCCCTCTAAAATTTTCAAAATACCCTTAGAACCTATAAAATAACTATAATTCCCCTAAAACCTAAGAATGGCCAAAATACCATTGAAAGTCTATCGAAGGTGGCCGAGGTGAACCAGCCATGGACCTTGACGGTTAAGCTAGTATTTCTTCCAAATACTCAAGTATGAAAAGTAAATGAATACCTTCCTTATCTTGGTGAAGCTTGGTCCTTTTTATATAAAGTTTGGAGTGGGTTTACTTGTTAGGTGCCACTAATATAGTGGGAGATGGGTGGATTTAGTGGGGAGAGTGGAGCAAATTTTGGGGAATTCACCCCATATCTCGGAATAATGGATGGTGCAACCGTTATTGTTGTTGATCTAATTTGGGAAAAAAAAATCATATTATAATATGTTATATTTTGTGTTGTTGTCAAGTTTTAACTTATATGGAAAACTACAAGATAGTTTGAACAAGTTGATGAAAAACAATTAGTTCAGTTGAAGATAATGGTCTTTGTGCAATTTCCTTTTGCTATCTAAAAATAAAATTAATAAATTAAGAAGTACATTGTTATGTATTTTTTATATGATGTTCTTAGATGCTTGAGTAATTGTTTTAAAGTGTTTACGAATATTTTATGTTATTCTTTGTCTTCCTTATCTTATTAGTGTATTCTTTGAGAGTTTTAAGAAATGAATTGAATTTTGTGTTTAAAATTATTTCTTTATCTATTTATTTTTCACATATTGGATTAGAAGTTAGATTAGATTTCTTTTTTCAAAAAAGTTTCTCTACTTTTTTCCCCTTTGGAATTGTACTCTTTTGTTTTTTTTTTAAAGGAAAAATGGTTACAATCTTTTATTTTTCCCCTTCTTTTTTATTTTAAATTGTATTTTTGATGAGTTTTATTAATTTTTTTAGTTACATTTTATGGTGTTTTTGATTGTATGGTAGAAAAAATTGGGTTTGAGAAAGTTTGTTTAAAACTAAAAAAATAATTTCGAAATTTTATATACTTTTTGATGATACACAAAATATTATAAATAACTTTTTATTAAAATATTCATATTTTCACTAAATTACTTTTTTGATTCTTGAGAAAAATTGTACTGTTTTGATTTTGGTACAATAAAAATTATATTTTTTACATTTGTGACTATCACTATAATAAACGAAAATATGATTTTGAATTACATTACTATTTATTAAATTATTCCAAATTGATATATATATATATATATATATATATATATTAATGAGACTACTCTAAAAATATTATCACACGCAACACGCGGGGTCTGCAACTAGTTTTAATAAAACCTATGCATTAGTGCTTATATGCTATATTGAGCACTTGATGTGATACACATTACGGTGATGTAACATTAAGATGTTTGGCTCATTTTATTTTTTCTAATATTACCACAATCTAAGGTTACAAAATATATCACATTACCTTAATCTTATCACTTTCATAAACAATATAATGTTGTATTCTTGTATTAAGATTATATTAATTTAACATTACAATAATGTAATATTACAGTATAATGTAACATCGAGCGAACCAAACACCCCCTAAAAAAAATTGAAGTAAATCATAATATTTATATATATAAAAAAAATATTTCTTCGTGATGGAGTCTTAAATCAGGGTAGTGTGTAAATTTTTATAAAAAATTTTAATCCAGGTTAATTAGTATGTAATTAAACCAAGATTTATTAGTGTTTAATTTTAAAAACTGTCAAGGGTCTTTTAATTTAATGATATTGGCTAGTCTTTTTTATGGGGAGGACAAGAGTTGAAAATTCCTTCTCCCACTTAACCATTTATCTTAAAAATTAAAAAAAAAATATTCCATAAAAAAATTTTAAAAATAAGAAAGAGGAAGAAAATAAATTCAAATATGAATTTAGCATCAAATATGCCCTAAATTCCTTACAAATATATAATTATATTCCATTTGTTTCGATAGAAAATATTTTCAAAAGTTGTTTCAATGGAAAATATAATTACAAATATATAATTAAATAATTATACTAGACAACTTAAAAAAAAGTAAATAAATAAAACTAAACTATTTAAGTGATTGAGGGCTTGTTAGAATTAAGCATCACCCATAACTCAAATATTATAACTCAAACTCAATTCCCATAACCAGGGGCGGAGCTAGGGGGGGTCGAAAGGGGGCAATTGACCCCCCTGACCTTACCCAAACCCCACCCCTTTAATATATATATATATATATATATATATATATCTTTCTTTTAGATTTAGTATTTGCTTTGTATATGTTTATGTTTTCTTTAAGCTTATGGTCTTCAACTTTGCATGTAATTGTGCTACGGGCTGTCACTCTTGGCTCCACTTGTAATATACTTTTCTTGGCCGGTGATTAGTAAGAATCTCTTTTAAATTTGTATAATAATGACTATATAATGGATTTTTTTAATCTTTTACTTGTTTGAAAAATATACTTATTGTCACCTATGAAGTATCTTAAGTACAACAACATTTATACTAAATCTAACATTACCCACATGAGAAAAAAAAAAAAAAACCTTAATACTAACATTATATTTTATATGTTAATCAATTTTTTGTTTAATTAGTTAAGTATTTTTCTTAATTATACTAATTAAAAAATTGAAATTGATTTTGTCTTCAACTCTTTATATTCATTTTGCCTCCCCTAAATTAAAATCCTAACTCCGCCACTGCAAATAACTCATTTCTCTATGTTTTTTCACTTACCCTAGAAATAACTTGCTTGGTTTCATATCTTGGTACATATCTCTTCTCTATAACTCAAATTTTTGCATAAAATGGTGGGGTCCTTTGAAAACCCATAACTCATAACTCAAAAACATCCAAATTGTGTTTTCAGTTTCCATGAATTAAACTCAAATTTTTGAGTTTTGAGTCATGGAAACTCAACTCAAAAATCGGTCCAAACAAGTTGAGTTCGGTAGACCCCACATTTTTTGAGTTTTGGGTGATCCAAACATCCTCTGACTCACACTATTTGTTATAATTCCATATATTTCAAGCAAAACAAATGGAGCATTAAAGAAAAACCGAGAAAGAACGGTAAAATAACTGTTTTTTTTTTAATTAAAAAAAATATTTAATATAATGGTTAAACTAACTAACTTTCAAAAAAACCCAAAGCATTGAAATGCAACAAAAGATAGCTCTCAAAATCCATCCAAAATAACAAAGCAATCATTAGGTCAATCCCCCATCTTTAGCCAAAGATTCCAAAATTACTGAAAACAACTCTATCTCATTTTAAAGTCACTACTAAATATAGGAAAATGAGATAGTTTTTCCAAAAATATTTTTTTGAAAAATATCTCATTTTTTAGAAAACATTAATATCGAAACAAATGGAGCAAATACCTTGTAACTCAATTGGTATCTTGTGGTGTTTCCAATAAAGACCTTGATTGCACTGCATTTGGTAAAAGCATACACTTCCGTTTATCAAAATCATAACAAAGGTTCTTAAAATTCTTCTTTCTCTTAAGATTTTTTGTTCTTTTTTTTGTTGTTGTTGTCAATTTTAATTGACACAAAGTAAATTTCTAACTTTTTACTTTGAATTGTTTGAACACAACCTTGTGCGAGAAAATTATGCAATATTTTGTACTAAATCTATAAAACAAAAATAATTTATGTGATGGAAATCTTAGCCACGTACTAATTAATCCTCTACCGAAACATAATTATTCCTCTTTGAACTATTCTTTAATGTAATGTGACTGGTGATAGGTAATCACAAAGGGTTACCATCTTTGAGTCATTATTCCTAACCAGCATTACCAACAAATTCCGGCTACCATGGCTAGATTAATTGCTCTCAACTAAATTCTCCATTTGTGTCTCTTTAAAACGTAAATATCACAAAAAAACACGAACTTAAGAGACCACGTGAAATCCAATAAAAAGCAAACCACCACACTTCTCTTCACAAGCGCTACAGTCAGTCCTAGATCTTATTATTAATATAGTTCATAACCCCATTTGAGCTTTGACATGGCTTCAGCGAACTTTTCCTATTATAAACTGAAACAAGAAAGTTGGTTGATTGATGAAGAATCAAAAGAAGAGAGATCACTCAGAAAGATAAGGAGATGGTCCGAGATTACAAGGTCACTAGGCAGGAGAAGACCGAAGGTTCAAATTCCGGGCTTGAGGAGGTTCTTGAGGAAAAAGAAGAGGATTTTCAATAGACTAAAAGTTTCATGGAGAAAGGCTTTGAAGAGGTTGAAGAATGGACAGGTTCACATGAATGATCTATTTGGTGGAAGTTATCTGGTTATGCAGTTTAATTATGGGACTCCTCTCAGATGTGGTGAGAGACCATATATGGGTCATGGCCTTCATGGCATGCCCTCTAGGCAAGGAAGAATTGCCTGAATATATCTATCTATTAAATTTGGTCATGTATATTGTAATTACTCGTATAGTATTGTATGATGCTTATTACTTTTGTGTTAAGTAAGTAATATGGCTCTCTTGTCTTTGAATTAATATGATTATCTTCTTCCTCTTCCTTCTTCTTATTTTTTATTTTATTTTTCCGGATAATTCAATTGTGATAACTAGTGGGAGAAAGAAATTTGAATCCTAATTCTTCTCATAAAAAAAAGATCAAACAACGTCATTGAATTGCAAGGAGATTGTAAGAAATATACTAGAATTTTTTAATCTAGCTAGTAATGGTAGTGTTGTCAAAAAAAATTTTTAATAAAATATTTCACTATCATACATTCTAGAAAATTCTCCACGAATCACTTCAGACATAGTTGTTATGAAATCGATGTATAACCAATTCAATACAAAACGACCTTTTTCTTTTCTTTGAAAGCTTCTTCTATATTCTATGAAAATGTATGCTATAAAGTAAAGTATGGATGAATATACAATAATTGTAAGGAACAGAAGTCTTACTTTGTTTGCAATAAATAGAACAGAAGTGGTGCTTTGTTTTTGTTTATGCAAGAAACAATGAGCAATGCTATTGATAAAAAATTTTTTTACAATAATTGACAAGTTTTTATTTATTATTATCTAGTCATTGTTGACATCAATTTTTTACCTACCACTTATAATAATAATTTGCCACATTAGTTTTTTTGTTTTATTTTGTTTTTTGTTTTTAAAGAAAGTGCTACATTAGTAGGAATAGGATGTGAAAGTTTTTGTCAAATATTTTTTGTGCCTATGGACTTTCTCATAAAATACTGTTCTTTTGTATCTATCTCAAGTTATTGCTACCAGCTTTAGTCCAGCATTAATTTAGATTTTAAATCTAGATTTTGAAATCCAATCTGGTCCAAATAGTCTTTAAGTTTGAAGATCTTCAATAAGTACGAAAATTCTTAGGTAGCAGTAATTTAAAATTTACTCTCTTTTTTCCCTGTAAAGTTCCCATGTATTTGTAAAATTTATGAGGATGAGAATATGGAGGTCAATTTTTTATATAATTTTTGGATTTTCAAGTTTTAGATTTTATTTCCTTATTTTTAATTTCTTTTTTGTTTTTTTAGTCTAAATAATTTACTATGGTTTGGAATATTTTATTTGGGACATTGGAATTAATTTTTATAGAACCTATGCATTAGTTCTTATATGCTATAATGTGTTCTTGATGTGATATACATTACGGTGATGTGATATTAAGGTGTTTGTCTCATTTTATTTTTTCTAACATTACCATTGTAAGGATACAATTTTTGCGATTGGGCCTATCAACAAAGTAGCTGGAGGCCCAGACTGTATATAATATCCTAACAATGAATTTGTAAAGAGGGTGGGTTGAAGATCATTCGATTGAACACGCATGGGTTGAAAGCCCAAGTATGGTAATGACCAGATGTATATTGATAAGTTGATCAATGGATACAATATTCTTCTCGGCACTGTCCGAGGAGTGTGTTCATACAGGTATTGTGTGGACTTTTCTCTTTTCTTTCTCTCTCTCTCTTTGTTGCTTTTTTCTTCCGGATCCCTACCTTTTGTTCCTTCTTCTTCTATTTATATGTCCTCTCCCCCTTACGTGGGCTTTTTTCTTGATACTTGTCTCATCCGCCCCCATCTTGAATCTTCATGGGGCAGCTGTAAAGGATGGAGGTTACTGTTCAGGAGTCTTTTCCCATTAATGCGGCCATGATGTTAGTTGCAGGGCCATAAATGCGGTGGCAACAGCCTTTTGCTTAATATCTGATCTTCGCCATCTGTCCTTATGGTCAACACAAATCGGGGGATTCTTTGGGAGAGCTGAGACTGAGGTTGGTGCACTCATCAAGGACACCCCTTTTAATATCCGAGCAGGAAGTATCCTCGGACCAGGCTCTCTTACACTGGTCAACCTTCCTTCAGCATCGAATCAGGCTAGGCCAACTCTTCAAGATATGTTGTTCTCGGACGCACAGGTCTCTTCGGACAGGCCCACGGCCCAGGATCTGATGTTGGGCCTTTTACCCCTACAACCATAATTTAATATTACAAAATATATCACATCACCTTAATCTTATTACATTACTAAACAATGTAATGTTATATTCTTGTATTGAGATTACATTAATGTAACATTACAATAATATAACATTACGATGTAATGTAACATCGAGCAAACCAAACGCCCTCTAAAATGAAAATTGAAGTACATCATAATATTAAAAAAAAAAAATCATTCTTCATGATGGAGTCTTAAATCAGGGTAGTGAGTATTTTTTTTTAATTCTACAGGTTAGTATGTAACTAAACCAAGATTTATTGGTATTTAATTTTAAAAATTGTCAAGGGTTTTTTAATTCAATGATATTGACTAGTCTTTTCTATGGGGAGGACAAGTTGCAAAGTCCTTCTCCCACTTAACCATTTATCTAAAAAAATAAAAATATATATTCCATAAAAAATTTAAAAAATAAGAAAGAGGATGAAAATAAATTAAAATATGAATTTAGCATCAAACATGCCCTAAATTCCTTACATATATATAATTATATTCTGTTTTGTTGGAAAATACTTTCAAAAGTTGATTTCTTTCCTTACTTGATTATGACCCTAAAAATATACTAGATAACTTATATATAAAAAAAAAAAAAAAAAAAAAAAAACTATTTGAGTGATTGAGAGCTTGTTTGAATTAAGCATCACCCATAACTCAAATTCAATTCCCATAACTCATTTCTCTAACTCTATTTTTTCACTCACTCTATAAATAACTTGTTTGATTTCATATCTTAATGCATTTTTCTATAACTCAAATTTTTGCATAAAATGGTGGGGCCTATTGAAAACCCATAACTCAAAATTCAAAAACATTAAAATTCAATTTCCATGACTGAAACTCAAATTCTTGAGTTTTAAATTATGAAAACTCAACTAAAAAATCAGTCCAAACAAGTTGAGTTTCGATGTTTTTTTGAGTTTTGGGTGATCCAAACACCCTCATACTCACACTATTTGTTATAATTCCATATATTTCAAGCAAAACAAATGGAGCATTAAAGAAAAAAGAAATGATATGCCCACAATATTTTCACAACATTTTTACAACAAATCTTAAATGGCAAGTTGTTTCTAGTTGTTATTGTTGGGGCAAAAAGGTAATCTTAGTGTTAGATTCAAATTTGAACCAATAACAACTAACTACCTGTGATTTGTTGTGTAAATAACTGTTTTATTTTTAATTAAAAAAATATTTAATATAACAGTAAAATAACGGTTAAACCAACTAACTTTCAGAAAACCAAAGCATTGAGATGCAACAGAAGATAGCTCTCGAAAACCATCCAAAATAACAAAGCAGTCATTGCTGCTTCTCTGCTAAAATCTTGTTCATTCAAATCTCTCTCTCTCTCTTCAACCATGCCATCCGAGCCTTTTCTAAGACTTTCGCTGCTTCGTGTTCAATCAATAAAAGTTCACTTTCGAAAGTTTTGCAAACCCGTGTTTGCTTAACTCGCGTCACGTGCCACTCTAAATAATCTTTATCATGGAATTGAGGTCCACGGACCCTTTGTGAAAATGGGTGTGTTCCGGTTATGAATGCTTTGATTGATATGTATGGTTAATGTGGTGCATTAAAGAGGACATATGGAGCGTTTGATGAAATGGGTGAAAGAGATTTGGTTGGCTCTTGGGGAGGATTTGGACCATATGGTGAATGCCCGTGATTTGATTGATGAGATTCCTGTAGGGAATGTGGAAAATGTTGGTTTATGTAGAGATAAAGGTGTACAGCGCGTGCTATTTCTTATAGGATGCTGGAGAAAAATGTTGTTTTTTCGACTACTGAGTTGGTGGTGTGAGCACAGTGAGGAGGACAAAGGGGTTTGGCAAGAAATGAAGGAGAGAAGTGTAATTAAGCTTCATGGGTGCAGTTGGGTTGAGATTAATCGCAAAGATCATGGAATTGAAATCAAGAACTGAACCTTAAGGGACTTATAGCAAAACTTTAAGGGCTATTAAGTGTGCCACAAGTCATCATTGATGTGTGACAAGAAAACTCTTGCTGTTTAAAATTTATGGAGGAATTTGTTCTTTCTGATTGTATTTAATCTTCTGCTTTGCAACACATTGGATTCTGTTCTCATTTGTGGTTTTTTTTTCATTGGACGTCCTCGGCAGGTATTAATTTGCTTATCAATGATCAATTTTGTTAACTCAGGAACCAGGAAAGATACCAAGGCAAACTAGTCCTAATATTGTTGTGAGCCTAAGGATTACATGTTGCTCATATGGAGGTAATATTTAATGACCCAGCTTCCTCATGTTGTACTATTTATTGGATGTAGTTATGTGGCTCAAGCACTGGGATTTCCTTATGTAGGATGTAGCTATGTGTACTGGGGATGTTTGTTATTGATTGTTCGCTTTAAAATATTGGTCAACAACCATCTCAATTTAAGAGAGTTTGTATAGTATTGGTACCTTGATTTCAGACAACTTGAAAGCCCTGGTCATAGTTATCTAGAAGATGAAATGTATAAAAGGGTTCCTTTGTCTCATGTTTATAGGCTCTAAAGTCTAAGAGTCTTAAGTGAATATTCTGTGTTTGTCTTAGGAATTTATGTTATTCTACAAAAGAATAATGGTGCTTCTCTGGGATGTTCTAGAAAGATTTACCTAAATGGATTTTGTAGGGGTAGATGTAATTGAGAAGTAGAGAAATGAATGTTAGGACCGATGGTCTTCAAAGAAAACTGCCTTTTGCAGTTTTTGTATCTGATAACTGAAAAGGTCCATTACCCACTGTTTATTCTGGCAAAGCAGGTTCATTGTTTGATGGCAGAAGATCTCAATACGGCCCTAACTTTCAGCATTTTTTACGATGTTCATTTGTGTCACTAGTAACTACAATTGTTTAGATGCTTCTGACTTGCATTCTAAGATTTCTACTAAGATGATTTAGCTTGCCAACAACATTTTCTTATCGGCTTTTAGTCTATTTGTTTATGTACAGTTTTTTAAAGCTTCACATTTTCTAGATACAACTATACTTTAACCAACTTCCAGCAAATAAGCCTCTAGCAAAAAGCTCATCCAAATGGCCACAAATGGATCCATTCTATGAGATTTTTAGATTATGAGATGTCTTTAAGATTAGTTCAGCAAGTAAATGACGTTATTATCTATAATTTCTATCACTATGAGTTTGTCTCTAATGATTAGTCATTACCATAACAAATCTACTACTAAGTCTCGTAGTGTTGTATACTTTATTTTCGTAGCAAATGAACTCATCAACATTGTTTTGGTTTTATTTCAAAGAGTTGTGTATAGAAGACCATCATCTAATGGAACACTGCGTTGCAATATTTTCAAATCATCTGCCATCTTTAACAGAGTTGTTACTTGAACATTTTTTCTTTAAACAAGGGACCTCACATCTGTCAATTTTGTCATTTATCTAATTCTTGGTTATCAAATATATATAGTACTTGTAATGAATTACATACATTCATGTATTTGCAAAGAAACTATACTGCTGAACATCATTAACAATCAACCGAACTGCAGAAATTGTGGTTACTACAGCAAGTAGAGAAAAAAGAATAATGTTGGACCAATGCCACACCTTCTTTTCTAGTCTGGCTGTCTTTCCTTTGACCTGTCACAGGGATAGAGTTAATATATGTTAGTTTTACTTATTGCTTCTTTAATATCTTTCATAAGTAAAATCAAAGCAGTCCAGAAAAGGTTAGTTACCTTGAGAAAAATCATACTTGGGAACACAAAGGTTATAGGTATGAGCATAAATGATCCAAACAAGTTCACAAAGTCCCCCATGAAAGGAAAAGCTGCTGTCACGAATGTGTTAAATGAGAAGAGGGCTGCTCGCATGTAGAATCTACGTTTGATGTTTTCTTTCGAATCCATGCTCTCATCAAGCTTGAGGAACTTAGTATCAAGGGTCTCGTGAATTGGTGCAAGAAACATCTATGTTCATTATCAACACAATGAATCAGAATTCAGTTGAAAGGTCCTCGTTAAGTCATTACAGCAACTTAATCATAAGGACTGTTCATATAGTTTGCTATCTTTTAGCTTTTTGTGGACTCTGAATTTTGTGTACCAGAAAAAATTATAATTATAACGTTTCAACACAACATAAACTTCAAGTAGAAGCTTGGTAATAATAATAATAGAAGTTTTGCAAAAGGCTTTATGGGAGTCCTTTGCCTTGAAGGTCAAGTTCTTTAGCAATTTTCCCATAACCTAAGGCTCACTAGAAAATAACTTAGAGGTGGCTCTAGCGCTTACTTCTTAAGTCTAGCTTTCCCATTTCCTATCCTGCTAATGTGTATGGTTAAATCTGAGCTTAACCTTAAAATGAAAATCAAAATATATATCTTACATGCTGGGAGACTATAGACTGTAGAAAGGCAGCAAAGTTGATGACAATCTTGACCCATTTGGGACCGCTTAGCTCTTCAGGAAGGTACGTGGATACCACTGAACCATAAGCCCAGTAGCCTATGATGCTTACACCATAGTAAACTAAGAGCCCTGCAGTGTATTGAGTATATAAGGCTTTTCTCATGTTCTCGACTGCTGGCTTGCGCAAAGTTGACTGCAGAGTGAATATAGAAAGATTAATGGTGAATTATAGATTTTGAGATGAACTTACTCTTCATAATCTGTCTATATTACTATAGTAACCTGTATTTCTAGTAGCAAGCCAGAGGTGTTACAAACAATAATGGCTGAAATTGCACCAAAGCCATTGAACACGTTGTCTGCTTTACTTCCATGAATCTTATAATCTTTGTTTTTGTTAGATTTCCCTGCCCAAAATTGCAACAAATTAATGTTTAAGCAAAGCATGTGGATGGTAACAAAGCTTCCACAATGCAAGATCATTGTTGAAAACATTTCAAGGACAAAATAGGCCAAAGGCAAAGTATATCTACCGTCCTTAACTAGTACCACCAGAAGGATGATAATGTAAGTGAAGGTGAGGATGGTAGAGATTCCTAGCCATCTTCTCATTGCGGACATAGTTGGAATGAGAAATGCAAATAAGAAGTAGGCTGCTCCAGTGATGATGATGTAATATTGGAGCCTCAAGGGTGAATCACTAAATTCTGAATTGATCTCCTGCTTCCAGTGAAACATTCAAGAATTGGTACTTTAGTACACAAAAACAAGCAACATACTTGTAAATTATTAATGCCATGTTTGAAATTATTAATTACCTTAAGCGCTTTACCACCAAGGAGAATGAAACCCATGTTTCCAAGAAGAATGGTCAAGTATTGGAACACCCAGGTGATATAATACAGTTCTCTGCCTTGAAAACAAAGAAACAAATAGTTTAATGCCTTGTATTTGACTCTTTTGACAACCAGGACATTAAAGACATATCCTTGTAAATTTTTGTTGGTATGTGATAAAACTCACCAAAAAGAAAGCCCATGAGATCTCTGTATCTAATGATCCTCTGGCCATTGATGAAGTGAAAAGCAGCCAAGAGCCAGTTAGCATAGGCAGTGTAGAGACCCACAACAACCAGACATATGATACCCCAAGTCCAACCCAGAGGCACCAACATAAGATTTGAAAAACTCAATATGTATCCACAGTTGAAGCTTGTCACCAGCAGCAACCCAACTTGTTGCCAGGAATCTATAAATTCATATCAATTAATGGTAGTGAAGAAATAAAACCTTGATGCATTTGGAACCTATTTAAATAGAGTAGGGCTTAATATAATCCTTTTTATATAACTAAACATGAAGAAAAAAACAAATTCTGTGGACTCATAAAGCCTCGAGATAAATATTGGTGTATAAAACTGTAAATCTCTGAATATAGAGAACATACCATGTTTATGCTCTTCACTATTCGTTATTTGACTTAGTTCTATGCTATAAAATCCACTTAGGGCCTTTTATCATACAGAAGAGGCAAAACTTAGAACAGATTCAAATAGAAGTTGTGTAAAAACAGCTGAGAAGAAACCCAGATGTGGAATAATCTCATGTATAACTAAACATGAAGTGAAAATCCAGTTGAATTGAATATAAAGAGTAAACATACCATGGTCTATGGTATGAGCAGATGTAAGACCATTTTCATGTTTTACACTGCTCATTATTGGACCTTGTTCAGTAATGAAAGCTTCTATATTACTTGTTTCTTTCCTGGTTGCCATTGCTCCTATGGAGTTGCTAGCTACCTTGGATCCCAATTTATTTCTGAGACTCAGTATAGGCTTTCTTCTACAATGATAACATGGTGAGAGTAGACTTTCTAAATGTGTCATCAAGCTGCCGTTATTGGAGCAAGTATTTCAAATTAATGGACTCGGGGAGTCCAATCTGAGCGATCAGTGAAAAGGATAGATGTGTGAGTAAACAATTTAACGAAATGTGAAAAGGTTTTGTCTTAAATGTTAGGTATACATGTCTGACTGAACATGAAATATAAATAAAAGAGATACAATTTTCTTAATATTTTTATTACAAATCCTATGTGGTATGTTGTTATTGGTTTTTATGAGTGGGCAGAAAGTAATTTAAAGTTGTGAATTCAAAATTAAAACCAATAACTACTTGTCACATATGACTTGTTGTAAAAATGTTGTGAATGTAGCACATTTTTATAAATATATAAAGAACTCGATTTTTTTTTTTTTTTTTGAGAAAGTTTCAACCTATGGTACCCGCTCCTGATGATGATAGTTCTTTAACATTAGACCAAAACACCAATCAGTTTTTAGTATAGGCGGGAATTGAACCCTAGATCTCTTATTTTACAATCAGAGACTTTACCAGCTTAGATAACTGAATCCACACTTGAATTTTTTTTTTATTTAATAAGAATTTGAGAATTAATATACATAGCAAGACTAAATCAATCTATATACTTAAACTTTGGCATTAAGTGGTGTCTTGACACGGGATTGTCCGAAACTTTAGCAAACCCAATCGAAAATCACATATCTAGTTATCCCGCATTCTTCATGACGATATCAATTGGATCCTCCATAGCGGAACCCATAAAAATAAAGAATTTGTGATTTTTTTAGTTTAATAAGAATTTGAAAATTTATATACATAGTGGGACTAAATAAAATCTATATACTTAGACTTTGGCATTAAGTGGTGTCTTGACACAGGAGTGTATAAAACTTCAACAAGCCCAATTGAAAATCATATATCTAATCATCCCACATTCTTCAAGATGATATCAATTGGGTCCTCCATAGTGGGACCCATAAAAATAAAGAATTTGAGACTTTTTTTAAATTTAATAAGAATTTGAATATATATATACGTAGTGGAACTAAATCAAATCTATATACTTAAACTTTTGGCATTAAGTGGTATTTTGACACAAGAGTGTCCAAAATTTCAGCAAGCTCAATCAAAAATCATATATCTATTCATCCTACATTCTTCAAGCCGATATCAGTTGAGTCCTCCATAGTGGGACCCATATAAATAAATAAAGAATTTTAAAATTTTTTTTTTCAATAAGAATTTGAGAATTAATATACATAGTAGGACTAAAATCAAATCTATATACTTTATTAGCAAAAAAAAAAAAAAAAAAAAAAAAAAAAAAATCTATATACTTAAACTTTGGCATTAAGTGGTGTCTTGACACAGGAGTGTCCGAAACTTCAACAAGCCCAATCCAAAATCATATATTTAGCCATCTTGCATTCTTCACGCCGATATCAGTTGGGTCCTCCATACTTTTCCGGTATCATGTCCTTATATTTGATATTAAAGTAAATCTTAGAAACAGTTTTAAGTGTTGTACCTTAGATTTTTTTTTTTTTTTTTTTTTTTTTTGAGAAACACACACACACACATATAGGGGAAGGAGGATGAGATAAGGGAATATACTTACACGCCAATACCAAAATTGCATGCGGAAGTTAATGTTGCGGAACAAGTGATAAACCCCTTCTCAATATCACACCTTACCGATTTGGGATGACTCAACAGCACTAAGTATCTTTTTTTTTTTTTTTTTGAGAAACACACACACACACACACACACACACACACACACACATATATAGGAGAAGGGAGATGAGATAAGAAAATACACTCACACGCCAACACCAAAACTGCATGCGGTAGTTAGTATTGCGGAGCAAGTGATAAACCCTTTCTCAATATCTTAGATTTTTTAATTTAATAGACATAGATCAAATTTGAGAAATATTTTTTTAAAAATGAATTAGAGAATTTTTTATTTTGAGAGAAAATGAATTAGAGAATTAATATAACACAAGTAATGCGTTATATTAAAGTCTTTAATTAAAAACTCCCAAGGTAATAACTCCCCAAGAATGCATTATGCATTGGGTGGGCTCCGGGGTTACATGTATTAAGTTTTTTATATCCATTAATTTCTTTCTCCTTGTTTACCTTTTAATAACCTTTTAAAAAAAAATTAGCATTATTTACAATTTAATTTATTGGGTTTGACAAAGATTCCACGTGCTGTCCTTATCATTACATAATCAGGCGTTCCTTCTGTGCGCAAAACTCGGCTTATATGCGTGCCCACTTGCCCCCGAGTTCCTGCATTTTTTTTTTTTAAATTTCATTTTAAATCCTATAAATTAGATATAATAAAAATCAATCCCATAATTTCAAAAATATTAAATTAAACCTTAAATTTTTTTAAAAGCAATGAAGTAAACTTTTAAAATTGGTACATCACCATTAAATAAAGATTTACCATAAAAAAATATTTAAGTAGATTTTAGTTAACCCAATTAATAAAAAAAATTTTATCGTCAAATAAAATATATGAAAAAAAAAATAAAAATAAGAAAAGACATAGATGTTGGACTAAAGGAAGTCGGGGTGGCCTTTGCTTGGGATGTTGGTATAAGGGATGTGATAGTTGAAAGTCATTCCAAGATAGTGATTGACGCTGTCCTAGGTTTATATGCTCCTCCTATGTTGTCTTCAATGTTCTGGTTGTTCTAGCTCACAAGCTTAAAGATTTTAGATCAGTTCAGATCTCTCATGTGAAATAACGAGATAATAAACCTGTGCATTTATTGGCAAAATTTGCAAAAAAAAAAAAGAAAAGAAGATAATATTGATAATTATGTAATATAGATAGAGGAAAATCTACCGCTAATTAAGTCAGTTTCATGATAAGCTAAATTTATCTCCTTCTTGAAAATGTTACAAGCTTCTCATAAAAAAAAAAAAAAATTTAAATAATAAGGATGGCTGATGCAATTGGGGACAAATTTCCAACGTAACATTGGAAAGGAATGTATTTGTGGGCAGTAGAACAAGATGTGTGCGCATTGTTCTTAGCCATCCATTTACAATTTTCAAAAGAATATTCGAAATTTGTTTCTAATCAAAGGATCAAAGGAAAATAAAACTTTTTTTGTTGGGGTGGATTGAAAAGGTTAATTTTGGAAACAGAATGTTTGCATTGCCTCTTGTGCAGAAAGTATTACATTAATTTTTATTCTAAAATTTAATTTTTTCCTTTTCAAAAGTTTAGGATTTAATTTGGGTACCTTTAGAAATAATAGGATTTAAAATGAAATTTAATATTTTTTTTGGGGTCATAACATGGCAGCTCTTTTTTAATACATGATCATGTTCCATTACCATTTCAAGTTTTCAACAGCTATTGAGTCAGAACTTTTGTTTTTGTTTTTTAAGAATCATTGAGTTAGACTTTACCATCTAAATTTGCTGACATAAATATCTATACTATGACTTATTCTTTAATGTAAGTTAGTGGAAAGCAACATAGTCCAAACTAAGACCAAGCGTTAAGAAGCTGGATTGTCTTCATTTTGTACACGTGTTTTGATTTTCAAGCACCGACTATAGAGTCTCAAATGACCGCTCAAAAATGAATATTTAAATTACGTATGGCACATTAATTTGTAATCTCAATATGGTAAAAGTTATAGTTATCGTAGCACTACTAGAAAAAGATAAGGTGTAAACATGTTGATTCATTAAATGCATTCTATTGGATAATAGAGGGAAAATTATTAAGTACTTTCGAAGTATCATAAATGCGTATTTTATTTTTTCACATGAATGATGGGTCCTATCATAAATTTAATTAGTGGGACTCTCCATTTATATAAAAGGAAGGAGTACTCATTTATTGTACTTTGAGAGTACATAATAATTTTCCCTAATAGAGTAGGTCTTAATTATTATTTTTTTGTGAAACAACCTTAATAAAAAAATTAAGACATATAAATTAATACCATATTAATTAATAAAGTAGGAGTTAGACGATTGCCAAAGTTGCTTATATGTCTGTTTCTCAAAAAAAAAAAAAAAAAAAAAAAGTTGCCCATATGATTAAGCCAGCCCTCTATGGTATGTGACATTATCAAGCACATTTTGTGTATTACAAAATTGTCTTTTTCAATCCTTAATGGTATTCAAAATAAAGGTAAAACTAAGGTATAATTCTTTAGATGAAATACCTTTGATTCCTCAATTAAATTAAACTAGTGTGTAATTTTGTGCATATGCACGAGTCCTTTTAAAAACAATCACAATTACATATAATATATATATATATATATATATATATGATTTGAAATTTAATTGGATCTAGACTCTTTGATTTTTGCCTCCAATAATTCATTTATCACAAAAATTAACAAATTAGATGAGATACATGATGCAAAATTGAACTCCAATTAAAATTCAATCTAAAATCTAATTGAATTTACACCTTTTGATTTTTGCACCTAATAATTCACTTGACACAAAAATTTAAAAATTAAATGACATGTGACACAAAATTAGACTCCAATTTAGAATTTAATTAAATTTTCTCTCTATTTTAGCTATTAATATATACTAGTGTGTAACTCCGTGCATATACACGGGTACATTTAAAAACAATCACAATTATATATTATATATATGATTATGTTTTCTTATGGTTTATTATATTAGACTCCTCCTTCTCTACATTAAATTAACTAATTTGGTACAAAAATTTAAACTCTAATTGAAATTCAATTTTTACCTAAATTAACTCACTTGGCACAAAATTCTAAAATTTAGATTAAATGAGACACATGGCGTAAAATTAGACACTAATTGAATTCCAATTGAAAATTTAATTGGATTTTCTCTCTGCTTTACCTATTATTATATATATAGATGACTTATAAATTTGAATTATTTTATTTATATAATTATGTTTTTTATGGTTTATTATATTGAACTCCTCGTTTTCTACATTAAATTAACTAATTTGGCACAAAAATTTAAAAATTTAGATTTAATGGGAAACATGGCGCAAAATTAAACTCTAATTGAAATTCAATTTTTACCTAAATTAACTCACTTGACACAAAATTCTAAAATTTAGATTAGATGAAACACGTGACATAAAATTAGGCACTAATTGAATTCCAATTTGAAATTTAATTAAATTTTCTCTCTGCTTTACCTATTATTATATATATAGATAATGTGATTATATTGAGTCTATTGACTAATGAGCCATATGATTCAATTTAATTATCATTGAAAAGAATAGCATTTTTTTTTATTGTATTTGCCCGTACAACTATGATGTTGAATTTAATTAAGTAACCTATTTAAGAAATTATATCTAAATATTTCCTAAAATAATACAATTGACCACGTGGATATATGTGTTAGACGATAATTAGTTATTGTGCTCACGAAAGTGACAAAATTCTACAGAATGGTCAATTGTGTTATTTCACGCACTACAGGCATTTAACAAGTCAATTTTGCAGCGCAAAATATGTGTGTTTGATAATGACCCATATCACAAGAGGCCTCTTTGCATTTAAAATTTATTTTAAATCAACACGGATAGAAATGTTTTACATTAATATCTTGAATAGTTTCTCAAAAAAATAAATCTTGAATAGGATTACTAACATTTTTAAAAAATAAGATTAAATATAATAAATCTGAACTAGTATAATATAATTGAATGAACATTAATTTCTTTAATATCTTTAACATGCATATATTATATGGATTCAGTTCAAGTTACATATATTGTAACTCTAAATAATATTACACAATTATAATTTTAAAATCTCATTATTAGATTATATGTTTTATATGTTCTCAACATGTATGCCAATTTTTTTGTCAATCATGTGTTATTTATTATTCAATCCATAAATTTATATTTTATATATTATTTTAAACTATAAAAACTTGATTTTAAATAATTAATTGATAACATGACTATTGATCTTTAATCACATTGAAATTTTACAAGCATGGAGATCAAATATAGGAAAATAATGTGATTCACGTAAATGTTAATTGGGATATGCACGTAACTTTATTTATTTATTTATTTTCTTTTTTGAGAAGGATATGCACGTAAACTCATGTAAGTAAACGACACCATTTTGTTGGAGATCGATATATATCGGTGATGACAGAACGTGTCGGCCATTCAATTGATTCGATAGTGGACTCCAATTTCAACATCTAGTTGCAGCAAATTTTGATTTGGGAAGAAAAAAAAAAATCCAAAACAATGAACAAGTTGGCAATAAAAAAATCTAGGAAGAATTTCAATAAAAGCTTAGGCCTATCATGGGGTTTGGCAGTTTGTATAAATATCACTAACCTGTTATATCCATAAAATATTGAATTATTCTATGATTTATTTTGTAATGCTTGCATCTATTGTGATGTGTTCTATATCATATTTTTATAAACTTAATTTTAACAAAAAATGATGATGTAGTAACTGTCAACAGTACCAATTAAAAAAGAATTGAAAAAATCCTGCATATTTGTTAGTCAAACTTATAAACAATTTTGTTACTTGGATTAAGGAGAGTCTATGTTTTATAAAATCAGCTCTTTGCCATGATATAACTTTTTTTTTTTTTTGAAAGTTTCAGCTTCTTAAAATTAAAAAAAAAAAAAGAAAAAAAAAAAAGGGGGATTCCAAACTCAAATTTCTAGTTTTTTCTCAAACTTTCTCTCCCAAACCTTATTTTGGTTTATGTATTTTCATAAGACATAAGTTTTTAAGGAAGAATGGCATTCTTCTTTAATTCTTAGGTTTATTATTATTGGTTTATTGTCCTTAAAAAATAAGATGGGCAAGAAGTGAAAGTAAATTTTTTTTTTTTTTTTTTTTTAAGGTGAAGTTTTAAAGAATTGTTCATAAGCCATATAGCTGAATAAACGGAGGTAATATTGGTAGGGGACATGGCAAATGAGCACGTAGTATACTATAGCATATTTATTAATTAATACTAGTTTAGCTCAAATTGAATTTTTCAGAGCATTCAACTTTTTAGAGCACTGTTTCTCAAAAAAAAAAAAAAAAAAAAAAAACTTTTTTAGAGCACTTAGACCATTCCCATCAACATAGGTAATTGAACTTTTTAGCTAAAATATAGTTAGCTCGGTCCAAAATGTACTCCATTCACCAGCTAGCGTATTTATTTCTGTAATTACTAGTGTGGGGAATTTTTCCTGGACCACATTAGCAGTTTTTGTCCGCTTTGGAGAGTCAGGCCCTCACGATTTTTTGCTGAAGGGGCAGGAGTCATTGGCAGTTTTTTAGACTTGCTCCAATTGTCGTACATCGCCTAAAGCACACTCCCACACATGCTTTATAACCTCCTGGGCACCACATGTGTGTACCATTATCACACATGTAAGGACACAAATTTAGGATTGGGCCTATCAGCAGAATAGTTGGAGGCCCAGACTGTGTATAGTATCCCTTAGATGAATTTGTAAAGAAAGTGGGTTGAAGAATACTTGATTGGATACGTATGGGTTGAAAGCCCAAGTATGATTATGATCAGATTTGCATTGATAAGATATTCGAATGTTACAATATCCTTCTCGGCACAGTCCGAGGAGTATGCTTATACAAATGCTCTGAATATTTCTCTTTTTCTCTCCCTCCCTCTCTTCCTCGTCGTCCCCCCTTTTTGTTCTTCCTTCTTCTATTTATATGCCCTTCCTCTATTACGTGGGCTTTCTTCTTGATACTTGTCCCATCCGCCTCTATCTTGAGTCTTCATGGGGCAGCTGTAAAGGATGGAGGTCACTATTCAGGTGTCTTTTCCCATTAATGCGGCCATGATGTTAGCTGCAGGATTATAAATGCGGTGGCAGCAGCCTTTTGCTTAATATCTGATCTTCGCCACCTGTCCTTATGGTCTATACGAATCGGGGGATTCTTCGAGAGAGCTAAGATTGGGGTTGGAGCACTCATTTGGGACACCCTTTTATCAGTCCGAGCAGGAAGTCTCCTCGGAACAGGCTTTCTTCCACGAGACTCACACTTCAGCATCGAATTAGGCTGGGCAAACTCTTCAAGATGTGTTGTCCTCGGATGTATAGGTCTCCTCGGACAGGCCCACGGCCCAGGATTTGGTGTTGGGCCTTTTACCCCTACAACTAGGTTAGCTAAAATTGAATATTTTAGAGAATTCAATTTTTTAGAGCACTTAGACCATTCCCATCAACATAGGTAATTGAATTTTTTAGTTAAAATCTAGTTAGCTCAGTCCAAAATGTACTCCATTACACCAGCTAGCATATTTATTAATTACTTGTTTAGCTAGAATTGAATTTTTTAGAGCACTTAGAGCATTCCTCTCAACATGAATAATTGAATTTTTTAGCTAAAATCTAGTTAGCTCAGTCCAAAATGTACTTCATCACACCAGCTTGTGCTTGTCAAATTTCTGAAAGATACTATATCTCATCAAATTTGATTTGGTACCATAGATCACCAAATATATATTAATGGTTATGGGTATAGAGGAAATTTCACCCCAACTTATTTTGCTGAACTTGTATATCTCATGTGGGTTTTTCCTACCTCGTAAAGGGAATGGGATGGGGATTTAGGGGAAATTTTTGCCTTTACATGTAGACGAAATAGGGACGGATTTTTCTTGCTCAACCACCCTAAGCCTCTGCATCATCCAAAGCCTCTGCTTCCATCACCTAAAGCCCTCACAGTCCCAATCACCCTAAAAAATAAAAACTACAGCATGTAGTTCATTGTTTTTTTAATGTTCATGCTCACCCAAATATATGTACCCTTAAGATATTGATATATATATGTGTGTGTGTGTGTGTGTGTGTGTGTGTGTGTGTGTGTGTGTGTGTTAGGTTCTAAGGATTTAAGATCTAAATGTATTATAACTTTAATGTGTAATGTTGGCAAACCATGATCAAAACTTAGAGTCTAGAATTAGACTGCTCAAAGTGTGTTTATGTGTAAAATTGGAATCGAGTGTACTGCAGGATTTAGTATGTAAATCTGTAAGGCTCGATCGATCAAAAGTTAGACTCGATTGATCGAAACTCATGCAAATTATTTTTCTGCAGATTTTTCCAACTCAGCCCAAGCCCATATGTCGTGTAGGGTTTTATGTTTTGACTTAAGTATAAAAGGAAAAACCCTAGCCACATTTTCCAGTTGTTGTTTTATGTTGTGTGTATAAATCTCTTGTGAGATCCAGATGTGTTTGCTTTCATACATACTTAGGGTTATCAAGATCAAGATTGATGTCGAGAGCTTGGTGATCATTTCAGTTGCTGCATAAAGAGCTTAACAAAAAACACAAGAGGGAGTACTTGTGGTTACTGTAAATCCAAGAAAGAAGTAGTCCGTGGACTCGGAGCTGTCACATGGTCATGGTAGTAAGTTTTCTACTCAAGGTAGCAATAGGATATTAGTGGTCTAAGACGCTATTGTAAAATTTCAATTCTTTCATAGTAGATTTGTTTTTACCTTGAGGATAGCTAGATTAAATCCTCTCCAAATTTTTTACCAGTTTGGTTTTCCTAGGTCATCATATCAGTGTGTTCTTTATATTTCCGCTGCTTTACATGATATGATTGTTTTGTTTTAACCTAAACCTGAATAATTTACCTAAGTTAATCACTTGCCTAAATAACTAGGTTAATTTGTTTGTGTTTAAGAGGTCTAAAAATAGTACAAGTGGTATCAGAGAGGGTTAGCTCTAGTACTTAGATCCTTTGATCTAAGAGTTGATTCTTGACCCTTGCTGTCATGGAACACGATCACTCTCTTGTGATCCTACCTCACTTTGATGAGAATAACTATGCCTACTGAAAAGTAAGGATAAAAGCATTCTTGAAATATATTGATGAGTGAGTCTGGAATTCCGTTGAATACGGATGGAAGAAGCCAACTACTCTTGTAAGTGAGTGGCAAACTTCTCACAAAAAAGAAGCCACTTTTAATAGCAAAGCAATTAATGTTATTTTTAATGCTGTTTCTATGGAGGAATTCAAGAGAATCTCTAATATTGAGGTTGCTCACACTGCATGGAATGTTCTCCAAACTATGCATAAAGGCACAAAGACAGTTAAGATCAATAAGTTGTAGCAGTTAACAACTAGATTTGAAAGTATTAGGATGTTTGATGATGAAAGTTTTGATGAATTCTATGCTAAGCTTAATGATATTGTCAATTCTGCTTATAATTTGGGTGAAATCTATGATCAACTTAAAATTGTTAGGAAGATACTTAGATCTTTGACTGAGAACTTCAGACCCAAAGTGACTGCCATAACTGAAAGCAATGATGTGGACTCTGTCCTTGTTGATGAACTTGTAGGATCTCTCTAGTTCTATGAGTTAGACCTACCTAAGACAAACAAATTCAAATCAATGGCTCTTAAGTCTGTTGATGATGTTGATAGAAATAGATTTGATGATAAACTCTCTGCTATAAAGATTGCATATCTTGCCAAGAACTTTAAAAATTTTCTTACGAACAACAACAAAAGGGCAAAAGGTCAAAACAATGTTGAACGTAGAAATTTTAAGAAGAATGATTCCACTAAAGTGAACAATACTGAAAAGCTTAAAGAGAAAGTAGGTCAAACTTCTAATAATTCAACAATGTTTCGGTTGTCAAGGGTATGGTTATGTGAAATCAGAATGTCCTACATTCTTGAGATCAAAGGGTAAAGCAATGGCTTTAACCCTTAGTGATATTGAAGTTTCTGACCATGAGTCTAGTAGCGATGAGGATGGAAACTTCATTGCTTTCACAGCTACTGCTGTAGTTGATGAAAGTATTGTAGTTGATGAGAACCCTTCTAATGGGGAACTCTCTGAAAATCCTGATTTGCAAGAAGCCTATAATAAACGTTGCAAGGTAGCTGTAAAGGATGCTATGAATGTTGATTTAGGCTTATTGAAAATTGCTTCTCTTGAACTTGATAAGAAGAATTTTCTCTTGAAATTGTTTGACGCTAATGAATTGCTTGATAAGGTGAAGATTGAGAACATGTTATTGCTTGATAAAGTTAAAAATTTGAAACTTGAATTATCTGTTGCTAGAAAACAAACAAAATAGGTCTGCTAGTTCCAAACTTAAACACATGTTGAGTATTTAGAATTCTCCCTTAAACAAAATTGGTCTAGGTTTTGAAGATAGCATCTCTGTGACTAAGAATCATTCCACAAACTTTGTTTCTTCTTCTGAGCCTCCCCTGAGTGAGACTGTCAAACCAGCAAAAGTTACTCCTTTTAGGAAGATTAGGGTTGATTTTCAAAAGTCTAAACCTAAGACTCCTAACCCTCCTAAGGACAAGTTGCATGATAGACCTGCATGTCATTTTTGTGGAAAGTTTGGACATATTCGCCCAAACTGTTTCAAGCTGCAAGCTGCTAAGCGAGCAAATAAGCCAAAAGTACATGTACCTCAAGTAGAAATCCCATGGTACTTATTGGTGAATTGGTAAAGGTTTTAAATCTTTATTCCAATCTAGAAGTTGCACAGCATTCTAATATGAATAATAACTCCAATGCAAGAGTTGCATCTAAAAAGTTTTGGATGCAAAAGGCTCGATTTAATTGAGTCTTTTTGACATGGTCCTTGTGCTTCATTTCTCTATTCTTTGTGACCCTTTTTTTTTTTTTTGTTATTTTTTTTGTTTGTTTGTTTTTTTTTTTTTTTTTTTTTTGGATTTCTAGGATTTGCATTGCATAACATTCATGCATTTTACGCTAGGTTTTTTTTAATAAAAAGGAAGGAAAAATGTGTTTTGCATTACTTTTCTTGGATTTGATGTCAAGGTTGGCCATATTATCTTTACATAACATGTTTATGTACCTTGTTTAGCTTGGATGAGCTTATTTTATTGCACTTTACTCTAGTTTGAGCTTTCTAGTGCATGTTGTGTGGGAGTTGTTTATAGTTTTTGATCACATGATCTTGATCTTGAAGTTACATGTCTTTGATTGTTTGGACTTGAGCTTAATGAGAAATGCATAAATAACCATCTCATTACTGTTTACTAGTCAATCATGAATACCTTAGTCCATTTCATAAGATTTTGTGCTCGAAAAAGTGTACCACATGCACAAAAAGAACATAAGTTGTAGCCTCAGATTAAATGTTAAAATTGGTGTATACATTATCTTGGCTATTTTAATAAGTTTTGAATCAAATAAAATTGGTATGTACATTATGAGGCAAAATCAAGAAACTTATATGATTATAAGCTTTTATTATAGGAGATGTGAGAGTTATATGATGTAACTCTTTAGGTGATTGTCTCTTTCAAATTTATGTGATGAATTTTGTAGAAATTATGATTAATTACTATCTACATATCACCTCACGTGTATCTCAGGTTTTTGCTAGTTGCACACACTACACAAGTTATAATTTGCTAAACTTGGTACATTATACTGTGTGTGATCTTGTTGCGGCCATCCGAGATTAAAAGTTCCTTGATCTTAATGCAAAAAGTGTTTTAAATTTTAATATTTGAGGACAATTTGATTGAAAATCTTGTTTTTGGAAGATTTTGGTGAATTTCAAGGGTTTTTGAAAAATTCATCTCATACTTATGCATTTCATTCATAAAACAATGCGTTTTGAGGAGTTTTTGCATTAAAATGCTCTGTTTTTCAAAAAAAAAAAAAAATCCTAGATTTTCGATCGATCAAACCTGTTGCTTGACTGAACGAAATTACGATTAAAATTTTGCTTTGAATCTGCCTGGCTTGATCGATACTCGATTGATACTGGATCAATCAAATGTAATTTTGATCGATCGAACTTGTTTTTCGATCAATCAAAAATTGTTCAGAGAGTTTTTAAAAACATTAGTTTTTCATGTGTTCTTCACTATTTCAAATTCTTTTTAAAAGCTTTTTTGGCTCTCTCTCTTTGACCGATCCACCTCAACCAATTTTTTGTCATTTTCCTTCAAATTTTCTTCAAGGTTTTTGTCTTCTAGCACAGATAAGACCATTCTACCCTCTCTTTTTTAGTTTAATATCAATTTTCATGCATTTTAGGGACAATTTCGAACCTATAGGATTTTGGGATTTTTGATCTTTGAGTTTTTTTTTTCTCTAAATTGATCAATGGGTTTTTGTTGTTGGATGATATTAACATGTTCTTCATGGTTTAATTTGATCAATTTGATGAATTGGGAAAATTTTGAAATTTCTAAGGCTTAAAACTACCCGAAAGGGGATTTTATTCAGTTAAGTAAAATCTGATGAAATTGGCTTGTGTTCTTGATTAATTCTGTCATTATATACTGTTATCTAACTTTTGTAATGATAATGTGATCAATTTGTTGGGATTTGTGAAAGTGGGTTTTCAAAATTTGGGTTTTTGATATAAACTCTATGTTCAAGCCAATTTTTGTGATTTTTATAGTATAATTGAACTACTCGCACTGCATTAGAGCATGCATCATGTGTTAATACTATTCATGCATCATATAAATTGTTGTTTTCTATATTGTTTTTGCTCTAACTGTGTTTGATGCAGTCTGCCCTTGGGTTTTTTTTTTTTTCTTTGGTTCTTTTTTTTTCTATCCTTTTTGATCTTTAGAATCATGGTTAGGAAGACTAGAGCCCATAAGACATTCTCTTCTTCTTCTACTCCATCTTTTGATAGTGAGAGGTTTTTGAGTGAGAAAAACCAAGAGATGTATGAGAAGCTGAACATTCTTAGATCTGTGTGGGCTGAGAGGAAGTAATTTTAGAAGAGCTTGATGAAGAAATTAGGAGAAATTTTGAGTGTAGGGGCTGGTTGCCTTTGTTAGATATTTCTCATCTCCCTCCGGTTGCGTTGATTAGAGAGTTCTATTTGAACCTCTCTGTCCACTCCAATGATTCCAACAACCAGTATGTGGTGAGTTGGATAAGGGGTGAAGGGTATACCATTACTCCTTCAATAGTAGCCTCTGCTCTTAAGGTACCTTTGGTATGACAACCAGTCTATCTTTATAATGAGAGCCCTCCTATTGATGATGTTATGTCATATCTCATTGGTGCTTTCATTTAGTGGGGTACTGATCTTCGGATCATTTCTCATGAGTTGACCAGATTTCTTGCTATTCTATCTAGCTCATCTCTCATTTGCACACTATTCCTATCGAGAGATGTGCATTTTTGTATGCTCTTGTCATAGATGCTCCTATGAGTTTTCCTCATCTTTTTATTCGATCCTTGGTTAAGGTACATAAGAGTAGTTCTACTGCTCATGCTCTGTTTTTCCCGGTTGTTATTCATAGGATTTTGTTGCATCTAGGTTTAGATGAGTTTCCTGCTTTTGAGCCTATACATATTATAGCTCCTATAGGTGCCACCTTCCTTAGGCAGAGAGCTGCTCAGATGCGAGCTAGTTCTAAATGCCTTAGAGTTAAGTTGTCTTTGGGTGTTGCACCTCCTCCTCCTTCTTCTTCAGGTGATCCGATTGCTGATGAGTATGTTGATCCAACTGCTACTATTGCTCCTCCACCTTCTACTTCGGATGATTCTAGCATTCGTCGTATGTTGGACACTGTCATAACTGTTCAGGCGGCTCATGGTCAGCTTTTGGTGGACATGCTTCCAGAGCTTCAAGCCCTGCGTGCAGACTTGGCAAGCATTAGGCGGACACCTCCACCACCTCCTTTTGATGATGAGTAGTAATTGCCCTTTGGCAATTCGTCACAAAAAGGGGGTACACATAGGATGGAGATAGGGGGAGATTTTTTTTTTTTGAGCTTTAGGTTATATCTAGGTGCTTCACTTTGTACTTATTTTTTGGCTCATGATGTATTTATTTTGTTGTCTTTATTTCTTTATGAGTTGTATATGATAAGGGGAGACATTATTGTTTATTTCTATTTATTGTTTCACATTGTACTACATTGGCTATTGATTTATATATATGAGGTTATTCATGATATATGTCTTTTATTTTATGTTATGTGAAATTAAGAATTTATTTTGTTTTACTTGTATTTACCACACTTGCATTTATGCGTTTGTTAAGTGTTTCAAGAATATACAGGTTGATTCAGTCGTACTGCTATCTACACTTGCAACTGATAGATAGTAGTTAGGTTGAATTATTTTTTTTATTGGGCAATTTTATTGTAATGGGCTATTTTTGTAACTTTGAGCATATTGTTCTATTATGTGTTTTGTCACGAATTGCCAAATGGGGAGTTTGTTAGGCTCTAAGGATTTAGGATCTAAATGTATTAGAACTTCAATGTGTAATGTTGGCAAATCATGATCAAAACTTAGAGTCTAGAATTAGGCTGCTCAAAGTGTGTTTATGTGTAAAGTTGGAATCGAGTGTACTGCAGGATTTAGTATGTAAATTTGTAAGGCTCGATCAATAAAAAATTAGACTTTATCGATCGAAGCTTATGCAGATTGTTTTTCTGCAGATTTTTCCAACTCAACCTAAGCCCATATGACGTGTAGGGTTTTATGTTTTGCCTTAAGTATAAAAGAAAAAACCCTAGCCACGTTTTTCAGTTGTTGTTTTATGCTGTGTGTATGAATCTCTTGTGAGATCTAGAGGTGTTTGCCTTCATACATACATAAGGTTATCAAGATCCAGATTGATGTCAAGAGCTTGGTAATCGTTTCAGTTGCTGCATAAAGAGCTTAAAGAAAGACACAAGTGGGAGTACTTGTGGTTGCAGTGAATTCAAGAAAGAAGTAGTCTGTAGACTCGGAGCTGTCACGTGGTCGTGGTAGTAAGTTTTTTACTCGAGGTAGCAATATGATGTTTGTGGTCTAAGTCGCTATTGTAAAACTTCAATTCTTTCATAGTTGATTTTTTTTTTTTTTTTTTTACCTTGAGGATAGCTAGGTTAAATCCTTCTCAGGTTTTTTACATTTTCCTAGATCATCATATCAGTGTGTTCTTTATATTTTCGCTGCTTTGCATGATATGATTGTTTTGTTTTGTTTTGTTTTAACCTAGACCTGAATAATTTACCAAAGTTAATCATATGGGTAAAGAACTAGGTTAATTTGTTTGGGTTTAAGGGGTTTAAAAACTGTACAATATATATATATATATATATATATATATATATATATATAAAGAGGGTTCTCCTCTTTAGACTGAACTTTTATATGGTTCAAAAATACTCCTAAACCTTATGTTTAATAGGAAAAAAAATTGAAGACAACCAGGTAAAAATATATCTCTAACTTTAATTAAAATACCTACAAAATAGAACACTCTCCTACAAATCAATGTCTTCCAAAAAAAAAAAAAAAAAAACTTATATAAAATTTTTTTTTTTTTAAAAAAGGAGAGAAGGAAAATTAAGAAACTAAACCAACAAAAAAAAAAAAAGTTTCATTGCACGCATAAAGAGCGTGTGATAAGGTTAGTACTATTAATAACAAGATTTCTAGTTTGGTTTTCAATATTTTTTGTACTAAAATACCCTCACACAATTTCTTAAACTCTCTAAAATGCCCTTATCTTTTAGTTCAATAATTTTAAATTAAAAAACACAATCTAATTAAAAGAGTAATTTACTATTTTTAAAAGAGTTTCTAAGTTTTAGGCTTTTAAACTTCTATCAAAATACTAAAAAAACTATCTTTTTCTCACTTTTAAACATTGTTTGATCCCTAACCTAAAATTAAAAAAGAACAAAAAAAGAAAAAAGAAAAGAGCCATATGGCACACGCAAAGCATGTGTGATGAGTCTAGTACTATTAATAAGAGGATTTTTTGTTTTGTTTTCAACATTTTGCGTACTAAAATATTCTCACACAACGTCTTAAACTCTCTACAATACCCATATATTTTATTTAGATAATTTTATTTTTAAAAAAGTTCCTAAACTTTAGGCTTTCATAATTTTATCAACTCTCACATAGATAAAAATCATAAAAATTAGGACAATATCTTTATCTCACTTTTAAACACTATTTCACTAAAAAAAAAAACCTCATCACACATGCAAAGCGCATGTGATGAGGTTAGTGAGGAAATAAAATTATTCGTGACAACATAGTTCAATCCATTTGTCCATTGTAGACAAAAAATTTTATTATTTCTATTTTATGGTAAGAAGGGAGGTGATGAAAAATGATCTCTAGATATGACAAATTGACAGAAAAATTATACACCTAGTCTCAATTAGTAGGAATGAAAGCTTAGGTTTATTTAGTTCGATGATAATATCTGAGAGGAAAATAGATTGTGTAATAGCACTTGATGTTGGAAATAAAGGACAAATATTACTGGACTTTTCTTTGAAATTTATACAAAATGAATTTACCAAAAGACGTGGCAAAGATCGATAAAGCGTGGGTCAAGTCACTATCTTGAGAGAAATCATGCTGTTTACTGTTTATTCAATGTAGTTAACAAATAATTTCTGCACGTTGTCCCAGAATACAACAGCCTAGCCACCTTGTTAATTATCCTTGTGAGCTTACACTGCTCGTAGGATATAAACTCTCTATAGCACTTTCATTTCCTAGAAAATAGAGTGAAAAATAAAATATTTTTTTTTGAAGAATAAGAAATAGTAGATGGTGAGTGTTTAGAACAATAATATAATTTTTTATTTTTAAAGTCTGTAGCTACTTGTACACTCCAAACAGAGATACACGAAGAGAAAAAAATACCCCGCTCTCGTCGTACAAGCAGCGGAGTAAGGAAAGGTTCACCTAATGTGAGAGGAAAAACTCCCACTTAGAGGAGAGAACTCTCACCCTAACTATTATGATAAAAGGTTGTTAAATCATTTTTGCATATAGGAAATGAAAAACAATAGCAGCAATAACATTAATTCAGGAAACAAACTCTAGCACATTAATTCAAGAAACAAACCTCGACCCAATATTAATTCAAGAATAAAGAGTACTGCATAATTTGGAATTCTCCTTTATTCTAAAGGAGAAGGAAAATCCAAAAAGAAGCAACTAGACTACTGATTTCCTTGCGTAACAAATCTCATAATTGCCATCCAGATCATGATTGAAGAGACAAGGGCCAGCCTCTTTTACACTCCAAAAGCAATCTGGATTGCATCGATTTTGATCTACCAGAAAGTCATAAGTCAAAATGGTGGGATGCACCCCGCCAGTCCATACTGCAGTGAAATAGTGTAGAGCCCGAATAACTAGGTCGGAAATTAAATACAAAAGCGTCACCTTTAGAAAGTGCATGGACTCCAAGATCGTCGTCCTTGGATAGACAATGGAGGTTCAACCCCAAACTATTTTCCTAATCATTAGTGATTTTCATATGGACCTTACCTGGAAGAAATCCTCCTTCACACGTAGTTACCACCAAGAGAAGTAGCAATGATGCTATTGCTAATCTAATGAAACAACTCATGATGTTTTGCTGATTAATGAGATTTGTTTTTTGAATATTGGTCTGTGTCTTTTTGAGGTCTTATTTATAGGGCAACTTCTTCATTTTAGCTAGCTAGTGACATTTCTATGCTATGATTTAGGAAAATAGCATTAATTTTGGAGTAACGTTTCAAATTCATTTAGGCAAATATGGGATGCCACTTTTATTGATTTCCCTATTATGGAGTATTACATTACTTTTAAGATTTAGGGCATGTTTAGAAAATTGTAATAAACATTGTAATGTAATAGATATTCTTATATTTTAACTATTTAGTAGTTTGGTTATGTTTTAATTATAGTGGATAATCATTTCTTATTAATAGCTATCTTTCAAAATGAAGTCTTACTATTAATCCTTAAAAGGGTTTTAATAGTTAATCCTAAGAAGATGTAATAATTTATAACATTAATATATTTTCAAATAAATAATAAGTGATTTAAAAAATTCATTTATTATAGCAGATGTCTCCTAAATTAAATTCATGATAGCATCTACTATTCATTTGAAATAGAGAAGTATACTATTATGAGTAACGCTTCAGTTACAAAGTATTTTACAACATTTTTACAAATTACTGATGCGGCTAGTTTCTTATTAGATTTCATCTAGGTCTATTATTAATATCATTTTTTTCATTTACCAATAACCACTGACAACATCAGTAGTTTGTAAAAATTTTTATAAAAAAGTTTTTATCTCTAGCATTACTCTACCATTATTGTACTCTTAGAATATTATTTAATGTCAAGAGTCTTGTAGCTTAATTGACACATTTCTATGCACAATGTGCTCGGGACCTAGGATAAAAAGAGTTTGAACTGTAAAATTAGCAACATATTGTAATTCTCTCTCTCTCTCTCTCTCTCTCTCTCTCTCTCTCTCTCTCTCTCTCTCTCTCTCTCTCGCTATATATATATATATATATATAGTTTAATATTTGTGTTTGAACTTTCAAAATAATTCAACGAAAATTTTATAAAAACAATTAAACAACTTGATTTTGGGTTGTGTTTTGTTGCAATTATTCAAATGGACATGTTTGCATCCATTATAATTTAGGATTATTACATTTTCCAATAAAAAAATACCAAAGAGTGTGATGAAAAAATTATTTCACCCACAAATGCATAATACTCGTCACACCCCTAAGTTTTTTTGTGATTGGAAATTATAGTAATACAAAATTATAATGGATACAAATTATTAAATTTTACCTAAAAAATAAAAGAGCCTCTGAACACATGTATGAGCGCATGCATAGAAGCTAGTTTATGTTACTTATTTTTTATAATTTAATTGCATGGGTTTTGATAGTTGTTTCTTATTATCGGGTTGAGTACTTGGATATTGCCACAATTTATAGTCTTGGGTACTAAGAGGATTTTTAGAAGTTTGGGGTTCCATGCATTAGTGGCATGTATCTTTCATGAGTTTGGACGTGTGGATTTTTATTGTTGCCAGGTTGTGTCCTTCACTACTTAATAATCAGATTATTTCTGTTGTGGTTTTCGTTGTTGATAATCAAAATTAATTTTCACAAAGTTGTAGATTTCTTTTGAAATCTGGACATCTATAAACTCATACTGGAAATGGGATTAATGCTTAGTTGAAATAAAAAAAAATTAAATAGTATTAATTTCTTAAAACACCAAGATGACCGTTTGAGAAGTCCACCTATTCTCTAAGTTTAATACCATGCAACGTAATTTTATTTGGTGCATATATATATATATATATATAATTTTTTTTTTTTTGAACCCAAGCCCAAAAGTTTACTGAATTGGAAATTATTCCTTTTAGATTGTGAATGTTCTAATGACAAAAGTGATATATAGCTCATACAACATCTTGTGGGAATCACTCAAAAGAAACTGTAGGAAACTAACCATTATTGTAGGAAAGAGTCTCACAGTTATCATTTTTTTTTTAAATGAGAGTTATGAGTTATCAAGCTTTTTTTTTCTTTTCATAAATTCTTAAAGGTAGCCATTTAGTCCCAAAAGGTGGTCAATTAGTACACATCCATAACAAAAATTTGGAACGCTAAAAATGCTCTCACATTGTCAATTGCTTTTTAAAATTTTTTTTTAAATGGTACTTGTAGGTGCCCAGGAGTAGCTATGGATGGGCTGTGTAGCACTTGGGCCTACAACCTATTTGTTGACGTGGGCTATGGATTTCCTACCACGAGCAGCCCACCAAACCGAGTCCCTCTAACCTTCTGGTTTTGCTTCTTCTTCTTCTCTCCAGTGTACTCTCCTATTTTCTCTCTCTTTTCTCCTCCCCTTTTCATTTCCCAGCTGCTCCTATTTATACTCTCAAAGTTAGTGGGACGTTGTGATTTAGTGGATGGAGAGGTCCAATGTGAACGTGGTTAAGTGGGATTTTAGGTGGAAATGGCTTGGGAACCTGTTCCTAGTTCAGTGAATTGCTCGACAAAGTATAATCTAGCGAATTGTCGGGCATTTAATCGTGCTGCGCCAATTCTCGGGGACGCTAACTTAGATGGGCTGCCAGTGTATGGGCTGGGATATATGTGAGGTGCCGACCATCTGTCGTGCTTGAGTCATTTCTACGTTCAGGGCCCTCAGATCGTATGGGCCGAGCTGTTGGAATAAGCCTTTGAGGCTTTAATGGGCCTGGCTGCGCGGCACCGTACATTAGCCCCCATTTGATTCGTGTCCGCTTGCTGGGAAATGAATCAAGTGTCTCAATAGATCACTTATTTCTTGGGGAGTCTAAAGTGAACAGCTAATGGTCGGTTCGAGAACCCATTAATGCTCTCTCAAAAGGCGTGTTAAATCTGTCTGTTGGTTTGGCCGTAATTACTACCTGATGGTTCGTGGACCGAGGTGGGGCGCATGTGTCGATTTGGGCATGGATTCGTAGAGTTTCTCGCCTCATTACTTTACTCACATTTATTATCCCCTTCCCCCTCTTTTGCCTCTATATATAGTCCTCTCCGCAGTCAAATTTCACTTTTCGTTTTCTATACTCTAGACTCCCTCTCTGCCGAGCATAAACTTTTGCGAGTTCATCCTCCATCCCAGAACACTTCCCATTCTTTAGAGCCAAAAGTAAGTCTCCTCTGCCCTTTCTAAAATTCTTTCCATTTCAATTTCTTTTCTTTGAATCGCATATTAGGATTTTTATTCTGGGAATGGGTTTTTCTCATCTTCTTTCATCTAGAGCCTCTTTAGCCAATTTTAGGGCCACTTACAATGTCTCTGAGGATGTCGATATCGCTTATTGACACGAGGGCGATATTGACATTCAAAGGCGTCGAGGAGAAAACACAGTCTTTATCCCTTTAATGGCCATTCTAGAGGGTGGGGTTAGGTTTCCCGTTGACCACCTCATTTTAGGGACCCTTAGCTTTTACGGGCTTTGCCCCGACCAACTCCCCCCAAATTTTTATAGAGTGGTGAGTTGCGTAAGTAGGCTGAATCAGTTGTTCGGACTGCAACTGAACTCTCATGACATCAATTTTATGTACAGTCTATGCGGTAATTTAAAATCGGGTTACTACTTAAAGACTAGGGATATGAGGGTGCGTCTTATTTCATGCCTCCCGGACTCCAATAGGAACTCAGCCGGGTAGTTCATTAGAGTGAGCGGCAATTGGTTCGTCGAGGAACTCCCCTGTGCTTTCTCCCCGAGTGATGTTGGTCGGTATATGCATTTTGTTGGTCAACTTCTTAGTTTTAATTTAACCGTGCATTTACTGACAGGCCCTGATGTTTATTTTGTGCAGAAACTAAGAGATTTAAGCCGAACCTCAGAGTGGTTAATGTCCGAGACCTGAATTTTGTGCTTCGGTCAGAAATTTTTGTTCATTGGGACGGCCAACTCCGAGCATCTCACTTGATCCTCGGTGTAGAACCGATGTATTCGACTTGGCAAACGTTCAGTCAAGCGCTTTTAGTTGATAGCCCCTTACTCTCCTATATTGACGTTCGACACTCAAGTTTCCTCCCGTCCAGCCTTACCGTAGGTGAAGCATGCGAACTAGGCCCGCGATACACCTGTTCGGACGAGCTCCCGCCATTGCAAGACGACTCGGCGGAACAGGTATCCCAGAGACGCCGAGAACTTATTCACGTGCCAGTTCAAACAGAAACCCCCGTCCACCAAGAGGACCAAGCCGACCAGGAAGTCTTTGCCGAATCCATCGAACACGGTCAAGACATGGTGGCAAGAAGAACTTTATCCGTCAGTCACTTTGTGCCTGGTGCCCAGCAGAGCGTGGCCCAGCCCAGAACTCAGGTTCAGCAACAAACACCCGCACCTCCAGTTCCCCCAGGACGCACCCAGAAGAGGCAAAGGGCTGCTAAGCAAGAGCCCATCGACACTGGTGACGTGCCTGCACGGACACCTCCTCGGTCACCAACTGGAATTGAAATTAGAGAGCTAGTGGCCCAGACCGGACTGCAGGTGGCATCCTCTTCCCGTGCGGCCCCAGCCTGGTGCCCCTTCTTCATTTTAGACGGCAAGCCCCTTCCCTCGACTGCCAGTGTTCGGGTCTGGGACAAAGGTGAGGGTGACTGTGTTGCCCAAATCCTGGCGCGCGGTCTACTGCTGCCGGAGGATGTCCATGTTTTTGATGACGGCACAGACGAGTCGTTGGCCCGAAGATTACAATGGCATACTATCGCGGTAAACCCTTGCTCTTTGTTCTCATTTTATTACCTTGCATTTTGTTTTACATTGCAATGATTGCAATTGTCAAACTTTTTAGGCGGCCCAAATGACCTATATCCTCGATGGACGGCTGAAGGAGCTTGCCGAAGATGCCGGGCGAGAAAAGGTGCTGAAGGATGTGGCCAAGACCACCGCAAAGGAGAAGGCCAAAGCTGCCACAACAGCGGAGAAGAAAGCGGTGGCAAGCGAGAAGGCTAGGGCCGCGGCGGAGAGGAGGTCTTCGGAGCTTGAGGCTATGCTCGGGGATGCTGAGCTTAAACTGGGAGAAGCCAAGAGCCTCAATGCAGCGCAAGCTGAAGAATTGGCCGACATGAGGGTAGCCTTGGAGGCCAGCGAAAGCAAATGGTATAACGAAGGGTTTGCCGACACCGAGAACTCTGTGGAACCTGTCATCTAAGAGGTTCGAAGGCTCGCATTTGAAGAAGCCGGTTCGTGGCCTTGAAAGCTGTGGGGGTCCCCGAGGACTCCCCTTTGAGAGATTCACGTCAATCCCTTTCCCCGGGCCCTCTTCCTCCGTTCAGGTCCCTCCCGCCGCGAACTCTAAAGATGATACCCCGAGCATGAGAGACTTGGTACATGCGATTGATTCCCATGTGGAGTTAATCGATTTGGAAATCACGAGCAACATCCATGCCGACGATCAACCCATGGAGGGGACCCTGCCTCAGTCTTTTCTGGCCACCGAACATCCGCCTGAATCCTCCGCCCAAAGCCATACTGCCGATCAAATGTAACAAGTGCCGAACCTCTTGTCTGATGACATTATTATTTTTATTATTATTGCTTCGTTTATTATTTCATTTTAGATTATGCTTGCGTTGCCTATATCGCCGGGTTGTGGCGAGTGAACAATTTAACTTTTAATATTTTCTTTCTAATAGGAAATTTTTGCCTACGTCGCCGGGTTGTGGTGACGAAACAGTTGTTGCTTTTAATGTTTTTCCTTTTTGAATAAATTGTTTGCCGAACGGATTGTTTACCGGTCACTGAATGCTTGTTTAAGCTAGCCCTGCACATGTTTAAACATCACGCACACACTAGCGTCTGTTTATACATCGTGTTCATAGATATTCGTGAATACGCGTATATGCGCCCGGGTAAACTGAGGTAGTATGTTTAGCTACCCATATGATAGAGCCATGATCGGGGCTTTTGTTCTTATTGTAACGGATTAAGGATTTGCTTGCTTGGTGATGAAGATCGAACCGAGAGTGATGCTTACGTTTTTGGGGCAAATCATTAGATTTTCACCTGCTCGGTTGTAGAGGTCGAATTGAGTGTCAGGCCTCTGTCCTTAGTGAGAATATTAGGTTTCCACCTGCTTGGTGATAGGGATCGAACCGAGTGTCAGGCTTCTGTCCTTAGTGAAAATATTAGGTTTCCCCCTACTCGGTAATAGGGATCGAATCGAGTGTCAGGCTTCTGTCCTTAGTGAAAATATTAGGTTTCCACCTGCTCGGTGATAGGGATCGAATCGAGTGTCAGGCTTTTGTCCTTAGTGAAAATATTAGGTTTCCCCCTGCTAGGTGATAGGGATTGAACCGAGTGTCAGGCTTCTGTCCTTAGGTTGGCGAACAAGTGTAACCCTTTTCAAACCAAACAACATACTTTACCCAGTGTCATATTCATTGTCGGCAACTACTCATGAATTATCAGTGATTAAACTTTTTTAGGTTGTACACGTTCCACGACCGAGGTAGTGGTCTTGCATCTAAGTCCTCCAGGTAGTAAGCTCCAGTCTCGGCAATGGCAGTGACCTTGTAAGGTCCTTCCCATGTTGGTGCCAGCTTCCCGGCGTTGCTGTTCCGCATACTTCCCACCACTTTTCGTAGCACTAAATCCCCGGAAGCGAACTCTCTTAGTTGTACACCACGGTTGTACCGCCGGGCAATCTTCTGTTGATATTTGGCTAGCCGTACCGTCGCTGCTTCTCGGTATTCTTCCACTGAATCCAACATTGTACCATTAAGTCGTCGTTCCGTCGAGGTTCATAGCTCGCCACTCGGGCACTACACATGCTAATCTCGGTGGGTATCACAACTTCAGCACCATATGTGAGTGAAAAAAGGGTTTCCCCCGTAGACCTTCTAGGAGTTGTTCGGTAAGCCCATAAAACGTTATGAAGTTCCTCGGCCCAGCGACCTTTCGTGCCATCCAGCCTCTTTTTTAATCCGTTCAAAATTGATTTGTTAACGGCCTCCGCTTGTCCATTGCTCTGGGGGTAAGCCGGGGTGGAGTATCTGTTCTTGACGCCTAGGTTACCGCAGAACTCGCGGAATGCCCTACTATCGAATTGCGTCCCATTGTCAGATATGAGGGTGTCCGGCACACCGAACCGGGTGAATATATTTTTCCAGACAAACTTCTTAACGTCGACGTCCCATATGTTGGCTAGCGCTTCCGCCTCAACCCACTTAGTAAAATAGTCGACAGCTACTAGCACAAACCTCCAATTACCGGTTGCCCGAGGAAAGGATCTGAGTATGTCCAGCCCCCACTGTGCGAAGGGCCAGGGACTAGTGACCGGGTTTAAGTGTCCAGTCAGCTGGTGGATTAGGGTGGCGTGTTTTTAACACTGCTCACATCTTCGTACATACTCGGCAGCCTTCCTCTACATCTGTGGCCACTAGAACCCTTGTGTCATGGCCCTGTGGGTTAAGGAGCGCCCCCCCACATGACTGCCGCACACCCCACTATGTAGCTCGGCTAGGAGTAAATTAACCCTTTCAGGGCGTAAGCATAAAAGATACGGCCCGCCGAACGATCTTTGATAGAGCTTTCGATCTGTAGATAACCAGTATCGCGGGGCGACTCGGCGAATTTTTCCTGCTTCCTTCTCGTCGTCTGGTACCCAGTCCTCGGCCAAATAATCAATGATTGGATCCATCCAACAAGGTTCACCTGTCTTGATTGCCGCTACACCTAGACCATTCGTGGTGCTAACGCTTGGTTCTGCTACGACTTCCACCCTAATCAACCGAGGTACATCCTCTACTACTGATGACGCTAATGCCACTAGTGAATCCGCGTGCCTGTTTTGTCCCCGTGGTACTTGTGTCAGACTCGCCATGCTGAACCTGCTCATGGCTTACTTTACTAATTGTAATTATGCCTTCATCCGAAAATCCAGAGCCTCGAAGCTTCCGTGCACCTATCCCACTACTAACTGTGAGTCTGAATAAACTTCAATATCTTGAGCACCTATCTCCAAGGCCACCCTAAGTCTGGCAAGTAGGGCCTCGTATTCCGCCTCGTTGTTGGAAGCTCTAAATCCCAACCTGAGGGAATGTTCCAGCCGAATCCCTTCAGGGGTGATGATGACGATCCCGGCGCCTGCCCCCAGTGCGTGAGAAGTGCCGTCCACATATACCTTCCACGGGCGAAGCCCCACTTGACATACTGCCTGTCCGGGTTTAGGAGAGAATTCTGCGATGAAATCAGCAAGAACCTGTCCTTTGATCGCGCTCCTTGGCCGGTACCTTATATCGAAGGATCCCAGCCGAGTCCCCCATTTGGCAATCCGGCCAGTGAAATTTGATCTTTTTAACAACGACTGCAGCGGGTACTCGGTCAGGACATAAACGGTATGAACCTGAAAATAGTGGGGCAATCTCCTCGTGGCGTGCACTAACACCAAGACCAACTTCTCCAATAGCAAGTACCTTGTTTCCGCGTCAACCAGAGTTTTACTAATATAATATATCGGCTGCTGAACCCCGTGATCTCTTAATAGCACAGCGCTCACGGCATGATCTGATACGGACAAATACATGTACAGGTCTTCGCCGGCCTCCAGCGCCGTCAACAACGGAGCCTTCGTCACATACTCCTTCAAATCTTGAAAAGCCCTCTCACATTTTAAGTCCCAATGAAATCCTTTCCATTTCTTCAAGAACTGGTAGAACGGCCGGCAACGGTCAGCAAACTTAGAGATGAACCTATTAAGGGCTGCCAACATTCCAGTCAATATCTGAACTTCTTTTGGATTGCCCGGTGGTTTGAGACGCCGGACTGCTTCAATCTGATCGGGATCGACTTCTATGCCACGACTGGTAATCAAGTAACCCAAGAACTTACCGGCCCATACCCCAAAGGTGCATTTATTCGCATTCAAACGCAGCCGATGCCGTCGCAATATCTGGAACACATGCCGGAGATCTTCTGCGTGCCATACATCTTGTTTGCTTTTCACCACCATGTCGTCGATATATACTTCAACCGTGCACCCGATCTCTTCTCGGAACATTTTCGTCATCATCTTTTGATATGTTGCCCTTGCGTTCTTCAGCCCGAAGGGCATCACAGTGTAATGATAGTTTGCATCAGGTGTGATGAATGCCGTCTTCTCTTGGTCCTCGGTAGCTAGGGCTATTTGATGATAACCCTGGAAAGCATCAAGGAAACTCATTCTCGGATGACCAAAAGTGGGGTCCACTAACTGGTCTATTTTTGGCACGGGGAACGGGTCCTTTGGGCATGCACGGTTCAAGTCGGTGAAGTCCACGCAAACCCTCCACTTACCATTCTTCTTTCTGACCACCACGGTATTCGCCAACCATTATGGGAAGAAAATTTCCCGTATTGCCCTAGCCTCCTTCAACCTCACTACCTCCTGCTGTACGGCTTCAACATGTTCCTTCGCCGACCTTCTGGGCCTTTGTTTCTTCGGTGGAAATGACGTATCCACGTTAAGCCGATGAACGATGAACTTGGGATCAACCCCGGGGACCTCGTACGGATCCCAAGCGAACACGTCTATGTTTTGGACGAGAAAAAGCAACGTTTCCACCTTGTCCTTAGCATCCAGGCTTGCTCCTATTTGAAAGTACCTCTCGCTATCGAGCAATATCTTCACCCTAATGATGTCCTCGGCACAGGTAGCCCCCGACCCTTCTCGGGGTTTCTGTGATTGCTATAGATCTCCCACACGGGCCCCGCCAGGCTCGTTATGGTCGCACTTCTGTTCAACCGCAGCAACTAAGCACTGCCGGGTAGCTTGCTGATTGCCTCTGACCACAGCGACACCGTGCTCAGTTCGGAATTTGATCTTTACATGCAAGGTGGATGGGACCGACCCCATGGCATGGATCCACGACCTTCCCAAAGTAGCCGTATAGGGTGAGAATGATGCTACAACCACAAAGGTCACTGTTACCTCCTTTCCTTCCATGTTCACGGGAAGTGATATCTGTCCCTCGGGAATAGCCACCTGGCCGTCGAACCCTATCAGTGGTGTGTCGTATCTGGAGAGGTGCTCCTTCTTCAGTCCCAGCCCCTTGAACAAATCCGGGTACATTACGTCGGCCCCGCTCCCCTAGTCTATCATTACCCTCTTTACTATGAAACCGTTTATTCGGGCAGTCACCACCAGTGCATCATCGTGCGACTGAATAGTCCCTTTCAAGTCCTCGTCGTTAAAAACAATAGGGTCTCATGCTGTTTTTGACTTCTTTTGTGCTGGTTGCTCGGTGGGACAATCCCCTATAGACGTTATGGTCAACACACTTCCTTTCTCGGCCGCTGCCGTCGCCTTTGGGACGGCGTGGATTACTTCAATTACCCCTAACGGGGGTCGTAGGGGGTTGCCTCTTTGTCGTTGACCCTGCCCGATTCCACCATCTCCCGGGTCTACCACGAATTCCTTCAGGTGCCCGGCCCTCACTAACTATCCTAGGTGATCCTTAAGCATTCTGCATTGCTCGGTAGTGTGTCCCCTTTCTTTGTGATAAGTGCAAAACAAGTTCTGATTTCTCCGCGACGGGTCACCCCCCATTTTTCTCGGCCACCGGAAGTATGGCTCGTTCTTGATCCATAATCCTATGCACCGGCTCCCTGAACGTTACGTTCACTTCTCCCATTCGCATCTCCAGCCCTTGGATTCTCAAATCCTTCCAAGGCCTCGGCTGAAAACTGCTTTGCCGAGGTCTATTGGTCACCGTGGCTTTTCCCTTATTTTGCAACCGGTCATCCTCCAGACGTTTGTACTCTTCAATATGCCTCATGAGTTGCCTCATATCCTCAGGAGGTTTCTTCGTCAGCAATTCCTGTAACTCGGAATCTTAGGGGAGTCCCATCCGAAAAGTACTTGCCGCAATTTTATCATTTCCACCGCCGATCTCATTATAAAGCTCCCAATACCGACTGGCATAGATCCGAAGGGTTTTCCCCGTCTTCATCTTCATAGACAGTAACGCGTTTACTGGTTGCGGCACTTGGCTACACATCACGAACCGAACGCCAAATTCCTGGATCAACTCGGCGAAACTGTGAATAGAACCCTTTCGCAGCCCATTAAACCATCTCAGAGCGGTGGGCCCAAGGCTCGAAGGGAATACCTTACACATCAATGCATTGTTATGAGTGTGTAGGGACATCATCTGTATGTAATGGCTGACGTGCTCTACTGGATCTGTCTTCCCATCGTAGAAATCAAAAGTAGGGCGCGTAAACCTACTCGGCATTTGAGCCCGCTCGATGTCAGTTGAGAATGGCGACCGCGCAGCACTCCATAAGGCGTGACTCATCGCGTCCATAGTAGCATTTCTGGGCCTCTGCTCGGGGGAATCTAAGCCCCGATCCGTATACTCCCGCGAGCGTGACCGTTTTCGATGTGGACGAGACTCTCAGGAATGTGAGCGGGCTTGGCGTTGATGGGTGCCCGACTGGCGGGAGCCCTCACGACGGCCACCACCAAATTCCCTTTCCTGGTAACCTTGGTTCCTCCTGCGCCATGGCTTCCAACTCTAACTCCCTTACCAGTCTCCTCAGCCGCTCTAGTTCCTCGTCCCTCTCATCGAACTGCCAGTGACCTGATGCTCCCGACCTTGTCCTGTGGGTTTGGTGAGACCCTTCTCCGAGGCCGGACTGTTCCTCTTCCTGCCTTCGACCTCCATCCTCACGCTGCTTATGCCTTTGCTCATGCCAAGTTGATCCCATTGAATCGCTCTCAGCATGACCTGAACGTCTTTCAGACATCTTTCCTGAATGTGGGTCTCGGCTGGGCTACCACTTTGTAGGAGATCCCCACAGACGGCGCTAATTGTAGGTGCCTAGGAGTAGCTATGGATGGGCTGTGTAGCACTTGGGCCTACAACCTATTTGTTGAGAGAGAGGAATTAATTGAAAACTTAGTGTTACACAAATTGATAAATATAGGCAAAGGTAGGAAATTTACAAAAAATGGTCTTTAATAACCATTTGATAGATTGACCACCACTTTATGTGAGCCTTGAATCATACAATAATTAATGTAAAGTCTCTCACGGAATTCATCCAATGTTTCTGCTATGCAATCTAACACAATTGTTGATATGTCACCCTAAAAAAAAGACAAAAAATAAAGAATAAGGCTTAAATATAAGAAAAACAAAAAAAAAAAATCAAGAAGAAAAAGAATAGGATGAAGAGAGAGCACCATTTAGAACACGTTCAAATACTATAAAATTCATAAACACAATTCCAATCACAAACATTAAATAACCACACAATTTAGAGGCTAGAGGCTAGTAAAAATACAAGGCTAGTAACACATAATTTGCTGTTTGTTGAAATTTATTAGTAAAAAATTTCGAACTTGATAACCACAAAAAAAGAGACAAAAACATACCTCCATCAATTCAAACCATATGAAACAATTGGAGAGAGAATGTGGGAGGCACATACCTCCATTGGTTAAAACCACATGTGAGTGATAGGAAAAATAATGGAATCAATCAAACGGACCAAATAAAAACAAAAAAAAAATAAAAGAAAAAAAAATAATAACATGGAAAGGACAATGATAACAAAGTAAGGAAACCAAATATAAACCAAATACAGGATACAAGATACAAGAAATCAAATACTGAAGGGCAACTCATAAAAAAAGAAAAGAAAAAGAAAATGTAATTTGTTGTAGGTTCCCTCCTTGTAGCAAAGAAAAGCAAACATATAGCTAGGTTCTAAATATTTAGGAATAAGTGTTTAGGTTCTAATTTTATGTAAGTTGGCAAACCGATAACAAAAACATGTCTAGTTTAAGTGTTAGACATTGCTTATGGTAGTTCAAGTCAAGATTCAAGAACAGTCAAGCTACAGAAAGAAGAGTTCAGAATTTGTCAAGCTCGACTGATCGAAAGTCGTATTCTGCAAAATTTAAATTAGGCCCAAATCCCGCAAAAACGTTTAGCGTTTGTGTCCAACACTACTAAGTATAAAAGGAAAACCCTAAATACATTTTAGAAGTTCTTGAAAGTCTTATGAGTTATTCCTGTGAGATTTTTGAGGTTTCTGTAGCATTCTAACTCAATAAGCTTCTATCGGAAAGAAGATTTATATTCAAGAACTGGTAGAGGTATGTTGCTACATACAAGATCAACTGCTGTTGGTGATTTAAACCTTTGAGCGGGACTTCAAAGTCACAAACGTAGGTCTTTGTGTTCAGCAAATTCAGATAGATAGTCCATGGATTTAGAGCTGCATGTGGACATATGAGTAAGTACTACAAGAGGTAACTTTAGATTTAGGTAAATTTATTATAAAACCTCCATTCTATCATAGTGAATTTGTTGCCTTGAGGATAGTTAAGTTAAATTATCTCTAGGTTTTCTACCTTGAAATTGTCAGTTTTATTGGTTTTCTTAGGTCATCATTTCACTGTCTTCTTTATTTTTCCACACTATGTGATATGATTTTTCATGTTTAACCTAGATCTAAAAATCAACCAAAGTAACTGTTAGGTTTTAAGGATTTAGGATTTAAATGTTTTAGAACTTCAATATGTAATATTAGCAAACCATGATTAAAACATTTGGGCTAGATTTAGGCTGCTTAAAGTATGTTTATGTGTAAAATTGGAATCGAGTAATTGCAGGAAATTACTGTTCAATTTCTACAAGGCTCGATCGATTGAAAATTAGACTCGATCAATCGAAACTTGTGCAGAATGTTTTTTTGCAAATTTTTCCAACTCAGCCCAAGCCCATATGACGTGTAGGGTTTTATGTTTTGTCTTAAGTATAAAAAGAAAAACCCTAGCCACATTTTAGATGTCGGTTTTATGCTGTGTGTGTGAATCTCTTGTGAGATCTAAAGTTGTTTGCCTTCATACACACTTAGAGTTATCAAGATCAAGATTGATGTCGAGAGCTTAGTAATCGTTTCAGTTGCTGCATAAAGAGCTTAAAGAAAACACAAGTGGGAGTACTTGTGGTTGCTGTGAATCCAAGAAAGAAGTAGTCCATGGACTCAGAGCTGTCACATGGTCGTGGTAGTAAGTTTTCTACTCGAGGTAGCAATAGAATGTTGGTGGTCTAAGTCGCTATTGTAAAACTTTAATTCTTTCATAGTAAATTTGTTTTACCTTAAGGATAGCTAGGTTAAATCCTCTTCAAATTTTTTACCGGTTTGGTTTTTCTGGGATATCATATCGTTGTATTCTTTATTTTCCGTATTGTTTATATGATATGATTTACTTGTGTTAACCTAGCTCTGAATAATTTATCTAAATAATCACTTGGCTAAATAATTAGGTTAAACAACTTGTATTTTAAGGGGTCTAAAAACATACAGTAACTACTTGGTTAATTAATTAGGTTAAATTATCTGATTTACAGGGGTTTAAACAAACAAATGCCTACCAAATTCAACAAAGTAACAAAAGCTTTTTGAAATAATGAAGAAAATGTAGAGCAAATTACAAAATTTAACAGAAACCAATTGCGAAAATCTCATCAATAGACAGGCTGTAGTGGTTGTGATTAAAAAGTATTAGAAGGTTATTGATTTTCTTTGTCTATTGCACGAAGAAGAGGCATGACGTTTTTGCTGTCAAAAATCCTATTTAAATTAGGATTTTTGTTTGTGATACGTTCACCTATTTGGGAAGGGAAGTTTGTGAGATGTGGGGAAGAGGTTTTGTTTGTAGTGGGAAGTTTGTGAGATGTGGTAGTTTGACTTGTGATACGTGGGATGGGAGATGTGGGAAGTTGTAACTTGTGAGACGTGGGGTGGTAGGTTTTCTTGCTTTTCAGAGGGAATTTTGTATCTGTCTAGGACATAGAAAGATTTATCTGATAGATTTATTTGTTGGTTTTTAAATTTTATCAATTTAAAAAATAATATATTTTCCCGATTTATGGTTTTATCCTCATTTTTTATGTTTTAGGAATAAGAATAGGTTAATTAAATTAGAGGTAAATTTAAAAGTAAAAAAGACAATAACTAACTTTTTGAATCCTCTTAATATATACTAGCCTCTGAGCACGCACTCACGTGCATGCTCAGAGGCTCTTCTATTTTTTGGGTAAAGATTAATTTAGAGCATTTATTATACTTTGGGATTACTACATTTTCTAATTACAAAAAACCTAGGGGTGTGATGGTAAAATTATTTTACCCACAAATGCTTAACACTCATCACACCTCTAGGTATAGAAGAGCCTCACGCGCGTGCTCAGAGGCTAGTTTCTTATTAATCGTATGAGATCTGATTCCATAAAGATAAACAACACTATTTTAAAGCACTAACAATTATAGCTTTCATTCCTATTAGGGAAAAAATGATATAAAAGTCACTAACCTCTATTTTCAAGGGATAAATTTTTAATAAGGTCAATACGTGAATAAGGAAAAATGGTAAATATAATATTTTTTTTCGTAACAATAGAAGAAGTTGTTTTATATATGGGACTACAATTTTTCTTAAAAAGTTTAAAACTTTGTTAAGTGGCTTTACTTGTGAATTCATGACAAATTGCACCATTTCATCTTAATATCACAAATTGCCCTCAAAAACCCATGCAATGCTTTACCTACATGACACAACTCACATTTGCTTCGGGTCAAACTCAAGATGGAATTGATGAAACCTAACTAATATTGATTTTTGCCAATGCAATCAGTACGGTATATAAGCATAACTGATATTGTGAAATTAAGACAAACTTAACATTAGAATCAATACAAAGTAATTGTAATCAGTACGGTATATAAGCATAACTGATATTGTCAAACACTCTAATGCAAACCCATATCCAAAGAGTAAAATAAAATGATTAAACAAAAAGGCAAAGCAGAGTAAGAGGAGCAAAATCCAACACACCGTATTGTCTCCCACTAAGTGAAAAAGTTCCAACTTCTGTTTTTGCGGCCTGCCGAACGGAGAGAATGTGACCAATACCAGGAAGTTGAAAACACCATGATTGGAAATGGAAATGGAAAAAAAGGTGGTGGTGGAGACGTTGAGAATGTAGAGTAGGGAATTGAGTAAGGAACGTGAAAGGTTATAATGCTAGTTTTAAGAGAGAGAAAGAGAGAGAGAGAGAGTTTGTGTTTGAAAAAGTGGTTAGTGGGAGAGTGATCCTATTTTGTAGGCAATGTTTTAGTGGGAGTTAAAAGACGTAATTTACCAAATTATCCTTAAGTTTGTCTCTACTTAAACCTAGGGAAATAGGGGTATTTTGGAAAAAAAAAAAAACCGGTCCAAACAGGTGCAGCCCCTTAAATAATAGTATTACTAGCCTCTGAGCACGCGCGTGAGGCTCTTCTATTTTTTGGGTAAGGGTTAATTTAGTGCATTTATTATATTTTGGGATTATTATATTTTCCAATCACAAAAAAAATCTAGAGGTGTGATGAATAAATTATTTCATTCAAAACGCAAAATACTCATCACACCCCTAGATTTTTTTTGCAGAACACTCATCACACCCCTAGGTTTTTTTTTGTGATTGGAAAATGTAATAATCCCAAAATATAATAAATGCACTAAATTAACCCTTACCCAAAAAATAGAAGAGCCTGCGTGAGCGCGTACTTAGAGGCTAGTATTTTGTAATTATTATCCATTTTTACCAATTTTGTTTATGTAGTAATCAACGTGTTATTAATTGGAAAATGATGCTATAATTTAGTATTAACCTATAGGGGGAGGAAAAAAAGATCCATCGAATAAATCTTATAAATAGTCATATAATGAAAATGCATAATTTGGGTAAATTTTAATAATTTCAATTAATTATAATTTGGAATTTTTACATTTTCCAATCACAAAATACGTAAGGGTGTGATGAACAAAATTATTTCTTCTAAGTCATCAATTTTCTAATGACGATTTATGTGCAATGGAATAAGCTGTCAAATGCTTGATTTAAAACATTCAAAGATTCAAACCAAAGAAAGCAGAAAGGGGTGAAATAGAAATTTTCCTATGGTGAGTATTATGCATTTGTGGGTGAAATAATTTTTTCAAACTACCCTAGATTTTTTTTTTTTTTTTTTTTGTGATTGAAAAATATAATAATCTCAAATTATAATTGATGAAATTATTAAATTTTATCCAAAAAATAGAAGAGCCTCTGAGTACGCGGTCTTCTTTGCTATTGGATTTTATTTGTAAATTATTGTATCATACTCATGGTCTTCACACATTTCAATTTACAATGAGAGTGAAGAAATTTGACACAACATAATGACATAAAAGTCTCAAATCCATTAATCGATCTAAGCTTCATAGTGAAGTCTGAAGGGCACCAATAAAATCAAAATTGCTCTAAAAAATAAATCAATAATCACGTCATTTCAAATAACATATAATGGCAGCATAATTGGCAATTCATATATCAAAATTAGATTAAAAGAAGAAAGATGTACTAAGGATGCCTTTTTTTAGGCTTGAAATTTCTTAAGATTAAAAAAAAAAAAAAAAAAAAGCCTTTAGAAAGGATTCTTCTATCTTGAAACCGTAGAAGAAAGTTTTTAAAGTACAAAATTTCCCATAAACATATTCCAGGCCTGAATTACTGTCCATGGTTCCAATATGAATGGGTTTTCTAATTTTTTTTTCTCTTTCTTTAATAACAATATTAAAAATCATGTAAATTATGAAGTGCCACTATGTTTTCAGCTCTCTAGGCTGAAATCTAGGAAAGAATCGAAAGCTAGGGCCAATGGCATCAAAATGTGAAGTGCGATGGTCAGTGGAGGCAACATTGCTGCCTGTATATAAGACTCCAGTCATGAAAATAGGTAGCTCCCTCAGGCCTCAGCTAGGACAATATGAATAATGTCTCCTTTGTCATTGTTACTTACAAAAGAACTCCTTTGCTGGTTCAAGTATTTTCAATATGAATAATGTCTCCTTTGTATGTGTGTGTAGATCTCACAGTTTTCTGTAAAACATTTGCGATATCTATAGATTGATTTTATCATCATTAATTCCATTTTAACAATGAGGTGTTTATCTAAGGTCCAAACTGGGTATAAATTTATACCCATTATCTTTCTTACAAACTGTAGTTCTTCAGTCTTTTTTTTTTTTTTTTTTAATCCTTATGCCGCCTTATGTAGTAATTGAATTATATTTTTCACTTACAGCTAAAGTAAGGGAGACATGGTGAGGTTTTATGACCAATATTGACGTAGACGATTGCTGCTTTGTCCATTTGCAAAGCAATTCTGCAGAGGGGAAGATTATTTGCTATCTCCAGTGTGTGTTTCTAGAACTTACTTAGCTTTCCATAATTTGCTATCATCAAACAGACCTGATTTTTTTAAGGAATGTAAATCGTGAGTATTCCAACTATAATTTAAAGAAGAAATCGTAACTATAAGTTTTGCCACTTCAAAACAAATTGCAGCAAATGGAGGAACACCCAGATAATAATTAACATTTGCACACGTGAAAAGAGAAGAAGAGGTCTGCCAAGGTCATCATTAAGGACAAATAAGTAAAAAAAAAAAAAAATCAAGATTTACATCCTCAACGAAAATCAATGCGAAAATCCAAGAAAAAATTCCATCAAAGAAAAACCCTATATTACAAACTCAATGAAAAAAATAAAAACAAACAAACAAACAAACAAATGGCACACTAAATCAGCATTCATAAAATCCCAGTAAAAATATCTTACCTTTTAGATGGGTAATCCATGATTTTATGGTTTGGACTTCGAAAACTTGAATCCCATAACAGGTTCCATACTGCAACCATCAGTTAACTTTTGTGGGGAGAAGTTTGAAGCGTGCAGTTTTGCAATCGAGAGAAATGAACGTGTAAGGAAAGGAACAAAAAAAGAGGTGGAAAAGAAAAATTGAAAAACTGAAGGGAGGCCGGGTCTGTAGTGCGAAGTAATGAAAACGTGTATTAGGAAGTTGAGTGACATTAATGTACTAAATTGACCCCATTATTTTAAAAGTGGTAAGTTTGATGCAAGGGGGGTATTTTTGAACCAACAAAAATCCAATCCAAACAGGAGCTTAAACATGTATTTTTACTTGACTATCCTATAATTTTGTTTCTACTTAAACTTAGGAGTATTGGGGGTATTTATGACCAAAAAAAATCCGGTCCAAACAGGTGCAGCCCCTTAAATAGTAGTATAAATACTAGCCTCTGAGCACGCGCTCATGTGTGTGCTCAGAGGCTCTTTCTATTTTTTGGGTAAAAATTAATAATTTGCATCAATTATAATTTGGGATTGCTACATTTTCCAATCACAAAAAAAATCTAGGAATGTGATGAGTATTATGTGTGGTGAATAATTCTTCATCACACCCCTAGGTTTTTTTTTTTTTTTTTTTTTTTTGTGATTGGAAAATATAGCAATCCCAAATTATAATAGATACAAATTATTAATTTTTACCCAAAAAATAGAAAGAGCTTCTGAGCACGCGCGTGAGCTTGTGCTTAGAGGCTAATTTGTTTTTAAATGCAAATACTTTACAGTTTTCACAAATGCATAATATTATTCACTACACATAATACTCATCACACTCCTAGGTTTTTTTTTTTTTTTTTTTTTTTTTTTTTTTTTTTTTGTGATTGAAAAATATAGCAATCCCAAATTATAATAGATCAAAATTATTAATTTTTACCTAAAAAATAGAAAGAGCCTCTGACGCGCATGCTCAGAGGCTAGTTTGTTTTTAAATGCAAATACTTTATAGTTTTCACAAATGCATAATATTATTGGATAAATGCATAAAAGTCAATATATCCTTAGAGCAACGCAAAGCACATGCAATAAGTTTTGAGCCTTAGATGTTTCTGTTGGATACACCAAAATATACCAATGCTTGGATTTGTTTTTCCCAATGATATACTTTTATTTGTAAACAATGTAGAAGTGAATAATATGGACATAATTTGTCAGTAAAGAATATTAAGTTTAAAAGATCAAGATTTATATTTTTTACCAAAAAAATGGATCAAGATTTAGAGGGATAACTCCAAAGTCCAAATGTCTCATCTACAATAAATCCCAAAACGCAATCAATTAAGGACTACTATTTTTCTTATAAGAGGATTACTAAAGTGACTTAAAAGTGAATTTTTTTAAAACTTTTAATAGAGATGAGCTATCAATTCATGTAAAGCCACCTTAAAGTATTCTTTTAAAACAAATTTATGTTAACTTGAACTAAATTTTGTACATAAGTCAATGCAATGTGAAGTATGACTCAATACAAAACTAAAAGAATAGATCTAAATTGATGGTGTAAATAAATAATCCAAAGACAAACTTAAATAGAAATGGAGAAACTTGAAATGATACGAAGTAACTCAAAAGGTGAATAACAACATAAAAAGATTAGGGGCATTAAGCAAATGAATGCCCAATTTCCCCCCAATTATAGCTGATTATCATCCATGCCATGGTCATATTCTTCTTATTAGGGCTATCTCATCAAGGCCATTTTTTTTTGTGTTAAAGGAAAGGCTCACAGTTATAATTTTTTTTTTAATTAAAAATTTTAGTTTTTTAATCCTAAAATTTAGCCACTTACTACACATCCATAACAATAGTTAAAAAGAGCTTAAACTTAAAATTTATCAACTACCTTTAAAACCGAGGAAAGGTACGTAACATTTTTGATACAGTAGTAAATTAATACTTATAAAAAAAATGTAAATTGAATTTCACATAGAATTATACAAATGATAAATGTAGTTTCTGTTACAAAAGAAATTTTTTTACAAAAATTTCTTAGATAACAACCACTTCATTCATGCGAGGTTGAATCATACAATAATTCTTATAAACTCTCTCACCGGAACTTATTTAATATTCTATTCCAATGCCTCCTCAATGCTAATGTTCCATTCAAATGCCTCCTTAATGAAATTCAATAAATTTGTGCATATATACGTCAACCTAAGCAAAAAAAAAAAAAAAAAAAAAAAAAAAAAAAAAAAAAAAAAAAAAAAAAAAAAAAAACTTTAAACCAAGTATTAAAAAAAAAAAGGAAACTTTAATCAACAAACTATAAATTTACTATAAATTCACTCTTTTTGTATCAACTTAATGCGCGTGTCATTAATGTGCATTTAAGTATTTAATGACATTTGAGTATTCCATATATTGGGTATGCGATTTAAAACTGAAAAAACAACTCAAAGGCAAAACAAATACAATGTGTCTATAATTCATTTTGATTTAGCTTTTTGGAAGAATTTACCAGAGAAAGTAGTAATGGTCTTGGTCAAAACTCATCCACCATCAATGATTCTGAGATACTTTATTGGAGTTTTTGTTTGATTAGGAAACCAAGTAGCAGTGTAATCCCTAAAAAAAAAAAAAACATAAATTCCTAAAAAAAAAAAAATCCATAAAAAAAAAAAAACTAAACCCAGTAGCGTAAATACCTTTTATTTTATCTCTCCTCCTTTTGGTTTTTCTCTCCCCATTTCTTCATGCCTGTCAAAAAAAGATTAGATTTAGGAAAGGATAATAGTTGTCTTACTCTACCATGAAAGAGTCAAATGACTATCATCCTATCTCATACTAATATTTTTCCTGTACACTACCCACATTAAAGAGTTCAAATAAAACACAAACAAATAATACCATAAATTTTTGTGTGGAAGTTAAATTTTTTTTTTTTTATTGAAATGGATTTAATATTGTTTACATCCGTGGCTAACACAACAACAAAATACAATGAACATTCATAGCAGTGCATTAATCCTGAATTCGGCAAATTGATGAGAGATTCTAGAAATAATTACTCTAAAAAAATGTATGGAGTGAAGGCATAATGTGATTAGGACCATTAGACACCCTTGAATAATAACAACAACAAAAATGTTCCAAATTATAATTACTGCAAATTGAAAGGTGTATTGATACCCTTAATAACGCTTCTAGCAAACAAAGTATCATAATCTCCTAAACACACAGCCACAATCTATCCAGTAAACTAAAAATAGAGGATGACGATGATGATAATCCAATGAAATTAGTGAGAAAGTGTCCAAAACCAAAAACTTGTCCCCGACCTTCCTATTGAGGACCAACAATGACCAAAACACCACATTGGAGCCATGATTAGAGCCTTTGCCCATTTTAGATTCAGAGGCCTACCATTTTGACATCAAAACATGTATCAAATTATAAATAGGATTTGAAAAAACAGTGAAGACTTAACAAAGTGAGAGTGAAAGATGGTGGAAGATGATTGGGTGGATGACGGAAGAAGAAACTGAAGGAGAAGGATAATATTATGGTGGATGTGAGAACGTGATTTTTTTTATTTTTTTATTTTGAGACCAAACGTGGTTTTAATAGGTGTAGCAATCCAACTTTTACAACTATTTCAGTTTTTTTTTTTTTTTTTTGAAATGTAGGGCTATAAACGAACCAAGCTATTGATGAACAACTTGAGCTTGACTTGATAAAAAGCTTGTTCATGTTCGTTTGTTTACAAATAAGCCAAGCTTGAGCCTTAGTTTTAGGCTTGTTTGATAAACAAGCCGAGCTCAAGCAAAAAAAATTGTTCATGATCAAGCTTGTGAACAATAGGGCTTGATGCAAAACATGCTGAGCTTAGGCTCATTTATAGCTGATATATGTTTACTAAATAAACTCATTATTATGACATTACACATATGCTTTGGAATATTAATTTATCTCTTGTTTATTCATATATGTTTTGGAATGTCAATTTATTTAGATTTGTGAAGATTAATGTGGATGTAAAAATTGTATTTTGAATAATTACTTGAGTTTTGGTGATATAAGCATTTGATGATGCAATTTTTTTGATCCCAAGCTAAAAGTCTTGACTTGAGCTTGAGTTTGAGCTTGATATTAAGTTCAAACTTGGCTTGACTAATTAATCAAGCCAAGCCAAGCCAAGCCGAGCCCAAACTTTTTGGCACTCTCACGAGCTTGAGTTCAAACATTGTTTTTAGGCTTGTCTCAAGCTCAAGCCAAGCTTGAGCATTTGATTTTTTTTAACGAGCCAAACTCAAATACACACTACTCGACAAAGCTTGGCTCGTTTACAGCCCTATTGAAATGTAAGATATATTGGAGAGTTGAAACTAAAATTTAGGACCAAATAGTTTGTTACGGTAGATGTGGGTTTTTTTCTTTTCTGTACTATAAATGTGTTATTTTACAAAAAAAAAAAAAAACGTATTTGTTTTAATTTTAATTTTTTTTAATGGATAAAGCAATTTGAAAACCAAAAGGAGAATAATCTTATTTTGTAGGCAACATTTTAATGGAAGTTAAAGATGTATTTACTTATCAAAAAAAAAAAAAAAAAGGTGTATATCTATTTAGTTTAGTTTTTTTTTTTTTTTTTTGTTGATAACTATATATATTTTTTGATTTTTAATTTTGATTTTTTTTTGGGATAAAAATTAAACTAAATAGATATATAAACCTTTTTTTGGATAAACTTAGGGTTTTTTTTAATGATAATAAAGTAGTATTAGAAACGTAGGTTTTTTTTTTTAGGAAAAAAACAAGGTAGTTTAACTAATTTTTCTATTAAAAAAAAAATGTAAAGTTAATTTGAAGATCGAAATGGGTTAGTGGGAGAGTGTTTCTATTTTGTAGGCAATGTTTTAGTTCAAGTTAAACATGTATATTTACCAGACTATCCTTTAGTTTTGTCTCTACTTGAACCTAGGGGTGTAGGGGTATTTTCGAACAAAAAAAAAAAAAAAAAATCCGATCCAAACAGGAATAGGCCCTTAAATAGTAGTATATATAAATATATATATATATATATATATATTTATTTATATAATCTAAACTTAGAGTGTGCCACCTACGCTCTAAAAGCCTCACAATTTTCCACATAGTTTTTATTTTCTTTTTTCTTTTTCTTTTTTCTTTTTTGTTGCCAAATGTGAAACAACAAAAACGACCCAGTTTTGGAAATAACAAAAGTGGTCAAAAAATGTTTATTTATTTATTCCGGTAATCCACGCAATGAGATTTTCGATACTACTGTAATTGCAATTTGCCAAATCATTAATGATAACTCTCGCCCTAGCTATTATGATAAAAGCTTGTTAAATCAATTTTGCAGATGAGAAATGAGAAACGATAGCAGCAATAACATTGATTCAAGAAACAAACTCAAACACATTAATTCAAGAAACAAACCTCGACACAATATTAATTCAAGATAAAGAGTACTGCATAATTTGGAATTTCCCTTTATTCTATAGGAGAAGGAAAATCCAAAAAGAAGCAACTAGACTACCGATTGTGATTTTTATTTACGTGTGAAGGAGGATTTCTTCCAGTTAAGGTACATCTGAAAATCACTAATGATTTGGAAAATGGTTTGGTGTTGAAACAGTGTAGTGCCCCAATAATTAGGGCTGAAAGTAAATTGAAACGCGTCCCTTTGGAGAGTGCATGGACTCCAAGATCGTTGTTCTTGGATATACAGTAGAGGTTCAACACCAAACCACTTTCCAAATCATTAGTGATTTTTAGATGTACCTTACCTGGAAGAAAGCCTCCTTCACACGTAGTTACCACCAAGAGAAGTAGCAATGATGCTGCTATTGCTAATCTAATGAAACAACTCATGATGTTTTGCTGATTAATGAGATTTGTTTTTGAATATTTGTCTTGTCTTTTTGAGGTCTTATTTATAGGGCAACTACATCATGGTAGCTAGCTAGGGCGTACATAGGAATGCATGTGCACCTTAAAGTATGTGCATGCATGCGCATACACAGGTAGGTGTGCGCATGCTAGGGTTCAAGTATTGTAAACCTAATTTATTTATTGTTAAACTAGGATTTAGGCTTATAAAAGCAAACCATGTAAATTTCATGGATTCTTTTTTTTTTTTTTTTTTTCTTCTTCTTTATATTCTCTCTTGTTCTTTATCATTAAATCATAACCATGTCTCTACTATTCTAACATGATAATTCACATATTTAACCACTGGATCCTGGTTCCTTTTCTCACCACCTCACTCTACAACGCCAACCTAATCAATTTCCTATCATTCACAGGTCAAGATTCTCTCTTACCATCACTGTCAACCACTCTATAGGTTCATCATAATTTATTCCCTAACATGAATAAATTTTATTTCACCCAACTTGGAGAATTTATTTCTAAAAAAAAAATCTTGGAGAATTTAGAAAGGGAGAAATTCCACTTATATTAAAATATTCTAAACTATTAAAATCAAACTATTAAAAAAATAAAATCAAAATCAAAATCGAAATATCCAAATAGAGGGAAGAGACCCTCCCCTAAAACACTCGACATAAATGAGAATTAATTGAAGAGTAACTACTATCTTTGATGTCCCTCCAACGAAGCACCAGCTTTCATTTACAATAGATTGCATCGGCATGCTAAATAAGAATATAATGATTTCTTCTTCTTCTTCTTTTTTTTTTTTTTTTTTTTTTGAGAATTAATTACACACTTTACTATAACTGTAATAATTGAATTACTTTTCATCAAATACTAGTAGTTAAGAGTGGAGCCAGAGGGTCTCCACCAAAAACATTAAATACAATTACTTCCGTCCCAAAATGTTATCAGTGTTTAAAAAATCCAACAGTTTTTAAAAAACATCATTTAATGTATAAAAAAAACACCTCAATAATCTTTCTCAAAAAAAAAAAAAAAAAAAAAAGAAAGAAAAGAAGAAGAAAAAACCTCGATAAAATGGGAACGTTAGTATCATCATCCCATAAATCATGGGCTACATGCATCACACTTCTATAGCTGAAGCATAGTATTTATTGTTGCTATGCTCTAATTGAGCCACATCAGCGTCTATATCACTATCATTTTTCTTTCCAATTTTCCTATAATTTTTTTTTAACATTTACTCTTTTTTTAAAAAGAAAAATATTTACACTTTCTCTAACCTTTCTCTATCTCTTGCCTTTTTGTCTTCCTACTACTCTCTACCTCGATATCACTTTTCATCTCTCCACTACTCTACACCTTAATATTACTCTGCATCTTTCCCTCCATCTTTTTTTTTTGTCCTTTTTTATTCACACACGCTTACTATAAATTTATCATTCTCTTTTCCATTCTTTACATACTTTTCCCTCACAGAAAAAAAAGGCTCTCTCTCTCTCTCTCTCTCTCTCTCTCTCAATTTTTTGGTGAATTTTTTTTTTTATTTTTCTTGCATCTTTACGTTACGTTGATAATTGTTGTGTTCTTTAGAACTTTATATTGAGCCACTACAACAAAATGTATTTTTAGTGACGAAAAAATTCGTCACTACAAATTTAGTTTTTCGTCACTAAGGACCTTTAGTGACGAAATTGGACTTTTAGTGACGAAACTCATTTCGTCATTGAAACCCCGTCACTAAAAGTCCTGGTGATGAAAAATTTCATCACTAAAAGTCCGATTTGATTTAAAAAAAAAAAAAACTTTTAGTGACGAAAACGTTTCGTCACTAAATGTTTTCCTCACTAAAAACACTATTCAGTGACGAAAATATTTCGTCACTAAAAACATTTTAGTTTATTAAATCATATTTAATGACGAATAATTTCATCACTAAAACAATGTTCGGGTATATATAGTGACGAAAAATTTCGTCACTATGTTCGTCACTATGTTCGGGTATGCGCATCGGCGACGGTTAGATTGGGTTATCGGCGACGGAATGCTCAAATCGGTGATGGGATGCTTAAATTGGTGACGAGATGCTCAAATCGGTGATGGTTGGGTTTCTTTTGGCTCATCGACAACGGTTGGCGTGGGTTATCGGTGACGGAATGCTCATCAGCGACAGTTAGATTGGGTTATCGGCGACGGAATGCTCATCGGCGATGCTTTGCTTAGCTCATCGGCGACGGAATGCTTATTGGCGATGGAATGCTTATCGGCGACGGTTGGCTTCGGCGATGGTTGGTTCTTTTGGGTTATCGGCGCCTTTGGTTTGGAGTAAAGGTTTTGATTGTGTCAAGTGAGTGAAGACGGCGTGGGAGTTCAGAAGCTTGGGAGTGAAATGAAATAATAAAAGGTGGAAGTGATATAAAACTATATTTATAGTCATGGCTTTAGCGACGCAATATTTCCGTCACTAATGCCTACTTAGTATTAGGTTTTTATGGTTTTAGTGACGAAGGTAAATTTCGTCACTGAAAAATCTAAATTTTGTTAAGATTTTTAGAGACGAAATTAATATTTCGTCACTATAGCAAACTTTTAGTGACGAATTGTAATTTCGTCACTAAAACAATGGAATGAAAAATTATGATTGTTTTTAGTGACGAATATTTTTCGTCACTAATTCTTCCTTATAGAGACGAAATGATTTTCGTCACTAATACTATCCACAACAATACCTACAGTGACGAAATAGTTTGTCACTAAAAATTTCAACTTTTAGTGACAAAATATTTCGTCACTATAGATAAATTAAGTTCGCGCCAAAGTGTCCTCTGTTGGCGCCCATTTTTCAGATCACAATAGTGACGAATAATATTTTTCGTCACTAAATGTTATAATTTTTTTCATTATTAGTGACGAAATTCATATTTCATCACTAAAGCTGTACTTTTAGTGACGAAAAATATTTCCTCACTAATTTTCGTCACTAAAAATACATTTTGTTGTAGTGAGCTGATGCGATTTAGTTTTGTGATTTAAGTTTTTTTTTTTTTCTCTTTAGTTTTTAATTTTATTACATGTGTTTTTCTTTAAATTCTTAGTTTGGGTTGCTTTGAATTCACCTATGTAGTTGTTCTATATATGTTTTTTTTTTCCTAAAATATTAAGTAAAAATAAATAGAACTATAGTATACCTTTACCAAAATAATATATAATTTTAAAGTTATATTTGATGTCTATCTAACTAATAGAAATTTACAAAATTCGTACCTTTTCCCCCTCAATGACATAACATAAAATTGCATTGTTGTAATTTTTATTTATCTAACAACTTAAAATATTTCCATTTGTAAGTAGAATTAAGAATTTGAAACAATGGATTATATATGTGAAAAACACTCCTAGTAAATAAATAATAATAATGAATATGCTATTTTTTGTGGGTTATTTATTTATTATGCAATTAACTTTGACTATATCAAAGTTGTTTTCACATCTCTCTCTCTTTCTCTCTCTATACATACATACATACATACATACATACATACATACATACATACATACATACACACATGCATACATATATTTGGAGTTTGGTAGAATTATAAAATCAATAAATTAAGCATTACATAAGTTAGCTAGGGATTTGATAATGATATTAATCCAATTATAATGGTTTATGGGGAATACAATGTGGTGGTAGGACAATATATAAAATTGTAAGTAAAGGAACCTCAAATGTAATTCTCTAATCTGCAAGAGTTAATTTCAATGTGTTGATGGACATTATTGTAATTTGTAGAATCTAAAATATTTTCTGGTTATAATTGAGAAAATTAAGGAATAATATGTGAAAGAGTTGCAAGTCAATTCAATAGCCTTCAAAAGGTATTAAACGGTCCTACGGCTAAAGATTAATGCCCCTAAGGATCTCACATCCATTCGCTCTCTAGGGTTTAATAAGGTTTTATAAATAAGAGATACCTTGGAATGTAACTAATGAATTAAACATGTTAATGTTATATTGGTGTAATGTGATCACATGAACCAAGTATTTAACATTACAATGCAATCTAACATTACGTGAACTAAATGCCATCTTAGTGTTTGGCCATCAGAACTACAATGTAGTTCTGCAATGGTTGGCAAAACTAGGAGAGAGAGAGAGAGAGAGAGAGAGAGAGAGAGAGAGAGAGAGAGAGAGATGAATATCTTGGGAGGCAACACACTTGACATTTATATTAAAATTCAAAATCCATGATTTTGTGGTATAATGATTATTGAAACAATTTTTTTTCGAGGCTTTGGCAAACTAACAATGAGAGGTTATTTCATGAGAATTGAGATTGTCTTATAGAACCTCCCTCTTGCGATATGTGAAAATCATGAGACATTTTAATTTCCACACATTGTCAGTAGGAGATCTCATAAAACCGTTTCAATCTTGTATATGCTAATTCAGTTTTTTTGCTTTCACTGAAATTTTTTTTAAAATATTTTCTTTATGCAAAATTTTCATTTGAAAAGTCAAGTTTCCTTTTGAGTCATGTCTTTATGTGTGACATATCTAAATTAGTCAATTTCTCATCTAATTAAGTTTCATTTTGAATTATTATGGACATAATTTATGGAGCTCAAAATAAAAAGTGATCAATTACGGATCAATCCCAATTGCTTGTATGATAAATGCATATCTGTTGGAGACAATAGTGGAATTTGGCTACTAAAAAAATGCCTATTCTATTTAATTCATTTTATTTAATGAAAAATTATCTATTACCATAAATGTTTAATTTATTTTGACTATTCCTAAAAATTAATTATATAAACCATCCAATATAAAAAATAGCCTATTCTATTTAATTCAAATTTAAATATTACCATAAATTTCTAATTTATTTTGACTATTCCTAAAAATTAATTATTGAAAATATCCTAAGATTAATCTTTATTTGCTCTTTTAAAATTTTTTTTTTCAATAATAGAGACGGGAAAAAATACAAAAAACAAATCTGACCCGAGACCAACCCGAAACCCAACCCGACCATGGGCCAAAAATTTCAATTAAAGTCAAGTTCCTCCCAGAAAATACCGGTTGGGTTTCGGGTGGCTGGAAAATCGACCCGACCCGAAAAAGCTCAATCTTGTCATCATAATTTACCGATATTGCAAGTTCATATATTGCAGGGATATGCTGCCACATGGTGCTTCAAGAATTACTGCATTTTTTATTCAGTGAAAAATAAAAATAAGGCATCCTAACTTTTACTTTTAATTAAATCATCATAAAAGAAAAAAAAATTCCTTTTGATTCAAATTTTACTGGGTTTTTATCCTTCACAACACTTTTATGCATTAAAATGTGGAAAATTTTAAACTTTGACTATTCTCCTATCAATTGTGAATGTATATGCGAAATAGTGAATGTAAACCAATGTGAAATGATATTTTCTCAATTCTTCTCCTTCTCAATTGCTATATATAAAAACGAATAAATAACAAATAAAAATAAAAAAATAAAAAACTGGACTTTATGACCTAACTCCATGGCATAATGTATATAACCTAGAAACTTTTAGTGGATGCTATCATTTTCTAAAGGAAAAGTCTCTCGATACTGATGATTCACAAATTTTTACACCCGATATTTGTGGTTTTGTGTTGTGGCAAGTCCAATCGAGTGCTTTCTCAAATGCTAGTGAGTAAGAAGTGAAAATTTTGGGTGAATTTGTCTGTAGCATGACTGTTTTCTAAATGAATCAAGGAAAGCATCGTTAACATGAGTCTTCATTTTTGTACATGTATTATTACCCTGTCAATCTCCAATCCAATCAAGTTTGAACCCAAGCCCAATCTTTTTATCCCCCCTCCTGGTGAAAATGGAAAGCCCATTCCATTTAGTATGTTCAGGCCGAAATGTATATGTATTCTTGGGCTTGAGTCGAATGTGGTTGAGCCTAAACCCACCCCGCCCAAAGCCTTTTAATGTAGATTGTTAACTACTGACTTGTCAAGTTGTATTGATTCTCCTTTCGGATTAACTACCGATACAATTTTTATTATATACCATTTACAACTCACCATCACAATTTGTAAAAAAAAAATTGTAGAAAAAGATTGTGACTCTAGACTTTATTGAAAAGTATATTCACAGAATAAAATATTAGGAATTTTACACCTTATATGGGTAAACATTCTCACCTCATTTAAGGCTACCACAAAAAAGAAAAAGAAAAACAAACACAAATACACAAACAAGGGGGAGGAAATGAAATTTTAACAGAAAAACACATTATAAACTCCAATAAATCTTGGTTTTGCAACCATTCTTTATTTTTGACAAACAAGTTTAAAGCCACCAGCCTAACCCTTTGTTTTATGAACAATCTTATGAATATACCTAATTTCACATCCTTTTAAGTTGTTAACTTATGATGAGTCTTGACTCTTGAACATAATATCACATACATGAGTTCATCACTAATCAATTATCATGCAATAATCACAACTTAACATATTAATTGTGAGTGTAAAATGAGGTATTTCCCCAAATTTATTGTTGCTTTTAATGATCGAAGATAGTCAAAGTATGTGAATAGTCCACAATCCAACTCATTGCCACGCTAGTCAAAGTCAGGTCGTATGTCTTAATCCATTTCCGGGTACCCTCCAGATTACTATTTGTATTGTGCCGTTAGGTTCTAATGGTGTGATATCATAATCATTTGTTTGAGAAGAAATATCATAATCATTTTGACTTTTGACTTTTGACTTTGAAAGCTGGATTGAAGAGCCAAAAAAGTTAGAGAGGATTATGGGATAAAAGTAGGAATAAGAATAATTAAATAAATAAAAAAGAATAATTAAGTACCAGAGTCATTTGGGCCTGGGACTAATGTCAGGTTTTTTTTTTTTTAATTAATTTTATTTATTTATTAATTTCAGGTATTGTTATTCCATTTGATCAAAATTTTGACTACATAATCTGAGCATTTGATTAGATAGTCTGTGCACACGTTATTTATCAACCCATTCAATATAAAGTACACCCTCTGTTTAACTTGCATATTCGATGTTTTAATTTCTTGGTGTCAACAATAAGGTTTATAAAGTTACAAACTAATGTGTCTTTAATCACAAAAAATTAATTTACATATTTATTTGTTTATGGTTTTTGTGTAACAGTATTCATATTTATTACTGTAGGGGCATTGGGTCCAAGAGTTCATTATCCATGTACATGTTGGGCCTAAGGCCCAAGCCGAGGACTAGAAGTCGTTCAAAGATAGGTAAGCTCCATCAAATGAGTTTGTGTTAGTTGATAAAGAAGTTAGTTTAAAACATGATGACCTAGGAGGGAGTGCCGAAGATGAATGCCATCTCAGCTAACCAAAACTAAGGTCTGTATAGGTGGTCTAACATTCAAAAGAACGTTCTAGAGAGATCTATTGGTACAAATAAGTATTGCAGAAATGTATGGCAGGTGAGAGTCTTAAAATATTATAGGAGAAAGCTACTACCATCGCATTAAATACTCTGCAACTAACTCTCTGGTCACATTAATATGAAAGTAGTACCTGAACAGTGATTTTCAGCCTTACGGCTACTACACAAAGACTTCATGAAGGGGCTGATGGGACGAGTATCAGCATCAACCATCTAGCTTGCATGTGAATGGCAAAGATGAAAAAGGAAGAGAGTATAAAATGGAGGAGAGACCTAGAAAGAGGGGATCGAGAAATTAAGGAAGAAACACTGTAGCAATCAATAGTTGAACTTGTAATCAAACTTAAGAGAAATATATAAGACCTAACTTTCTCGGACTGTACCAAGGACGATTTTATCTAGTTAGATTATTTCATTTTTCTTCTCTTGTCACCTGAATCTATTACTCTTCTTGCTCAAATTCGTTAAAACTTAGTTTTCCAATCCACTCTCTACAAATTCATTGTTTTGGGCTTTTTGGGCCTAAGTTTATCCATCTTGTGAACTAAGAACTCAAATTGCGTCCTTACAATTGGCGCCGTCTATGGAGATTACTAGTGTGTTGGTGAGTTCGACGTCTGACTATGGTTGGTTCAGGGCCACGCCAAGCAGAATTGAGAGGGTCCCAACGTTAGGATCCCTTCCTCAACCTTGAGCAGAGGGGAGACCGCGAGGTAAGTGTTCATACTACCCATACAAGTGGTAACCAGTCCGGGAATGGAAGTCACACTTCTCAAAAGAAAGATACCAGAGCCAGGCAATAGGAAATTGATCACTTGAAGAGAAGCTTACGCCACGAACGGCGAAGGCGAGCGCCTTCCAATTCTGACTCCTCTTCTGATGGTGAAGAGGATGGTAGCTATAGGTACAGATCAAGGACCCTTTCTAGTGAGGTTTTCTCATATGAAGAAGACTATCATCATGAGCACAAAAATAGATTTTCATCTTCAAGAGGCCTGGGAAATGATGCTATGAGTAGGGCACTCCACCAAATTTTCAGGTCACCTTTCACTTGCAGAATTGATAGAGGAAGACTTCCTTGGCAGTTCACTTAGCCCACGTTCACCATGTATAATGGTTGAACAGACCTTGTGGAGCATGTTAGTCACTTCAATCAGACAATGGTTATGCACTCCAAGCATGAGGCCTTACTGTGCAAGGTATTTCCATCCAACTTGGGGCCAGTGGCAATGAGGTGGTTCAACGGTCTAGGTGAAGGGTCCATTGATTCCTTTAAAGGGCTCACTCGGGCGTTTAGATCTCATTTTATTATGTGTAGCAGTGTTCCTCGGCTCTTAGATTCCTTGTTATCCTTGTCCATAAGAGAAGGGGAAACCCTGAAAACGTATTCAAACAGATACTGGGAAATTTTCAATGAGATAGATGGTGACTTTGATGACGTATCCATCAGGACTTTCAAAGTCGGCCTACTTGCCGAGCATGACTTGAGGAAATCTTTGACTGGGAAACCGATTACCAATGTACGTTAACTCATGGATCGGATTGATAAGTATAAGAGGGTTGAGGAGGACCAATGGCAAGGCAAGGGAAAGGATAAGGTTATCCCTCAGGAGATGAAGGATTTCAGGTCGGATCGCTACAATAATAATAGACCCCGGAGGGATTTTGCTGGGCAATTAGGGTCTGCAGCTCCTCAAGTGGTTAACATTGTGTTCCGAGAACCAGTGCATCAAGTATTAGAGAAGATTAAGAACGAGTCATACTTCAAATGGCCAAACAAAATGAGCGGGGACCCCTCAAGGCGCAATTAAAGCCTTCATTACCAATACCACCAAGAGCGGGGATATACCATCGAGGATTGCAAAACTTTGTGGAACAATCTAGAGCAACTGGTCAAAGAGGGAAGGTTACATCAATTTTTGTATCAGGGAGACCAATCAAGGTCAGAGGCTCAGGGGAATGCCTCTTCAAGGCCTCTGCTAGGCACAATCAATGTCATCTTTGCTGCACTTGGGAGAATTGGTTCTTATCCTTCCAGGGTAATGTCTGTAGCTCAGCTACTAGCCAAGGACTCTATTCCTGCCGAAGAGGACTAAAATGCATATCCGACCGACGTTGAGTTTCTTGGATGAAGACAAGATTGGAACCATCCAACCACACGATAATGCTTTGGTGGTCACCCTCAAAATAGGAGGGGGTATGATATGAAGAGGATGATGGTAGACCAAGGCAATGGTGTAGAGATCATGTACCATAATTTGTATAGAGGGTTGAACTTAAAACCTGAAGATCTGACAACCTATGATTCACCTTTGGTGAGTTTTGATGGGAAGGTTGTCGTCCCGAGGGGTCAGATTAGCTTGCCCATGCAGGTAGGTTTAGAGGTGGTTGAAGTGGATTTCCCTGTAGTGGATACATACTCTTCCTACATGGCCGTTGTGACCAGATCTTGGCTTCATACCCTAGGAGCCATCTCTTCAACTCTGCATTTAAAGGTGAAGTATCCATCAGGGGACCGGATTGAGGAACTTTTATGGAATCAATTCGTGGCTATGCAATGCCTCGTAGCTGCCATACAGCATCGGCCAGCAACTGAGTCCTCAGCCTCTGCTGGAAGGGGCTCATAGCAATCAAGGATGCCAGTCCTATCTACAGATACGGTATCGAGAGAGGCAAAGTGTGAAAGATTGGAGGAAATTGTCATAGATGGCGATTTAGAGAAATTTTTTCAAATTGGAGCTCAGTTGCCTCCTCGGGAAAAGGAAGAATTGTGGACGTTTCTTAAGAAGAATATTAATGTGTTCACCTGGAATGCCTATGAAGCTCCTGAGGTGGATCCAGAATTCATTTGCCATCACTTGAATGTTAACCCAGCTGTCCTCCCTAGAAGGCAATCACCTCGGCGCTCATCTAAGGAGCATTCTAATACTGTCAAGGAAGAGGTGAATAAGCTTAAGTAAGCAAGGGCTATTAAGGAAGTGTTTTACCCTGAATAGTTAGCTAATACAGTGGTAGTGAAGAAGAAGAATGGGAAGTTGCGGGTATGTGTAGACTTTACAAACTTGAACAAGGCCTGCCTAAAAGACCCCTTCCCTATGCCTCGGATTGATTAGCTTATGGATGCAACTGTGGGCCATTCTCAGATGAGTTTTTTGGATGCCTTTCAGGGGTACCATCAGATACCTTTGGCCTTAGATGATCAAAAGAAAACGGCTTTTATCACTCTAATTGGGAATTACCATTACAAGGTAATGCCTTTTGGTCTGAAGAATGCAAGTTCTACCTATTAGAGGATGATGACTAAGATGCTTAAGCCACAGCTAGGAAAAAACATTGAGATTTATATAGACGACATGGTGGTTAAAAGCAATATGGAATCAGAGCATATCAATGATCTGAGAATATCTTTGAGATCTTGAGGAAACACAAGCTACGACTTAATGCTTTGAAGTGTTCTTTTGGTGTTGGGTCAGGGAAGTTCTTAGGGTACATGGTTACACACCGCGGAATTGAAGTCAACCCTAACCAGATTAAGGTAATCAACAATTTACAACCACCTCAGAATCCTAAAGAGGTCCAGAAGCTAACAAGGATGACTACCGCTCTAAACCGATTCATATTTCGGCCAGCAGACATATGTAGGCCTTTCTTTCAGTTGTTGAATAAGTGGAAGGGATTTGAATGGACTGAGGAGTGTGCCTTGGCTTTCTAGCAGTTAAAAGAGTATCTTTCTCAACCACCCATTATGTCTAGACCCGAGGTGGATGAGGTTTTGTTTGCCTACATTGCTGTGGCTTCCCACGCGGTGAGCTTGGTGTTGATATGGGTTGATAGTAGTGTACAGAAGCCAGTTTATTATGTGAGCAAGTCACTACATGAGGCCGAGGTCCGATAATTACCACTTAAGAAGGCCATTTTGGCAGTGGTGCATGCTACATGTAAGCTCCCCCACTACTTCCAGTCACACACGGTTGTTGTATTGACCCAGCTCCCGCTTAGATCTCTACTTCGAAGTGTTGACTACACGGGGAGGATTGCAAAGTGGGCTACAATCTTGGGGGCTTTTGACATCAAATACTTGCCTCGCACCTCCAGAAAAGGCCAGGTCTTGGCTAATTTGGTAGTTGAATTTGCTAAGCCCTCGCTAGAGGAAAGTGCCGAGAAGCCAGGCATGGATGAAAAATCAGTTGGCCTGATCTCCGAGCAAGAACCTTTGTCTTGGAGGACATACGTTGATGCCGCGGCAAATCAGAGAGGATCCGGAGTGGGCTAGTCTTGATATCTCTCAAGAATATCATAATTGAGAAATCCTTGAGGTTGGGCTTTTCGGCCACAAATAATGAGGCTAAATATGAAGCTCTATTTGTAGGGATGACCATGGTTCAAAAAATGGGTGAAAAAACAGTGGAGATATTTTTAGATTCAAGACTAGTTGTGGGCCAAGTCCAGGGAGAATTGGAGGCTAGAATTCCCAAAATGCAGGAATATTTGAGCCAGGTTAGACATTTACAATTTGGATTTGAGTCTTTTAATTTATCACAAGTCCCTAGAAGTAGAAATACACATGCAGACTCACTTGCCACACTGGCAACCTCCTCTGCACATAGTTTACCTAGAGTAATCTTTGTGGAAGACTTGTGTAAACCTATTGAGGTAAGAAGTGATATGGTTCATGTTCATCAATTAAGGATGGGTCCTAGCTGGGTGGACCTTATTATGCTATTTCTAAAGGAAGATGTCTTGCCCGAGAATAAGTCCGGGGTAGACAAGGTACAAAGAAAGGCTCTTCATTTTTAGCTTTCCGATAACCAAAAATTATATAAGAGATCTTTTCTGGTATATATTTGCTGTGTATACATCCTGAAGCAGTTGAGCTGCTTTTGGAGGAATTACATGAAGGGATTTGTGGAAGCCACACAGGGGGCAGATCTCTGTCTTACAGGGCTCTCACTTAAAGGTATTGAGGGCCAAATATGTAAAAAGAAGCACAAAATTATGTGAGAAAATGAGACCAATGCCAAAGATTTGTACCAAACTTTCATCAACTGGAATGACTCCTTAATCCACTAGCCATCCCTTGGCCATTTACTCAATGGGGTTTGGATATTGTAGGTCATTTCCCGAAAGCAGCTGGAAATAAGAGATATCTGCTAGTCGGCACAGATTACTTCACCAAGTGAGTCGAGGCTGAACCATTGGCAAATATTAGGGACGTGGATACCAAGAGATTTATATGGAAAAACATTGTCACTCGGTTTGGAATACCTTGCACACTCATCTCGGACAATGGTCTTCAATTTGATAGCAAGACCTTTAGGAGATACTGTTGTAACTTGGGTATAACAAACAGATAGGGGAATGGACAGGCTGAAGCTGTCAATAAGGTCATAATGAGTGGGCTCAAGAAGAGGTTGGATGATGTAAAGGGAAGATGGTTGGAAAAGCTGCCCCATGTTCTTTGGACTTATCGGACTACTTCTCACAGGTCCATTATGGAGACGCCGTTTTCAATGACTTATGGAGCGAAAGTTGTCATCCCCTTGGAAACTATATTCCTAAGGCTGAGAATGAGTTCTTTCACCTCGAGTAACAATGATGAACTATTAGAGGAAGCTTGGACCTAATGCCATGGTCCAATTAACCTACTATCAACATAAGCTCAAGTAAGGATATGATGCCAACGTGAAGTTAAGGCCATTCGTACTTGGAGACTTGGTTTTAAGAAAGGTTACGGGTGCTACAAAGAACCTGGCCTAGGGAAAATTGGGACCCAACTGGGAAGGGTCATATCGTATCACATTAGTGGCTGAAATAGGTGCGTATTATCTTAAAGATCTAGAGGAAAAAGCTATACCACGTCCCTGGAATGTAAATAACCTGAGAAGGTATTATTATTAATAAAAGCATACTTTACCATATCTAGGTTTGTTATATTGCGTATCATGTGTCTTGACATCTATTTGAGTATCAAACATAACATTGGTCATGTCTAGCTCCTCAGACCACATAGCTTGGGTAAATTGATATCTTTCAATTATTTTTCTAAGTATTAAATAGAACCTTAGATATGCCTGGTTTCTCGAACCATATGCTTTGGGTAAATTAATACTTCTTAACATCTATTTAAGTATCAAACAGAACATTGGTCATGCCTGACTCCTCGGATCACATACTTTGGGTAAATTGATATCTTTTAATCATTTTTCTAAGTATTAAACAGAACCTTAGATATGCCTGATTTCTCGGACCACATGCTTTGGGTAAATTAATACTTCCTGACATCTATTTAAATATCAAATAGAACCTTGGTCATGCCTGACTCCTCGGACCACATACTTTGGGTAAATTGATATCTTTCAATCATTTTTCTAAGTATTAAATAGAACCTTAGCTATACTTGGTTCCTCGGACCATATGCTTTAGGTAAATTAAGACTTCTTGACATCTATTTATATATTAAACAGAACCTTGGTAATTCCTGGCTTTTCAGACCATATACCTCGGGTAAATTGATATCTTTCAATCATTTCCTAAGTATTAAACAGAACCTTAGCTATGCCTGATTCCTCGGACCACATGTTTTGGGTAAATTAATACTTTCTGACATCTATTTAAGTATCAAACAGAACTTTAGTCATACTTGACTCCTCGAATCACATATCTTGGGTAAATTGATATCTTTCAATCATTTTTATAAGTATGAAACAGAACCTTAGCTTTGCCTGGTTCCTCAGACCACATGCTTTGGATAAATTAATACTTCTTAACATCTATCAAAGTATCAAACAGAGCCTTAGTCATGCCTGGTTCCTCAGACCACATACCTTGGGTATATTGATATCTTTCAATCATTTTTTTAAGTATTAAACAGAACAATAACCAAGTCTGGTTCCTCGGACCACATGCTTTGGATAAATTTATATTTCCTATCATTCTGGACAAATGCCAAGGCAAAGCCTAAGTTTCTTATTGATTACTTAAATGTCAAATATGATCAACCACTCTAAATAGTAGAGATCTTCATTGGGGTAACAAACTTAAATGGATGCTCATGAGCATCACTTAAAGCTTTTGTAGGCATAGTTGTATTTGTTTAAGGATTGATTATCCCTTTAGTCTTTTAAACTCATTAATGGGTAGGGAAAGAAGTGAGTTTAAACTTATCTGCATACTACATTAGTTTGTATGGTTTTGAAGTTGAATTTATGTTTTGCTGAGGTGATGCACTTAGTGGGTTTAATCTGGTTTGTTGCTAATCATATGAAATGGGATGAATGTTCTACCACTTATGTAGATCAACGAGAAGAATTTTACCTCATTATCATTTTCACTATGTATAAAGTAAAGATAGAAGTTGTATAAATATCAGTAAAAGAATCATGGAAATAAGGAAAATATTCATAACTTTCATTATCTGAAGCCTCAGAAAAAGGCAGGTTAGATACAAAGGTGTCACACTAATTACAAACTTTGAAAATAAAAACAATATCTAAAAAAAAAAAAAAAAAAAGGAAAAAGAAAACTACACTAGAAACTACATTTTTTTTTTAATTACAATTTTTGTCTATAGGAGGACCGTGGATAGGCTGAGTTGAGGTGGCTTTTGAGGCCTTGGAGCCCTTGCTTGCTGTATCAGCCTTGGCAGGCAAGGGAAAAGTGGTCAGGATAATCTCCATCTTTTTATGAGCTTCTTTCTCGGTAGGAGGGTCTTGGGTGACAGCTGGAGGCTTCATTGCATCAGGGCCACTCCCTGGTAAGCATTCTTTTCTTTTTTTGTTACCTCGGGATGCTCGGCCTCCTCAGCGGGTTTATCAGAAGAAGCTGGAACATTGGCCGCATTGCCCTTGCCCACTTCTGCCACCTCAGAGGTGGAACCAGTCCTTAAGCCAGAGGAAGCAGACTCTCAAATGGCAGGGGGGTAGAACACACTCTCTGCCCTCCTAAGTATAGATGAAGCCTCAACCTCAACTTAGTTGAGTGCTTCACTTGATACTTGGGAGTAGTTGGTCCTACACACCCTAGAGACCTCAGCCCTGAGGGCTTCTTCGGTTTCTGCCACACCTAGGTCATATCCATCTTGCTCGGCCTGATCCCGAGCCTTCTCAGCCAGTACCCTTTCCATCTCGGCCTCCTCCAATCTCTTTTTAAGGGCAGTGATTTGAGTTTTGGAGGCGGCCAACTGATCCTTAGCATTGCGAAGGAGCACCCTTTGGCCTTCAGCTTATTTCTCAGCATTATCAAGAGCAGTGGCTGCACTTTTTCTTTCCCTCTCCTCTTCCAGCTTCTTTTTCTTGAGCTCTTGATTACTCCTTTTGGCCACTTTAAGAGCATCCACGGCGGCATTACACCTTCCCTCCTTCTCTTTCATCTGCTGATGGCAAAAGTTAGTTATCTTCTCCACCCGGAAGGAGGCTTGAACAACTTGCCGAGGATAGAAGCATGGGTTAGAGAAAGAAGAAGAGAAAAAAAAAAAAAATCAAGTAAAGAACATACCATTGCAAGATACCTCTTTACGCTAAGGAAGACCCCGTGCCTCCTTATGGACCGGAGCTCGGCCATATCCTCGGGGAGCAACAGAGCCTGCTCCACCACGTTGGCTATATAGTTGACCTTTCATCCTTGGAAGTCCCTAATGGTGGCACTGGCCGGCATAGGAGCCCCATCCAGTATTGGGGCAGAGAGCCAGGCTACGGCCTCGACCTGAGGGTCACTTCTTTTCTCAGCGTCCTTTTGCCCCAGCTTGGCTTGCTTGGTTGCTCTTTGGGCCTCGTCCTCTTGGGAGGGGTGGGTTTTTCCAACTTCCACCACCTTCTTGCCCTTTGGCTCCCTTTTCCTTTTCAAATCGGAAGGGCAGGGCAAGTGGGGGGGTGGGAAGCCTGGTCTGAACTCCCTTCCCAGGTACATTCCCCCCTAGTTGGGACTCTAACAACTCTTACAAGGTGGACCTTGGTTTGCATTGGATGCCCATATCGTCTAGAGTGGAAGTAACTCCTTGGTACTGGCTAAGCTGGGCTGAAGAAGAATGACCGAGGTCACCCAATGAGGTCTTAAGAGACAAGGGTTGGTTAAAAACCTCGAAGAAGTCGTCTGAGTCTGAGACATCTACCACCTCCTTTTCCTTTTCTTCTTCTACCTTGCCTTCCTCTTTGTCGGTAGGTTGGGAGGATGTAGCTTCACTAGTGGTGTGTAGAGGTGGAAAAGCTACTTTGGGGACGCCTTCTAGGATAGGTTGAGTGACGAGGGCACCTTTTGGGATAGGAGTGCCCTCGAGAAGGAGAAAATCGAGGACAACGACACTTATTAGGTGCAGGCAGGGGTTGTTGGCTTTTATGACACACTTAGGCGCCTGAAAATTGGACGAGATCGGCTTGTATCCTAAGATCAAGTGAGTCGCTCGTAATTGGCTGTCTTTGCTTATAAATACCTCGGCCTTAAGAATCTTCTCTAGGCTATCCATGTTGACCAGATTAAAATTCGGTTCAGCAGCTTGTCTATCTGCAAAATCATCAAAGAAACAAAAATAAAGAGAATCGTCAGAATCAGAAGTAGCATAAATCAAAGGGAACAAGATGATTATAAAATAATCTTCCTAAACCTAAAGCCCCACCTGGTTGCCCCTCTCTCGTTGGGCAGGGGAGGCCATCGTGCCACTCCCCTGACACAATCAAAAAATCTTTATTTATCCCCTTGTTAGATTTGGGGAGGCACTGGATCAGCCTAACCTCAGGGTAACTTGATTTTAAGTAGTACCTCTGCCCCTTTAGATGATGAAGGTTATAGACCCAGTTGACATCGTTGTGGGTCAGACCTAAACCCATTTTTTCATTAAGGGCATCTATACTCTATAATATTCTAAACATATTTGGGGCACAATGAGTGGGAGCTAACCTATGAGCCCTAAGATAATCCCTGGTAATGGTGCCCATGGGAATCCTCATCCAACCCTCTATAAAGGCAATCGTTGAGATCACCACTTCTCCCTCTTGCCTTCTTTCGTGCCACTCACCCTCCTTACAGTATCTAATGGACACCCTTGGTGGGATCCTATATAGAGCTCTAAAGCTCTCTATGGCCTCCTCAGAGTCCACCAGGCTCTTGCATCTACCTATTTCTAGAAAGGTTTGGGGGAACTAAGAAGATTGAGAGAAGAAAATGGGGCCGAGAAAGAGAAAAGTACAAAGAAAGGAAAAATATATGGAAAAAAAAAATGTAAAGGTTTGAAAAGACTTACAGAAAGAGGGGAAGTAACCTCGGACAAGCTTTTTGTATTTATGAGAGCACAAGTGAACTAGGTAAATTGGCAGGTTCAGTGTATGTACTCAAGAATGAAGTGAATGCTAAGATAGGATAAGTGATTGATTTGAAGTGTATTAATACCAAAAAAAGAGTTGGAAGCAAGAAAATTCCCGCTTAGTATCCCGTAGAATCCTCAGCCATTGATTTCATATCACGCCGTAGAACATGGGGGATAGGGAGCCATAAAATTTTAATGAAGATGCGTCTCAAACACTGAAGAATAAGGAGCATGCCTTGGGTAGTTACAAAGGCGTCTTCACAGGCAGAGCTAGAAAGAAGTATCTTGAGAGGCCATTGTAGGGGCATTGGGCCCAGGAGTTCATTATCCATGTACATGTTGGGCCTAATGCCCAAGCCGAGGACTAGAAGTAGTCCAAGGATGGGTAAAGTCAATCAAAGGAGTCTGTGTTAGTAGATAAAGAAGTTAGTTTTGGACATGATGACCTAGGAGGGAGTGCCGAGGATGATACCATCTCGGCTAACCAAAACCAAGGTCCGTGTAGGTGGTCTACCATTCAGAGAAACGTTCCAGAGAGATCTGTTGGTACGGATAAGTATTGCAAAAATGTAAGGCAGGAGAGAGATCTAAATATCATAGGAGAAAGCTGCTACCACTGCATTAAATATTCTGTAGCTAACTCTCTGGTCACATTAATGTGGAAGTTATATCTGAACAGTAGTTTTAGCCTTACAGCTACTACACAAAGACTTCATAAAGGGGCTGATGGGACAAGTATCAACATCAATCATCTAGCTTGCACGTGGATGGCAAAGATGAAAGGGGAAGAGAGCATAAAATGGAGGAGAGGTCCAGAAAGAGGGGATCGAGAAATTAAGGAAGAAACACTGTAGCAATCAATAGTTGAACTTGTAATCAAACTTAAGAAAAATATATAAGACCTAACTTACTCGGACTATGCCGAGAACGATTTTATTTAGTTAGATTATTTCATTTTTCTTCTCTTGTTACCTGAATCTATTACTCTTATTGCTCAAACTCGTTAAAGCCTAGTTTTCCAACTCATTCTCTACAAATTCATTGTTTTGGGCTTTGTGGGCCTAAGTCTATCTATCTTGTGGACTAGGAACTCAAATTGCATCCTTACAATTACTATTTTTTTTGGGTGATAAAATTGGGGAAAATACTAAACTTATTGACAATTTTTCAATAAAAGGCTAACAAATTGTGGTTGAGATTTCTTGATGTAGAAGTTTTGTTAGAATAATAAATTTTGCACTTAAATATTTTGTAATTAGTGTCACAACACTTGAGCAAAATACACATAGTAGTTCTCAATGAAAATAAGTTTTATTAATACTTAAAACATTACACGTGCATTCTCTATAAAAAAATTAATAATAATAATAAAAAAATCATTAAACACACTTTGCTAAACACAATCCAAAGCAAAATCAAGGAGACACGACATTAAAAACATATCACCTAAAAGGCTAGAATTAAAAGAAAGATTTGATACATTTGAGAAACTTAGGGCCTGTTTGGTTTTTTTTTTTTTTTTTTTTCTTCATAGCTCATCACTCATTACTCAATTTCCATCACTCATCACTCATCACTCATCATTCATTACCCATTACTCAAAATTTGCTAACTCCCTACACTCCACCTGTTTGGCACCATCACCCAGTTATCATCACTCAATATTTTTCAATTATTTGTGGGTCCCATGCTTATCATTCGGTACAGTTTTTTTTTTCAGTGCCCAGATCACCCGAAAAAAAAAAAGAAAAAAAAAAGCCCAGATCACCCGAACCTAGTGAAAAAAAAAAATCAAAGAAGGAAACCCAGGTCACCGAATCCAGTGAAAGAAGAAGAAGAAAAAAAAAAGAAGAAGAAGGAAGAAGACGCCGATCAGAAGAAAGGAAGAAAAAAAGAGAGAAGAAAAGAAGGAAGAAGACATTCATCAGGAAGAAAAAAAAAGAAAAAGAAAAAAGAATGAGTCAAAAGTTGTGGCTGGTGGGGCCTTTTATGTATGTTTAATTACAAAAATGCCATTGAGTTATGAGTTATGGAAACTGAAAACAACTAAAATGTGTTTTCAGTTTCTATAACTCATCACTCAAAAATAAGATAATTGAGTAATAGAAAAAGAGTTATGGAAACAGAGTTATGGTGCTCCTAAATGGACTTTGGGTTATAGGTCCCACCATTTTTAAGTTATAAGTTATAAAAACAAAGTTATGAGTTATGGAAATTAGAAATCCAAACGGCCCCTTATTTCTCTTGTTGATAGTCAAAAACAACAACTCACCTTCTAAAGTGAGAAAATCATCTCTTTCTTATATGTAGTCTATCACTCCACCTAAGCTAGTAATTGAAGACATGCAAACTTACTAAATAACTCATATTTAAAATGCTTTAAAACAAATTATCCAGGTTTTACTAGAGTTGGTACTACTTTGATAAGCATTTCAAAAACTTAAGGAAAATGTTAAAACTATTTTTAATTTTACTACAAAAACTTTATATTTGATATGGTAATAAATGCGAGGGATGCCATAAAATTTTACTATATAAGTCTTATAAATTAATATGTTATTACTTATAAAAAAATTAAACACTCGTTGATTATCTTATTAAAGTTGCACCAATCAAATTTATTATCACATTAGTTTTTAAAACTTTTTAATAAAATTTGTAATAATTTTAGCATTTACCATAAATAAAATTTTGAATTAGATTTTTATGAATGATTATACATAATTTTTTTTTTTTTTTTTTTGAGAATCGATGGTAATACATAGTAGTAAACTCTATAATATCTTTTTTTTTTTTTTTTGATAATGTAAACTCTATAATATCTATAACTTTACTTATAAGAAGGTAATACTCTTCTATAAAAAAAATATATAATAAAAATAAAAAATAAAATAAATCTATAATATCTGTAGCTGACTACTCTTTTTTTATTTTTTTTTTATTTTTGCTGAGAGTAGCTGACGCGGCTCTACCTCAGTACTAGCTTTGGGATTGCATGGGAGCCAACAGGATCAGAAAACTCTCGAACAATCCAACCACGTACCTATCTTCATAGATGCTACCTTCTTCGGATAAACAAAATGAACTAGCTAGCCTGGCAGTACCTGCGTGTCTTACACTACAATAATAGAAAGCAGAGACCAATCTTACTGGTCAAAAATAATATCATAGATTTTCTACTCTTTCTAAAAAGACACGCATATATATATATATATATATATATAGCATTCCCCATCTGGGTTTAAGTTGTACACGTTTTTTCACCATATTCTCTGTATCTTAGTCTCTGATTTTGATTTATCTTAGTCTCTTTCACAAGTTTTTGTTAACCCTTTTCATCAAAGCAAAAAGTCGAAGTAGTGCTGGTGGTGTTGGAGGTGAAAATGACGTTCACAGCCACACCGAGTGTTAAGGATGGTTGTCTCATGGTGAGGGGCAAGGTGGTGTTGCCCGGAGTGCCTGAAAATGTTGCTGTTTCTCAGGTTGGCTCCGGGGACTCCGCTTTCTTGGGTGCAACTTCAACTTCTCCAAGTTCACGTCATGTTTTCAGTCTTGGTGTTCTTGAGTGAGTTTTTGTTCTTTCTTTGCCTTTACATTAGTTTTGATAAGAAATAGTGAATTTAATCACTTTAACCATTTAAACTACTGACTGTTCAAAATCTTAAGCTGATAGGAAAATAAATTTCCAACCTGAAATTTCTTTGCATGCTTTCCTATATTTTCCTTTCATGATATGTTTGGATGGTACGTAGTTACCACCAAGAGAAGTAGCAATGATGCTATTGCTAATCTAATGAAACAACTCATGAGGTTTTGCTGATTAATGAGATTTGTTTTAGAATATTGGTCTTTTGTCTTTTTGAGGCCTTATTTATAGGGCAACTTCTTTATTTTAGCTAGCTAGTGACATTTCTATGCTATGATTTTGGAAAATAGTATCAATTAAGGAGTAACGTTTCAAATTCATTTAGGCAAATACGGGATGCCACTTTTATTGATATCCCTATTATGGAGTATTGCTTTACTTTCAACATTTAGGGCGTGTTTAGTAGACTGTAATAAACATAGTGATGTAATAGTTATTCGTATGGTTTAACTATTCACTAATTTGGCTATGTTTTTATTTTAGGGAATAGTCATTTCTTATTAATAACTATTCTTCAAAATGAAGTCTAACTATTCATCTCTGAGAGGGTTTTAATAGTTAATCCTAAGTTGTATATAAAAAAAAAGTTAATCCTTGTAAAGTTGTGATTTACAACTATTTTATGTTGGCTTTAATTTCATACTTAATTTGATTGTAATTATTTTCAATCTTATGTACCTTGTATTTTATGTGGGATTTTATTATAAGGGTTGTATATGAGAGAGTGTGAAGACTCAAGGCAATTGAAGACTAAAGAAGTTTTCGCAGGTAGCTCGCAAGAAGCCTTCCCGCGAAGTAAAGCATGTTCCCTGCACATGACTAGAATGCGAAGAGTTATGACAGATGATGACAGGCAGTTTTCGCGAGTGTCTCGCAAGTAAGGCTTTCCTACGAGATACCGGTGAAACATTCTATTTTGTCAATCTGTCATATTTGATACACCCTTTCTCTGTCCATACTATATATACCCACATTACCTACATATTGAAGGAGTACTTTTCAGAGAGAAAACCCTAGACACAAAACCCTTGAGAGTTAGAGATTGTTATACCCACAGTCCTTTATACAATCTTTTGTGGTTTTCCTCAACTCCTACCTCTCCATTTTCAAATCCTTGAGAGGTTGATAGATCAAACACTTACCACACCCATCTTGAGTGAAAAGTAAGGTTTTGGTGCTGCTGGGAAACAATGGAAGAAGCCATTTGTTTGGTGGATGCAATCGGGCTAAATTGCGTGATCCGGAGAGCTAGACAAGACAAAGCTTAGCAAAGTCAGTTGGTAGCAAGAACTTGGAGGGCTCGAGTACATGGGGTAGACTAGGCTTGGAGGGTTTTTTGTTATTTGTGTACTCCAACTTATTCTCTAGTGGATCGATTTACCGCTTGGAGGGCGGCGGAGAGATTTTTCACCGAGGTCTTCGGTTTCCTCTTCGATAACACATCGACATGTTATTTTGTGTTTGCATTCTTCTTCCCTACTCTTTTAGCTTTCATTCTACTGCTGTGTTATGATGAATATAGCTTAGAGTAGTTATTTTGTTTATCCACTCGCATTTACTCTATTCCGCACTTAGTTTAAGTTAGAGTAAAATAAACCGAGCCGTAATATTTAATTTGGGGGTCTAAACAACTCTTGTGTTTTCACACAAATTTGAGCTTACAATTGGTATCAGAATGGGTACACTTGCTGTGGTTTCAGTACCTAAGTGTAATCCTAAACCTTCTTCGAAATGGACTGATTTCAATCGCTCAATGCTTCTACATACTTTGATGGGAGTAATTATGCATTTTGGAAAGTCCGTATGAGGACATTCCTTTGCTCTATCAATGATAGTGTTTGGGATGCTGTTAAGATGGGATGTACTAGGCAGGAGGCCGCCAAATCCAAATAGGATAACGCAGCCCTTGCGGTAGCTAATGCTAATAGCAAGGCTTTAAATGCTATTTTTTGTGGTGTTTTCCCTGACGAATTTCACAAGATCTCTCATGTTACAATTGCCAAGGAGGTGTGGCAAATCTTAGAGACAACCTATGAAGGCACCAAGAAGGTGAAGGATACCAAGTTGCAAATGCTTACCACACACTTCGAGGAACTGAAGATGAGTGAAGACGAATCATTCAACTCATTTTATGGCAAGCTAAATGAAGTGATGATTGGGAAATTCAATTTGGGAGAAAAGACAAAGGACTCCAAGATTGTGAGGAAGATTCTATGATCATTGTCGGAGAGCTTCCGTGCAAAGGTTACTGTCATTGAAGAGAGCAAAGACCTATATGAGATTAAAATTCAAGAACTCATCGGTTCTCTTTAAACCTACGAGTTGTCTCTACCATCTAAAAAGAAAAGAAAATCTCTTGCTCTCAAGACGATCAATGAGAGATTCGATGCTCAAGACTCCTTGGATAAGGGTGAGGTTGAAAAAGATGTGGTGTATCTTGCCAAGAACTTCCGTAAGTTTCTAAAGTTCAAGAGAGATGGAAAGTCTTTTGAGGAGGGCAAGTTCTCAAACTTCAAGAAGGACAAGAAAGACTTCAAGAAAAAGGACTTAAGAGATTCCTCGCCGTCTGAAATGGTCACGTGCTTTGAGTGCAAAGGGCATGGGCATGTGAAGAAAGAATGCACCACATATTTGAAAGCAAAGGGTAAAGTTTTTGCAACTACCCTTAGTGACTCAGATGGTTTCAATTTAGATTCAGAAGAAAGCTGTGACGGAGAAGGAAACTACTCTGCATTTATGGCCATTGCACCTGTGGACTCATCGGAAGATTTGAGTCATCTAGTGTAAGAACTTGGTGAGTACACCAAAGTGGAGTCTATGGGAATTGGGGAAGAATCTGATGAGGAAGATGAAAACGTAAAAGGACTGCAAGAATCCTATAATGCTTTACTTGAGAAGATTGGAGAGTATACTAGAGTGGCTAAAGCAACCATCAGAAAAATGAAGAGAGCTGAACAAAATTACATGAGCATCCTCATAAGGTGTAAGGAAACGAAGTGTGAAGTTGAGGCGTTGAATGGAGAACTCACCGAAGCCTACTCTAAAATCAAGTTTCTTGAGCTTGAAGGGATTCAAGCTAATGCTAAAGTGGAGCAAGTTGCCTCCAAGAAGCTTGACGAAATACTTGCACATCAAAAGCCATTTTCTGACAAAAGTGGCATAGGATATGCCGGAGAGAGTAGTTTAAGCGCCAATGTGTCCAAGGAGATGAAATTTGTTAAAGCTAAAGAACCAATGGTAGCGACTCCAAGTGTTGAGAATGTAAAAATGGAGAAGAAGCCAAATGGAACTGCTTAAAAGGTTTTGATAAAACTTCAAAATCCATTTATGGCCAAACCCAAGACTAAAGGGAAGTCTCTCCTAAAGTCTCAAAGAGGTCCTCAAGTTTAATACTATTGCCACCATTGTGGAGTTCGAGGACACACAAGACCTAATTACTATAAACTTCACTCATTAAAGAAAGCGAACTCTTAAAGGCTAAGAGGCAAGGAAAAGGGAATTGGAATGCCAAGCAATCGAAAGGGCGAGAAGGTGATTCTGATTTTGGTGATGTGATGAAGATAATAGACACCATCACTTCTTGTTTGGCAAGCTTCAATCAAAGGTTTGAGAAGTACAGCTCTAGTACCCAATCCTCTAGGGATATCACCCCAAACGCACGTGCCATGTGGATGAAGAAGGGTACACATGCATAAGCATTAGACCTTGTCCATACATCAATTCTTCCTATGTGTTGTGACTTTGTATTGGTTGTTTGCTTATATGCTTCGTTCTAGCATGTTTCTTTTCAAGTTTGTTTGTTCATGCTGTTTTTGTTAATCTTACTTTATATGTTTTGTTTTTTAATGTGTTGAAAAATTCAAAAACTCATAAAAAATTGAAAAATCTCTAAAATTTTTGATCGCTTGTGTTGTGTATATCACTTGTGAGTTTGGCCTAGTACCTTCGTACTAATGCCGTAGTGCATTTACGAGTTTAGCTTGTTATATATGCACATTTATCTTTGTGGGAAAAATCTTGAAATCTATGTGTGACTGTTGTAAATCGATCTTCAAGCTTGTCATGAATGATTGGTCAATAGTCTTGATGGTTTTGATACTTGCATAGACTTGTGCCTATATATCTTCCCACATTTTTTTTTTTTTTTTGCTTAAAGAGCTCAACCAATGTAAATTTTAAAATGAAAAGAGATAATAAACTGCAAAAACCGTCGCACATATTAGTATTTGACTAGGAAAAAGGAAAAGCAACTTTATTAAAATGTATGGTGTTGAAAAGCCAAAGGCTCATTCTCAATATCTCAATATTGAAATATCAAAAATTTTAAACATCGATCTCAAAATGAGATGTATTGTTCAAAAATGATCAAATGTTATGTATGGTAAAGAAGTCAAATGAAAAGCTTCAAAGATTTTGTAATCATTTTTGTGAAAGGTCATATATGCTCATTTCTATAATTGAGATAGACTACTTGACTTACTAGTTATGTATAACTTGATTGAATTGATTATTGAAACTTTACTCTAGACTAAAAACTATTTCACATTTGATACTCACACACAACACACAAGACTAAGTTCAATGAATGCTTATTTCATTTGTGTGATTGTACATGATCAAATGTGATGTGTATGCTCAATTACTTGTCAATCAAATCCAAAAAGATTATTGAGTATTTTATATGTTTTTGAAACTGTTTTTATGCTTGTGTGTTTTAAGTTTTTGGTTAAATTACATTTTTCACGTTTTTTTTTCTTCAAAAACTTCTTTAGAGGCATTTTTGGAAGAAGCTCGCGACTAAGCTCTTCCCGCAAAAATAGGTTAAGGCAAAACTTGAAAACAAAAAATTCAGACAAAGACTTCCACAACTGTCTTGCGACTATTTTGCGACTAAAGACTTCCCGCGAAAGGTTTTGTGCGTTAGATGCATTTTTTGCAAGTAACTTTGTGAGTATGTAACCCACGAAAAACGCGTGTTTTCAATTTTAAAGGGCTGATGTGATAGATTTTTAAATACTCTCTAGTTTCCCTCATTGTGCCTTTCTAATGCCTCTCTCAAATCCAAATTGATTTTCACTCAAAAAACCCACTAAATTTCAAGTTCAATAACTGCAAAATCATCTCCAAGGTATGTTTTTAACAACCTTTTCAATCTTTTTCATATATTTTGCAGAAAATTGTCTAGGTTTACTTGATTTGGGGTTTCTTGAAAAAGGGGATGGGAATGTTGTTTTTGGTCAAAAAATTTTTCAAATTCTTGATTGGGATTAGTCACATTTGACGTGTTTGTGATTGTGTTGGCCCCATGTGGCAAGTTTAACATGTATTTAGGCAGATTCACATATTCGTGTATTGCCCACATGTTAAGTATAGTGTTGCATATCAAGTGTTTGATAAAATGCTCAAGTGGCATTTTTGAGTTATTTTGGAATCTAAGGACTTCCAAATTTTGGGTTTTCCCATGATTGAACTTGTGTATCTTGTTTTGATCATTAGGTGTGTGTTTTTCACACTTTGGCTCAAATGTGCTTCATCATGCCTTGCCATGCATCACCTAGGCACACCTCATGCACACTTGATGCACACACATGCACAATTGTCATTTTTTTTTCTTCATTTTAATGATAATTACATGTTTTAGCACTTATACCATGTTCATTTGACACTGTTGTGTTCTGTTTTAAGTTTTTGTACTTATGTTTATGGACTAACTTGACACTAATCAAGTTTGTGTTCTTGTTTTGTGTTTTTGCACTTGTTTTCTCTATTTTATGGTTATTTATGTAGATGTCTCCCACCAAGCACTCTGCTTCCAAGAAATCTTCCAAGCATCCACGCATGGACTCCGAAAATTTCAGGTCCATTGAGGTAGACATGACATATAATGATTGCTACAAACGAGCAACAATCATTATGGAGAGGGTTGTTCGATTGGAGACAATTGAGAACACTTCCATCCCTGAGGTGTTCAAGGAGAGAACTTGGACGAAGCTGCTAAATCCAAGCGGCAATGTTTATGACGAAATCATATGAGAATTCTTCTCCAATGCCATTGTGGATGGAGACCACATTAACTACTGGGTGAGACACAAGGAATTTGTTATCACAAGGGACTCCATACAAGAATTCCTAGAAGTGCATCCATCTTCTCAGCCGATTGTTGTACACTATGATGATAGATTGGACTCTCTTGAGCCAATGGTGGAGCTTCTTGGTGGCTCGCTCAATAAGAAGTCGATGAACACCATCCCATTCAATGCGGAGATGAGGACTTTAGCATATGTTATGGTCCACAACCTGTATCCAGTCACAAACTTGATAACACTATCCGAGCCAAGGACCATTTTCCTACATGATCTCTTCACACATAACAAGATCGACATATGTGAACATATATACCACCTCCTCACAAAGAACATCACCAAAAGAAACTCTAGGACAATCTTGTCCTTTCCCACTTTCATCATGGGCCTCATTGCAAAGACAAACTGAAGATTCCAAGTGGCCTTATTGTCGTGCCAAAGGACTATCCCATTGGTGCTAACACAGTGACCAGAAGAAGAGCTCACATCACCGAACCTAAGACCGGCATCTCTCAAATAGCAAGAGATAATGTTGAGGAGGAGGGTGGAGATACCGAAGAAGAGATTGACAGGTTCAACTCTGCCCCGGAGGGCTCTACACAACCATCTTCCCAAGCACAAGCACGGGGACTTGATCGTCTTGATCATCTCATTGCAAGGGTTAAGCAGATGTATGGCTTGCTCGAATCCCATGTGCAGCATACTGTGGATTAGTTTGCTTACATCCAAGGCCAAATCACTGCATTATCATCGCATATTAAGGACATGTCAATGGCGTAAGGATCCGATTTATATTCTGACCAGTTCTAGCCTCTTTGGCCATTTCGGTCAAAAAGGGGGAGAAAATTTTGAGGGGGAGACTGCATAGTTTGAGGGGGAGCAGAACAAATCATAGACATTGGTTTATTTTGGTTTTACCTTAAAGGTTTTATAACTTGTGGTTATTTACAGTGCTTTCTTTTAAAGCTTTAAGTACTTTGGCTTAATTTCAGTTTAATATTCAGTACTTTGTTTATATCATTGTTTTGTAGCATTTTTTTTAATACTTTTAGATGTTGATTAAACTATCTTGAGTACTACACACTTGTATCCTTGATGCAAATACTTCGTGTATTTTGCATTGGTTGTGTGTTGGACATGCAATTGATCTTTGAATTGATCTTAATTGCATTGTTGTAGAGAGGGAAAATTCCTGACCTATCACAAGCTGGCACGTCATACTACCAAGTCCACAAAATATAGCTAATTATAAAGCATCACGCATGGCTGCTAGGTTTTGCTATCACTACTCAGAAACCAATAGAAATTTGCCAAGTGTCATTGAAGTAAACCAATCACACATCAGCACATGTAAGCGATGACATAAGCAGTTAAGCACGTGTAAGCGATGACACAAGCAAACTGATCAGGCTGTGACATGTGTCACCAATCAAACTCTGCCACGTGTCGCTTACCTACCTCCAAACTCCTATAAATAAAAGCCTTCCTAAGGCATTTGGGGAGGAGAAGCCATCTAGAGCATAAGCAGCATCAAAGAAGATTCAGAAGCATTCAAAAGTACAAAGACTCTACAGAAATCAAGCCTCAGCACCTTCAAGAACTTCAAGATCTTCAAACTCAAATGCAAGGAACATTCAAAGTAGAATCATCCAAGCTATCAGCCTAGATCTTGAAGTTTGCTGGAATCAAGCTCAAAAGCCTCCAAAAACCTCAACAAACCATGAATCAACAAAGCTCTACGGATTTAAGCCTCTAAAGCACCGAAGAACTTCCACCACAAACCTTCGAAGACGAAGAACGTCTTCAAGAATTTCAAGAACTTCAAACTCAAATGCAAGGAACATTCAAAGCAGAATCATCCAAGCTGTCAGCCTAGATCTTGAAGTTTGCTGGAAATAAGCTCAAAAGCCTCCAGAAACCTCAACAAACCATGAATCAACAAAGCTCTATAGATTTAAGCCTCTAAAGCACCGAAGAACTTCCACCACAAGCCTTCGAAGACGAAGAACGCGCCAAGAACACGAAGAACGCGAAGAACAAAGGATTTCTATCAAGCTCATAGCCAGAGATTCCTTGTAATTCTGTTTCAGAAATTTTCGATCCATTCTTCAGCCAAATTAAAGTATATTTGGTGTTCGAATCAAAATCACATCACCACAATTCCAATCAATAAAACTTTCAAGGAGATCGAATCAAAGGATCATTCTTTTGTAATCATAGAGAATTGTATCACATATTCATCAATACAAATTCGCATTTGTGAAACTATTTTACTTGTTTGATTTATTTCGAACTAGAAATTTAGTTGTCTACATATTCTGGCACGCCCGGTGGGACATCTCTGCCTCTCTTCTCTTTCTCTTTCAAAAGAAAAGAAATTCGATTCACTACCAGCTTCAATGGCCTCTAGCAAGAATGCCCGAAAGTCAGTAGTTGATGCTTCCATTGCTGGTGATTATGTCGGCCCAATCACTCGTAGTCGATTATAGGCACTTGACCGACTTTAACCCCAAGCAACCAAAGAAAGCGAACCTCATACTGTCATCTCTTTGGACTTTCTTGCAAATAGAGAAACTACCCCTAAGGATTCATTTGTCTCAGAAGATTTGGAGATTGATAATGAATCATCCACAACAAAAACCTTTTCTATTGACTCTTCACCAATAATGAGAATCTTAAGGAATGAAGTACCTTTAACTCATCCTGTTTCATCATTTTCTCCATCATATCTAGAGGTCATGCCAGTGATGATGACCAACACCTCTACCATGGAAGAAAAGATGGCTGAAATGGAACAAAGGGTCACCTTTCTCACAAAAGCACTTAAAGATAAGGATGTCTAAATTGCAACCCTGATGAACAAACTGGAGGTACAAGATTCTGGTGAATCAAATCTTAACCTTGAACACCCACCTGGCTTCACCTTGAAAGGAGACAACGCTGGGGTAGATAAGGGAAAAGGAGGTGAAGGCACTTCTTAACACGGACATTCCACTTCATTGGCCTCAATATCTATCCAACAACTGCAGGACATGATAACGAACACCATTCGAGCACAATATGGAGGTTCTTCTACAAGTTTCCTCATATATTCGAAACCCTATACCAAGCGCATTGATAGTATGAGAATGCCGAATGGGTATCAACCCCCCAAGTTCTTACAATTTGATGGTAAAGGAAACCCTAAGCAACACATTGCTCACTTTGTCGAAACTTGTGAGAATGTAGGGACACAAGGAAACCTCTTTGTAAAGCAGTTTGTCCGTTCACTAAAAGGGAATGCCTTTGATTAGTATACAGACTTAGAACCTGAGTCAATCGATAGTTGGGAACAACTTGAAAGAGAATTTCTCAACCAATTCTACAGCACACGTCGCACGGTAAGCATGATGGAGCTTACTAATACTAAGCAATGGAAAGATGAGCCTGTCATTGATTACATCAATCGATGGCGTTCTTTGAGTCTAGATTGCAAAGATAGACTTTTTGAAATATCTGCTGTAGAAATGTGCATCCAAGGCATGCATTGGGGACTTCTGTACATCCTTCAAGGGATAAAGCCCCGAACGTTTGAAGAATTAGCAACTCGTGCACATGACAAGGAGTTGAGTATCTCTAGCCATGGAAATACAAAACCTCCCATTCCTGAAGAAAGAAAAGAAAGACGAGAAATAAGGAAAACTGACAAGAATGCAAAGGGTAATATTAAAGACTCAATGAATATCAACCCTGCCCCAGTCAAAATTGCAGCAAGAAATGTGAAGGCCAATGAGAAAAGACCTGAGGAAGGCCAACGGCGTGAGATGCGTCGCTCATCACTTAAGGAATGGGAACAAAAAGTGTATCCTTTCCTAGATGCCGATATGCCCGAAATAATAGAACAACTGCTCAAGTTGAAATTAATTGAATTGCTATAATGCAAACGACTAGGAGAGATGAGAAAAGTTGATGACCCGAACTATTGTAAGTATCATCGCATCATAAGCCATCCAATCCAAAAATGCTTTGTTCTTAAAGAACTCATCATGAAGCTGGCCAAGGAAAGGAAAATCGACCTAGATTTCAATGATTTTGTTCAGTCAAATCTTGCTACATTTGCTTGCATGTTACCTAGTTGCATGTCTCCAACTACTAAGCATGATGCAAATACCACGCTCATCCAGTTCGGTTCTCTGGAACCTGTTCAAGTTCAGCTCTCACAAAAAGCATCTGATTATAATGCAAATGAGGATAAAGGGTCAATGGTAGATGAGGAAGAAGGCTGGACAATGGTTACTCGCAAGAGATGGAAGAAGAAACAAGCATTCCCTCTTCATCTGATCACCCAAGAGGCCAGAAGAGCACAAAGCCAGATTCAGTCTTGGTCAAGAAGGAGTAATAAGAGGCAAAAGAGACTGGGAACAAAAATGTATGACCATTCGGCACAAACCCAAAAAACTCGAAAGCTCATCACATTGGAAGAATTCTTCCCCAAAAGATTCTTTCAAAATGACTCAGTAGAGGCCGTTCACATAGTCTCTCGTCACGAAATCCATGAGGATGTAGACCATGGTGGTCCAAATGAGACTTCGTCATCTTTAAAGGAACTCCAATCTCAGGATAATGAAGTCAAACCCTCGCAATCCTCCACCTCACCAAAAGAGGTGCTCACCCAAGTTCTTGAAAAGCCAGAGATGTACACCCCTTATACCAGTACGCTTCAACAAGCATAGGGATGTTACGCATGCTTTCCAGACTTAACTTTCACTGACGAGGATCTGTTATTAGGCTCTAAGCCTCACAATCATCCACTTTATGTCTCCGGTTATGCTCATGAACAAAAGATCGATCGTATCCTCATTGATGGAGGTTCAGCTGTTAACATTCTACCAAAAATGACAATGAGACGACTTGGTCTTACTATAGAGGAATTATCACATAGTCGTTTGGTCATTCAAGGTTTTAACCAAGAAGGACAATGCGCAATCGGCATGATCCACTTGGAATTAATCATTGGAGAATTGACAAGCAGCGTTTTGTTCCATGTCATTAATGCCAAGACAACCTACAACATGTTGTTAGGACATCCATGGATCCATGGAAATGGAATAGTGCTGTCAACTTTGCATCAATGTTTCAAGTTCTTTCAAAGAGGAATAAAAAAGGTCAATGCCGATTTGAAGCCTTTCGCTGAGACTGAAGCTCACTTTGCCAATGCGAAATTTTATGTAGAAGATGACATTCTTAGTGAAGTCCTCCTGGTTGAGATTCCGTCCATGGAAAGCAAGCAGGGTGAAAAGAAGCATGTTGAATTCATCACTAGAAAGGATATTCCTTCCCCAAAGGAAGGTCCAAAATATGAGAATGATCATTCTAGTGAATCTACCAGTAATTCAGTAAGAGCAGAAATTTCAACTCCTTCCAATAACCTTCCATTCCTCCGTTATGTACCATTATCACGCCGCAAGAATGGACAATCACCATTCTCGGAATGCCGTCAATCCACAGAAAACATGGGAAGGGCTCCTGCAAAGCTCACAATGGAGGATGTAGCTGTATTGAAAGAAAATCATGTCATGCCTTTAACTTCATCCACAAATCCTTTACCCTCAAAGCCACTAAATGGATTCGTGAGGTCTTCACAAAGTCTGACAGAGCATGGTATTCTACCAAATGAACGTACGAAAGAATGGTTCGACCTAAAGGCATATAGGCTGTTAGCCAAAGCAGGCTACGACTTCTCAAAACAAGGGGACTTTGGGAAACTAATTCCAGAAGCCACCAGAGAAGAAATGCATGGCCTTAGCAAAACACAAAGAAAAATGCGGTTTGAAGGACATAGAATTCCTATCCCAAAGACCGGATTAGGTTATACTCTAGAACAACCGGCTCAAATATGGATCAAAAGAAGAAGCAAGGCTTTAAGTTCCCAATACATAACAGTGGAGGTCGGCGAAGGTTCAAAACAAAGAGAAGATCATTCTTCATCGTGCGTCTCAGTGTTCGATCGCATCAAGGCCTTATCATCACGAATCACAGTGTTTGATAGGTTAAGTACAACTTGCTTAACACAAAATCGAGACACTCTTTCTTGTAAATCAGTCTTTGATCGGTTGGGGGCAACAAAAAGGCCTGTTGATAGTCATACTCATAATTCAATAAACTTTGAGGTTCAAGAGGAGAAGAAAGCTAATGATGAGATCCGCAGTAGCATTCCTTCACGCATGAAGCGTAACTTTACTCTAGACATTAGCACTGAAGGATCGCTCAAAGTCAAAAGGTGAACGATTGTACACACTGGACAATCATTTGTACACAATGAGCAAATTGAGGAAGTATCATCCTCGTTCCATATCACAATAGAAGAGGGTACACTTTCAGATGCCGAAGCAACCAATGAAGAGGTTGATGAAGCTCCCCCAGCCTTGGAAGATGGAGTACAGACTACAGTTGATGAACTTAAAGAGATCAATTTAAGAACTATTGAAGAACCCTGACCAACTTTCATCAGTGCGCTTCTCACTCCTAAAGAAGAAGAAGAATACCTCAAGCTCCTAAGAGAATATAAAGATGTTTTTGCATGGACTTACAAAGAAATGTTTGGGCTCGACCCAAGTATTGCCCTACACCATTTGGCAGTAAGGAAGGGCGTGCGCCCAGTTAAACAAACTTAAAGACACTTTCGGCCGGAGCTTATCCCTCAAATAGAAACTGAGGTCAATAAGCTAATTGAGGCAGGCTTCATTCGTGAAGTACAGTACCCGAAATGGATTGCTAACATTGTCCCTGTAAAAAAGAAGAATGGACAAATTCGGGTGTGCGTTGACTTCCGTGATTTGAACAATGCATGTCCCAAAGATAATTTTCCATTACCCATCACTGAGGTCATGGTTGACGCCACTACTGGTCATAAAGCTTTATCTTTCATGGATGGTTCTTTAGGTTACAACCAAATTCGAATGAATCCTAAAGATGAAGAGCTTACAGCTTTTCGTACTCCTAAGGACATTTACTGTTACAAAGTGATGCCTTTTGGACTAAAGAACGCTGGTGCTACTTATCAACGGGCTATGCAAAAGATCTTTGATAATGTACTTCATAAAAATGTGGAGTGTTACATCGATGATCTAGTGATTAAAACAAAAAGAAGGGAAGACCATCTGGCAGATCTGCAATCTGTGTTCAAACGCCTAAGAAAGTATCAGCTTAAAATGAATCCCTGCAAATGCGCTTTTGGCGTAACATCTGGGAAATTTCTTGGTTTCATTGTGAGGCACTGCGGTATTGAAATTGACTAGTCTAAAATAGAAGCTATCGAGAAAATGCCAGAGCCCAAGAATCTGCGAGAACTTAGAGGCTTGCAAGGAAAACTAGCCTACATACGACGATTTATTTCGAACTTGGCTGGTCGATGTCAACCTTTCCATATATTGATGAAGAAGGATGTGCACTTTGAATGGGATGAGGCTTGTGGTAATGCTTTTGCATGCATCAAAAGATACCTGCTTAATCCTCCGGTCTTAGGTGCTCCTGTCCTAGGAAAACCTTTGGTGTTGTACATTGCAGCACAAAAAAAGTCTCTAAGTGCTCTTATGGCACAAGAAAATAAAAAGGGGAAAGAAAGAGCCTTTATTATCTAAGTCAAACTCTCCATGGGGCTAAATTAAATTATTCTCCTATTGAAAAGATGTGTCTCGCTCTTTTCTTTGCCATAGGCAAACTGGAGCACTACATGCAAGCATATACAGTTCGTTTAATAGCAAAAGCGGACCCAATTAAATATGTCCTCTCTAGGCCAGTGGTTTCGGGTCGTATAACTTGATGGACAATCCTGCTACAACAATATGACCTTGCATACATCCCACAAAAAGCTGTCAAAGGACAAGCATTGGCAGATTTCTTAACTAATCACCCAGTTCCATCTAATTGGGAGTTCTCTAAAGATTTCCCAGATGAAGACGTGTTTTTCATTGAAGTTATGCCACCATAGATGATGTTTTTCGATGGGGCTGCACGTCGAGAAGGAGCGGGGGCAGGTGTAGTGTTTGTTTCTCCACAACGGCAAATACTTCTATACTCATTCTCGTTAAGCAAACTTTGTTCTAACAACGTAGCTAAATATCAAGCGTTGATTTTTGGTCTACAAATGGCCATTGAGATCGGCATATCGCAACTTGAGATCTTCGGGGATTCCTAATTAGTTATCAACCAAATCTTGGAGCAGTATGATGTCAAGAAAGAAAACCTTATCCCTTATTGCAAGTATGCGAAGAGGTTGCTAGCAAATTTTTTGGCCATCACATTGGAACAAATACCAAGAAATGAGAATAGACAGGCTGATGCATTAGCTAATTTGGCTACTGCCTTAGCATTATCCCAAGAAGAGACAGCCAAAATTGCTGTTTCCCAGAGGTGGGTGGTACCTCTCTTAGAAGAAGAAGAAGAAGAAGAGCAAGCCAACCTCATCTCTGTATGCCTTGTTGAAAAAGAAGATTGGCGACAAGCAATCATTAGGTACCTTCAACATGGAAAACTCCTAGATGATATACGCCACAGGACTGAAGTACAGCGAAGGGCTGCTCGATTCATTTACTATAAGGACACTCTCTTCCGCCGTTCCTTTGATGGTTTGTTTCTCCGATGCTTAGGAGAGGAAGAGGCTAAAGAAGCCTTAGAAGAGGCTCATTCTGGAATATGCGGTGCACACCAATCAGGTCCCAAGTTACACTACAGGATCAAACGAATGGGTTACTATTGGCCTACGATGGTGCAAGATTCTTTGGAGTATGCTAAGAAGTGTGAAGCTTGTCAGTATCACGCAAACTTCATCCATCAGCCGCCAGAACCTCTACACCCGACTGTAGCTTCTTGGCCTTTTGATGCGTGGGGACTTGATGCAATAGGGCCATTACCAAAGTCGTCCGGTGGCCATTTGTACATCTTGGCTGCAACTGATTACTTCTCAAAGTGGGCGGAAGTTGTGCCTCTCAGGGAAGTGAAGAAAGAAACGGTAGTCAATTTCATTCGAACTCACTTGATCTATCGGTATGGTGTCCCTAGGTATATCATAACTGATAATGGCAAGCCATTCTACAATAGGCTAATGACGGAGCTATGTGAGAAGTTTGGATTTAAACAATACAACTCCTCCATGTACAATGCCCCAGCAAATGGATTAGCTGAAGCCTTTAACAAAACGCTTGGCAGTTTGTTAAAAAAGGTGATATCCAAAACAAAGTGAGATTGGCATGAAAGAATCGGAGAAGCATTATGGGCATATCAGACCACATTTCGAACGCCTACTCAAGCAACGCCATATTCTCTTGTTTATGGAGTAGAAGCTGTCCTTCCTTTAGAATGCCAAATCCCATCATTACAGATTGCCATTCAAGAAGGATTGACTGAAGAAGAAAATGCCAAGCTCAGATTTCAAGAATTAGAGGCATTTGATGAGAAAAGGCTTGAGGCCCAACAACGCCTTGAGTGCTACCAAGCTCGTCTTTCAAGCGCATTCAATAAAAGAGTTAAACCACGATCATTCCAAGTAGGTGACTTAGTCCTTGCCATTCGAAGACCTATCATCACAACTCATCGTACAGGCAATAAGTTCACTTCAAAATGAGATGGACCTTATGTTGTGCAAGAAGTCTACACCAATGGAGCCTACAAGTTAATTGATCATGAGGGTGTAAGGATCGGTCCCATCAATGGGAAGTTCCTCAAATGCTTCTATGCTTGAAATTCCAAGATTGCTCCCCAGTAAGAGCTTAAACTACCCACTGCAACGCTGCAAGAGTACATGAGGTCTTCCCATTGCCTTTGAAAGCGTACCAATAAGGAGAAATTAATCCCACTCTATGTCACCAATTGCTAGTGTGGCGTAGTGGTTGGATGCCCATGTCGCCCTTGAGGCTGAGGTCTCGGGTTCGATTAGTGGTGATACCCACTATTACACACTGAGCCCCCCTTTTTGCAAAAAAAAAAAAAAATAACAAAAAAAAAAAGAAAAAAAAAACAACAAAAATAACAAAAAAAAAGATAGCAAAAAAAGAAAAAACAAAAAAAGAAAAAAGAAAAAAAAAAGATCAAATGAACTATGTGATGACTTGATCCCTATCAAGGGTACGTAGGCAACTTAGCATCTTTTGCTAAGTTCAGTCACGCGCTAAAAATAAAGGGTGTTATTATCAAATTCTAAAAAAAAAAAAAAAAAAAAGGAATAGAGAATAAAGTCTTCTTTATTGATTAACAAAAGGAAAATAGTACAAGGGAAAGCATGATGACACGTTTGAAGGAACTTAAAACAAGAAGATTACGACATCCATTTCAAGTCTTTCAAGCTGGAACAATTATCTTCCAGAAGGGCTCGTATCTTCTCTAAAGCCTCCATATCCTGGTCTTCAACAACAGGAGCGGATTTGACTTCTTCAAGTTGTTCTTCTAAGGCTTGCACAACACCATTTTGTTCAACTTGATGAGTTTCAATTTAAGACAACGATTGCTCTAACTGGACGAGCTCGGTTTTCAGGTCAGCCATCCTCGATCTAACTGTGTCAAGCTCGATCTTCAAAGATGCTTTCTTGTGTGATGCTTCAGAAAGGAGGAATTCAATTTCAGCCTCGCGCCGAATCAAAGTAACAGGACTTGGTCGTTTGTTCAGAGATTCTTTCATCTTCAAATAGTCCGCAATACCCTCACGATATTTGTCAACATTTTCGTGTAAGTGTTGAGGGTCCACTCCAAGACTTTCAATCTCATTATAAATTTCACATACTTCAACCTGAGGGAGTATTTTGTCTATAGGTAGATTCGAAAGCCTGTTTAGAAGAACATCTCCCAACATAGAAGCCCCTTTCCTACGTACGGAAGAAATATGTGCCTTGGCTTGAAATTTAGAAACTTCCGGAAGGTTGGTTGGTTGCGAGGATGAAAGAGATGCCTTTTCTGTCTCAATCGGAAATTTGGACAGAGTGCTAACATCAGCAAACTTACACCTCTTGAGATCTGAACTCTTTGCAGAGGGTTTCGAGGTAGAAGACTCACTATTTGTAGGAAGATGCGCATGATCAGTAAAAGTCCCCGTATCAACACCTTTACTTGGACTCTTCAAATGTTTCCAATTGTGGTCAAAGTCATTACACACCTCTTCTTCAAAAATTTTGATGGCATCCTTAGTAGGTACAACAAGCGGACTTTTGATGCCTTGACTTCGTGCGGACTTTGACAAGGGCTGTGGAATGTATGAGTCTTGTAGTTCCCTCTTTCCCTTCTGAGATTTGTTGAACGTCAATGATTTAACGTGGGAGGAGGCGATCTCAACTAGAAGATTTGTCCCTCTGGTAAAATCATTTCTACAAACTCCTTCCCACCATTGTTTGTAGCTATGTCTGACCCGGCTTCCAAAGTCTGTCGCAAAAGCAGAAATGAATACCTTAGAATTTTTGTTGCAGCAAGTGAAAGATTGGTAGAATTGGTATAAATCTTTTAAAGAGCCAGTATGAATTTCTTCCTTTAAGTCACTTGGAATGTCTTGATGAAATCCAAAACGTCGACTAAATCTGTGAGGACTATATGCTTCTACAATGTGTTGGTCTTTACATCGAAGTGACAAGTACCCTGAGCGAAGGCTTAAAAAGTAGTCAAACTTCTCAGTGGATAAATGATCATTGTCAATGAATGTTTGGTCATAACTTTTCTTGAAGGCAGCCTCGTGCTAAAGGAAGTCGGTAGCAGTTCGTATGTGCTTTCGCGCCAAGAACTCGTTCAACGGAGAGGCATAGCCTACACCAGAGTATTTGATCATCAAAGGATCAGATAGTTTGTCATGGGTGATGCGATTGCTTCTAAAAAAATGGGCTACCCAAGTATAAACATAATGAATGGCACAACTAGCCCCAGATTTGCTTGGCGTAGGAGAGGAAGAGATGGTGTTAAGTCCACGATAAATACTAGCCAATACTGAGGGGGCAAGGCCAAATGAGCGACCATTGGCCATACAACTAGCAATCTTAAAAGAACCGGGACGGATGTTATTCAAATCCTTGCTAGAAAAGACAAAAATGCACAGCCAATAGGAAAGAAGTGCTGATAAATAAGTCTCCTCCTTTAAGTCATCCTCAATTTGGAAATCTACAAAGACTCCGTGTTCCTTATCAGACCATGGTCCATGCTCTGACTACACTTGGGAACGATTGTCCGTCTCGACGATTTTCTAGGAGCCGGATTTCCTCTATACCAAAAAGTAATCCAGTCACGAACACTCACTTTCCCTTGTCTCTTCAGCCGATTTTGAAGGTGATGGTACGCCATGAAAAGAAATCGACAGCTGTACGGTAGATAAGGTCGTCCTTGGTTGTTGGTTCCATCCAACTCTTGCGCACTAGGTACCACTTCGTCATAAAATTCACCTGTGCAAGGAAGTCCACCAAGAATGGAAAGATCCCACGGTGTGATGGAAATTTCCCCAACTAAGGTATGGGCGGTATTGGTCGATGGACTCCAACACTCACAAAATGCTTTCATAAGGTTCTCATCATAATCATATGTGAACAAAGAGGCAAAGACAGCACCGTAAAGGTGGATTGCATCAAGGAGGTGTTTACACCGGCCGAGCACATCTTCTAGCCAATCCCAATAAAGGGGGAAGTAGGAAAACCCTCCATTCACACTAAAGGAAGAATCCCAATTGGCGTGCTTTGTAATTATCTCTCGTCCCAAAGTATTGTAGGGCTTTGATTTAGCAAAATTTTTGTGATGCGAAGCGAGAAGAATAATTGTCTCCAAGTTAGAGCCGCCATCAGAAGGAACAACCTGTGACCATTTTGGCAAATTGGGAGGATAGAAGTTATGGCTCCACCTTTCCGAAAATCTTCTGATTATGGGTGGACGAACAATCAAAGTTGTGGCCTTTGCATCCTTGTCATCTTTCTCCCTATAAATGAACAAGGCTGGTTCTTGACCAATCTTTGAATCCTTGAAAAAGAGCATCATAATAGCTATATACGTATGTATATATATATATATATATATATATATATATATAAAAGGTGGGTTAGTACGAACCAAGCAAAAAAAAAAAAAAAAAAAAGAATGAAAAGAGACATTAAAAAAAAAAAAAAAAAGAAGAGCGTAATTTCTCTATGTATTATGTTACTCACTCTAGAGAATATGCTGATACGAACTGAAGCATGCTTCAGGAGACGTTATATAGAAAATTTTTGAGATAACAGACAAAAAAGGATGAGGCAAAGCCATCAAGTGCTACCACCAAACAGATTATTTGAAGTCAAACTTTACGACACAAAAGCACTCATGTTGCCTAAATGAAAATGATGCACTAGCCCTAGGATAAGGTTCTAGCCTGCACATTGTTCAAAGTAATTGTACTGCCAACCTTGAAAGCAGAGACACTTGCTGATTCACCAAAGACAAACACTGTCAGAATCAATAGACAAAATGGCAACGAGTTCAACGATGCTTGCATTTTCCTCATTTCCCTCTTTTGGATTTCTAGCAATTTCCGACAAGATTTCACAAAAAAAAAAAAAAAAAAATCAATCCATAGAGATCTTCTAAAGATTTCGAGCTACCAGATTCAAAAAAAAAAAAAAAAAAAAAAAAAAAAAAAAACAACAACAACAACAACAACAACCACAATGGAATCATAACGCGCCACCATGCACGACCACAAAACTCCAACGTCCCCAGGATTTCTCACTCAAATCTGTGCAAATCCAAGAAATATTTCACAAAACTGACACCACAAGAATCTTGTACGACCTAACAACTACAAAACCTGAAACTTTCAGGCCTAGAAACGAAGCCTCGCGCTGCCACGCGCCACCAGATGCTTTAGAAATCCTAACGTCAAGTTCACGCGCCCCACGTGCCACTCTCAGCTTTTTCACGTGCTCACACGCACTGGCAAGTCGTCATGCGCTTCACGCCCCAAGCCTGACACGCGCTCAGTCCCGTGACGTCATGGATGACATCATCCTCAAGGCTTGACCCGTTTGTCCAGGCCGACCTAGTTTGACCCGCTCATCCTGACCCGGTCCGAACCGCCTGAAAAAAAAAAGAAAAAAAGAAAAAAAGCTTTGACCAAATTGAACTTTGACTTCAACCAAAAAGTCAAAATTTTCAAAAGGGGCCTGTCCTACTCAGTTTTTCGAGTACGTTCCGTTTTTGGGATCCGTTTCTTCATTTGAAACTCGAAAATCATGCAAATAGCCAAATTTCCAAAAAGTTGACTTTTGTACAAATCTGGACCAAAAGTCAGGATTTTCAAGAAGGGCCTGTCTTGTATAATTTTTCATGTAGATTTCAATTTTGGGGTCTATTTCTTAGTTTGAGAATCCAAAATTGTTCAAATGGTGTGATTCTACAACTATTGGCTTTGATGTGAACTATGACTGAGAATCATGGTATTTGAGTAAAGCTTGTCCTATTCAGATTTCCGCAAAGATTCTGATTTTGAAATTCGCTTATTTGCTTTGGACTTGGTAACCACCAATCTGACTCACTTCTCCGAAGTACTAGCAATGTACAAGACTTAAGCTCCCAAAATCAAAATTGGAGATTCATCCATTTGGTCCGAATTCCTTCAGGGTTATCCTCCATACTTCATCAAGACTTCTCTTTCAAAGGGCAGATGAACTCTCACAAATGTATCCTAAACTGGGAATTGCTTCGGGTCATCAATTCAGCCACTCTCGTTCGGTGCCCACCAGTCTCCAACCTACCGTTCCCATTCGGTGCCTATCGTTCTCATTTGCCATTCTCACCAAAAATTTTTCATCCGCCATTCTTAACTACCTAGCTACAATTCTTCGTCTCTTCGCTATAAATAGAGGGTTCGGATTCATTGAAACTCATCAAGAAAAAACACACTGAATCATGAAATGAAGATTCGCTTCTTTCAAATTTTCAAACCCTCATTCTCACAGCCATTTCTCGTTATAGCCTCATCATTCTCAACACCGAGCAACCAACATTGTTTCATAATCAGTTTGAAATTAACCCTCTCATGGCTCAATAGAAATCCTCTTCACAACATCATTGTAGCTTTGAGATCCAAACAAATTTTGTTTCTCCCCTTAACGACCACATTTGTTCATAAAATTATTCATAACAAGGCCTGCATTGTCGTTCCACGCTTCCTCAGATTTGGTTGATCGGGACATCTAAGTCCAGCAGAGACACCTGTTCCTACCCTCATGGCTCTCGTAGTCTCTCTCGAATTGCTTGGTCTTCCAGCAGAAGCAGCGGTCCAGAACAAACAGCAACTTGGCTGGTTTCTAAGACCAGAATCCCAAGTTAGTTCCATCTTTCATTTTTTTGTGCTTTTCCAACAAGCGACAATAGATGAAGATGGTAAAAAGTGTTGGGGTATCCTACAGATTATCCTCCATCCAACACTTACGATGACCACCAAGGTACCAGCTCATTAGAGATCAGCCTTTGGAGCTGATAAATGGTCGCCAAAGCCTTATTCCATGTCCCCCCCAGTGTGGGACCCAAAGGTCATCGTTGCTAGTACCGCAAAACCCAATTTTCTGGAATTACTCCAACTTAAATTCTGCTTGAAGTATTTCAGAAAGTACTCTTCTGAAATTACTTCAACTTAACGTCCCTTGGCATGGTCCTATCACACAGGCACATTCTACGACTGGCCACCGGACCTCACCCAGCATGCAGTCAGTCCCATATCCCAAGGTGTACTCCCTAGAAACATCTGCACTAGAGAGTCCTCAACATACAGGACCAGTGCCATGGTGACGTGTGTTTCACCCATTCACTTTGCTTCATCCCCGTCTTCTTCACCACCCAGCATGCAGTCGGTCCTATATCCCAAGGTGTACTCCCCAGAAACACCTACACCAGAAATTCCTTGACGTACAAGGTCAGCTCCATGATTTTGTATGTTTCACACAGTCACCATCTCCTTTCCGTCTTCATCGTCGTCTTCTTTTCACAATCTCCCCCAACCCAGAATCATATGCTTGTGAAATTACTTCAACTTAACCTGAGTAATACAATAACACATGCACATTCAACCACTTTCTCGCATGTCCTCGCCGTAATCCAGAGAAGATTCCTCCGAGATAACTTCACTAGAAGTTCTTAAAAACACGAGGCTAGCCCCATAGCTCTGCATGCTGTACCCGGCCAACATCCTCACCTCTTCCCTATCTTCTACACCCTGTGATCACCGCCAATGATCCAAAATACTTTTCTGAAATTACCTCAGCTTAACCTCTGCTGGAATGATCCAATCTTGCAAGTACATCCAACTTCTTGCAAATAATTTTCAGCCTCACCAACCCACTCCAAGTACCATGGAACACTCTTGTGAAATTACTTCGACTTAACCTCTGCTAAGAAGGCTCGGTCACGTAAGTGCATTCAAATACAGGCAGATCCCTTTTCGGTTTCATCAAAGCCTTTCATGTGGGTGGGTCTACTCTTCGGAAATTACCTCATCCTGCTGAAAGTTTCACCACCTTCAGGTACTTCACTTAAAGAATCAAGTGTAAAAATTCGTTTTCGAAACTCATTCCCGCACCACATTTTGAAACTGTGTGCATGAACAAGTCTCGAGGGGGCATTTGTAGAGAGGGAAAATTCCCGACCTATCACAAGCTGACACGTCATACTACCAAGTCCACAAAATATAGCTAATTATAAAGCATCACGCATGGCTGCTAGGTTTTGCTATCACTACTCAGAAACCAATAGAAATTTGCCAAGTGTCATTGAAGAAAACCAATCACACATCAGCACATGTAAGCGATGACACAAGCAGTCCAGCACGTGTAAGCGATGACACAAGCAAACCGATCAGGCTGTGACATGTGTCACCAATCAAACTCTGCCACGTGTCACTCACCTACCTCCAAACTCTTATAAATAGAATCCTTCCTATGGCATTTGGGGAGGAGAAGCCATCTAGAGCATAAGCAGCATCAAAGAAGATTCAGAAGCACTCAGAAGTACAAAGACTCTACAGGAATCAAGCCTCAGCGCCTTCAAGAACTTCAAGATCTTCAAACTCAAATGCAAGGAACATTCAAAGTAGAATCATCCAAGCTGTCAGCCTAGATCTTGAACTTTGCTGGAATCAAGCTCAAAAGCCTCCAGAAATCTCAACAAACCATGAATCAACAAAGCTCTATGGATTTAAGCCTCTAAAGCACCGAAGAACTTCCACCACAAACCTTCGAAGACGAAGAACGCCTTCAAGAATTTCAAGAACTTTAAACTCAAATGCAAGGAACATTCAAAGCAAAATCATCCAAGCTGTTAGCCTAGATCTTGAAGTTTGCTGGAAATAAGCTCAAAAGCCTCTAGAAACCTTAACAAACCATGAATCAACAAAGATCTACAAATTTAAGCCTCTAAAGCACCAAAGAACTTCTACCACAAGCCTTCGAAGATGAAGAAAGCCAAGAACACGAAGAACGCGAAGAACAAAGGATTTCTATCAAGCTCATAGCCAGAGATTCCTTGTAATTCTGTTTCAAAAATCTTCGATCCATTCTTCAGCCAAATTAAAGTATATTTGGTGTTTGAATCAAAATCACATCACCACAATTCCAATCAACAAAGCTTTCAAGGAGATCGAATCAGAGGATCATTCTTTTGTAATCACAGAGAATTGTACTACACATTTATCAATACAAATTCGCATTTGTGAAACTATTTTACTTGTTTGATTTATTTCGAACTAGAAATTTAGTTGTCTACAATTGCATGTCTGGATGAAAATTTATTAGCTAAATGATCATTGTAGTCATTTTTTAATGACAGACCCTGTTTGATCAAGATATGCTAAATTGTTTTTATAATGTTTATTACGTTGATCGCACTTTACTTGCTTATATATGTACCGTGTATTCAACTTGTTATAAGCTTAATGAAAGCTTTGTTTGTGTGCAAGTGTTTCAGGTTACAGGTATATACATGCAAGTGCTTCATAACTTCTAGATTAGGTGTGAGTGAGTTTTACCACTGTTCTCAACTCACGTTTAAGTCTACAGTCTATTTTAGGGGTTTTGTCATGGAATAGCCAAAGGTTGAGATTGTAAAGTTGTGATTTATAACTATTTTGTGTTAGCTTTAATTCCGTACTAAATTTGATTGTAATTATTTTCAATCTTATGTATCCTGTATTTTATGTGGGATTTTATTGTAAGGGTTGTGTGTGAAAGAGAGTGTGAAGACCCAAGGCAATTAAAGACTAAAGAAGTTTTCGCGGGTAACTCGTGAGAAGCCTTTCTGCGAAGTAAAGCATGTGCCCTGCACATGACTGGAATGCGAAGAGTCATGATAGACGATGATAGCTGGTGATAGTTGATTTTCGCGAGTGTTTCGCGAATAAGGCCTTCCTGCGAGATACTTGTGAAACATTCTATTTTGCCAATCTGTCATATCTGATACACCCTTGAGAGTTAGAGATTGTTATATCCATAATCCTCTACACAATCCTTTGTGGTTTTCCTCAACTCCTACCACTCCATTTCCAAATCCTTGAGAGGTTGATAGCCCAAACATATACCACACCCATCTTGAGTGAAAAGTAAGGTTTTGGTGCAGCTGGGAAGCATTGGAAGAAGCCATTTGTTTGGTGGATGCAATCGAGCTAAATTACGTGATCTAGAGAGCTAGAGAAGACAAGGCTTGGAGAAGTCAGTTGGTAGCAGGAGTTTGGAGGGCTCGAGTACATGGGGTAGACTAGGCTTGGAGGGTCTTTTGTTATTCGTGTACTCCAACTTATTCCCTAGTGTATCGATCTACTACTTGTAGGGCACCGGAGAGGTTTTTTGCCGAGGTCTTCAATTTCCTCTTCGATAACACATTGGCGTGTTATCTTATGTTTGCATTCTTCTTCCCTACTCTTTTAGCTTTCATTCCACTGCTGTGTTATGATGAATATAGCTTAGAGTAGTTACTTTGTTTATCTGCTTGCATTTACTCTATTCTGCACTTTGTTTAAGTTAGAGTAAAATCAATCGAGCTGTAATATTTAATTTTGGAGTCTAAATAGCTCTTATGTTTTCACACAAATTTGAGCTTTCAATCCTAAGTAGATGTAATAATTTCTAACATTAATACATTTTCAAATAAATAATGAGTAATTAAAAAAAATCATTTATTGTAGCATATGTCTCCTAAATAAAATCCATGATAGCATCTACTATTCTTTTGAAATAGAGAAGTATACCATTATGAGTAATACTACGGTTATAAACTATTTTACAACATTTTTACAAACTATTGATGTGGCTAACTTCTTATTAGATTTCATCTAGGCTCACCTTTAATATTACTTTTTCATTTACTAATAGCCACTCACTACATCAGTATCTCTAGCATTACTCTACCATTATTGTACTCTTAGAATATTGTTTAATGTCAAAAGTCTTGTAACTAAATTGGCACATTTCCATGCACAAAATGCTTAGGACTCTAAGAGAAGAAGAGTTCGAACTGTAAGATTGACATATTGTTAATTATCTCAATATATATATATATATATAGTTTATTATTTGTGTTTCAAATTTCAAAATAATTCAACGAAAATTTTATAAAAACAATTAAACAACTTGATTTTGGGTTGTGTTTCGTTGCAATTATTCAAATGGACATGTTTGCATCCACTATAATTTAGGAGCATTACATTTTCCAATCAAAAAATACTTAAGGGTGTGAAAAAATTATTTCACCCACAAACGCATAATACTCATCACACCCTTAGGTTTTTTTGTGATTGAAAATTATAGTAATACCAAATTATAATTGATGCAAATTATTAACTTTTACTTAAAAAATAGAAGAGCCTCTAAACATGTGCATAAACGCATGCTCAAAGACTAGTTTACGTTACTTATTTTTTATAATTTAATTGCATGGATTTTGATAGTTGTTTCTTATTATCAGGTTGAGTACTTGGATATTACCACAATATATAGTCTTAGGCACTAATAGATTTTTAGCGTTCTAGGGTTCCATGCATTGGTGGCATGTATCTATCATGAGTTTGGGCATGTGGATTTTTATTGTTGTATCCTTGAAGTGATGTTCATTATGGTGATATGACATTAAGGTGTTTGGCTCATTTTATTTCTTCTAACATTTCTATAATCTAATATTACAAAATATATCACATCACCTTTGTTGGGGTACATTTTTTTTACACCTAATATTATTTAAATTACACCTATTTATTTCTTTTCAAATGTCACAAACAAATTATTGGGCATGCCTAAATATTTTTTGACTATCACTATGCTATCCCACAACCTTTCTCCTTTCGATCACAAAATTGGGCTACGCTATAGGACCTAATATTTTCTCATAAAGCCCAAATTATTTATTAAGCAAGATAAAATCTAATTCTTTCTAAAGCCCAAGAATTTTATACTTAGCAAACATTCGAAAAAATTCATGATTCAAACCCGTGGCAAATTATTCATCAAAAAGCCCCGATCCCACTAGCAATATCAAAAGCCCAATTTTCATTGATAATATCAAAAGCTCAGTTCCCATCGGCAATATCAAAAGCCCAATTTTCATTGGCAATATCAAAAGCCCAGTTCTCGCTGACAATATCAAAAGCCCAGTTCTCGCTGGCATCATTCTATCAAAAAGCCCCAGATTTACTTTAGGAAGCTGAAACCAAGTTATCCAAATCTCAACTAATTGATGCTATAAATGTCAAATACATTCAAGACATGATTCATGTGCCAAGCCCATGAATCTTAAAGAGGAAAAACTTGGGAACATGTGGTTTGGAGGGCATAAAGGGATCTATAACGGAATCCCCTGAAGTGGACTTACGAGTTTGACACCTGGCTTGGGGTGTTGAATCTTACTTCTTGGGGGTCCAAATCTCAGTTGCAGCATTAGGATTTGCTCTTGATACATGCCTTAATCCCATTGGTTAAGCTCAGCCCCAGAAATCCTGACATTCAATGCAAGACACTCCAAAATCCCATCATGTATCTTATATTTCCCAAAGAAGCAAGGCAGCCCCTAAAGTAAATCTCTTACTTCTAGCCAAATCCTAGAAAAATTAACCTTGAATCACTGCCTCTGATCAGTCCTATGTTTTTTTGGATTTTTGTTAATTAATGCTTTTCTGAACTCCATTATAAAAACATAAGCACCTCAGCCCAAAAACACATAACTACTCCCTTTGAAACTTTCTAATTGGTTGGCCATTTTGCTTGCAATTCAACTCTCCTCAAGCTTACAACCCATTCCCTGTAGCCCGCACTCACCTAACCTCAGATATTCTTTTCACCCCTTTACACAATCACAGCTCATAAATGTCTCCCAATTAATCACAAATAACCCACTGCTGACTAAAACCTTAACCTTAGTAATAATCCCATCCCACTCACTTAAAATAGCTCACATTACCTCATTCATGCAGTATGCACACATACTTACCAAAATATTAGTTTAAAACTTGCTGCACTGAGCTGGGATCTCTCTCTCCCTTTACACCATGCCAATTAATCCCTTCATTCTTCCAATGAAACCTTTAATTTTTACCTTTTGTTTTACTATTGAAGGATATAATGTATTTGTAACAATCGAATTCTTCCCTCACATTGATTTAATGATGGCCAAAAGTACAATGAGTTCCCCTGACCGAGACACACAAGGATCCCCAAGACTGAATACCTTCATAAATTTATTTAATCATTAACTTCTGGACTCTTAAGTGTAATTTCACCCTTACCGCTGGAGAATTTATCTTTCTAGACTCTTTTAAGTGTAATTTAACCCTTACCATTGGAGGATTTAATTCCATTGTACTATCAGAATAGGACCACTAACGTATTAATTAAATGTTGTAAAGCATCTTTTTTATTGGGCTTTTGTTGCTGTTTTGTCAAGTGCAGCCTTTATTTCTTGCTTGAATAGGCCTGTCATCACACCGAAAGCCTTTGGACACCAGCTCAAGAGCCCATAGTTGAGTTTCCGCTTGGCTTCTCAACATTTTATTTAGAGGCATCAATTTCTCCCTCAACAACCTTAATCTTATCACATTCCTAAATAATGTAATGTTGTATTCTTATATTGAGATTACATTAATGTAATATTACAATAATATAATTACGATGTAATTTAACATCGAGCGAACCAAACGCCCTCTAAAATATAAATAGAAGTACTTCATAATATTTAAAAAAAAAAATCATTCTTCAAGATGGAGTCTTAAATCAAGGTAGTGTGTAATTTTTTTTTTTAATTCAGGTTAGTATGTAATTAAACCAAGATTTATTGTTGTTTAATTTTAAAAATTGTCAAGGGTTTTTTAATTCAATGATATTGGCTAGTCTTTTTTATGGAGAGGACAAGTTGCAAATTCCTTCTCTCACTTAACCATTTATCTAAAAAATTTTAAAAAATATATTCCATAAAAATTTAAAAAATGAGAAAGAGGAATAAAATAAATTAAAATATGAATTTAGCATCAAACATGCCCTAAATTCCTTACATATATAAAATTATATTTCGTTTGTTTCGTTGGAAAATACTTTCAAAAGTTTATTTCTTTTCGTACTTGATTATGACCCTAAAAATATACTAGATAACTTAAATATATATATATATATATATATGTGTGTGTGTGTGTGTGTGTGTGTGTGTGTGTGTGTGTGTATATATATTTGAGTGATTGAGAGATTGTTTGAGTTAAGCATCACCCATAAAACAAATTCATTTTCCATAACTCATTTTTCTGAACTCTATTTTTTCACTCACTCTAAAAATAACTTGTTTGGTTTCATATCTTGGTGCATATATCTTCTCTATAACTCAAATTTTTGCATAAAGTGGTAGGATCAATTGAAAACCCATAACTCATAATTCAAAAACATCTAAATTGTGTTTTCAGTTTCCATGACTCAAACTCAAACTGTTGAGTTTTGAGTTATGGAAACTCAATTAAAAAATCAGTCCAAACAAGTTGAGTTTGGTGGACCCCTCAATATAAGATGAATAATATAATTCTTCTATATATATAATTTAAATACCAATGATAGTCATTTTTATATTTTGTTAACTCTTTAAAAATTTTGTATAGATATTATTAGGTATAAAATGTAAATTGTCGTATAAAATGTAAATTGTTCATGTTTTTTTTTTATAATTATTGTGAAGCTTTTTTTTTTTTTTAATGATTCATTTATTCTAGACTTTTTAGTTTTTGTAATTAATGACTCACTTGAATGAATATTTATGATATGGTCCTATATTTGATTCTAAAATTAAGAAATAAAACTCTTTAAAAATAAATAATTTAAGACACATAACACAAAATTAGAACTCTAATTTAAAAATCTAATTTGAATTTTTACCAATTCACTTAATATTATATTTATAGATTATAAATTTCATATATTTCAAGTAAAACAAATGGAGCAATAAAGAAAAACCGGTAAAGAACAGTAAAATAACTGTTTTTTTTTTTTTTTCAATAAAAAAATTATTTAATATAACAATAAAATAACGGCTAAACTAACTTTCAGAAAACCCAAGCATTGAGATGCAACAGAAGATAGCTCTCAAAAACCATCCAAAATAACAAAGCAGTCATTGCTGCTTCTCTGCTAAAATCTTGTTCATTCAAATCTCTCTCTCTCTCTCTCTCTCTCTCTCTCTTCAACCATGCCACCTGAGCCTTTTCTAAGACTTTCGTTGCTTTGTGTTCAATCAATAAAAGTTCACGTTCGAACATTTTGCCAACCCGTGTTTGCTTAACTCGCGTCACGTGCCACTCTAAATGATCTTTGTCATGGAATTGAGGTCCACGGACCCTTTGTGAAAATGGGTGTGTTCCGGTTATGAATGCTTTGATTGATATGTATGGTAAATGTAATGTGGTGCATTAAAGAGGACACATCACACACAGTAGCGACGCCACTCAAAGTCCAGGGTGTTCCTAGGAACACCCTGACTTGAAAGAAATTTTTTTTTATATATAATAATTAAAAAAAAAATTGTTTACCCTTAAAAGAAAAAATAGGAACACACTCAAGCAATATCAGGAACATTCTTAAAATTTTTATGCCAAACAAATTTTGAACTAAATTAGAAAAAAAAAAATTATAACAGAGCATCTGAAAAGAAAAAAGTAAAAAAAGTAAAAAATCATCAGTTTTTGTCACCACCATATTGCCAGTCACTTCCATCTCTCCAGTCACTTCCATTTTGTCAATCGCAGTCTGCCCACCTACTTCAGCTTCTTCTTCCTCGCCTTTTCTTCTCCATTCTCTGTTTTTCTTCAACTATTCCGCTTCTCTGTTTTTTGGTGTTTCAGTTTTGAACGCCTAGCCTATTGTTTTGTACACTAGAGCCCCACTCCCCCACGTGAATATGGAAGTCTTTAAATGAGTCAACTGTCAAAAGTTTTCAAACTTATCTCCAACCACCCAAGTGTCCTAGTTTTAACTTTTGCACATTAATTTTTTTTTTTTTCATTTCTGCATTTAATAAGTACATGTACTTAGTACTATTATTAAACTACAATTATTCAAAAAAAAATTTATATTACAACCATAATTATTAATATTTAAAGGTATTATTATGTCAGACTTTAAAATTATTTTATATTTTTAAGAGAATATATATATATATATATATATATATATATTTAGTGATAATTCTGAAACAGTACACCGATATTAACTAGTACTGAAATATTTCATTTCTCTAGCTAAATCGAAATAGCCTCCGATACGGTATCAGAGGGGCAAGGGTGTGTGCACACATAAAATGTGTGCTAGGGTGTGCTAATGCACAGTGGGGTGTGTGCTAGACTGCTAGTAGTTAGTAAAAAAAATTAATGAAGCAATTAAATATCAATAATTAATAATTTAATTAACTAATACATTATAAAAGACAAACAAATTAAATTATGTTAGGCTAAATAACAAATAATAATTTAATAATTAATAAAACAACAATACAACAAATTATAGTTTATAAAAGACAAACAAATTTAAGAAACAACTAAACAACAACAATTAATAATTTAGTAATATTTCAAATGAACTTATAGTTTATTGTACAAGTACCTTTGTTCATTTTCTTTCTTTTCATCTTTTTTTTTTCCTTTTGAGGTTTTTTGGTGTACTTAATACAAATTTGTTTTGGTTTTAAGAACATTTTTTTTTAAGCACAAATTTCATGCTAACCAAATCTTGAATTTCGACTGATATTTACCGAAACATCCCGAAACAGACTGAAATGACCCGAAATTTTTTTAAAGTGGAATAGGAACACCCTAAACAAAATTTCTGGAGTCGCCACTGATCACACATGGAATGTTTGATGAAATGGGTGAAAGAGATTTCATTGGCTCGCGGGGAGGATCTTGGACCATATAGTGAATGCCTGCGATTTGATTGATAAGATTCCAGTAGGGAATGCGGAAAATGTTGGTTTATGTAGAGATAAAGGTATACAGCGCGTGCTATTTTTTTATAGGATGCAGGAGAAAAATGCTGTTTTTTCAACTACTGAGTTGGTGGTGTGATCATTGTGAGGAGGACAAAAGGATTTGGCAAGAAATGAAGGAGAGCAGTGTAATTAAGCTTCATGGGTGCAGTTGGGTTGAGATCAGAGGCGACGCCACGTTATGGTCAGGTGTTCCTGGGAACACCCTAACCTGAAATTTTTTTTTTATATATAATAATTTTTTTTATTTGTTTACCCTGAAAAAAAAAAATTAGGAACACCCTCAAATTAAAAAAAAAATATATATATTTGTTCTACTTTCAAGAAAAAAAAAAGCCCAAAAAAAATTGAACTAAAATCTAAAATAAATTGTAACGGAGCAAACGGCAAGCCCACGGATTCTCAAGAAAAAAACAGACGGCAAGCCCAACCAACATCAAGCCCACGGCAAGCCCAACAGTAGCAAACCCACGAATTCTCAAAAAAAAAAAAAAAAAAAAAAAAAAAAAAAAAAAAAAAAAAAAAAAAAAAAACCCAATAAAGGCTAATGCAAACCCTAAGAGAGGAGACACTCAGATCCTTCACAGTCACCCTAAGATCCTTCGCCATACTTATCAAAAAAAAAAAAAATCCTTAGCAATCTCGATGACATCATCGAGCGAGATGTGCCGTTGTGGCGCGCCGGCTCCTTGATGTTCTTCGTCTTCTTCCGGTAACGCTCCGGCTCCTTCAGCGCCTTGATGACTAGCGCAGCGGCGAAGGGCACCACGGACTGACAAACACCTTGGCCTGACACCTGATGGTTCTGCCATTATGGACTGTTAGCTTGCCCGTTACGCGGAGATCAGCGACGGTATTTCGATTCTCTCTCCTTTTTCGGTCTCTCTCTCTCTCTCTCTCTCTCTCTCTCTCTCTCTCGTACTCGATTTGTCTGACTGGTGTGTTTTATGTTTGCTGTTTAGACTTTTATAAATTGCTTACCTTTTGATATTAGTGTTTACTATTTAGACTTATATAAATTGCTTACCTTTTGATAATATCCTTATTGCTTACCTTTTCTGCGTCTTTTTTTGACCATATAAATGGCTTAGTTTGGTACTGTTTGTCTTCTTTTGACAATATAATCTGCTTAGCTTTTTATTGTTTTTTTTTTTTTATACAATATAAATTACTTAGCTTTTTACTGTTTGTGTAAGTGTATGTAAATATAAAATTATGTAATTTTGTTGAAATTGCTGATCGGCTCTTGTCTCTTTGTGTGGGGGTGGATGGGGCTGTGGCATTTAATTAGGATAGTGATTTTTGGTCCCTTAAAAGTAAATAAATACACATTATAAAAGACCAAAAAAATAATAAAAGACTATATTAAGTAATTTTGCAGTGGGTTGATATACATATATACTCTTTTATAGTACTATTTTTAGTTGTTATTTTTCATTATTTAATTACATATTTTATATTTATGTTTTAATATTATAAAATAGTAATTGTTATGTAATAACAAAATGATTTGAGTGTCAAAAAATAAAAACTAAATGAGTTGCTATATTTGAGGTTCACTTATTTGGATCAATAATTTTATGTTGTATAAGAAAATATAAATATATATTATTTTTAATTTTTTTTAGAAATCCCGAAACACCCTTAAACGGTACGTCGATTCGGTACCAAAATATTCCGTTCCACAAAACAAACTGAAACAAGGTCCAAAACGGTATTCATAACATTGCTTTCAAGCAAAAAGAAAAAGCTAAAAAAAAATGAACTAAAATCTAAAAAAGAAAAAATTGTAACAAAGAATTTGATGAAAAAAAAAAATGTAACAGGGCAAGCCCACTCAAGAACACCCTAAGAAAAATTTCTGAAGTCGCCACTGAAAGAGTTGTGTATAGAAGATCATCATCTAATTAATGGAACAGTGCCTTACAATATTTTCAATTCACCTGCCATCTTTAACAGAGTTGTTACTTGAACATTTTATCTTTATACAAGGGACTTCACATCAGTCGATTTTGTCATTTATGTAATTCTTGGTTATTAAATATATATATATAGTACTTGTAACGAATTACATATGTTCATGTATTTGCAAAGAAACTATACTGCTGAACATTGTTAACGATCAACCGAACTGCAGAAATTGTGGTTACAACAGCCAGTAGAGAAAAAAGAATAATGTTGGACCAATGCCACACCTTCTTTTCTAGTCTGGATGTCTTTCCTTTGACCTGTCACAGGGATAGAGTAAATATAATTTAGTTTTACTTATTGCTTCTTTAATATCTTTCATAAGTAAAATCAAAGCAGTCCAGGAAAGGCTAGTTACCTTGAGAAAAATCATAATTGGGAACACAAAGGTTATAGGTATGAGCGAAAATGATCCAAACAAGTTCACAAAGTCCCCCATGAAAGGAAAAGCTGCTGTCACAAATGTGTTAAATGAGAAGAGGACTGCTCGCACATAGAATCTACGTTTGATGTTTTCTTTCGAATCCATACTCTCATCAAGCTTGAGGAACTTAGTATCAAGGGTCTCATGAATTGGTGCAAGAAACATCTATGTCCATTATCAACACAATGAATCAGACTTCAGTTGAAAGGTCCCCGTTAAGTCGTTACAGCAATTTAATCATAAGGACTGTTCATATAGTTTGCTATCTTTTAGCATTTTGTGGACTATGAATTTTGTGTACTGGAAAAAGTATAATTGTAACGTTTCAACAAAGCATAAACTTCAAGTAGAAGCTTGGTAGTAATAATAATAGAAATTTTGCGAAAGGCTTTATGGGGGTCCTTTGCCAAGATCAAGTTCTTTAGTAATTTTCCCATAACCTCAGGCTTACTAGAAAATAACTTAGAGGTGGCCTTTCCTGTCATGAGTATGTTTAAATCTGAGCTTAACCTTAAAATGAAATTAAACAGTATATCTTACATGCTGGGAGACTATAGACCGTAGGAAGGTAGCAAAGTTGATGACAATCTTGACCCATTTGGGACCGCTTAGCTCTTCAGGAAGGTATGTGGATACCGCTGAACCATAAGCCCAGTAACCTACGATGCTTACACCATAGTAGACTAAGAGCCCTGCAGTGTATTGAGCATATAAGGCTTTTCTCATGTTCTTGACTGCTGGCTTGCGCAAAGTTGACTGCAGAGTGAATGTAGAAAGATTAATGGTGAATTATAGATTTTGAGATGAACTTCCTCTTCATAATCTGTCTACATTACTATAGTAACCTGTATTTCGAGTAGCAAGCCGGAGGTGTCACAGGCAATAATGGCTGAAATTGCACCAAAGCCATTGAACACCTTGTCTAATTTACTTCCATGAATCTTATAATCTTTGTTTTTGTTAGATTTCCCTGCCCAAAATTGCGACAAATTAATGTTTAAGCAAAGCATATAGATGGTAACAAAGCTTCCACAATGCAAGATCATTGTTAAAAACATTTCAAGGACAAAATAGGCCGAAGGAAAGGTATATCTACCGTCCTTAACTAGTACCACCAGAAGGATGATAATGTAAGTGAAGGTGAGGATGGTGGAGATTCCTAGCCATCTTCTCATTGCGGACATAGTTGGAATGAGAAATGCGAATAAGAAGTAGGCTGCTCCAGTGATGATGATATAATATTGGAGCCTCAAGGGTGAATCACTAAATTCTGAATTGATCTCCTGCTTCCAGTGAAACATTGAAGAATTGGTACTTTAGCACACGAAAACAAGCAACATACTATGTTTGAAATTATTAATTACCTTAAGCGCTTTACCACCAAGGAGAATGAAACCCATGTTTCCAAAAAGAATTGTCAAGTATTGGAACACCCAGGTGATATAATACATTTCTCTGCCTTGAAAACAAAGAAACAAATAGTTTAATGCCTTGTATTTGACTCTTTTGACAATCAGGACATTAAAGACATATATCCTTGTAAATTTATTTTGGTATGTGATAAAACTTACCAAAAAGAAAGCCCATAAGATCTCTGTATCTAATGAACCTCTGGCCATTGATGAAGTGAAAAGCAGCCAAGAGCCAGTTAGCATAGGCAGTGTAGAGGCCCACAACAACCAGACATATGATACCCCAAGTCCAACCCAGAGGCACCAACATAAGATTTGAAAAACTCAATATGTATCTGCAGTTGAAACTTGTCACCAGCAGCAACCCAACTTGTTGCCAGGAATCTGTAAAGTCATACCAATTAATGGTAGTGAAGAAATAAAACCTTGATGCATTTGGAACCTATTTAAGTAGAGTAGGGCTTAATATAATCTTTTTTATATAACTAAACATGAAGAATGAAACAAATTCAGTGGACTTATAAAGTCTCGAGATATATATTGGTGTATAAAACTGTAAATCTCTGAATATAGAGAACATACCATGTTTATGCTTTTCACTATTCGTTATTTGACCTAGTTCTATGCTATAAAATCCACTTAAGTCCTTTTATCATACAGAAGAAACAAAACTTGGAACAAATTCAAATAGAAGTTGCATAAAAACAGCTGAGAAGAAACCCAGTTACCCAGATGTGAAGGACTTATTATAATCTCATGTCTAACTAAACATAAAGTGAAAATCCAGTTGAATTGAATATAAAGAGTAAGCATACCATGGTCTATGGTATGAGCAGATGTAAGACCATTTTCATGTTTTACACTGCTCATTATTGGACCTTGTTCAGTAATGAAATCTTTTACATTACTTGTTTCTTCCCTGGTTGTCACTGCTCCTATGGAGCTGCTAGCTACCTTGGATCCCAATTTATTTCTGAGACATAGCACAGGCTTTATACTACAATGATAACATGGTGAGAGTAGCCTTTGTAATTCAGGAACTCATAAATGTGACATCAAGCTGCCGTCATTAGAGCAAGTATTTCAAATTATTGGACTCGGTAGTCCAATCTGAGCGATCAGTGAAAAGGATAGATGTGTGAGTGAATAAAACTCGTTAATTCCTACTTCTACTCACTAATTTCCTACAAAATAGAATCACTCTTTTGTTAATTTTAAAATTCGTTTAATCTACAAAACTCACCCCACGTATTCTTTTTTTTTTTTTTTTTTTTTTACTTCATCACACACTTAGATTTTTTTTTTTTTTTTTTTTGGTGATTGGAAAAAGTAGAAATCTCAAATTATAATAAATACAAATTATTAATTTTTACCCAAAAAATAGAAGAGTTTTTGAGCACGCGCTCACCACACACTTAGATTTTTTTTTTTTTTTTTTTTGAGATTGGAAAAAGTAGAAATCCCAAATTATAATAAATACAAATTATTAATCTTTATCCAAAAAATAGAAGAGCCTCTGAGCACGCGCAAGAGCGCGTGTTCAAAGGCTAGTCTATATTAAGAGGATTCAGAAAGTTAGTTATTGCATTTTTTTACTTTTAAATTTACTCTAATTTAATTAACTTATTCTTATTCCAAAAACATAAGAAATAAGAATAAAACCGTAAATTGGCAAAATATATTATTTTTTAAATTGACAAAAATTAAAAACTAACAAACAAATCTATCAGATAAATATCTATATGTCCTAGACAGATACAAACTTCGCTCTAAAAAGCCAGAAAACCTGCCACCCCACGTCTCACAAGTTACAACTTCCCACCCGTATCATAAGTCAAACTACCACATCTCACAAGCTTCCCCCAACAAACAAAACTTCTTCCACCATCTCACAAACTTCCCTGGACCCAAATAGGTGAACGTATCACAAGCAAAAATCCTAATTTAAATAGGATTTTGACAGCAAAAACGTCAGGCCGCTTCTTTGTGCAATAGAAAAAGAAAATCAATAGCCTTCTAATACTTTTTAATCACAGCCACTACAGCCTGTCTGTTGATGAGATTTTTGCAATTGGTTTCTGTTGAATTTTGTAATTTACTCAGCCTTTTCTTCATTATTTCGAAAAGCTTATGCTACTCTGTTGAATTTGGTATGTGTTTGTTTGTTTAGACCCTTGTAAACCATATGGTTTAACCTACTTAGTTAACCAAGTAGTTACTTTGGCTAATTCTTAAGATCTAGGTTAAATATAAACAATCATATCATATATTGTGGAAAAATAAAGAAGACAACAATATGATGACTCAGAAAAACCAATGAAACTGATAATTTCAAGGTAAAAAACTATAAGAGAATTTAACTTAACCATCCTCAAGGCAACAAATTCACTATGATAGAATGAAAGTTTAACAATAAATTTACCTAAATCTAAAGTTACCTCTTGTAGTACTTACTCACATGACCATGTGCAGCTCCAAATTCACGGACTCTTCTATCTGAATTTGCTGAACACAAACACCTACGTTTATGAATTTAAGATCCCACTCAAAGGTTTAGATCACCAGCAGGGGTAGATACTTGTATGTAGCAACTTATTTCTACCAGTTCTTGAATGTAGATCTTCTTTCTGGTAGATACTTGTTAAGTTAGAATGCTATAGAAACCTCAGAAATCTTGTTGGAATAACTCATAAGACTTCCAAGAACTTCTGAAACATATTTAGGGTTTTCCTTTTATACCTAGTAGTGTTGGACACAAACCCTAAACATTTTCGTGGGCTTTGAGATTGATTTAAATTCTATAGAATACGACTTTCGATCTGTCGAGTTCGGCAGATTCTAAACTCTTCTTTCTGCAGCTTGATTGTTCTTAAATCTTGACTTGAACCATCATAAGCAATGTCTGACACTTAAACCAGACAGGTTTTTGTTATCGGTTTGCCAACTTACATAAAATTAGAACCTAAATACTTATTCCTAAATATTTAGAACCTAATAGTATGTTTGCTTTTCTTTGCTACAAGGAGGGCACCTTCAACAAATTACATTTTTGTTTTATTTTTAAGAGTTTCCCTTTAGTGTTTGCTTTCTTGTATACTGTATTTGGTTTTCTTACTTTGTTATCATTGTCCTTTTGATGTTATTATTATTTCTTTTCTTTTCTTTTTACTTGGTTTGTTTGATTGATTCCATTTTTTCCTTATCACTCACATGTGGTTTGAACTGATAGAGGTATGTGCCACCCACATTCTCTTCCAATTGTTTCATATGGTTTGAACTGATGGAGGTATGTTTTGGTCTTTTTTTTTTTTTTTTTTTTTTTTGTGGTTATCAAGTTTGAAATTTTTTACTAATAAATTTCAACAAACAACAAATTATGTGTTACTAGCCTCTAGCCTCTAAATTGTGTCATTATTTAATGTTTGTGATTAGAATTGTGATTATGAATTTAACAGTATTTGGATGTGTTCTAAGTGGAATTCTCTCTTCCTCCTATTCTTTTTCTTCTTGATTTTTGTTGTTTTTCTTATATTTAAACCTTATTCTTTATTTTTTTGTCTTTTTTTAGGGTGACATATCAACAATTTTGTTAGATTGGATAGTAGAAACATTGGATGAATTCCATGAGAGACTTTACATTAATTATTGTATGATTCAAGGCTCACATAAAGTGGTAGTCAATCTATCAAGTGGTTGTTAAAGACCATTTTGTTTTTTGTAAATATCCTACCTTTGCCTATATTGATCAATTTGTGTATTACTAAGTTTTCAATTAATTGAAACTGCTAAACTTTAGCTTCATTTTTCTCAATCTCATCTCTTTCATATGAAATTTAATATTGTCATTTGTTACGATTTTCAGGCTTTCACTGCTTTTTTTTTTTTTTTCTTAATAAAGGAAATACATTTTTTTTAAATCAAAGGATTTATTGGTGATTTAAAAGTAGATGCTAATATTGAGAATCTTTCTTAGTATTTTTTTGTGTGGCTTCTTAAGCATCCTAAACTTTAGTTATCGATGTGTACTAATTAAATTCCTATCTTTTAGGATACTTTATAACTACATATCTATCTTTAAAAAAAAAAATTTGACAACGTGAGTTTTTAGCATTTTAAAATTTAATTTTGGTTGTGTAGTAAGTGGCCACCATTAAATATAACTCCATAGGAATCATAAGTACCATTTAAAAAAAAAAAAAAAAAAAAAAAAAAAAAACCAATTGGCAATGTGAGAGAATTTTTAGCTTTTAAAAATTTTCTTATGGATGTGTACTAATTGACCACCTTTTAGGTAAGAAAAAAAAAAAAAAAACTTGATAACTCATAACTGTCATTAAAAAAAAAAATGATAACTGTGAGACTCTTTCCTACAATAATGGTTAGTTTCCTACAGTTTCTTTTGAGTGGATCCCACAAGATGTTGTATGAGTCGTATATCGTTTCTGTCATTAGAATGTTCACAATCTAAAAGGAATCATTTCCATTAAGTAAGCTTTTGGGCTTGGGTTAAGAAAAATAATATATGAACCAAATAAAATTACGCTGCTTGATATTAAACTTAGAGAATAGGTGGACTTCTCTAACAGTATTCTTAGTGTTTTAAGAAATTAATACTATAAATAAATAAATATATATATATATATATATTTTTTTTTTACTTCAACTAAGCGTTAATCTTATTACCAATATGAGATTATAAATGTCCAGATTACAAAAGAAATCTATAGCTTTGTGAATATTAATTTTGATTATCAACAACGAAAACCACAACAGAAATATTCTGATTATCAAGTAGTGAAGAAGAGCACCATCATGCAAAAATAAAAATCCACACGTCCAAACTCATGACAGACATATTCCACTAATGCATGGAACCCAGAACTCTAAAAATCCTCTTAGTACCCAAGACTATAAATTGTGGTAATATCCAAGAACTCAACCTGATAATAAGAAACTATCGAAACTCATGCAATTAAATTCTAAAAAATAAGTAACATAAACTAGCCCCTGAGTATGCACTGAAGCACGCGCTCTAAGGCTCTTCTATTTTTTGGGTAAAGGTTAATAACTTGCATCTATTATAATTTGAAATTACTACATTTTTCAATAATAAAAAAAAAAAAAAAAAAACCTAGAGGTGTGATGAGTATTATGCGTTTGTGGGTGAAATAATTTTTTCATCACACCCTTGAGTATTTTGTGATTGGAAAATATAATAATCCTAAATTATAATGGATGCAAATTATTAATTTTTACTCACGCGCCTGCTCACAGGCTAGTATAGTATTTATAGATTTGTAGATTAACAATTGACATAAGAGCATCTATTAACATTTCCATTTGAATAATTGCAACACAACACAACCCAAAATCAAGTTGTCTAAACTCTGTGTGTGTGTGTGTGTGTGTGTTGAGATAGTTATAATATATTGCTTATCTTGCCGTTCGAATTCTTTTTCTCCTAGAGTTCCTAGCACTTTGTGAATGAAAATGTTCCAATTAAGCTATAAGACTCTTTAACATTAAACAATATTCTAATAGAAAAATAATGGTAGAGTAATGCTAGAGGTACAAACTTTTTTACAAAAAGTTTTTCAAACTGCTGATGTAATATTAATAGTAGACCTAGATGAAATCCAGTAAGAAGTTGGCCACATCAATAATTTTTAAAAATGTTGTAAAATACCTTCTGACCATAGCATTGCTCTTAATGGTATACTTCTCTATTTCAAATGAATCGTAGATGCTATCATGAATTTTAATTTAGGAGCTTTTGCTATAATAAATGAATTTGTATAATTACTCATTATTTATTTGGAAATATATTAATGTCAGAAATTATTATAGCTACTAAGGATTAACTATTAAAACCCTTTTAGAAATGATAAGTTAGACTTCATTTTAAAGAATAGTTGTTCATAAGGAATGATTATTCCCTATAATACAAACGTAGTCAAACTACTGAATAATTGAACCATAAAAATAACTATTACATTATAATACTTATTACAGTCTACCAAACATACCCTAAAAAATGTTGAAAGTAAAGTAATACTCCATAAAAGGGAAATAAATATTGCACAATAATTTATTGAGAATTTCCTATAAGCATGACAAATAAGATACACGATTAGATTTAGATAAGATTTGTGTAACAAGTTATGTTTTGGGAAAATAGCATCCCATATTTGCTTAAATGAATTTAAAACATAATTCCTAAATGAATGCCAGTAATAGTTAGACTTCATTTTAAAGATGAATAGTTAGACTTCATTTCAAAGAATAGTTAGACTTCACAAGGAATGACTATTCCTTATAATAAAAACATAACAAAACTACTGAATAACTAAACCATTCGAATAACTACTATATTACAATATCTATTACAGTCTACCAAATACACCCAAAATGTTGAAAGTAAAGTAGTACTCCATAATAAGGAAATCAATAAAGCACGATAATTTACTAAGAATTTCCTATAAGCATCATAGACAAATAAGATACATGATTAGATTTAGATAAGATTTGTATAACAAGTTATGTTCTGGGGAAATAGCAATCCATATTTGCTTAAATGAATTTGAAATGTTATTCCTAAATAAATGCTAGTAATAGTTAGACTTCATTTTAAAGAATAGTTGGATTTCATTTTAAAGAATAGTTATTCATAAGGAATGACTATTCCGTACAATAAGAACATAACTAAATTACTGTATAACTAAACTATAAGAATAACTATTACGTTACAATGCTTATTACAGACTACCAAACATGTCATAAATGTTGAATGCAAAGTAATACTCCACAATAGGGAAATCAGTAAAGCACGATAATTCACTGAGAATTTCCTATAAGCATCATAGACAGATAAGATACACGATTATATTTAGATAAGATTTGTGTAACAAGTTATGTTATGGGGAAATAACATCCCATATATACTTAAATGAATTTGAAACGTTATTCCTAAATAAATGCTAATAATAGTTAGACTTTATTTTAAAGAATAGTTAGACTTCATTTTAAAGAATAGCTATTCATAAGGAATGACTATTCCCTATAATAAAAATATAACCAAAATACTGAACAGCTAAATCATAAGAATAACTATTACGTTACAATGCCTATTACAGTCTACCAAACATGCCATAAATGTTGAGAGTAAAGTAATACTCTATAATAGGGAAATCAGTAAAGCATGATAATTCATTGAAAATTTCCTATAAGCATCATAGACAGGTGGGTTTAGTGTAATTACTCCAAAATTTATTCATCTTAGGGAACAAATTATGATGAACTTATAGAGTGGTTGATAGTGATGGTAAGAGAGAATCTTGACCTGTGAATGATAGGAAATTGATTAGGTTGGGGTTGTAGAGTGAGGTGGTGAGAAAAGGAACCTAGATCTAGTGGTTAAATATGTGGATTATCATGTTAGAATAGTAGAGACATGGTTATGATTTAATGATAAAGAATAAGAGAGAATATGAAGAAGAAAAAAAAAATTAAAAATCCATGAAATTTACAAGGTTTTCTTTTAGAGGTCTAAATCCTAGACTAACAATAAATAAATTAGGTATACAAGACTTGAACCCTAGCATGCGCACGTATATCTGTGTATGCGCATGTATGCATGAAGCATGCATACACATACCTTGAGGGTGCGCACGCATACGTGTGTATGCATGCGCGCGCCCTAGCTAGCTACCATGAAGAAGTTGCCCTATTAATGTTAGAAATTATTACATCTACTTAGGATTAACTTTTTTTTTTTTTTTTTTTTGATACGACTTAGGATTAACTATTAAAACCCTTTTAGAGATGAATAGTTAGACTTCATTTTGAAGAATACTTATTAATAAGAAATGACTATTTCCTAAAATAAAAACATAACCAAACTACTGAATAGTTAAACAATATAAGGGTACGTTTGGTACACTGAATGGAGATTACGACAGGAATCGTAATCTTTATTACTAGGAATAAAATATGTTGTAATGTAATAATTAAACCTATTCATTAATTTGGTTGTGAGTTATAACATTAGAATGACACTTAACATTTATTTTAGGAAATTTCTTACTCATACAATTATATTTCCTTAAAAATTGTTATTTTTATATTTAAGAGAGATATGTGTTATTTTTTTTATGATTTTTTATTTTTATAATTGTTAGATGTATATGGAAAGTTTGTTTACTTAGAAATATATTAAGTTTTGAAATTATTACACTTACTAAGGAATAGCTTTTTCTCAAAAAAAAAAAAAAAAAAAAAAAAAAACTAAGGAATAGCTAATACAACCTTTTAAAGAGGAATAGTTATTCCTCATTTTGAAGAATAGCTATTCATAAGGAATGATTATTCCTTGTAATAAAAACATAATCAAACTAAAGAATAACTAAACCATAGGAATAACTATTACATTATAGCGCCTATTACAATCTACCAAACATGCCCTAAATAACTATTACATTACTATGCATATTACAGTCTACTAAACATGCTCTAAATGTTGAAAGCAATGCAATACTCCATAATAGGGATATCAATAAAAGTGGCATCCCATATTTGGCATCCCACATCCGCTAATATCAGCAGATGTGTTTATGAATAGTTAAAAGTCTTAAATTTTAGATAACTTTTTTTTTTTTAAGAAAGAAATTTTAGATAAGTTAAAATCTAAGATTTTAAAGTTTTTCCTTATCTAAAATTTTAAAAGGAGTAACCAAGTGTACTCTGGGTGACTTTTTCATTTAATTTTTTTTAAAAAGTGATAATTGATTATCCTAACCAATTTTTATTCAGCCTTCAACGTGTAGGTGTAAGGATTTTTTTAACTTTTTTTTTGCTAATGCCAGCAGATGTGTTTATGAATAGTTAAAACTCTTCAATTTTAGATAAGTTTTTATATATATTTTGTTTGAGAAAGAAATTTTAGATAAGCTAAAACTTAAGGATTTTAAGTTGTTACTTATCTAAAATTATAAAATTTAGTGAAGAAGTAACCGAATAAGAGAAATTTCTAAACAATTTTAAAAGTTTTATTTTATTAAAAAACTTTAAAAAAAAAAATAAGGATTAGAAGTTAAGACTAAGAGTACAGCTTGAATTGCCCAATTCAAATGGGAGAACGTGTGTGTGGTGGTGGAAGTTTTTATTTGTGTAGAAGTTGAGTATTTTATATTTTAAATAGTTAATGGATGTCTTTCCAATGTGCATAATAAAAATCAGACTAAATTTCATGTTTATATTAATCTATAAAAGAAAAATTAGTGTTTGCTATTTATTTATAGAATATTTTAAGTCCATCTATTACTTTTTCTTTTTCTTTTTTCAAATTGTTGCAAATCCGTATAATATGTCACTTTTGTTGTCTCTTAATTCACTAATGGGAAGCATTGATTTTAATTTTTAATCAAATTTTTATTAACTAGATATGAGTTTTGGAAAGACACAAACGCATCCTATAAATAATAGAGAACGTGGAACAATAGACATTGAACGCAGTCAAACTGATTTAGAGACAAATCAAATAAATTTAAATGAAGGCCCTGTGCAAGTGGTAGGCATAAATCGGCTTACACATATTCGTCGTTTGGCTCGCAATATATCAAATGCGCAAAATGAAGCCCAACTTAGTAGTGGTGAGACTACAACTAATCAAATTAACCTTCTTCTTTTTTTCCCTTTTTGTAATATTCTTTATTTTTTTTTTTTTTTTTGTTGCAAATCCATATAATATTTTTGTTATGTACCATCAGATTTTTATAAAGTACTACAAAATAACTCACTTTGGTTGTCTATTAATTCACTAATGGGAAGCATTGAATTTAATTTTTAATCAAATTCGTATTAACTAGATATGAGTTCCGGAAATACACAAGCGCATCCTATAAATAATAGAGAACATGGAACAACAGGCATTGAGCACGGTCAAACTGATTTAGAGATAAATAAAATAAATTTAAATGAAAGGCCTGTGCAAGTGGTAGGCGTAAATCGGCTTACACATATTCGTCGTTTGGCTCGCAATATATCAATTGCGCAAAATGAAGCCCAACTTAGTAGTGGTGAGAATACAGCTAATCAGATTAACCTTCCCCCCCCCCCCCCTTTTGTAATCTTTTTTTTTTTTTTTTAATTTGAAGAAGGCCTTTTTGTAATCTCATTGGTCCCACTCTTAGAGTTAGAGTTATTCTAACCTTTATATATATATATATATATATATATATATACACATATAATAATAATATTGTTACAGATGATCCAACTAAGCGAACACATTTTCAAATGTCTCGGACAAATCGATTACCTACCATACGACGAATGGCTCGAACTATTTCAAACCCTACTAATGTCATACGCCACTCTCATGGTAATGTTAATGTATCCAACCATTCCCAATCTTTATCTTGCATATACCATTACAATATTTTTAATGTCAAGATCAACAATATTACTAACTCACTGCTTATGTTATATTTACTTTCATTCTAGATTATCCAAATATAATGCCAAATGACTTTGAGGCTAGACCAAGTAATATGAATCCTGACATTAATGATGGTATGTTCATTACAGTTTAACATCATCTCATGTATTCAAATATTTTATACAATTTTCTTCGGTACCCAACCATTTTTTACCATAATTTTGCATATAATGATACAATATTTTTAATGTCAAGATCAACAATATTATTAACTTATTGATGAATTTAAATATATGCTTCATTCCAGAAGATCCAAATATAATGCCAAATAACATTGAGGCTGGACCAAGTGACTTGAATCTCGACATTAATTATGGTAAGCTCATTATAGTCTATTAATAAAGTTTACATGTCATGTCATGTATTTAAACATTTTATTTATACAATTTTCTTAGGTGCCAACACATATCAGATTAATGTGCATGTTCAAGCAAACATGCATGGTAGATACAACTGTGCAAGAGACTTTTATGAATGTAGGGAAGAGATAAGATTCAGCCTACCAGCGCCAAAGATATGTCCATTTTGTAACGCACGACTTTTCTGCAGCGAGTCTTCCATGATGTGCTGTATGAAAGGAAAAATATATTTTCCTAGCTTACCAATCTCAGAACCATTGATGGATTTATTTTGTGAACAATCTGAACAAGGTCGACATTTTAGGCAATTTATACGGTCTTACAATCACAATTTTGCATTCACCTCAATGGGTGTTCATGTAGATGACAGTATGGCATCAACAAGTCGCGGAATTTATACTTTTCGAGCCCAGGGTTCCATATATCACAAAATTGGTAGTCTTTTACCAACAAATGATAGGCCGCGTTATTTACAATTATACATCTAAGACACGGACAATGAAATTGAGCATAGACTGAGTGAATCACGAGACCTTCGTGCACATATTGTCCAACGTGTTAAAACTATTTTAGATCGAGAAAATCCATTTGTTAAGGAGTTTCGTCAACTAGCTCAGAGGGAAGATTTACATCAATGTAAACTCATAATCAAAGAACAACATCCAAATGAACCTTAATATTGCCTTCCCACAGCTTCTCAAGTGGCAGCTGTTGTTGTAGGAGGTGATGAAGCCAGACAGTTATATGGAAGGAATATATTGGTAGAAACGATATTTGGACAGCCTGTTACTATTCCAGATGTAGCAGGATATTATGATCCACTACAGTATCCATTGTTATTTCCGTTTGGAACGTATGGATGGGATATTAATACCACCTGTGCAAATAATATATTGGTGAAATAATTTTTCATCATACCCCTAGATTTTTTTTGTGATTGAAAAATGTAGTAATCCCAAAGTTTAATAAATGTTCTAAATTAACCCTTACCTAAAAAATAGAAGAGCCTCTGAGCACGCGCTCACGCGTGTGCTCAGAGGCTAGTATTCCATAAATATCATCCTTTTTTTTTTGTGTTGCTTCTAATGTGATTGTTAATAGATTAAGGTTTTCAACATTACTATAATTAGAATTAGAATTTGTAGAAGATTGTTCATTAAAAAAAGCAACTGAAAATTACATCCACCCATATATATGACAGGGTATGAAAAAACTGTTTATGATTCAGCGTCTTTTATTGAGCCTTCCAATTGTTTCACAGCAACATTTGCAACAAACCTGTTGTGTAATTGTAAGAGGCAAATAAAGACATGTTAGAATAACACCATTGTCACATTAATTTAAATTGTCAAATACACTTATTCCACATAAACATATAATGTAATATAATGTGTGGTACACAAAGAAGTTAGGATGTTTTTTTTTTTTTTTTTGAAATACCTTGTTCTCCAGATATACACTACCGTGAAGTGAGTTTTGTCCCATCCTAACTTTCAAGCATGATATGATGTTGGACTGTGTTTCCTTCATATTGACAATACACATCTTTTATCAATTGAACACATTCATAATATTAAATAAGAAACCAAAAAGAAAAAATTCAACTTATTTGGTAGGCGTTAAAATCATGAAATATACCTAGGATGAATGAAGCAAAATCTCTTTGTACACAATATTCTTCGTGTGAACTCCTTCCTCCCCAGGTATTGTTCCTTTTTGAACTAATAGTTTCGTGGTAGATTGAGATACCCCTCTTGACAGGGTCACATACAATTGGCCGTGGCTAAAAACATGACCAGCAAGATATATGCCAATGTTGGGAATTGTTTGACCTTGTGCTTTGTTAATTGTAAGTGCAAAACTCAAGCGTATTGGAAATTGATGCCTTATCATCACAAATGGGAGATGCACATTTTCTATAGTTTTCAAAGGGATTCTTGGTAGAAACACACGTGTTCCAGCATATTGTCCAGTCAAAATTTCTGCATCAATTACATTATTAAAACACCCACGGCATAGTAATCTTGTACCGTTACATAACCCCACTTTTGGATCTATATTTCGCAATAGCATTATTGGAGCACCTTTTTTCAACCTTAGTATATGTGGTGGTAAACCTCCTGGAGATATAGAATTTAAGAAATCTTGTTGATATAAATGTTGTGTATCATCTTCAACTTCATCAAACGAATATAACTTTTGTTCTTCTCCTGGAAATTGTGTGATTATCTTCTCATTAAGTTTATCCACATCCTCATTAATTGGTGTTAACAATGCCCTATCAACCATGTATCTTGCATTGTAGGCATGATTTTGCAAATCTGGAAAAACTTGTTCAATTAGTTGAGCAATTGAATGATCACCCTCCCATGGTATTGCCATAGAAGACAGAACTTTAATTAGATCGTCTTTTGCAAATGGTTCAATTCCATCACCTATGCGCCTTATGTACTCTGAAAACTGTTGATCGTTAATAGATCTCATGTTTTTAGTTAAATGTAAGATCTTGATATATCTCCATAATGGGGAGTTGACTATACATGCATCTAACAACTCTGCCTTTGTGCCTTTGGGAACAACAGGAAGTACCTGACGAAAATCTCCTCCCAGTATTAGCACCTTTCCACCAAAAGGTGAATTAACTTCCATAAGATCCTGCAATGTTCTATCTAATGCTTCAAGTGCACGTCGATTCACCATAGAAGCTTCATCCCAAATAAGCACTACCGCACGTCTAATGAGTTCAGCCAAATCAGATTGTTTGCTTATAGAGCAAGTTGATGATGCTTCAGGAATTAAAGGTATTTTAAATATTGAATGTGCTGTTCTTCCACCAGGTAGTAATGTTGCTGCAATACCAGATGTTGCTGTGGCAATTGCGATATGACCATCACTTCTTAAAGATGCTAGTAATGTACGATACAAAAATGTTTTTCCAGTTCCTCCTGGACCATCCACAAAGAATGCCATTGTTTGTTTACGTTGAATGACTTCCATTATTGTGTTATAAGCAAATTTTTGATCGTTATTCAACTTGTCCACTAATGTCAATTCTTCATCATCCATAGGAATGGTAAGCTCATCTTGTATGATTCTAGGCATGGATGAACTTTCATCAGATCTTGCAGTTATTGTTAGCAAATCAAATTCTGTGATACGTCTGCCATGTTGTGACAGTAATAATTTTAAATAATTTAGAAGCCTATTTGTACGAACTACATCCGTTGTGATAGATGATGATGGATAATCGTCAACCATATGCAGGTAGAACTCATTCCACAAATCTCGTACTCCAATTGGTTCACAGAATACCAATATAGTTGCAAACAATCTTATCAAAGCTGATGGCATTCTAATGTTCGCCGCCTCAAGCATACATTGTCATATGCTATTATCATTCTTTAATAAACCCCTTTGTTCAGCTGCTTGCTTAAAAGTTGGGTAGGTTATCCCATTCACAGTCAACAAATCTTGAAATCCTGTTGGTCCTTTCACATGGTTCAAAATGATACGCAAATAAAATCTTTCTCCCTCTGATGGTGAAACAGTATATATCCTGCCAATTACCTTTTTATTAGATATTCTCCGTCTCCAACTTTTGCTATTCCTATTCCAACAATAATGCTCAGGGAATTCTCTATATAAGTATTGCCTTGCATTTGCATCAATGGTATTCATAGTAAAAAATTCAGTGAGCATTGATTTTTTGTTTTGTTCCAAAATATTTCCAATAGGTTGTTGCCTTCTAAACCTCACTTGATGTTGGTTTTGTAAATGAATTTGTAACCGTTCCACAGAAGGATACATTCGATACATTGAAAAACTGAATATTTTCCAAAATGCTTCTGGAGCACATATCCATCTTGCATCGACATATTGTTGTACCTCGTCATAATTTGGCTCTGGCCTCACTTCAACAGATACGCGATCAGGACCCTTATACACATATTTATATAAGAACTTCACACTTTTTATGCTAGAACATATCTCTAAATTAATGTGACAGTTATATTTTAGAAGCAGCCAAGGATTATACGGAACAACCCAACTATTGTCAACCATCACATTTCGTTGATTGTTCAAAGGCATTGGGTTATTTGTGTCACGTCTTCTGTAGACAGGATATGAGTCATTACCTTGGTAAGTCTCCTGAGAGAAAGACTTTGGGTAGGATTTTTTACACTTCCCATTTTTCATGCAAGGTGATCTTTGATTTTGTGTTCCACAGGGACCATGTATCATATGTCTGAGTACTGCACTATGCAATTGAGGCTCATCATCCTTAGAAGGTATTTCAGCTCGTACAATGTGATCATAATCATCTGGGCTATGTAATTTATCATTGTCATCTAAAATTAGAAGCATGTGGACATGTGGTAAACCCCTTTTTTGAAATTCAAAGACATGCACATGAGAAATGAGAGATGATAGCAGCAATAACATTGATTCAAGAAACAAACTCTAACACATTAATTCAAAAAACAAACCTCGACACAATATTATTTCAAGAATAAAGAGTACTGCAAAATTTGGAATTTCCCTTTATTCTAAAGGAGAAGAAAAATCCAAAAAGAACAACTAGACTAGCGATTGTAATTTTTTTTTACGTGTGACGAGTGATTTCTTCCAGGTAAGGTACATTTGAAAATCACTGATGATTTGGAAAATGGTTTGGTGTTGAACCTCCATTGTCTATCCAAGGACGACAATGAGGTTCAACACCAAACCATTTTCCAAATCATTAGTGATTTTCAGATGTAACTTACCTGGAAGAAATCCTCCTTCACATGTAGTTACAGTGGCAGAGCCAATAATTTATCTTTGGGGGGCAATATATAAACTTTTTTTTTTTTTTTTTTGTGTATAAAACCTAAAATAGTAATGCACATTATTTCACAACCTAATATGTGCTATAAAAAACAACTAAATACATGTTAATTTTTTTTGAAGCGCTAAATACATGTTAATATAGTAGTATATACTATATATTTTAATCAAAATAATCAAGTACATTTATAAATTATAATGCCATATGGTATATAATTTATTGGTTATTATAATAACAAATAATATATTATAAGGAAAATAAAAAAGAAAGCAAATGAAAAGTAAAGTAAAGAAATCAAAGAAAGCAAATGAAAAGTAAAGTAACACAAGTGCACTATACAGGGTTGAAGGGCCTACAGGATCTTTAAGCTTGTCTTTCACTCTTTCTTGTCTAGTCTAGTCATACAGAACTTTTACTTTTATATTGTAGACACAAAATTGATATAAAAAAAAAAAAAAGGAAGGCAAATGATAATAAAGACAGAGAGAGCAAGAGAGAGAGTCACCTGTGAGAGCATTGTAAGCAAATTTTTTTATAATTGTGTGGGGACTTGGTGGTGCAGCGAATCAACAAAGCTGCTAACCTTTCAATTTTTCTACTGGTATTCAGAATTTTTTTCTCCTTTTATTTGTTGAGGTAATTGTTAAAATACCTATGTGTTCATTTTAAAGATGCTAAATGTTTAATTATTGTAATTTTTTGCAATATATATTTATGGATTATATTTTATTTTACAATATTTTTACAAAATGTTGATGTGGACAACCTTTTATTGGTTTTCATCTAAACTCACCATTAATATTACTTTTTCATTTACTAATAATCACTCACCACATCGGCAGTTTGTAATATTTTTGTAAAATAGTTTGTATTTCTAATATTATTCTTCTGTTTAAATGAAAGTTATGTTTATTTTTAGATTTTCTTAAATATATATATATATATATTATCGGGTATTGGGGGCCAAAATAATAAGGTTCTTTTAAAAATTTTCAAATCATTTACAATAATTCAAAAAAAAAAATTCCTTAATTTTTTGAAAAATTTTGGGGGGCTGAGGCCCCTCTTGGTCCTATTGATGATCTGCCACTGCGTTGTTACCACCAAGAGAAGTAGCAATGATGCTATTGCTAATCTAACGAAACAACTCATGATGTTTTGCTGATTAATGAGATTTGTTTTAGAATATTGGTCTTTGTCTTTTTGAGGTCTTATTTATAGGGCAACTTCTTCATGGTAGCTAGCTAGGACCTGCGCATGCATACACGCGTATGCATGCGCATTCTCAAGGTATGCATATTAATGCTTCATGCATGTGTGCACATACATGAGCATGCGTGCACATGCTAGGATTTAAGTATTGTAAACCTAATTTATTTATTGTTAGTCTAGGATTTAGGCCTCTAAAAGCAAATCATGTAAATTTCATGGATTCTTTTTTTTTTTTTTTTTTTCTTCTTCATATTCTCTAGCTCTTATTCTTTATCATTAAATCATAACCATGTCTCTACTATTCTAACATGATAATCCACATATTTAACCACTCCATGTTCCTTTTGTTAAGTCCCAAATAATATTATCAACAATATTAAAAATCCAAAATAACAATCACACACAAGAACACAAATATTTACGTGAAAAACTCTTTCTCTTGAAGGGAAAAAACCACGGGACAAACTCCGAATAATTTCACTATTATTAAATTAATTACAATAATTTTTGTATATGTGTCACGGCTAAAACACTCGACATAAATGATAATTAAAACTATCTTTGATGTCCCTCCAACGAAGCACCAGCTTTCATTTACAATAGATTTCCTCGGCATGCTAAATGAGAATTAAATGATTTCTTCTACTTTTTTTTTTTCTAAAAATTATAAGAAGACCAAAAGAAGAAAAAAATGGAGGCGTTAGTGTCATCATCCCATACATACATCATGGACTACATGCATCACACTTGGCTTATAAAAGCTGTAGCTTTACATGCAAATCCTCACATGCAAAATTCTATATTTTGCCATCCAATGCAAACATTATTTACTTAAACATTTCCTTTTTATATACTAATAGGGAAATGCTAACAAGTGCCCTTAGGACACTTGTTAATAATCCATTTAAAGAAAGTTTTTAAGGGAAATGAAAAAAAAAAAAAGTAATTAGTATTTTGATAGTTTTTTTCATTTCTCATAAAATTGGAATAAAAACTTTCTTTAAATGGATTATTAACGAGTGCCTTTAGGGCACTCATTAGCATTTCCTAAACTAATAAACCTCTTTTTATGTTGAAATTGAGGCTTTAAAACACTCTATACACTAATTAGAAATTAAAATAAAGTAGAATATTAAGTTAAAATAAATAGAGCTATAGTATACCTTTACCAAAATAATATATAATTTTAAAGTTATATTTGATGTCTATCTAACAAATAGAATTTTACAAAATTCGTACCTTTTACCCCTCAATTACATGACATAAAACTACATTGTTGTACTTTATATTCATTTAACAACTTAAAATATTTCCATTTGTAAGTAGAATTAAGACTTTGAAAAAAATATGGATTATATATGTGAAAATCACTCCTAGTAAATAAATAAATAAATAAATAATAATAATAATAATAATGAATATGCTACTTTTTTGTGGGTTATTTATTTATTTATTTATTTATTATGAAATTAACTTTGAAAATATCAAAGTTTTTTCACATCTCTCTCTCTCTCTCTCTCTCTCTCTCTCTCTCTCTCTCTCTATATATATATATATATATATAGACAAAACTTATGTACAGTACTTTAGGTGTTGTTTCTTAGGTTCTCCTTTTAAATTTCTGCCATATGACTACTTAACCTAAAAAATACACTTCCATCCATGAGAAAAAAAGTCACATGACAGAATCTTAAAAGAGAAACTTAAGAAACAGCACCTAAGTACTGTACCTAAGTCTTGTATATTTGGAGTCCGACAAAATTATAAAATCAATAAATTAAGCATTACATAAGCTAGGGATTTGATAGTAATATTAATCCAATTACAATGGTTTATGGGGAATACAATGTGGTGCTAGGACAATATATAAAATTGTAAGTAAAGGGACTCTGTATGTAATTCTCTAATATCCAAGAGTTAATTTCAATGTGTTGATGGGCATTATTGTAATTTGTAGAATCTAAAATATTTTCTTGATATGATTGAGAAAATTAAGGAATAATATGTGAAAGAGTTTCAAGTCAAGTCAATAGCCTTCAAAAGGTATTAAACGATCCTACGACTAAAGATTAATATCCCTAAGGATCCCAAATCCATTCGCTCTCTGGGGTTTACTAAGGTTTTATAAATAAGAGATATCTTGGAATGTAACTAATGAACCAAACATGTTAATGTTATATTGGTTTAATGTAATCACATGAACCAAGTATGTAACATTACAATGCAATCTAACATTACGTGGACCAAATGCCGTCTTAGGGTTTGGCCATCAGAACTACAATGTAATTCTACAACGGTTGGCAAAACTAGAAAATAACAAGAGAGAGAGAGAGACATGAATATCTCCGGAGGCAGCACATTTGACATTTATTTTAAAATTCAAAATCCATGAATTTGTGGTATAACAATTATTGAAACAAAATTTTTTTTTTTTTTGGGGGCTTCGGCAAACGAACAATGAGAGGTTATTTCATGAGAATTGAGATCGTCTTATGAAACCTCCCTCTTGCAACATGTGAAAATTATAAGACATTTCTTAAAAAGCACGTGTGAATCTCATACCTTTAAGTTCCACACGTTATGAGTAGGAGATCTCAAAAAACCGTTTCATGGAATATATTCTCTTGTCGAATTAGATCTCAAAATAATAGATCCCGAGTCGACTCAGCTGCAGCAAGCGCAACTCGCCGTCATGACTTGGGTCCCTTCGAGACCTTGATCTCTAACCTCATGTCCTCCTCCAACGAGCTCCGTTCCCAGGCCGAGTCGCTCTTCAACCTCTGCAAGCAGACCGATCCCGACTCGCTCTCCCTCAAGCTCACCCACCTCCTCCAGTTCTCCACCCACGTCATTTTCCTATTACTGAGCACTCTTCGCCACCCCATTTTCCGATTACAGGTCTGTCTTTCTCTGTTTGTTTCCCGAGAAATTATGGAAATTACATTGCAGAAATATCCAAACAATTTTTGGTATTCTCTCTCGTTCTCTCTCTCTCCATCGATAGATATTTCTCTTCCTCACCATTGGTATAATTTGGGGGTTAGGATTTGGATTACATGTCCTTTGGTATAATTTGGGGGCTAGGGTTTGGAGTACATGTCATTTGGAATCTGAAGTATGGGTTGGATCTAATAGGCCTGAACATATTCCGATTTTTCTGTCTTTCAACTTCAATTACGGACAATCGCATTTGAATTTCTTTAGCAGAAATTTACATCTGAGCATATTTTCCTTGTTTATGTGATTAGATTCAATTTTCTTTTATAAAATCCATAGAGTTGTTTTTCGTTACTTTATACTCTATTTCGAGTACTCCATGTAAAATTTGGTTCAAACAAATGGAAATTATTTCTCATTTGTTTTTTGCTAGATCTTAGAGATTTAAGATCATAGAGATTTAAGATCGAGAAATTTAATGGTTGTGTTATGCTAATTGAAATTTGAAACAGACGAGGAATCTGCTCCGAATTGTATGTGTGTGCAGTTTTTGTGTTTAATGTGTGGTGTGTGTGATTGTTGCAGTCGATTGACTGAGGGTGAGGTTGGGTGAGGTTGTATGGTAGAGCTAGTTATGTGCTGCGGGTGATATTTTTGGTGAGTGGGAAGAAAAAGAGGGGAAAAAAATGAAGTCTAAGTTCATATGGCATGAAAAGGAAATTTGGAGGTCTTGGCTTAAATGATGTAGACCGGGCTTTAGAGCTTTTGGTTATAAGTTTGCTGGGATATTGTAATTTTTCTCTCTTTCTTTCCTTTCTGTTTTGCAATTTACACTGAATTCTATTTTGAACACAAGCACATTATAACTATTGGCATCTTCACCTTTCTTTCTTTCGTTCCATGGGTATCACCAATGAGAATTTGATGCAAAAATCAATCTGAGCATTTTCAGCATAACATTAGTTTGTTATCAGAATTTGGCTTGATGATTATTATGAAATGGGTTGCTTATTTATCAGGTGTATTTCCTTAAATTTCTATGAGCTTGTGAAGGAATTCTATTTTGTACCTTAACTGACTAAAGTTGTATATGCTAAAGTTTCCTTGGAAATATTCCAGGCTGGTCAAGAATCCTTCAGATCTATTACGAGGTCCTATTACAGAGGGGCTGCTGGTGCATTGCTTGTCTATGATATAACCAGGTACTGTTTTCATTGAAATTTGATCCTTCACTTGCTTATAGTCTTATACAAAAAAAATTAATTGTTTTAAGTTTGTTCTAAAAGTGGGCTTTTCACACATACCCTGTGAATTTAATATACCTTATTGTACACCTTACCATCATTAGGAACACATCATTGTGTGGTACCCTTATAACAATACATTGTGTCAATGGCTTGGTACCATAAAATTACTCTTCATATTGCTTGGTACCAAACAATATAATAAAGTTGTGTCCGACATGTTATGATTGCATCAAGTGGATGTCTACTCCTTTTTTCTTTATATATTTCCTCCTCTTTTTCCCCCCTTATGCTATGTGGACAGTCTTTACCTCTTAATTTTATACAAATAAGACATTTTATCCCAAAAGAGTTTCGCCACGCCATAAAGTAGATTAAACTTTTTAATTCTGCAATTTTTATGAAATTTATGAAATCTATTCTTATTTTACCTATGAATTTTAGCTAACCCATGCAATGTATGAGCATACTACTTGTAGTTCCCATTTCCCAAACAGTCAACTCTTTTCTCCCCACAAACTTGATCATACCAGTGGCATATACAACAACACTAATAATATTACCCACAACAACAATTATACAATAAAACAAATATCAGCACAATATCCATAATATAGCAATAATATTACCCACAACAACAATTATACAATAAAACAACTATTAGCACAATATCCATAATATAGCAATTTAGTTTAGTAATGCATTCCTGACTAGCTTATTTCATATAGTGATCTATCTTACAATGTTCTGACTAGCTTCTTTCATATAGGGATCTATCTTACAACAAGGGCCTGACAGGACCAATCCCACGATCAATTGGGAATTTGAAGAACCTATTGAACTTGTAAGAAAATATTGATTGTTATTAACAGTCTGTGCTTGAACTCAAGTTGGATGGTAAAGATCTTCCTAATTTAATATTGTTTGTATGTTTTTGCTACTAGAATACAAACTTTATTTAACCCCTCTCCCTTTCGGGTTTCGAAGTTAGGAACCATGGCAGGTGTGGAGTGTGAGAACAATGGGCTCGTAAAGTTTCCATTCTACTACCAAGACTTTCCTGATGTTCCAACTGAACCAATGAAGCTACCTACCCTTAAATTCAGTGACTTTCGCTTCCCCTCTACCATAAAGTGTTTTGATTGTGGTGTAAGCTTTATAATTTGTTTGAATTGCAATTTTTAGCTTATATTACACGTCAATTTGAATTTAAGCCATTCTGTTTTGATGTTTCTTTTTCTTTTTTCCCCTTATTTAAATCTTCTTTATTCCCCCCCTATTTTTTTTCCATCTCCCCTTTTGTTTGCTTATGCTGTGTGAACTGTGTATTACATTATAACCTATTGATTATACTCTTTCATTTATTTGATTCTTTAGATGTTATTCATGCATAATTACACTTGTCTTTCCCCAGCTTGATGCGAATTGGTTTCCACCCGCTGAGGCTTCTCTGAAGTGTACTCTTATCCAGAAGCTAATATTTGTACTCCTAAAAAATCGTTCTCCGGAAGTCTCATCAGCTGCTTGCAGTGACGAAGATGGGCCCTCTGAATTTCCTGAGAATAATAAGAGTGAAACTGGTGTAGAGTTTCTTTCTCAGAGATGCAGTCCTGCAATAGCTCCCCAGGGCAATTTATCTAGTTCCCAGGCTGGCCAGGGGATTGAAATGACTGTTTTATCAGTATCTTCGATCAGTTCTCAATGTGTCAACGACACAGGCTTGGTTCCCAAAGAGTTTCTTGAGTCAGGAGCAACTGCAGGATCATTACCTGGACGATTACCATCTTTTGACCATCCATCATCTTATTACTATCTCAATGGTCCAACAGAGGTATTAACTTTTCTTCCTTTTTTCATTAAGAATCTCTCAGTTTTATTTTTATTTTTTCGGTTGTAAGAAATTAAGAATGTTAACTAAGGATGCCAATTGATCAAAACAACTGGTTCTATTTAAGGAAGTCTTTTATTCCACTTTGTGCTACTTCAGTGTTTCTGGATGTTGCTTGCTAACACTTTCTGTTTGTGTGAGTGTTACAAGCTGTTCTTTTTCAAGGAAGAAGTTTATTAAATTTCGTGTAGCTTCAGTGTTTCTGAATGTTGCTTTCTAACATTTTTCTTGTCTCTCTATATTATTTGCCAATTTCCTCTCATATCATTGAGTTTGAAAGAAGCAGTGTTTGGTGATAACATGAAACTGATTTAGAATTTTATTTTCTCCCTTTGGCTAGTTAATGCATTGGAAATAATTCCTTCAAACCTTTAGGGCACAAGCAACAAAAACTATGTATACTTTACTCTGTATGGGTTGTCAATTATGATCTGCATCATGGTTGTTGTTTACTCTGTATGGGTGTATTAATCTAGTTAATATGTATACTTTGCATTTTATGGCCAGCCAAAGGTTATTCCATCTACAAAAAAGACCCCCCTTTGAATGTCACACCTTCCCTACTAGAGAATGAGTTCAAGAAGTTTAATACAATGTTTGAATTTTCTGCCTCTTGATGTTAATTTTATTACGAATCATGCTTCAAAATTTTCTATGTCTTGGTTCAAGCTTGCCAAACAGTGTAAGATAAGTTTTGGTGGTACTCCACTTGAATGGAACACATAATAGTCCTAATATCAGTTTTGTTTTCTGTTGTGGTACTAGGCAAGATAGTGGTGTCCTTGGCCATTTCATTAATTTCGAAAATGTATATCAGATACTGCTTAATTTCTCCATCATTTTTAAATTCATGTTTTCCTTTAATTTCAGTGCAGATGCCAAGTGTGTTGCTCATGGCAGCATTGCCCATTTTTCCTATAGTAATTGTCAATTCTCCATACTCCTTCTCCCTTCCTTATTGAATTAGAATTTTTTGTTTTCTAGGATATACTTTCAACAGTTCATCAATATTTTTGAACTTAAGTCTGTGTTTGGATAGATTTGAATTGCATAATTCCTTATGTGATACTAAGAGTCAATATTTGAAGTAGTCCTTAATGTTCTATTGTATTATATAACACTACAATAAACATGACTAAGTTATTGAGCTCTGCTTTGATCAATCTTAGCTTTCTTTTTAGGTTTGTTTTCTCATACTTTTTTTTTTTTTTTTTTCTTTAGGTATATTTAGATGCACAAGGAAAGTATTATTTGTTGGGATTTGCTGTAGTGAGATGGGAGTACTTTTTTTATTTAAGGAATTAGTAAATTTATGTTTATCTAGCAAAAGTTGAGTTAAACAGAAAATAATTAAGCTGTGTGATTCTCTTAGTGCTTGATATCCTGGCTTTATAATGAAAGTTATGGCTCAATGATGCTAATAATGATTAATTGTGCTAACTTATGTTTTGCATCCTACGGACAGATGAATGCATCCTAGGAAGCTGACATTCACTACTACTTGAACTACTACCTTGGGAAAAGTGGTGACTCTCTTGGTGGGAACTGGATGGAGCATGGGTGAGTTCAGTTGGGATGTCAAGTATGCTGGGGTTTAGACACTTGTAGTCAAAGTAATAATTCATGAACTAAACTATGCTACTTAATTTGCTTTTCAAAAATATGTTACATTTTGAAAATCACAAGTCAATATGGACTTCATTGTGTGGCAATTTTTCAATCAAACACCTCAACCATTTAACAAGTGCATGATTAATTAGTTTGTCTATTTCCTTGCAGTTCTTAATGCAAGGAAAAGTTGGTGGCTATGCATCAGTCTTTGAGAAGTACTAGGAGAAGGCAGAATCCTTTATGTGAGACCCTTTAAACCTTATTTTTAAAATCAATGCCAATAGCATGCTTCTATTTGTTGGCTCAGTGACAAAACAGGTCATCAACAAGAGACAATCTTGCAAATCAGTCTATAGAGGGGATATGTTACATGTATAATGTTTCTTGTTATAGCAACGGTCAATGGTTTTATATTTTCCCCTTTCCCTTTCATAATTTGCGGTCTTCAAGGTTCGTGTGATAGCAACGGTCAATGGTTTTATATTTTCTCCTTTTTTTTCATAATGTTTCTTTTTCTCTGTCTTCCCCAACTGACTGCTGCTGTAACATGCTAAATTAACTTCATGCTATTTCCATTGTAGGCTCAGAATAATGAATTCATAACTCAACAGTTTGATGCATGTGCTAGTTACTCAGGGTCCTGACACTACTTTACAGGTCAATCTCATTAGTAGTTTCTGAGCTTTTTTTTTTCCCCCTATTGAATGTGAGTCCATAGGAATGAATTGGGTGATAGTTTTCTCCTATTAGGGGATCTAAACCATACAGTCAATGTGCTAAACATCATTTCCCCACCATTTTAGTATTGAATGTTTGCCCTGAGTATAGAGTTATTGCAATTTATATTCTTCAGTGATAGCATTTCTGAAAATTTTAATGTGGTTTTTGTTTAGGTGGTTTTAGACTGAGCTCACAAGAGATATGGGTTATGCTGCTGCTAGATTTGGACATGTAATGTTTCCTGAGAATGTTTATGAACCAGCCTTAGAATGTGCTAAGCTTTTGCTTGAAGGTGTGGGGAAAGGTTAATATTTCTTTTCTTCTTTTTAGCCAAATAAGATTTTTTTTTTTTTTTGTTGAAATTATTACTTCACATTTGTTTTTGATAGAAACTTCCAGATACTTTAAGCTGTCTATAATGTTATCAGTTGAATCCATATTTTAGTAAATGACTGTCCTCAAATATACTGTCCTCTTTAGTTCAAGGGTTGGCCAGAGATTGGTCAATGAAAGATAATACTGATGGTAGGAAAGGGGTTACATATTGAGAAGAACCTGTTTTTCTCATTTATTTTCTTTTCTTATGTTATGTTCTACTACTTATTTGTTTGCTGTATATAAATAATGCTTGGGCTGTTTTGCCATGCAGGTTGGGCTTCCCGAACATACTTTTCAGATAATGGATCTACAGCAATTGAAATTGCTCTGAAGATGGCATTTCGTAAATTCTCCTATGATCATGGAATCCTTTCAGATGTTCGCAAGGAGAATACAGCTAGCCGAAGGGAGCTTATGGTGGGCCTCACTAATTCTGTTTTCATTGATTACTTATAGTTTACATATTCTGTGATAAAATAGTTTTTTTTAAGAGATATACTCTCTGATGGAACAGTGCTGTAATTCTTTTCAATTGTTATAGGAGAATTTTCTGTTAATATTCAAATCGATACGCTGGTAACTAAGGCGGCTAAATTATTTCGCAAGTCTTAGCTCTTCAAGGATCCTATCATGGTGATACTTTGGGTGCTATGGAAGCACAAGCGCCATCTTCTTACACAGGCTCTCTCCAGCAACCATGGTATGAACACATTTAGATACAAGCATGTATGAAAAAGTTCCAAATATATTGTGTAGTTATTATCTTGGAAGGCAAAACAATGACACCTATGATTTGTAAAGTAGCTTGGGTAGCTCCATTATTTGTTTGATAGGAGTTGATAGATTATGATTGAGTGATTTGTTCACAACCATGCTACTATCATTGTGTTTGTACAGATATAATATTTGTACTTTTCATTTGGATTGAATAAAACTTTGATTCATAAAAAAAACAAAGATCATATTCGCTATCAAGGAAATCCTCGTCCAATTGTGAATTTGTGTGTGTGTGTGTGTGTGTGTGTGTATAGTGCATGATTGTGGTTTTTTTTTTTTTTTAAATAAAATAAAATCTTATTTTGAGGGTCAAGAGACCCCTTAAATAACCTTATTTATCAAGGGTTGTAAATATAAATCTTTTAAACCTTGGTAAAAGGTTATTTAAGGTTGCTTGACTCTCAAAATAAGATTAGAGCACTTGTTTTGGGGGTCACGAAGGCCTTCGAAATTTCTTTTCCGACAGTATATATTTCGAAGGTTCTTAAGGGTCAATTGGACTCTTGAAATAAATTTTTTCAAGGTTTTTTAATACTTTTTTCAAGGGTTTTGACCCTCGATAAAAATCGACTTTGTTGAAGTGAACGTTAATGAGGTCAATCCTGTCATGCATATATGCATCATGTCCTTGACAACTAGAAGCCTTGTCGAGAATTAATGCAGCAAATTGGTGATAGCTGCAACTGCGTTGCTCAATCTTGTCATCATAATTTACCAATACAACATGTTGTTTTTAGCTTATTCCAAGACATTGCGAGTACATATATTCCAGGGATATGCTTCCACATAATTACAGGGGTCAGCTTGTATGGCGGCCTGCCAGGTGCTTCAAAAATTACTGAAATTTTTCTTAAGGCCAAAAATAAAATAAAAATAAGGATTACTGAAATTTTTGACCCGCTCCACATTGTACGAGAAAACAAAATTTAACATTTTTGTTTACATCAGCACTAGGACTTAGTTTGGAAATATACTTTCTAATAATAAAAACTATTTTTAACAACAATTTAACTTTCACTATGGAAAATATTATTGTTAGAGTTATTCCTTTTTTATAAAGTCCAATTAGTTAATCGTCATTTTAACCTTCATTTGGATGGAAAGTTTTTTCATTAGGAAATTATGCTACAATAAACCAAATTATGCTAAAAATTATATTTGAAAATACTGCAAGAAAAGACCATTATTATTTAAATAAAAAGCAATATATAAAAAAACAACATTTGGCATTGAAAGTGATCTATTATAAATATTAAGTTTCGAATATTAAATAGTAGAGTTAATATATGGAAACTCATTAAAGACTATTGAAAACACCCTTCAAACAATAAATTATGAATATTAAATTCCATTACCCAATTAGGTGCTAAGTCAAACAAACGAGTATGGAATAGTGGAATCTGTATTATTTTCTTTCTCATTTTCTCATTTTGTTGCCAAATGTTTATTTATTTATTCTCACCCTAGCTATTATGATAAAAGGTCGTTAAATCATCTATGTGTGTGTGTGTGTGTATATATATATATATATATATATATATGCTACTTGTTTAGCCCAGATCAGATCAAGGCACACATAAACAAAGGACACCATTTCATGCACATAGGTTTAGTCCAGGTTGGAGTTAAACCTCTCATCAGATCAGGATTGAACAATTCAGTTCTGTTAGCCCTTAGAGATACCCGTCATATAAGGTTTAATGACAGTCTCTTAGGAACAGTTCAAGCCAGTTTAAGTAATGGACCAGTCCATTTTGACTGTTTCCCGAACTTGACAGTTCACCTCCATGACAAGAACGTCATGCAGGCCTTGACCCTAAATATCAAGATCCATGGAACCCTCATGACGCAGGGAACCAGCCAGATAGCACTTATATACAGAGTGTATTATAAGTGTATTAAGACCAATATGAATGTTGGAGCCTTAGATAGGAAGAAGGTAGGAGAAACACTTCTTATCCAAACCAACATCCATGCCGACGTCCAGGTCCCTAGAACACTTAGATGGAATGAGGTTTCCTTTCCTGACGATTGGAAACTCAAAAATGAGAATTACCCTCTCCAGGTCCAGGAACAAGATCAAGACCCAGAATTAGATTTTGTCCAACAACTAGCAGATGGTTCTGTTAGGCTTAGCTTTGACAAATCTAGGTTACGATCACCCATAGATGATTATAGGCTTAGATCCCTAATAGATCTTAGTCGATTCCCTTCTAGGCAACCTCCTATCCTATTAAGAGATAAACCTGCATCCCAAGCCAGCTCATCTAGACCTTTGGCACCATCTCCTAGATCTAGAAGAGACTTAAGTGCAGATTTCCAAGGAGTTAGAAACAGATCTCAGGTTAGCACACCGTGCTATACGGCCAAGAATGACTCAGTTGTTGATCAAGGTGACAACAACAGTCAGAAGGTAGGATCACCTTCAGGAACAGATATGGAAAACCCTGATATGGAAGACCCATACCAGGATGGTAATACCCAGGATTATGAACTTAAGACTCTAAGAAAAGAGTTTAAGCCAGACATGAAGTTTTTAGGCGATGAATTTGACTTAGAGAAAAATAAAGCCAAAAGAGAAGCCTATAAAGCCAACCATACCAGAGAACAAAAGGTTGAAGTTCTCAATGCTTGGATAGAATTCATGAAAGAGGTACAAGATCATATCTTTTTCTTTGAATACTTTGAGAAATATTTCCAGTGGCACAAGAAGACTTGTGTTCTCACCAAAACAGATTGGATAAAGGAAGACACTAAGGAAATTGTCAAATCTAGCCATCCACCAGTAGCAGCCATTACCTTCAAGTATAGAAACCAAGATGTTACTGCCACACCTTTTAGATTCCCCTCAGGAGAAGAAAAGTTAGTCAAAAAGGTTATAGAACAAAATAATTATACAAATCAGTGCCTCGGAGTAATATGAAAACAGTTGGATAGGGTTGAAGAAAAGATAGAAAACAAGGTCATTCTCCAGTCAGGAAACCTCAATAAACCTATCATAGAAAAACCCTTAGTCAAACTTCCAACCACCAGGCAAACTAGCATCAAAACGAAGGAGGTAACAGCCTTAGAAATAGTATATATATATATATATATATATATATATATATAGCCGAAGCCTCTGAAACTCTCACAATTTTTCACATCAGCATAATATTTTAAATAAAATAATCATTTTAATTAAATAATTTTTTTTAGTCCAAATTTAACAAGGAGTGAACCTCTATCTTCTAACAAGTCCAACTTAAACTCAAACTCATTATTATCATTTTTTTAAAACAAAATTATTTTATTTAATCAAAACTTAATAAGAAGTGAAACTCTATCTCTCTAATAAGTCCAACTTAAATTCATACTAAAACATTGATAATCTATATAAAAACATAAATTCTGATAGGACTAAAAAAAAAAAAAAACAATGAAAAAAAGAGACGTTGAAAATAGGACTCAAAAAAAAAAAAAAAAAAAAAAAGAGAGAGAGAGAGAGGGAAACCTAGGTGTGTTTGAGTGGTATTTGATTACCAATTTGCCAGGTCTGGGTTTTATATTTACCCTCTCTTCTTTGTATTTGGTACATGTCTCTATCCTATTTTTTGCTTTGTATTTTCATTCCTATTTTTTATTTGTAAGATCCTTCTCAAGTTTATAATTATTTTATACTTTGTAAAAGCCCTTTTGCACATAAGGTAGAATTCATGTTCAAAGTTTAGCTCATTGAAAGAGGGGCGGCTCAATGATGATCTCCCTCTTAAGTTTCTTCTTGGTTGGTTTTTTTTTATTTTTAGCAGGTGATCTTAATTTGCTATGCAATCTTCTAACTCCAAATTTCAAAGTTATAAACTTTTAGTCGTTAATATCTTAATATTTTATACTCTATTGCCAGGATTGCATTAATAGAAATTCAATTTCATTCCAGCCAAGCTAAATCAGGTTGCTATAATGTTAGCTAATTTATGTTGAATTTTTATATTGTTATTAATGAATTTTATCTTTTATGTCGAATTTTTTATTTGCTTTTATATGTGCTTGAGATTTCCTTTCTATTTTATTCTTTTGTCATATTTAGAATTGATTTTCTTTTGAGTATTTGGGTTAATCTCCATATTTATATTGATATTGTTTTCGTGGGTTTGATTTTTGGGTTGAAATTTCTACTAACAATTTTTTTTTTTTTTTTTTTTTGTACATGGCAGATAAAACATCTTTATCTTTTTGGAGAAAAATCAAAGCTGCAACCTATGTCTTCCAGCCTAGGGAACGATAAATTTTTCTTTTGTATATTTTATATATAAATTTGTTGAATTTGTTTTGGTTTTGAAGTAGAATTTGGGGATTCTATATATTTTGAAGTTTTAAGTCTCGGGGTTTTTGGTATTTGCGTCTTAGTAGGTTGATCTTGATTCTTCACCTAAAATGCTTTTTAAGATCATGTGATTTTTTGTTTCCTTATTAAAAGCTATGATTTTTGGTTGATTAATTATTTGTTTGGATTAATTTCAATAAATTATTTGTTTCGATTCAACATAAAAGATAATAGAATTAGGTATTATAATTTTGATATTATTCCATGTTTTGAATTTGTCTATATTGTTATTACTACGAGAAAGTCATATTGCTACTCAAATTTGAAACTTGATGTGTCTTCCTCATATCATGGTCTTTATTTATGTATTTGCAGTTTATATTAGTTTTGAGTGGGTGTGTGTATATAACTATTGGAAGTTTTACTTTATTAATTTAAGAATTTAAGATTCAATAGTTTTTCTGTGCATCGCACGAGTTAGCGACTAGTTTTTACATATAATTAAGAAATGAAAAACGATAGCAATAACATTAATTCAAGAAGCAAACTCTAACACATTAATTCAATTAAAAACAAACTCTAAGACAATATTAATTCAAGAATAAAGAGTACATAATGTAGATATTTCCCTTTATTCTAAAGGAGAAGGAAAATCCAATAAAGAGAAGCAACTAGACTAGCGATGGTGATTTTTTTTTTTTTTTTTGGCATTATTTCCACGGGTAACAAATATCATATTTGCCACTCTCATAATTGAAGAGACAAGGGCCAGCCTCTTTAACACTCCATGGGCAATCGTGTTTGCATCGATTTCCATCTACTTTGTAGTTATAAATGTCAAAATGGTGCGATGCACCTTGCCAATCCATACTGCAATAAAACAGTGTAGAACCCCCATAATTAGGGCGGAAAACAAACTGAAACGCCCCACCTTTAGGGAGTGCATGGACTCCAAGATCGTTGTCCTTGGATTGACAATGGAGGTTCAACACCAAACCATTTTCCAAATCATTGGTGATTTTCATATGTACCTTAGATGGAATAAGCCCTCCTTCACACGTAGTTACCAGCAGTAAGATAAGTAGCAATGATGCTAATCTAATAAAAGAACTCATGATCGATGTTGGTGGGAGATAACTAAATGTTTTAGAATATTGATCTGTGTCTTTTTGAGGTCTTATTTATAGGGCAACTTCTTCATCGTACGTAGCTAGTGACATGCATTTCTACGCTATGATTCAGGAACACAGCATCAATTTAGGAGTAACGTTTCAAATTCATTTAGGAAAATATGGGACGCCATTTTAGTTGATTTCCCTATTTTGTATATTATTACTAGCATTCATTTAGGAATAATGTTTCAAATTCATTTAAGCAAATATGGGATGCCATTTTTATTGATTAGGGGGGGAAAATCAGATTTGAAGAAAAAGGTAAAAAATGCAGATTTCTTGGGATGTGTTTTGTTTCCTTCCATTGAGGTGTTATGTTTCATATATATATATATATATATATATATATATATATATGAGCTGGGTTCAAGTTTCACTTAGTGTAACTCTAAGCAATGTTACACCATCTAATATTTTTTAATTAAATGCGAATATTGACAAATCCACCGTTAGATCACATTATCTTTGTATATTCTTTATGTTTGCAAAATTTTAAGGTGATCAAAAATTAATATTCATGTTATCAATCAATTGTTAAAATTCAAATTTTTGTAGTTTAAAATAATACATAAAATATGAGTTTATAGATCAAATGATAAATAGCATCCGATTGATGTGAAAATTGGCATGTATGTTAAGAATATATAGAATATGCAATTCAATGGTTGGATTTTCAAAATATTAATTCAATAACAAGTTATTGGGTGGTGTAACATTAGTTAGAGTTATATCAAGTGTAACTCTCTCTCTCTCTCTCTCTCTCTCTCTCTCTCTCTCTCTCTCTCTCTATATATATATATATATATATATATATCTTAAGGGTACATATGCTATTTTAAAAAGAAGACCATAATGACTATATTATTTATGTTGTATCTACTAAACGGTTATGAATAAGATTATTTGAAATACAGTATACATTCAACTTCAAAGTATATTTCAACCATAAAAGTACCAACTCTCAAGAATTAAATATTTAAAATTCTTAAGAGTCTAAACTTTTAAAAACTAATAAATATTTTGAAATTCAATAGGTCAACTAACCATTTTTTTTCTTACTTATAAAATGAACAGTGAGAAATGAGTATTTGTATAATCTACTAATTGATATTCTTACAAGTTAATTTTCAAGTTTATCAACAATTCTATAAAAAAAATTAATAAATAAGTAGTTAAAAGTTAGGTAAAATATTTTTTATATGTATCTATTTGTGATTATTCTTTGACACACCCATAAATAGTTAGAAGCTAGTCGTCTATGTTCTATAATATTTCTAGCATTATGGGGGTGTTTTCTAATGATAAGCCATCTCCATAATGAACAACTTTGAAGTCTTATGTGCTGTATTTTAGTGGCAAACATTATCTCATCAACATCTTTTCAGTTTTTAACTTTTATGTGAAAGATTTTCACAACATTTTCACTTTATCTGCCACATTAACGAAGTTATATTTGCAAAATTTTCATCAAATGAGGGACCTCACTGCAGTCAATTATTATTTTTTTTTTCATTTTATCTTATTATTAAACATGTGTAGTACATGTATGAAATTACAGATATTATGCATCTGCAAAAAAGCTATAGGTCTGAACGTTGTCAATCATCAACCTAACTGCAGAAATCGTGGTTGCCACAGCTAGGAACGAAAAAAAAAAATAAAAAAAAAATAAAAATAAAAAACAATTTTGAACCAATGCCACAGCTTCTTTTCTAGTCTAGCTGACTTTCCCTTTACCTGTACACAATGATAAAGCAAATACAATTTAGTTTTACTTCTAGCTACTTTAATTTCTTTCATAAAGCAGTCCAGAAAAGATATGTTATTACCTTAATATAAATCATACTTGGGAACACTAAGGTTTTAGGTACGAGCATAAACGATCCCAACAAGTTTACAAAGTCCATCATGAAAGGTAAAGCTGCTGTCACAAATGTATTTAATATGAAGAAGATTGCTCGCAAAAAGAATCTACGTTTGATGTTTTCTATTGAATTCATGCTCTTATCGAGCTTGAGGAACTTCTGAGTTCATTATATCAACAAAAGGTACGAGAATTACGTTGAAAAGTTCTTTCAAGTCATAACAGTAATCAGCATCCACGAACTCGATATCAGCAATATTAAATTCCAAAAACAGGAGTATGTTGTAAAATATGGTTGTTCTGCTACATACTTTAAAAATAAATGTTAATTAGCTAGCCATTTTGCCGTTTTGAGAACGAGGTCTCATAAAACCGAATATTTTCTTATAAATTTTAATTAGTTATATATTTTCCTAATGCAAGTCTTTTGAAAGTCAAAGTTTCCTTTTGAGTTATGTTTTCCTCCATTAAACCTTGATTTTAAATTTGAATCCTATAACAAATTCATAATTTTGCAACATACAAGTCAAACATGAATTCATTAATTAATGAGAAAATCAAGCAATCTAAATATATTCTAAGAATTTATACTTATCAGTAGGGATGTAATTGTATATGCTAATTCAGTTTTTTTTGCTTTCACCGAACTTTTTTTTTTTAAATATTTTCCTTATGCAAAATTTCATTTGAAAGTCAAGTTTCCTTTTGAGTCATGCCTTCATGTGTGACATATCTAAATTAGTCAATTTCTCATCTAATTAAGTTTCATTTTGAATTATTATGGACATAATTTATGGCGCTCAAAATAAAAAGCGATCAATTACGAATCAATCCCAATTGCTTGTATGATACATGCATATCTGTTGGAGACAATAGTGGAATTTGGTTACTAAAAAAATGCCTATTCTATTTAATTCATTTTATTTAATGAAAAATTATCTATTACCATAAATGTCTAATTTATTTTGACTATTCCTAAAAATTAATTATATAAACCATCCAATATAAAAAAATAGCCTATTTTATTTAATTCAAATTTAAATATTACCATAAATTTTTAATTTATTTTGACTATTCCTAAAAATCAATTATAGAAAATATCCTAAGATTAATCTTTATTTGCTCTTTGTTAGGTCTTTTTTTTTTTTTTCAATAATAGAGATGGGAAAAAATACAAAAAACAAATCTGACCAGAGACCAACCCAACACTCGACCCGACCATGAGCCAAAAATTTCGGTTAAGGTCAGGTTCCTCCCAGAAAATACCGGTTTGGGTTTCGGGTGGCTGGGAAACCGACCCAACCAGAAAAGAGCTCAATCTTGTCATCATAATTTACTGCAGGGATATGCTGCCACATGGTGCTTCAAGAATTACTGCATTTTTTATTCAGCGAAAAATAAAAATAAGGCATCCTAACTTTTACTTTTAATTAAATCATCATAACAAAACAATCCCTTTTGATTCAAATTTTACTGGGTTTTTATCCTTTCACAACACTTTTTCGCATTAAAATGTGGAAAATTTTAAACTCAGAATATTCTCGTATCAATTGTGAATGCATATGCAAAATAGTGAATGTAAACCAATGTAAAATGATATTTTCTCAATTCTTCTCCTTCTCAATTGCTATATATAAAAATAAATAAATAACAAATAAAAAAATAAAAATAAAAAAACCGGACTTTTATGACCTAACTCCATGGCATAATGTATATGACCTAGAAACTTTTAGTGGATGCTATCATTTTCTAAAGGAAAAGTCTCTCCATACTGATGATTCACAAATTTTAACACCCGATATTTGTGGTTTTGTGTTGTGGCAAGTCCAATCGAGTGATTTCTCAAATGCTAGTGAGTAAGAAGTGAAAATTTTGGGTGAATATGTCTGTAGCATGACTGTTTTCTAAATGAATCAAGGAAAGCATCGTTAACATGAGTCTTCCTTTTTGTACATGTATTATTGGCATGTCAATCTCCAATCCAACCAAGTTTGAACCCAAGCCCAATCTTTTTTTTTTTCCCCTCTTGCCGAAAATGGTAAGCCCATTCCATTTAGTATGTTCAGGCCGAAATGTATACGTATTCCTGGGCTTGAGTCGAATGTGTTTGAGGCTAAACCCACCCCCGCCCAAAGCCTTTTAATGTAGATTGTTAGCTACAGACTTGTCAAGTCGTATTGATTCTCCTTTCGGATTAACTACCGATAAAATTTTTATTATATACCATTTACAACTCACCATCACAATTTGTGAAAAAAATTGTAGAAAATAATTGTGACTCTAGACTTTATTGAAAAGTATATTCACAGAACAAAATATTAGGAATTTTACACCTTATATGGGTAAAAATTCTTGCCTCATTTAAGGCTACCACAAAAAAGAAAAAGAAAAGCATGTCACAATTCTTAAGGACTCTTTTTAAAAAACAAACAAACACACATACATAAACAAGGGGGAGAAAATGAAATTTTAACACAAAAACACACTATAAATTCCAATAAATCTTGGTTTTGTAACCATTCTTTATTTTTGACAAACGAGTCTACAGCCACCAGCCTAACCCTTTGTTTTATTAACAATCTTATGAATATACCCAATTTCACATCCTTTTAAATTGTTAACTTATGATGAGTCTTGACTCTTGAAGGTAATATCACATTTACATAGGTTTATCACTAATCAATTATCATGCAATAATCACAGCTTAACATATTAATTGTGTGTAAAATGAGGTATTTCTCTAAATTTATTGTTGCTTTTAATGATCGAAGATAGTCAAAGTATGTGAATAGTCCACAATCCTACTCGTAGCCACGCCAGTCAAGGTCAGGTCGTATGTCTTAATCCATTTACGGGTACCCTCCAGATTACTACTTGTATTGTGCCATTAAGTTCTAATGGTGTGATATCATAATCATTTTTTTGAGAAGAAATATCATAATCGTTTTGACTATTGACTTTGAACATTGGATTGAAGAGCCAAAAAAGTTACATAGGATTATGGGATAAAAGTAGAAATAAGAATAATTCAGTACCAGAGTCATTTGGGCCTGGGACTAATGTCAGGTTTTTTTTTTTTTTTTTGATTTTATTTATTTATTTATTTCAGGTATTGTTATTCCATTTGATCAAAATTATGATTACATAATCTGAGCATTTGATTAGATACTCTGTGCACACGTTATTTATTAACCCATTCCCTATAAAGTACACCCTCTGTTTAACTTGTACATTCGATGTTTTAATTTCTTGGTGTCAACAATAAGGTTTATAAAGTTACAGACTAATGTGTCTTTAATCACAAAAAATTAATTTACATATTTATTTGTTTATGTTTTTTGTGTAACAATATTCATATTTATTACTATAGGAGCATTGGGCCCAAGAGTTCATTATCCATGTACATGTTGGGTCTAAGGCCCAAGCCATGCATGGACTAGAAGTCGTTTGAGAATGGATAAACTCCATCAAAGGAGTCTGTGTTAGTAGATAGAGAAGTTAGTTTTGGACATGATGAACTAAGAGGAAGTGCCGAGGATAAATGCCATCTTGGCTAACCAAAACCAAGGTCCGTATAAGTGGTCTACCATTTAGAGGAACATTCTAGAGAGATTTGTTGGTACGGATAAGTATTGCAGAAATGTATGGCAGGGGAGAGCCCTAAAATATCATAGGAGGAAGCTGCTACTACCGCATTAAATACTCTGCAGCTAACTCTCTGGCCGCATTAATATGGAAGTGATACCTGAACAATGGTTTTCAACCTTACAACTACTACACAAAGACTTCATAAAGGGGCTGATGAGACAAGTATCAGTATTAACCATCTAGCTTGTACGTGGATGACAAAGATGAAAAGGGAAGAGAGTATAAAATGGAGGAGAGACCCAGAAAGAGGGGATTGAGAAATTAAGGAAGGAACACTGTAGTAATCAATAGTTGAACTTGTAATCAAACTTAAGAGAAATATATAAGACCTAACTTCCTCAGACTGTACTGAGGATGATTTTATCTAGTTAGATTATTTCATTTTTTCTTTTCTTGAATCTATTACTCTTATTTCTCAAATTCGTTAAAACCCAATTTTCAAACCCACTCTCTATAAATTCATTGTTTTGGACTTTTTGGTCTAAGTCTATCCATCTTGTGGACTAGGAATGCGTCCTTACAATTGGCGCCATTTGTGGGGATTACCAGTGTGTTAGTGAGTTCGGCATCCGATTATGGTTGGTTTGGGGCCACGCCAAGCAAAATCAAGAAGGTCCCAACATCAGGATCCTTTCCTCAACCTTAAGCAAAGGGGAGACCGCGAGGGAAGTGTTCATACCACCCATACAAGCAGTAACTAGTCTGGGAACAGAAGTCACCCTTCTCAAAAGAAAGATACCAGAGCCAGGCAATAGGAAATTGATCACTTGAAGAGAAGCTTACGCCATGAATAGTGAAGGAGAGTGCCTTCCAATTCTGACTCCTATACTGATGGTAAGGAGGATGGTAGCTATAGGCACAGATCAAGGACCCCTCCTAGCGAGGTTTTCTCGTATGAAGAAGACTATCATCATGAGCGCAGAAACAGATTTTCATCTTCAAGAGGCTTGGGAAATAATGCTATAAGTAGGGCACTCCACCAAATTTCCAGGTTACCTTTCATGCACAGAATTGAGGGAGGAAGACTTCCTCGATAGTTCACTCAGCCCACGTTCACCATGTATAATGGTCGAACAGACCCTGTAGAGCATGTTAGCCACTTCAATCAGTGAATGGTTGTGCACTCCAAGAACGAGGCCTTAATGTGCAAGGTATTTCCATCCAACTTGGGGCCAGTGGCAATGAGGGGGTTCGAAGGTCTAGGTGTAAGGTCCATTGATTCCTTTAAAGGGCTCACTCGAGCATTTGGATCCCATTTTATTATGTGTAGCAGGGTTCCTCAGCTCTTGGATTCCTTGTTATCCTTATCCATGAGAGAAGGAAAAATCCTGAAAACGTATTGGAACAGATACTGGAAAATGTTCAATAAGATAGATGGTGACTTTGACGACGTAGCCATCAGGACTTTCAAGGTCGGCCTACTTGTCGAGCATGGCTTGAGGAAATCTTTGACTGGGAAACCTGTTACTAGTGTACGCCAGCTCATGGATCGAATTGATAAGTATAAGAGGGTTGAGGAGGACCAACGGCAAGGCAAGGGAAAGGATAAGGTTATCCCTCAGGAGAGGAGGGATTTCAAGTCGGATCGCTACAACAATAATAGACCCGGAGGGATTTTGCTGGGCAATCAGGGTCTGCAGCTCCTCAAGTGGTTAACATTGTGTTCCGAGAATCAGTGCATCAAGTCTTGGAGAAGATTAAGAACGAGTCATACTTCAAATAGTCAAACAAAATGAGCGGGGACCTCTCGAGGCACAATCAGAGCATTCATTGCCAATACCACCGGGAGCGGGGATATACCACCGAGGATTGCAGAACTTTGTGGAACAATCTAGAGCAACTGGTCAAAGAGGGAAGGTTACATCAATTTTTGTATTAAAGAGACCAATCAAGGTCAGGGGCTCAGGGGAATGCCTCTTCAAGGTCCCTGTAAGGATGATCAAGAGAAAATGGCTTTTATCACTCCAACTGGGAATTACCACTACAAGGTAATGCCTTTTGGTCTGAAAAATGCGGGGTCCACCTATTAGAGGATGATAACCAAGATGTTTGAGCCACAGCTAGAAAAAAACATTGGGATTTATATAGACGCATGGTGGTCAAGAGCAAGTTGGAATCAGAGCATATCAATGACCTCGAGAATATCTTTGAGAACTTGAGGTAACACAAGCTGCGACTTTACGCTTCCAAGTGTTCTTTTGGTGTTGAGTCAGGGGAGTTCTTAGGGTATATGGTTACACACCACGGAATTGAAGTCAACTTTAACCAAATTAAGGCAATCAACAATTTACAACCACCTCGGAATCCCAAAGAAGTCCAAAAGCTAACAGGGATGACTGTCGCTCTAAACCAATTCATATCTCGGTCAGCAGACATGTGTAGGCCTTTCTTTCAGTTTTTGAATAAGTGGAAGGGATTTAAATGGACCGAAGAGTGTGTCTTGGCTTTCCAGTTGTTGAAAGAGTATCTTTCTTAACCACCCATCATGTCTAGAGCTGAGGTGGATGAGGTTTTGTTTGCCTACATTGCTGTGGCCTCTCACACAGTGAGCTTGGTGTTGATACGGGTTGATAGTGGTGTGCAGAGGCTGGTTTATTATGTGAGCAAGTCACTACATGAGGCTGAGGTCTGATACTTACCACTTGAGAAGGCCATTCTGATAGTGGTGTGGTGTGCTGTCGCAGGCAACCAAAAATAAAACCTATACTTCTAAAACTATATGTAATAGTGCAAGTAAGGGTCGTTCCCACAGAGAGTATCTAGCCTAATTTTATGCCACGTGAAAAAGGAGGGGTGGGGTTTGAGTATAATGAAAACAATTTTAAGAAAAAAAAACTAAGGAATAATTCAAATTAAAATATAGAAATCAATCAAAAGAACAAACTTTGGTCTAAGTCAACATCCACCACTGGAATTTTACAACTGATCATCGATGCAAATATATATCAATTCACATTTTGAATATTCACCGTTGGAATTATTTTCCTATCCCTCCTTAGTTGCAGTTAATTAGAAAACAAGTGATCTAATTAACCCTAACTATTAAACAACCCAAGACAAGCGCTAAAGGTTTAATCTAGTAACAGCCTTAAGAATTAGAGAGATCGGTGAAACTAAACAACACAAGCACAAGAAATTGTATTTAATTTAGTCGTGTGTTCTTCCTAAGATCTAATAATTTCTAACGCAGCAAATCATTAAATCTTGGTTGCTTCACAAATTAAAGAGATCAAACAATTACGGATTTGATATCTAACCTAGTAGTAGATTGCAATGAATAATAAACTAGTAGGCATCCTAGTAATTAAACGAGACAATCATGAAAATAGGCATAGAAGAAAATCCAATATTCAAAGCATAGATTGAACAATAAAAACAAATTAGATCTCACAATTTTATTGATTCCGAGGCTTCAATTTCCTTCGCCCAAGTATAAAAGTTTAGCCACGCAAGGCCATGACAGAAAACTTGAAAGAGAAAATTAGAGAAGAGGGGAGAGAGAGAGGCGTGTGTGTAATTCTGATTTTTCCTCCCTCTTTTTCATGTTAATTCCCCCTTTCCCAAGCCTACAAAATCTCCTAAAAATATTCTAAATAATAATATTCAAATCTAACTAATTAAGGAAAAATATTAAAAATAAAACAAAGTCCTAATATAACTAGGAAAGTGGTTTTTTTCAGCTAGAATTTTCATGCAACAGATCTAGAAGCTTCCAAAAATAAACTGCATCAGATTTGCATATTAGAATTGTAGGCAAAGGAACATTCCAGAACGTCAACAGTGCAAGTACAACAACTTCAAGCCCAATTTCGACCTTGATTCGGCCCATATCTCTCAAAACTCAAAACATGAAAGTTGTATATCTTTGTCTTGGCGTTCCATAGCATCTTGAATCATCTCAATCGGAGCTCAGATGAGAGAGTTATGCCCAGATTACGAAGAGATATCAAAACTGTCCAGAATCACCCAATTAGCTACGTTTTGCACTTAATGCCTCCATTTGCACCCTAAATCAAAATATAAGAATAATGAGTACATTTAGGCACCAAGTAATTGTAAAAGACTAAGCATTAAGAGAGAAATATATGACAATTTGCATTCTCATCATGGTGTATGCTACACGTAAGCTCCCCACTACTTCTAGTCACACACGGTTGTTGTATTGACCTAGCTCCCGCTTAGATCTCTACTTCAGAGTGCTGACTACATGGGGAGGATTGCAAAGTGGGGCACGATCTTGGGGGCTTTTGACATCAAATACATGCCTCGCACATCCATAAAGAGCCAGGTCTTGGTTGATTTGGTAGTTAAATTTGCTGAGCCCATGCTACAAGAAAGTGCTAAAAAGCCGAGCATGGATGAAAAATCAGTTGGCCTGATTTCCGTGCAAGAACCTTTGTCCTAGAGGGTATACGTTGACGGTGTGGCAAATCAGAGAGGATTCGGAGTGATGCTAGTCCTGATATCTCCCGAGAATATCACAATTAAGAAATCCTTGAGGTTGGGCTTTTCGGCCACGAATAATGAGGTTGAATATGAAACTCTATTTGTAGGGGTGACCATGGTTCAGAAAATAGGTGGAAAAACAATGGAGATATTTTCAGATTCAAGGTTAGTTGTGGGCCAAGTCCAGGGAGAATTGAAGGCCAGAGATCCTAGAATGCAGGAATATTTGAGCCACGTTAGACATTTAAAATCTGGATTTAAGTTTTTTAATTCATCACAAGTCCCTAGAAGTAGAAATACATATACAAACTCACTTGCCACACTGGCAACCTCCTCGGCACATAGTTTACCTAGAGTAATCCATGTGGAAGACTTGTATAAACCTATTGAGGTAAGAAGCGATATGGTTCATGTTCATCAATTAAGAATGGGTCCTAGCTGGATGGACCCTATTGTGCTATTCCTAAAGGAAGATGTCTTGCCCGAGAATAAGTCTGAGGCGGACAAGGTACGGAGAAAGGCTCCTCGTTTTTTGCTGTCCGAGGACCAAAAATTGTATAAGAGATTCTTTTCTGGTCTATATTTGATGTGCATATATCCTGAAGTGATTGAGCTACTTTTGGAGGAATTACATGAAGGGATTTGTGGAAGCCACACAGGGGACAGATCTCTGTCTCACAGGGCCCTCACTCAGAGGTATTGGTGGCCAAATATGCAAAAAGAAACACAAAATTATGTGAGGAAATGAGACTAATGCCAAAGATTTGTACCAAACATTCATCAACTGGGAGGACTCCTTAATCCACTGTCCAGCCGTTGGTTACTTACTCAATAGGGTTTAGATATTGTAGGTCCTTTCCCTAAAGTAGCTGGGAATAAGAGATATCTGCTAGTTAGCACTGATTACTTCACCAAGTGGGTCAAGGCTAAACCATTGGCAAATATCAGGGACATGGATGCCAAGAGATTTATATAGAAAAACATTGTCATTCGGTTTGGAATACCTCGCACACTCATCTCGAACAATGGTCTTCAATTTGATAGCAAGGCCTTCAAGAGATATTGTTGTAACTTGGGTATAACAAACAGATATTCAACCCCGACATATCCATAGGAGAATGGACAGGCTGAGGCTGTCGACAAGGTCATAGCGAGTGGGCTCAATAAGAGGTTGGATGATGCAAAGGGAAGATGGGTGGAAGAACTGCCCCATGTTTTTTGGACTCATCGGACTACCCCTTATAGGTCCACTGGGGAGACGCCATTTTCAATGACTTTTGGAGCTGAAGCTGTCATCCCCTTGGAAACTAGATTCCCAACGCTGAGAACGAGTTCTTTCACTTCGAGCAACAATGATGAACTATTAGGGAGAAGTTTGGACCTAATTGACGAGCGGAGAAAAAATATTATGATCCAATTATCCTACCATCGGCATAAGCTCAAGTAAAGATATGATACCAGTGTGAAGTTAAGGCCATTAGCACCTGGAGACTTGGTTTTAAGAAAGGTTACGGGTACTGCAAAAAACTTGGCTTGGGGAAAATTGGGACCCAACTGGGAAGACTCATATCGTATCACATCAGTGGTTGGAATAGGTGCGTATTATCTTGAAGATCTAGAGGAAAAAGCTGTACCACATTCCTAAAATGTAAATAACTTGAGAATGTATTATTATTAATAAGAACATACTTTACCATATCTGGGTTTGTTATATTGCGTATCATGTGTCCAGACATCTGTTTAAGTATCAAACATAACATTGGTCATGTCTGGCTCCTCGGACTACATACCTTGGGTAAATTGATATCTTTCAATCATTTTTCTAAGTATTAAACAAAACCTTAGCTATGCTGGGTTTCTCAAATTACATACTTTGAGTAAATTAATACTTCCTGACATCTATTTAAGTATCAAACAGAACATTGGTCATGCCTGACTCCTTGGACCACATACCTTGGGTAAATTGATATCTTTCAATCATTTTTCTAAGTATTAAACAGAACCTTAACTATGCTTGGTTCCTCGAACCACATGCTTTAGGTAAATTAATACTTCCTAACATCAATTTAAATATCAAACAAAACCTTGGTCATTCCTGTCTTCTCGAACCACATACCTTGAATAAATTGATATCTTTCAATCATTTTTCTAAGTATTAAACAGAACCTTAGCTATGTCTGGTTCTTCGAACTACATGCTTTGGGTAAATTAATACTTCCTAACAGCTATTTAAGTATCAAACAGAACCTTAATCATGCCTAGCTCCTCAAACCATATACCTTGGGTAAATTGATATCTTTCAATCATTTTTCTAAGTATTAAACAGAACCTTAGTTATGTCTGGTTCCTCGAACCACATGCTTTGGGTAAATTAATACTTCTTGACATCTATCAAAGTATTAAACAGAGCCTTGGTTATGCCTAGTTCCTCGAACCACATACCTTGGGTAAATTGATATCTTTCAATTATTTTTCTAAGTATTAAACAAAACCTTAACTATGCCTAGTTCCTCGGACCACACGCTTTGGGTAAATTAATATTTCCTATCATTCTAAACAAATGCCAGGGCAAAGCCTAAATTTATCTCAGACTTTTTGAACTACGTACTTGAGGTAAATAAGTGCTTCTTATTGATTACTTAAATGTCAAATATGATTAGCCACTCTAAGCAGCAGAGATCTTCATTAGGGTAACAAACTTAAATGGATGCTCATGAGCATCACTTAAAGCATTTGCAAGCATAGTTGTATTTGTTTAAGGATGGATTATCCCTTTAGTCTTTTAAACTCATTAATGGGTAGGGAAAGAAGTGAGTTTAAACTTATCTACATACTACATTAGTTTGTATGGTCTTGAAGTTGAATTTATTTTTTGCCGAGGTGATGCACTTAGTGGGTTTAATCTGGTTTGGTGCTAATCATATGAAATGGGATGAATTTTCTACCACTTATGCAGATCAACGAGGAGAATTTTACCTTATGATCATTTTCACTAAGTGTTAAGTAAATATAGAATTTGTATAAATATCAATAAAAGAATCATGGAAATAAGGAAAATGTTCATAACTTTCATTATCTGAAGCCTCGAAAAAAGGCAAGTTAGATACAAAGGTGTCACACTAATTACAAACTTTGAGTAAAAATAATATCTAAAAAAAAAAAAAAAGGAAAAAGAAAACTACATTAGAAGCTACTTTTTTTTATTACAATCTTGTCTTTGGGAGGACTGTGTATAGGCTGAGTTGAGGCTGCTTCTGAGGCCTCGGAGCCCTTGCTTGCTGGATCAACCTTGGCAGGCAAAGGAAAAATGGTTAGGACAATCTCCATCTTTGTATGAGCTTCTTTCTCGGTAGGAGGGTATTAGGTGATAGCTGGAGGCTTAATTGCATCAGGGGCCACTCCCTAGTAAGCATTCTTTTCTTTTTTCTTTTTTTTTTGTGACCCTGGGATGCTCGGCCTTCTTGGCGGGTTTATCAAAAAAGCTGGAACATTGGCCGCATTGCCCTTGCCCACTTCAGCCACCTCGGAGGTGGAACCAGTCCTCGAACTAGATGGAGCAGACTTTCGGATGGCAGGTAGGTAGAACACACTCTCTGCCCTCCTAAGTATAGATGAAGCCTCAACCCCAACTTGGTTGAGTGCTTTACTCCATACTTGAGAGCAGTAGGTCCTACACACCCCGGAGACCTCAGCCCTGAGGGCTTATTCAGTCTCCGCCACACCTAGGTCATATCCATCTTGCTCGACCTAATCCCGAGCCTTCTCAGCTAGTACCCTTGCCATCTCGGCCTCTTCCAATCTCTTTTTAAGGGCAGCGATTTGAGTTTTGGAGGCGGCCAGCTGATCCTCAGCGTTGCGAAGGAGCATTGTTTAGCCCTCAACTTGTTTCTCAGCATTATCAAGAGTAGTGGCTGCACTTTTTCTTTCCTTCTCCTATTCTAGCAGCTTTTTCTTGAGCTCTTGATTACTCCTTTAAGCCACATTAAAAGCGTCCACGGTGGCATTACGCCTTCCTTCCTCCTTCTTCATCTACCGGTGGCAGAAGTTAGTTATCTCCTCCACCCGGAAGGAGGCTTGAACAGCCTGCCGAGGATAGAAGCATGGGTTAGAGAAAGAAGAAGAGGAAACCAAAAAAAAACAAAAAAACAAAAAAAAAAAAAAAAATTCAAGTAAAGAACATACCATTGCAAGATACCTCTTTACATTGAGGAAGACCCCATGCCTCTTCATGGACCGGAGCTCAGCCATATCCTCGAGGAGCAACAGAGCTTGCTCCACCACGTCGGCTATGTAGTCGGCGTTTCCTCCTTGGAAGTCCCTGATTGAGGCATTGGTCGGCATAGGAGCCCCATCTAGCATTGGGGCAGGGAGCCAGGCTGCAGGCTCGACCTGATGGTCACTTCTTTTCTCAGCGTCCTTTTGCCCCACCTTGGCTTGCTTGGCCACTCTTTGGGCCTCGTCCTTTTGGGAGGGGTGGGTTTTTCCAACTTCCACCACCTCCTTGCCCTTTGGCTCCCTTTTCCTTTCAAATCGGAAGGTTCTAGTTGGAAGGGCAGGGCAGGTGGGGGAGTGGGAAGCCTGGTTAGAACTCCGTTCCCAGATGCATTCCCCCCTAGTTGGGACTCTAACAACTCTTGAAAAGTGGACCTTGGTTTGCAACTAGCTAAGCTGGGTTGAAGAAGAATGACCGAGGTCACCCAATGAGGTCTCAAGAGACAAGGGTTGGTTAAAAACCTCATAAAAGTCGTCTGAGTCTGAGACATCTACCACCTCCTTTTCCTTTCTTCTTCTACCTCACCTTCCTCTTTGTCGGTAGGTTGGGAGGAGGTAGCTTCACTAGTGGTGTGTGGAGGTGGAAAAGCTACTTTGGGGACGCCTTCTAGGATAGGTTGAGTGACGAAGGTACCTTCTAGAATAGGAGTGCCCTTGGGAAGGAGAAAACCGGGGATAGCGATGCTTATCCGGTGCAGGCGAGGGTCGTTGACCTTTATGACACACTTAGTCGCCTGAAAATTGGACGAGATCGGCTTGTATCCTAAGATCAAGTGAACCGCTCGTAGTTGACCATATTTGCTTATAAATACCTCGGCCTTAAGAATCTTCTCTAGGCTATCCTTGTTGACCAGGCTAAAATTCGTTTTGGTGGCGTGTCTATCTGCAAAATCATCAAAGAAACAAAAACAAAGAGAATCGTCAGAATTAGAAGCAACATATATCAAGGGAACAAGATGATTATAAAATAATATTCCTAAACCTAAAGCCCCACCTAGTTGGCCCACTCTCGTCAGGCAGGGGAGGCCATCGTGCCACTCCCCTGACACGATCAAAAAATCTTTATTCAGCCTCTTGTTGGATTCGGGGAGGCACTGGATCAACCTAACCTCAAGGTACCTTGATTTTAAGTAGTACCCCTGCCCCTTTAGATGATGAAGGTTATAAACCCAGTTGATATTGTGGTGGGTCAGACCTAAGCCCATTTTTTCATTAAAGGCATCTATACTCCATAATATTCTAAACATGTTTGGGGCACAATGAGTGGGAGTTAACCTATGAGCCCTAAGGTAATCCCTGGTAATGATGCCCATAGGAATTCTCATCTTGCCCTCTATAAAGGCAACCATTGGGATCACCACTTTTCCCTCTTGCCTTCTTTCATGCCACTCACCCTCCTTACAGTATCTCATGGACATCCCTGGTGGGATCCTATACAGAGCTCTAAAGCTCTCTATGGCCTCCTCAGAGTCCACCAGGCTCTTGAATCTACCCATTTCTAGAAAGGTTTGGGGGAACTAAGAAGATTGAGAGAAGAAAATGGGGCCGAGAAAGAGAAAAGTACAGAGAAAGGAAAACTATATGGAAAAACAAAATGTAAAGGTTTGAAAAGACTTACAGAACGAGGGGAAGTAACCTTGGACAGGCTTTTTGTATTTATGAGAGCACAAGTGAACTAGGTGAATTAGCACGTTCAATGTATGTACTCAAGAACGAAGTGAATGCTAAGATAGGATAAGTGATTGATTTGAAGTGTATTTATACCAAAGAATGAGTTGGAAGCAGGAAAATTCCCGCTCAGTATCCTGTAGAATCCTTAGTCGTTGATGTTGTATCATGCCGTAAAACGTGGGGGATAGGGAGCCGTAAAAATTTAATGAAGATGCGTCTTAAACACCGAAGAATCAGGAGCGTGCCTTGGGCAGTTAAATAGGCGTCTTCATAGGCAGAGTCAGAAAGAAGTATCTCGAGGGGCTATTGTAGGGGCATAGGGCCCAGAAGTTCATTATCCATGTATATGTTGGGCCTAATGCCCAAGCCAAGGACTAAAAGTCGTCCAAGGATGGGTAAACTCAATTAAAGGAGTCTGTGTTGTAGATAAAGAAGTTAGTTTTGGACATAATGAACTAGGAGGGAGTGCCGAGGATGAATGTCATCTCGACTAACCAAAACTGAGGTCCGTGTAGGTGGTCTACCATTCAGAGGAACGTTCCAAAAAGATCTGTTAGTACGGATAAGTATTGCAAAAATGTATGGCAGGAGAGAGTCCTAAAATATCATAAGAGAAAGCTGGTACTACCGCATTAAATATTCTACAGCTAACTCTCTAGCCGCATTAATGTGGAAGTGATACCTGAACAGTAGGTTTCAACCTTACAGCTACTACACAAAGACTTCATAAAGGGACTGATGGGACAAGTATCAGTATCAACCATCTAGCTTGCACGTGGATGGCAAAGACGAAAAGGGAAGAAAGTATTAAATGGAGGAGAGGTCTAGAAAGAAGGGATCGAGTAATTAAGGAAGAAACACTATAGCAATCAATAGCTGAACTAGTAATTAAACTTAAGAGAAATATATAAGACCTAACTTACTCAAACTGTGCCGAGGACGATTTTATCTAGTTAGATTATTTCATTTTTCTTCTATTGTCATTTGAATCTATTACTCTTATTGCTCAAACTCGTTAAAACCCAGTTTTCCAACCCACTCTCTACAAATTCATTGTTTTGGGCTTTTTGGGCCTAAGTCATTCCATCTTGTGGACTAAGAATTCAAATTGTGTCCTTACAATTACCATTTTTTTTTTTAGGGTAATAAAATTGGGGAAAATACTAAACTTATTAACAATTTTACAATAAAAGGCTAACAAATTGTGGTTGAGATTTCTTGATGTAGAAGTTTTGTAAGAATAATAAATTTTACACTTAAATATTTTGTAATTAGTGTCACAACACTTGAGCAAAATACACAAAGTAGTTCTCAAGGAAAATAAGCATTATTAATACTTAAAACATTACACGTGCATTCTCTATAAAAAAAATTTAATAATAATAAAAAAAATCGTTAAACACACTTTGCTAAACACAATCCAAAGCAAAATCAAGGAGACACGACATTAAAAACATATCACCTAAAAGGCTAGAAGTAAAAGAAAGATTTGATACATTTGAGAAACTTATTTCTCCCTTTGATAGTCAAAAACAACAACTCACCTACTAAAGTGATAAAATCATCTCTCTCTTATCTGTAGTCTATCACTCCACCTAAGCTAGTAATTGAAGATATGCAAACTTACTAAATAACTCGTATTTAAATTTTAAAATGCTTTAAAACAAATTATCCAGGTTTTACTAGAGTTGGTACTTTGATAAGTATTTCAAAAACTTAAGGATAATGTTAAAACTTAAAAATATTTTTAATTTTACTACAAAAAATTTATATTTGATATGGTAATAAATGTGAGGGATGCCATAAAATTTTACTGCATAGGTCTTATAAATTAATATGTCACTAATTATAAAAAAAAAAAAAATTAAACACTCATTGATTATCTTATTATAGTTGCACCAATCAAATTTATTATCACAATAGTTTTTAAAACTTTTTAATAAAATTTGTAATAATTTTAGCATTTACCATAAATAAAATTTTGAATTAGATTTTTATGATTGATAATACATAATTTTTTTTTTTTTTTTTTTTTTTTTTTTGAGAATCGATGGTAATACATAGTAGTAAACTCTATAATATCTTTTTTTTTTTTTTTTTTTGATAATGTAAACTCTATAATATCTATAACTTTACTTATAAGAAGGTAATACTCTTCTATAAATAAAAAATCTATAATAAAAATAAAAAATAAAATAAATCTATAATATCTGTAGCTGACTACTCTTTTTTTATTTTTTATTTTTGCTGAGAGTAGCTGACTCGGCTCTACCTCAGTACTAGCTTTGGGATTGCATGGGAGCCAACAGGATCAGAAAACTCTCGAACAATCCAACCACGTATCTATCTTCATAGATGCTACCTTCTTCGGATAAACAAAATGAACTAGCTAGCCTGGCAGTACCTGCGTGTCTTACACTACAATAATAGAAAGCAGAGACCAATCTTACTGGTCAAAAATAATATCATTGATTTTCTACTCTATAATAATCAATTTTCTACTCTTTCTAAAAAGACACGCATATATATATATATATATATATATATATATATATATACATATTTATATTTATATTTATATTTATATATATGTATAGCATTCCCCATCTGGGTTTAAGTTGTACACGTTTTTTCACCTTATTCTCTGTATCTTAGTCTCTGATTTTGATTTATCTTATTCTCTTTCACAAGTTTTTGTTAACCCTTTTCATCAAAGCAAAAAGTCGAAGTAGTGCTGGTGGTGTTGGAGGTGAAAATGACGATCACAGCCACACCGAGTGTTAAGGATGGTTGTCTCATGGTGAGGGGAAAGGTGGTGTTGACCGGAGTGCCTGAAAATGTTGCTGTTTCTCAGGTTGGCTCCGGGGGCTCGGCTTTCTTGGGTGCAACTTCAACTTCTCCAAGTTCACGTCATGTTTTCAGTCTTGGTGTTCTTGAGTGAGTTTCTGTTCTTTCTTTGTCTTTACATTAGTTTTGATAATAAATTATAAATTTAATCACTTTAACCATTTAAACTATTGATTGTCCAAAATCTTAAGCTGATAGGAAAACAAATTTCCATCCTGAAATTTCTTTGCATGCTTTTCTATATTTTCCTTTCATGATATGTTTGGATGGTACGTAGTTACCACCAAGAGAAGTAGCAATGATGCTATTGCTAATCTAATGAAACAACTCATGATGTTTTGCTGATTAATGAGATTTGTTTTAGAATATTGGTCTTTTGTCTTTTTAAGGTCTTATTTATAGGCCAACTTCTTCATTTTAGCTAGCTAGTGACATTTCCATGCTATGATTTTGGAAAATAGTATTAATTAAGGAGTACGTTTCAAATTCATTTAGGCAAATACGGGATGCCACTTTTATTGATATTCCTATTATGGAGTATTGCTTTACTTTCAACATTTAGGACATGTTTAGTAGACTGTAATAGACATAGTAATGTAATAGTTATTCATATAGTTTAACTATTCACTTGTTTGGTTATGTTTTTTAGGGAATAGTTATTTCTTATTAATAGTTATTCTTCAAAATGAAGTCTAACTATTCATCTCTAAAAGGGTTTTAATAGTTAATCCTAAGTTGTATTAAAAAAAAAAAAAAAAGTTAATCCTTGTAAAGTTGTGATTTACAACTATTTTATGTTGGCTTTAATTCCGTACTAAATTTGATTGTAATTATTTTCAATCTTATGTACCCTGTATTTTATGTGAGATTTTATTATAAGGGTTGTGTATGAGAGAGTGTGAAGACTTAAGGCAATTGAAGACTAAAGAAGTTTTCGCGGGTAGCTCGCGAGAAGCCTTTCCGCAAAGTAAAGCCTGTGCTCTGCACATGACTAGAATGCGAAGATTCATGATAGATGGTGACAAGTGGTTTTCGCGAGTGTCTCGCAAGGCCTTCTCGCGAAATACCCACGAAACATTTTGTCAATCTGTCATATCTGATACATGCTTTCTCTACACACACTATATATACCCACATTACCCACATATTGAGAGGAGTGCTTTTCAAAGAGAAAACCCTAGACACAAAACCCTTAAGAGTTAGAGATTGTTATACCCACAATCCTTTATACAATCTTTTGTGGTTTTCCTCAACTCTTACCTCTCCATTTCCAAATCCTTAAGAGGTTGATAGCCTAAACACTTACCACACCCATCTTGAGTGAAAAGTAAGGTTTTAGTGCTGCTGGGAAGTATTGGAAAAAGCCATTTGTTTGGTGGATGCAATCGAGCTGAATTGCGTGATCCAGAGAGCTAGAAAAGACAAAGCTTGGCAAAGTCAGTTGGTAGCAGGAGCTTGGAGGGCTCGAGTACATAGGGTAGACTAGGTTTGGAGGGTTTTTTGTTATTCGTGTACTCCAACTTATTCTCTAGTGTATCGATTTACCGCTTAGAGGGCGGCGGAGAGGTTTTTCGCCGAGATCTTCGGTTTCCTCTTCAATAATACATCGACGTGTTATCTTATGTTTGCATTCTTCTTCCCTACTCTTTTAGCTTTCATTCTACTGCTGTGTTATGATGAATATAGCTTAGAGTAGTTACTTTGTTTATCTGCTTGCATTTACTCTATTCTGCACTTAGTTTAAGTTAGAGTAAAATTAATCGAGCCGTAATATTTAATTTAGGGGTCTAAACAATTCTTGTGTTTTCACACAAGTTTGAGCTTTCAATTAGTATCAGATTGGGTACACTTGCTGTGGTTTCATTACTTACGTGTGATCCTAGACCTTCTTTGAGATGGACCGATCTCAATCGCTCAATGCTCCTCCATACTTTGATGGGAGCAATGATGCATTTTGGAAATTCCGTATGAGGGCATTCATTTGCTCTATTGATGATAGTGTTTGGGATGCTGTCGAGATGGGATGTACTAGGCTGGAGGCCGCCAAATCCAAATAGGATAAGGCTGCCCTTGTGGTAGCTAATACTAGTAGCAAAGCTTTAAATGCTATTTTCTTTGGTGTTTCCCCTGACGAATTTCATAGGATCTCTCATGTTACAATTGCCAAGGAGGCATGGCAAATCTTGTAGACGACCTATGAAGGCACCAAGAAGATGAAGGACACCAAGTTGCAAATGCTTACCACACACTTCAAGGAACTGAAGATGAGTGAAGATGAGTCATTCGACTCATTTTATGGCAAGCTAAATAAAGTAACGATTGGGAAATTCAACTTGGGAGAAAAGACGGAGGACTCCAAGATTGTGAGGAAGATTCTACGATCATTGTCGGAGAGCTTCTGTGTAAAGGTTACTGCCATTGAAGAGAGCAAAGACCTTGATGAGATTAAAATTCAAGAACTCATCGATTCTCTTCAAACCTACGAGTTGTCTCTATCATCTCAAAAGAAGTGCAAATATCTTGCTCTCAAAACAATCAATGAGAGATTCGATGCTCAAGACTCCTTGGATGAGGGTGAGGTTGAAAAAGATGTGGTGTATCTTGCCAAGAACTTTCGTAAGTTTCTGAAGTTCAAGAGAGATGGAAAGTCTTTTGAGAAGGGCAAGTTCTCAAACTTCAAGAAGGACAAGAAGGACTTCAAGAAGAAGGACTCAAGAGATTCCTTGCCGTCTGAAATGGTCACGTGCTTTGAGTGCAAAGGGCATGAGCATGTGAAGAAAGAATGCCCCATATATTTGAAAGCAAAGGGTAAAGTTTTTGCAACTACCCTTAGTGACTCAGATGGTTCCAATTCAGATTCGGAAGAAAGCTATGACAGAGAAGAAAACTACTCCGCATTTATGGCCATTGCACCCATGGACTCATCGAAAGATTTGAGTCATCTAATGGAAGAACTTGGTGAGCACACCGAAGTGGAGTTTATGGAAATTGGGGAAGAATCTGATGAGGAAGATGAAGAAGCAAAGGGACTGCAAGACAGGAGAGTATGCTAGAGTGGCTAGAGTATGCTAGAGTGGCTAAAGCAGCCATCAGAAAAATGAAGAGAGTTGAACAAGATTACAAGAGCATACTCATGAGGTATAAGGAAATGAAGTGTGAAGTTGAGATGCTAAATAGAGAACTCACCGAAGCCTAATCTAAAATCAAGTTTCTTGCGCTTGAAGTGATTCAAGCTAATGCTAAAGTGGAGCGAGTTGCCTCTAAGAAGCTTGACGAAGTACTTGCACTTCAAAAGCCATTTTTTGACAAAAGTGGCTTAAGATATGCCGGAGAGAGTAGTTCAAGCGCCAATGTGTCCAAGGAGATGAAATTTGTTAAAGCTAAAGAACCAATGGTAGCGATTCCAAGTGTTGAGAATGTAAAAATGGAGAAGAAGCCAAATGGAACTGCTTAAAAGGTTTTGATAAAACCTTAAAATCCATTTGTGGCCAAACCCAAGACTAAAGGGAAGTCTCTCCCAAAGTCTCAAAAGAGGTCCTCAAGTTCAACACTATTACCACCATTGTGGAGTTCGAGGATACACAAGACCTAACTGCTATAAACTTCATGCATTGAAGAAAGCGGACTCTCAAAGGCTAAGAGGACAAGGAAAAGGGAATTGGAATGCCAAGCAATCAAAAGGGCGAGAAGGTGACTCCGATTTTGGTGATGTGATGAAGATAATAAATACCATCACTTCTTGTTTGGCAAGCTTCAGTCAAAGGTTTGAGAAGCACAGCTCTAGTACCCAATATTCTAGGGATATCACCCCAAACGCACGTGCCGTGTGGGTGAAGAAGGGTACACATGCATAAACATTAAACCTTGTCCATGCATCAATTCTTCCTATGTGTTGTGACTTTGTATTGGTTGTTTTCTTATATGCTTCGTTCTAGCATGTTTCTTTTTAAGTTTGTTTGTTCATGCTGTTTTTGTTGATCTTACTTTATATGTTCTGTTTTTTAATGTGTTAAAAAATTCAAAAACTCATAAAAATTGAAAAATCTCTAAAATTTTTGATCGCTTATGTTGTGTATATCACATGTAAGTTTGGCCTAGTACCTTCATACTAATGCCGTATTACAAGTTTAGCTTATTATGTATGCACATTTATCTTTGTGGGAAAAATCTTGAAATCTATGTGTGACTATTGTAAATCGTTCTTCAAGCTTGTCATGAATGATTGGTCAATAGTCTCGATGGTTTTGATATTTGCATAGACTTGTGCCTATATATCTTCCCACATTTTTTTTTTTTTTTGCTTAAATAGCTCAACCAATGTAAATCTCAAAATAAAAAAAGATAATGAGCTGCAAAAACCGTCGTACATAGTAGTATTTGACTAGGAAAAAGGGAAAGTAACTTTATTAAAATGTATGGTGCTGAAAAGCCAAAGGCTCATTCTCAATATCTCAATATTGAAATATCAAAAACTTCAAGCACCAATCTTAAAATGAGATGTATTATTTAAAAATGATCAAATGTTATGTATTGTAAAGAAGCCAAATAAAAAGTTTCAAAGATTTTGTAATCATTTTTGTGGGAGGTCATATATGCTCATTTCTATAATTGAGATAGACCACTTGACTTACTAGTTGTGTATGACTTGATTGAATTGATCATTAAAACTTTACTCTGGACTAAGGACGATTCCACATTTGATACTCACACACAACACACAACACTATGTTCAATGAATGCTTATTTCATTTATGTGATTGTACATGATCAAATGTGATGTGTATGCTCAATTACTTGTCGATCAAACCCAAAAAGATTGTTAAGTATTTTATATGTTTTTGAAAGTATTTTTATGCTTTCGTGTTTTAAGTTTTTGGTTAAATTGCATTTTTCACATTTTTTTTTCAAAAACTTCTTCAAAGGCATTTTTGTCAGAAGCTTGCGACTAAAGCTCTTCTAGCGAAAATATGTTAAGGCAAAACTTGAAAACAAAAAATTCAGACAAAGACTTCCACGACTGTCTTGCGACTGTTTCGTGACTAAAGACTTCCCGCGAAAGGTTTTGTGCTTCAGATGCATTTTTTGCGAGTAACTTCGCGAGTAAGTAACCCACGAAAAACGCGTGTTTTCAATTTTAAAGGGCTGATGTGACAGATTTTTAAACACTCTCTAGTTTCCCTTATTATGCCTTCTTAGTGCCTCTCTCAAACCCAAATTGATTTTCACTCAAAAAACCCACCAAATTTCAAGTTCAATCACTGCAAAACCATCTCCAAGATATTTTTTTAACAACCTTTTCAATCTTTTTATTAGATTTTGCAAAAAATTTTCTAGGTTTACTTGATTTGGTTTCTTGAAAAAGGGGTTGGGAACGTTGTTTTTGGTAAAATTTTTTTCAAATTCTTGATTGGGATTAGTCACATTTGACGTGTTTGTGACTATGTTGGCCCTATGTGGCAAGTTTAACATGTATTTAGACAAATTTTCACATGTTCATGCATTGCCCACATGTTAAGTATAGTGTTGCATATCAAGTGTTTGATAAAATTCTCAAGTGGCATTTTTGAGTTGTTTTGGAATCCAATGAGTTCCAGATTTTGGGTTTTCCCATGATTGAACTTGTGTATCATGTTTTGATCATTAGGTGTGTGTTTTTCATAATTTAGCCCAAATGTGCTTCATCATGCCTTGCCATGCATCACCTAGGCACACCTCATGCACACACATGCACGATTGTCTTTTTTCTTTTTCTTTTTTCATTTTAATGATAATTACATGTTTTAGCACTTATACCATGTTCATTTGACACTGTTGTGTTCTGTTTTAAGTTTTTGTGCTTATGTTTATGGACTAACTTGACATTAATCAAGTTTGTGTTCTTGTTTTGTATTTTTGCCGTTGTTTTCTCTATTTTATGGTTATTTGTGCAGATGTCTCCCACCAAGCACTCTGCTTCCAAGAAATCTTCCAATCGTCCACGTACGAACTCCGACAACTTCAAGTCCATTGAGGTAGACATGGCATATAATGATTGCTACAAACAAGCAACAATCATTATGGAGAGGGTTGTCCAATTGGAGACACTTAAGAACACTTCCATTCCTGAGGTGTTCAAGGAGAGAACTTGGATGAAGTTACTGAATCCAAGTGGCAATGTTTATGAGGAAATCATACGAGAATTCTTCTCCAATGCCATTGTGGATGGAGACCACATTAACTGCTGGGTAAGACATAAGGAATTTATGATCACAAGGATCTCCATACAAGAATTCCTAGAAGTGCGTCCATCTTATCAGCCGATTGTCGTACACTATGATGATAGATTGGACTCTCTTAAGCCAATGGTGGAGCTTCTTGGTGGCTCGCTCAATAAGAAGTCGATGAACACCATCCCGTTCAATGCGGAGATGAGGCCTTTAGCATATGTCATGAACCACAACCTGTATCCAGTGTCAAAGTTGACAACACTGTCCAGGCCAAGGACCATTTTCCTACATGATCTCTTCACACATAAGGAGATCGACATATGTGGACACATATACCACCTCCTCACAAAGAGCATCACCAAAAGAAACTCCAGGACAATCTTGCCTTTTCCCACTCTCATCATGGGCCTCATTGCAAAGACAAAACTGAAGATTCCAAGTGGCCTTACTGTCGTGCCAAGGGACTATCCCATTAGTGCTAACACAGTGACCAGAAGCAGAGCTCACATCACCAGACCTAAAACCGATATCTCTCAAATACCAAGAGATAATGTTGAGAAAGAAGGTAAAGATACCGAAGAAGAGATTGACATATTCACCTCAGCCCCGAAGGGCTTTGCACAACCATCTTCTTAAGCACAAGCCCGGGGACTCGTTCGTCTTGATCATCTCATTGCAAGGGTTAAGCAGATGTATGGCTTGCTCGAATCCCATGTGTAGCACACCACGGATCAGTTTGCTTACATCCAAGGCCAAATCACTGCATTATCATTGTAGATTGAGGACATGTCAATGCCGCAAGGATCCGATTCAGAGTTTGACCAGTTCTAGCCTCTTTGGCCATTCCGGTTAAAAAGGGGGAGAAATTTTTTAGGGGGAGACTGCACAGTTTGAGGGGGAGCAGAACATATCATGAATATTGGTTTATTTTGGTTTTGCCTTAAAGTTTTTATAACTTGTGGTTATTTACAGTGCTTTCTTTTAAAGCTTTAAGTACTTTGGTTTAATTTTAGTTTAATATTCAGTATTTTGTTTATATCATTGCTTTGTAGCATTTTTTTAGTACTTTTAGATGTTGATTAAACTATCTTGAGTACTACACATTTGTACCCTTGTGGGATCTTGTATCCTTGATGCAAATACTTCGTGTATTTTGCATTGGTTGTGTGTTGAACATGCAATTAATCTTTGCGTTGATCTTAATTGCATTGCATGTCCGGATGATCATTTACTAGCTAAATGATCATTGTAGTCATTCATTAATGACTAACCCTGTTTGATCAAGATATGCTAAATTTTTTTTATAATGTTTATTACCTTGATCGCACTTTACTTGCTTATATACGTACTGTGTATTCAACTTGTCATAAGCTTAATGAAAGTTTTGTTTGTGTGTGAGTGTTTTAGGTTACAAGTATATACATGCAAGTGCTTCATAGCTTCTAGATTAGGTGTGAGTGAGTTTTACCACTGTTCCCAACTCACATTTAAGTCTAGAGTCTATTTTAGGGGTTTTGTCACAGAATAGCCAAAATGGGAGATTGTAAAGTTGTGATTTACAACTATTTTGTGTTAGCTTTAATTTCATGCCAAAATTGATTGTAATTATTTTCAATCTTATGTATCCTATATTTTATGTGGGATTTTATTGTAGGGGTTGTGTGTGAGAGAGAGTGTGAAAACTCAAGGCAATTGAAGACTAAAGAAGTTTTCGTGAGTAGCTCGCAAGGAGCCTTCCCACGAAGTAAAGCATGTGCCCTGCACATGACTAGACTGCGAAGAGTCATGACAGATGGTGACAGCTGGTGACAGCTGATTTTCGCGAGTGTTTTGCAAGTAAGGCCTTCCCGCGAGATACCTGCGATACATTCTGTTTTGCCAATCTATCATATCTGATACACCCTTAAGAGTTAGAGATTGTTATACCCATAATCCTCTACACAATCGTTTGTGGTTTTCCTCAACTCCTACCACTCCCTTTCAAAATCCTTGAGAGGTTGACAGCTCAAACACTTACCACACCCATCTTGAGTGAAAAGTAAGGTTTTGGTGCTGTTGGGAAGCCTTGGAAGAAGCCATTTGTTTGGTGGATGATTGCGTGATCCGGAGAGCTAGAGAAGATAAGGTTTGGTGAAGTCAGTTGGAAGCAGGAGCTTGGAGGGCTCGAGTACATGGGGTAGACTAGGCTTGGAGGGTCTTTTGTTATTCGTGTACTCAAACTTATTCTCTAGTAGATCGATTTACTGCTTGGAGGACAGCGGAGAAGTTTTTTGCCAAGGTCTTCAGTTTCCTCTTCGATATCATATCGACATGTTATCTTGTGTTTGCATTCTTCTTCCCTACCCTTTTAGCTTTCATTCTACTGTTGTCTTATGATGAATATAGCTTAGTGTAGTTACTTTGTTTGTCTGCTTGCATTTACTCTATTCTGCACTTAGTTTAAGTTAAAGTAAAATCAACCGAGCCGTAATATTTAATTTGAGCTTTCAATCTTAAGTAAATGTAATAATTTCTAACATTAATATATTTTCAAATAAATAATGAGTAATTAAAAAAACTCATTTATTATAGCATATGTCTCCTAAATTAAATTCATGATAGCATCTACTATTCTTTTGAAATAGAGAAGTATACCATTATGAGTAATACTACGGTCATAAACTATTTTATAACATTTTTACAAACTATTGATGTGGCTAACTTCTTATTAGATTTCATCTAGGCCCACCATTAACATTACTTTTTCATTTACTAATAACCACTCACTACATCAGTATCTCTAGCATTACTCTACCATTATTGTACTCTTAGAATATTGTTTAATGTCAAAAGTCTTGTAACTAAATTGGCACATTTCCATGCATAAAATGCTCAGGACGACTCAAGGAGAAGAAGAGTTCGAACTGTAAGATTGACATATTGTAATTATCTCAATATATATATATATATAGTTTATTATTTGTGTTTCAACTTTCAAAATAATTCAACGAAAATTTTATAAAAACAATTAAACAACTTGATTTTGGGTTGTGTTTTGTTGCAATTATTCAAATGGACATGTTTGCATCCACTATAATTTAGGATCATTACATTTTCCAATCAAAAAATACTTAAGGGTGTGATGAAAAAAATTATTTCACCCACAAACGCATAATGCTCATCACACTCCTAGGTTTTTTTGTAATTGGAAATTATAGTAATACTAAATTATAATTGATGCAAATTATTAACTTTTACTTAAAAAATAGAAGAGCCTCTAAACATGTGCATAAATGCATGCTCAGAGGCTAGTTTACGTTACTTATTTTTTATAATTTAATTGAATGGATTTTGATAGTTGTTTCTTATTATCAGGTTGAGTACTTGGATATTACCACAATTTATAGTCTTGGGTACTAATACATTTTTAGCGTTCTAGGGTTCCATGCATTAGTGGCATGTATCTATCATTAGTTTGGACGTGTGGATTTTTATTGTTGTATCCTTGAAGTGATGTTCATTATGGTGATGTGACATTAAAGTGTTTGGCTCATTTTATTTCTTCTAACATTACTATAATCTAATATTACAAAATATATCACATCACCTTTGTTGGGGTACATTTTTTTACACCTAATATTATTTAAATTACACCTATTTATTTCTTTTCAAATGTCACAAACAAATTATTGGGCATGCCTAAATATTTTTTGACTATCTTTATGCTAGCCCACAACCTTTCTCTTTTCTATCACAAAATTGGGCTACACTATAGGACCTAATATTTTCTCGTAAAGCCTAAATTATTTATTAAGCAAGATAAAATGTAATTCTTTCTAAAGCCCAAGAATTTTATACTTAGCAAACATTCGAAATAACCCATGATTCAAACCCGTGGCAAATTATTCATCAAAAAGCCCAGATCCCACTAGCAATATCAAAAACCCAATTTTCATTAGCAATATCAAAAGCTCAATTTCCACTGGCAATATCAAAAGCCAATATCAAAAGCCCAATTTTCATTGGCAATATCAAAAGCCTAGTTCTCGCTGGCAATATCAAAAGCTCAATTTACGTTGGCATCATTCTATAAAAAAGCCCCAGATTTACTTTAGGGAGCTAAAACTAAGTTATCAAACCTCAACAAATTGATGCTATAAATGTCAAATACGTTCAAGACATGATTCATCTGCCAAGTCCATGAATCTTAAAGAGGAAAAACTTGGGAACATGTCGTTTGGAGGGCATAAAGGAATCTCTAATGGAACCCGCTGAAGTGGACTTAAGAGTTTGACACTTGGCTTAGGGTGTTGAATCTTACTTCTTGAGGGTCCAAATCTCATTTGCAGCATTAGGATTCGTTCTTGATACATGCCTTAATCCCATTGGTTAAGCTCAACCCCAGAAATCCTAACATTCAATGCAAGACACTCCAAAATCCCATCATGTATCATATATTACCCAAAGAAGCAAAGCAGCCTCTAAAGTAAATCTCTTACTTCTGGCTAAATCCTAGGAAGATTAACCTTGATTCACTACCTCTGATCAGTCCTACGTTTTTTTGGATTCTTGTTAGTTAATGCTTCTCTAAACTCCATTACAAAAACATAAGCACCTCAGCCCAAAAAACACATAACTACTCCCTCTGAAACTTTCTGATTGGTTGGCCATTTTGCTTGCAATTCAACTCTCCTCAAGCTTACAACTCATTCCCCTTAGCCCACACTCACCTAACCTCAAATCTTCTTTTCACCTCTTTACACAATCACAGCTCATAAATGTCTCTCAATTAATCACAAACAACTCACTACTCACTAAAACCTTAACCTCAGTAATAATCCCATCCCATTCACTTAAAATAGCTCATATTACCTCATTCATGCAGTATGCACACATACTCAGCAAAATCTTAGTTTAAAACTTGTTGCACTGAGCTGGGATCTCTCTCTCCCTTTACACCATGCCAATTAATCCCCTTATTCTTCCCATGGAACCTTTAATTTTTACTTTTTGTTTTACTATTGAAGGATATAATGTATTTGTAACAATCGAATTCTTCCCTCACATTGATGTAATGATGGCTGAAAGTACAATGAGTTACCCTGACCGAGACACATAAGGACCCTTAGGACTGAATACCTTCCTAAATTTATTTAATCATTAACTTCTGGACTCTTAAGTGTAATTTCACCCTTATCGCTGGAGAATTTATCTTTCTGGACTCTTTTAAGTGTAATTTAACCCTTACCATTGGAGGATTTAATTCCATTGTACTATTAGAACAAGACTGCTAACGTATTGATTAAATGTTGTAAAGCATCTTTTTTATTGGGCTTTTGTTGTTGTTTTGTCAAGTGCAGCCTTTATTTCTTGCTTGAATAGGCTTGTCATCACACCGAAAGCCTTTGGACACTATCTTAAGAGCCCATAGTTGAGTTTCGACTTGGCTTCTCAACATTTTATTCAAAGGCATCAATTTCTCTCTCAACAACCTTAATCTTATCACATTCCTAAATAATGTAATGTTGTATTCTTATATTGAGATTACATTAATGTAACATTACAATAATATAATTACGATGTAATTTAACATCGAGCGAACCAAACGCCCTCTAAAATGAAAATTGAAGTATTTCATAATATTAAAAAAAAAAAAAATCATTCTTCAAGATGGAGTCTTAAATCAAGGTAGTGTGTAATTTTTTTTTAATTCAGGTTAGTATGTAATTAAACCAAGATTTATTGTTGTTTAATTTTAAAAATTGTCAAGGGTCATTTAATTCAATGATATTGGCTAGTCTTTTTTATGGGGAGGACAAATTGCAAATTCCTTCTCCCACTTAACCATTTATCTAAAAAAATTTTAAAAATATTCCATAAAAATTTAAAAAATAAGAAAGAGGAATAAAATAAATTAAAATATGAATTTAGCATCAAACATGCCCTAAATTCCTTACATATATAAAATTATATTCCATTTTTTTTGTTGGAAAATACTTTCAATAGTTGATTTCTTTTTGTACTTGATTATGACCCTAAAAATATACTAGATAACTTAATATATATATATATATATATATATTTGAGTGATTGAGAGATTGTTTGAGTTAAGCATCACCCATAAAACAAATTCAATTTCCATAACTCATTTTTCTAACTCTATTTTTTCACTTACTCTAAAAATAACTTGTTTGATTTCATATCTTGGTGCATATATCTTCTCTATAACTCAAATTTTTGCATAAAGTGGTGGGATCAATTGAAAACCCATAACTCATAACCCAAAAACATCTAAATTGTGTTTTCAGTTTCTATGACTTAAACTCAAACTGATGAGTTTTGAGTTATAGAAACTCAATTAAAAAATCAGTCCAAACAAGTTGAGTTTGGTGAACCCCTCATTTTTTGAGTTTTGGGTGATCTAAGCATCCCATGCATATATATAAATACACATAAAGATATACAATAAGATGAATAATATAATTCCTCTATATATATAATTTAAATACTAATTATAGTCATTTTTATATTTTCTTAACTCTTTAAAAATTTTGTATGGATATTATTAGGTATAAAATGTAAATTGTTCATGTTTTTTTAAAATTATTGTGAAGCTTTTTTTTTTTTTAGGATTCATTTATTCTATATTTTTTTGTTTTTGTAATTAATAACTCACTTGGATGAATATTTATGATATGGTCTCACATTTGATTCTAAAATTAAAAAATAAAACTCTTTAAGAATTAATAATTTAAGACGCATGACGTAAAATTAAAACTTTAATTTGAAATTTTAATTTAAGTTTTTAGTAGTTTCACTTATTATTATATTTATAGATAATAAATTTCATATATTTCAAGCAAAACAAATAGAGCAATAAAAAAAAACCGGTAAAGAACAGTAAAATAACTGTTTTTGTTTTTTTTTTTTTTTAATAAAAAAATTATTTAATATAACAGTAAAATAACGGTTAAACTTTCAGAAAACCCAAGCATTTAGATGCAACAGAAGAAGATAGCTCTCAAAACTCATCCAAAATAACAAAGCAGTCATTGCTGCTTCTCTGCTAAAATGTTGTTCATTCAAATCTATCTCTCTCTCTCTCTCTCTCTCTCTCTCTTCAACCATGCCATCCGAGCCTTTTCCAAGACTTTCGTTGCTTTGTGTTCAATCAATAAAAGTTCACGTTCGAACATTTTGCCAACCCGTGTTTGCTTAACTCGCGTCACGTGCCACTCTAAATGATCTTTGTCATGGAATTGAGGTCCACGGACCCTTTGTGAAAATGGGTGTGTTCCGGTTATGAATGCTTTGATTGATATGTATGGTAAATGTGGTGCATTAAAGAGGGCACATGGAGTGTTTGATGAAATGGGTGAAAGAGATTTCATTGGCTCGCGGGGAGGATCTTGGACCATATGGTGAATGCCTGCGATTTGATTGATAAGATTCCAGTAGGGAATGTGGAAAATGTTGGTTTATGTAGAAATAAAGGTATACAGCGCGTGCTATGTTTTTTTATAGGATGCAGGAGAAAAATGCTGTTTTTTAAACTATTGAGTTGGTGGTGCGATCACTGTGAGGAGGACAAAAGGATTTGGCAAAAAATGAAGGAGAGAAGTGTAAAGTAGCTTCATGGGTGCAGTTGGGTTGAAATTAATCGCAAAGATCAAGGAATTGAAATCAAGAACTGAACCTTGAGGGACTTATAGCAAAACTTTGTCGGCTATGGTAAGTTTGCCACAAGTCATCATTGATGTGTGAAAAGAAAACTCTTGCTGTTTAAAATTCATGGAGGGCTTAGTTCTTTCTGATTGTATTTAATCTTCTGCTTTGCAACACATTGGATTCTCTTCTCATTTGTGTGTTGTTTTTTTCTTTTTCTTTTTTAATCATTGGACGTCCTTGGCAGGTATTAATTTGGTTATCAATGGTCAATTTTGTTAACTCAGGAACCAGGAAAGATACCAAGGCAAACTAATGCTAATATTGTTGCGAGCCTAAGGATTACATATTGCTCATATGGAGGTAATAATGACCCAGCTTCCTCGTGTTGTACTATTTGTTGGATGTAGTTATCTGGCTCAAGCACTGGGATTTCCTTATGTAGGATGTAGCTATGCTTACTGGGGATGTTTGTTATTGATTGTTTGCTTAAAAATATGTTGGAAAAATCATGTTTGTAACGCATACAAAATATACGTAACGGAAAAAAAAATAACGGATCTACTTCATTCGCAATTGATAACATGCATTATGTAAGTTTCAGAATATAGAATCAAGCGAGTGTACCTTGGTGTAATGAATTTCAAAACCGAAGATAATAAGTACTCGAGAACACTTTTAATCTTCACTCCAATTCCACTTGATACCGAAGATGTGTAGTCTCTCAATTAGTTTTATGTATTTATGTTCTAGAGAGCATGTGAAGGAGTCTCTCATTGACACCAACATACAAACCATTTCATATTTATAAAATTCTGTATGTTTCTCTCTACATAACTGATTATCTAATTGGACTAACCTTTTGGACCTTCCCAATTGGATTTTAGTGTGTTGCTTGGAATGAAACCCAAAGGGAACAAATAAGACACTAGCTCCATTAGGCCTTGGGCTTTTCTGTCAACTCTTGACAAGTTCAAAGTTACCATTAATTATATTTAATACCACTATATAAATATAATTGCACTCTAGGTCTCATTAATAAATTATATCCCAAGACTTTATTGTACATGCAACTCCTTCAAAAAATATTCGTAGTAATACAAAGTCATGAATGTAGACTGCTACTTTGTAAATTACTACATCTTAATCCTTGAGTATCCGGTTTAATCCATTTAAAGTAATTCATCATATATTTATGAAATCTAATTTCATAAATATATACTTTAGTCTTACTAAAGTGGTTAGGCCTAACTCTCTGAATAACTGAACTCATTAAACTTATCTCAAGTAAATAGTTTATATCTCCATTAAGAAACTATAAATTCCATCTTGAGAATATATGTTCCATTAATACTAAATATGGCTACCCAACATACTGAGGTTTTGACCGATACTTTAGATCTCGCTCCTGATATATCAAAGCATCTTACACTTTATGATCAGGTTCATTATTTTCTTAGGATTAAAAGTTCATGTAAATATAAGTCGTGAGATTTATTATTCAGTTGACAGTTGTTAGGAGAATAATAAATCTTACAGCGGTTCAGTTCAATATGTCTTAACTCTTAAAACATATCAACTAGAAGTCTCTACTTCCATGATCAAGACAAATCATTTTAGTTAATATGTTATAGTCTTCGCAGATAAAATGCCCAATTTCATTACCAATTACGAACCAAAATTATGAGTTTACAAAGAACTTGTGATCTATATCTTCTGTGACTAAATCACATAAATCACATACTATGCATCTTATGGACTATATGATAATGTCCAAATATTCATGTTTCCATCATTTTAGATAAGAATAATGTAACTTTATTAAGTCATACATCATTTAATACATAATGTTATACATAATATCATACATGACATATTACAATAGGATTTAAGGGCACTAATCCTAACAATCTCCTACTTGCCCTAAAGACTATTGTGCACTAATCTAACTCTCATTCCTTCCAAATGTGACTCGAAGGTCCTTTGAGGCAAAGCTTTGATAAAGGGATCTGCTAGATTATTTGCACTTTCAATTTTTGCTATCACCATATCTCCACGAGCAACAATGTCTCGAATGATGTGGTACTTTCTCTCAATGTGCTTTCCTTTCTTGTGATTCCTTGGATTTTTTGATTGTGCAACTGCTCCACTATTGTCACAAAACAATGTGATAGGAACTTGCTCCATTCTCATAACACCAAAATCGAAAAGGAATTTTTTAAGCCAAACAGTTTCTTTTGCTGCTTCATAAACAGCAACATATTCAGCCTCCATGGTAGAGTTCGTAATACAAGATTGCTTAATACTCCTCCAACTTATGGCTCCACCTCCCAAGGTGAACACACAACTTGAAGTGGACTTTCTGAAATCTAGATCTGATTGAAAGTCTGAATCTGTATAACCAATGGGAATCAAATCCTCACAACGGTGAACAAGCATATAATCTCTCATTCTCCGTAGATACTTGAGAATATGCTTTACAGCTTGCCAATGTTGTGGTCTTGGATTTGATTGATATCGGCTAACCATGCCAACTGAATAACAGATATCTGGTCTAATACAAAGTATGACATACATGAGACTTCCTAGTGCAGAAGCATAAGGAACTTGTCTCATCATATCTTCTTTCTCTTGAGTCTTAGGCCTTTGGTTATCAGACAGAGGAACTCCATGTCTGAAAAGAAGTAATTCTTTCTTGGAGTTTTGCATGCTAAATATATCCAGTTTGTGATAAGCCTAACATCTTATTCTTGCAATCTCGCCAAAGCTTAATCCTTAGAATAAAGTTAGCCTCACCCAAGTCTTTCATATCAAATTGACTTGACAACTAAACCTTTATTGATGACATAACTCCTATATCATTTCCAATGAGTAGAATATCATCAACATAAAGCACTAGGAACATTACTACTTTATCTTGATGTCTTTCGTATACACATGGTTCATCAAGATTTTGTTCAAAACCAAATAACTTGATTGCTTGATCAAATCTGATGTTCCATGACCTAGATGCTTGCTTAAGTCCATAAATGGACCTTTTCAACTTGCATACCATATGCTCTTGATTCTTTGCTATGAAACCTTCTAGTTGCATCATATAGATTTCCTTTTCAAGATTGTCATTCAGAAATGCAGTCTTGACATCCCTTTGCCAAATCTCATAATCATAATGAGCAGCAATGGATAAGAGAATTCTGATAGATTTAAGCATTGCTACTAGTGAAAAGGTTTTTTCATAATCAATACCTTCTTTTTTAGTATACCCTTTCACCACTAGCTTTGCTTTAAAGATTTCAACTTTTCCATCTATCCTTCTCTTCCTCTTATAAACTCATTTGCAATTAACAGGTTTAATGCCATTAGATGCCTTTACAAGATTCCAAACTTGATTGGAATACATGGAATCTAATTCAAATTTCATAACTTTGACAATGATGTGCATCTACATCATTCATTGCCTCTTCATAAGTGTAAGGATCTGATTCAGCCTCTTCTAAGATAGTTTCATAAGTTTCTCCCAAACCTATGAATTTTATAGGAGGCTAAACAATTCTCCCACTACGACGAGACACCTGTGTACTACACATCTCATGAGTAGTATCTTGTGGTGTATCCAATACAACCATATTATCCCTAGTTACATCCATTGGTTTTTCATTTATAGATTCATTCATTTCAACCAAAACAACTCTACTTCTAAGAGTAAAATTATTCATATAGTCATTTTCTAAAAATTTAGCATTTGTACTAACAAAAACTTTGTTATCTTTACAACTATAGAATAAATAACCCCTAGTTTCTTTTGGATAACCCACAAGCAAACACACTTCCGATTTTGGTTCCAATTTATCAGGCTTCCCTTTTAACACATGTGCTGGACAACCCCAAATGTGGAGATATTTCATGCTAGGCTTACGCCCACTACACAATTCCATGGGTGTTTTGGGAACAGATTTTGATGGAACTAAATTTAAAAGATGTATTGCTGTATCTAAGGCATAACCCCAAAAAGAAATAGGTAAAGTCGAGTAACTCATCATGGACCTAACCATTTCTAAAGAGTTCTATTCCTTCTTTCTGCTACACTATTTTGTTAGGGAGTTTCAGGTGTAGTCAATTGGGATACAATCCCATTTTGAGTTAAATAATCCTTGAAATCCCCAAGAAGGTATTCGCCACCACGATCAGATCGAATGGCCTTTATGCGTTTATCCAATTGATTCTCAACTTCAGCCTAAACTCTTTTAACTTTTCAAAGGCTTCAGACTTTCGTCTCATTAGGTACACATAACTATATCTTGAGTAATCATTGCTGAAAGTGATGAAGTACTCATAACCTCTTTTTGCTTGGGTTGACATAGGACCACAAACATCCGTATAAACTAATTCAAGCAACTTTTGGGCTCTTTTACCCTTTGCATTAAAAAGTCGCTTGGTCATTTTTCCTTTCAAACAAGATTCACAAACTAGAAATTCATCAAAGTCCAATGGCTCTAAGAGACTATCTTTGATCAGTCTTTGAATTCTATTTGGATTAATATGACCTAGATACAAGTTCCAAAGATATGCATCATTAGTAGAAGGAAACTTTCTCTTTAATGATTTTACATGAGAGTTATTATCTAATTTAAAATTGTATAATTCATGCTTATCAGAAGTTAAAATATAAAAACTATCCACAATATTGCCAGAACAAATAAACATTTTATCCTTCTTTATTACAACATTGTCTTTAAGGATAACACAATATCCATGTTTATCCAAAGAAGTTACAGAAATTAAATTCCTACGAACATTAAGTACATACAAACAGTCTTCCAATATTAAAACCCTAGACTCAAAGCATAAATTAAACACTCCAATAGCAACCGGAATCCTACTCCCATCGGCCAAGGTTAGAAACAATTCTCCTTCTTTAAGCTTTCGGGTCTCCTGGAATCCCTGCAAAGAATTGCAGATATGATTAGTACAACCTGAATTCACACACCAGAAATCTGTGGGATTTTGTACCAAACATATTTCAAGGAGGAATGAGTTATTCATACCCTTATAATTGGCAGTCTTAAACTTTGGACAATTCATCTTCCAATGTCCTTTCTCACTACAATGGAAACATTTTCCTTTCAACTTCTTTCCTTTGTCTGCAACCCCTAAGACAATTTGTTTACCCTATTGCTTAGTGAAGTCCTTCTTCTTCTTCTTAACCTTGTCTTTCGACTTAGGTTGAGAAGTAGAAGCTTCACCCACATTGGTTTCAACACTAGAAGTACCAAGGATGCCTTCTGCTGCTACCAACTCATTCATTAATTCTGACAATGAATAAATCTTTTTGTTCATATTATAATTGAGTCTGAATTCCTTGAATGATTCCGGTAATGACTAGAGTATCATATCCACTTGGGATTCTCCATCAATATCGGCACCTAAAACTTCCAATGTATTCAAATTAAAGATCATTGTAAAACAATACTCCCTCACTGAACTACCTTCAGCCATTTTGGTATTATAAATTTGCCTCATAGTTTCTTGCCTTGCGGAACAGCCTTGCTCACTAAACATCTCCTTTAAACTTAGCATAATGTCCGAAGCTAGTTCTACATCCTGCATTTGATGGCGTAGAACATTTGAGATAGATGCTAGGATGTAGCATTTGGCCATCTCATTAGATTTCTGCCAACGATCATATCGTTATTTTTCCTAAAGAGGAGCATCTAATGCAGGAAAGCTAGGGCATGGTTTAGTAAGCACATATTTGTGCTCTTCAGCAGTGAGAACTATGTCCAAATTTCTTTTCCAGTCAACATAGTTGGATCAAGTCAGTTTGTTTTGATCAAGAATGGTAACAAGTAGGCTAAATGATGCCATGTTCAAATCTGAAAATAATAAACATGAATATAATAAGTAAAGTGGACATTATCAATTTAGCATATAAACATATAATATAGAACCTTAATAAAACCATAATATAATATATGCAACGACAACCTAATCCCGCAATCAATATTCCTCGGAAGCAAGGTCATACCAATCACTATGATTAAGCGAGGATTATCCTCATTATTAATGCTATCATGGTAACTCTTACCAAACAAAAATAATTTGCTGTTTTCCTTTAGCCTCTAAGTAATAATGACATAGCTCCGAAGGGAGGTTAACATCATACTTAGTTTAGTGTATACCATTGCCTAGAATTAATGTGAGTCACCAAGTAACTCCATGGAAGCGTGGTCGTTCTCGATGTAAAAACACACTTCATCTATCTTTAAGAAGTTTAACCTGTAGTACCATGAATTAAACACCCTCCGAAGGGAGCAAGGCATATACGCCAAGGCGAGGTGCTTAATCATACTACTATAAACCGACAATGGAGGCTGTGAGATGCAACCCTTGTATCTCTCGATCGATTCTCGACAGCTGCTCAATCGATCGAGATACAAACTTGATTTCTCGACAGCTGCCCGATAGCTGATCGATTGATCAAGAAAGCTTCTGTAAGCTCGATAGATGCTCAATAGCTTCTCGATCGATCGAGTTTCGCGAATTTTGAATTTTCAGAATTTTCTAAGGCAGTTTTTTAACGACTTTTCATGAACAAACAAGCATCATATAAACACGATAGATTGAGATTGATATTAAAACTAAATTTCATTGATGCTATAGCCTTAAAGTTCAATTTAACATACTTAAATTCAAATTTAAACAATATCATAACATCAATATCAGTTTTTATCAAATCATAGTTTCAATAACCATGTAGAAAATTAAATGTAAATATAATCTTCCAACATTATGAAACTATTATCTCTAATTCTAAAATTTCACAAAACATGTTACACAAATTGGAATTGAAGACTGCTCTGATACCAATTGTTGGAAAAATCATGGTTGTAATGCATACAAAATATACGCAAAAAAAAAAAAAAAAAAAAAAAAAAAAAACAGATCTACTTCATTTGCAATTGATAACATGCACTATGTAAGTTTCAAAATATAGAATCAAGAGAGTGTACCTTGGTGCAATGAATTTCAAAACCGAAGATAATAAGTACTCGGGAACAATTTTAATCTTCACTCCAATTCTACTTGATGTCCAAGATGTGTGGTCTCTCAATCAGTTCTATGTATTTCTGTTCTAGAGAGCATGTGAAGGAGTCTCTCACTGACACCAACATACAAACCATTTCATATTTATAAAATTCTGTATGTTTCTCTCTACATAACTGATTATCTAATTGGGCTAGCCTTTTGGGCCTTCCCAATTGGGTTTTAGTGTATGGCTTGAAATTGGACCGAAAAGGAACAAATAAGACACTAGCTCCAATGGGTCTTGGGCTTTTCTGTCAACTCTTAACAAGTCTAAAGTTACCATTAATTATATTTAATACCACTATATAAATATAATTGCACTCTAGGTCATATTAATAAATTATATCTCAAGACTTTATTATACATGCAACCCCTTCATAAAATATTCGTGGTAATAGAAAGTCATGAATGTAGACTGCCAATTTGTAAATTACTACATCTTAATCCTTGAGTACCTGGTTTAATCCTTTAAAAGTTATTCATCATATATTTATGAAATTTAATTTCATAAATGTATACTTTAGTTTTACTAAAGTGGTTAGGCCTAACTTTTTGAATAACTGAACCTATTAAACTTATATTAAGTGAATATCTTATATTTCCGTTAAGAGACTATGAATTTCATCTTAAGAATATATGTTCCATCAACACTAAATATGGCCGCCCAACATACTGAAGTTTTGACCGATACTTTATATCTCACTCCTGATATATCAAAGCAACCTACACTTCATGATCATGTCCATTATACTCTCAAGATTAAGAGTTCATGTAAATATAAGTCGTGAGATTTATTATTAAGTTGACAGTCGTTAGGAGAATAATAAATCTCACAGCAGTCCAGTTCAATATGTCTTAACTCTTAAAACATATCAACTATAAGTCTCCACTTCCATGATCAAGACAAATCGTCTTAGTTAATATGTTATAGTCTTCGCAGATGAAATGCCCAATTTCATCACCGACTTCGAACCAAAATTCTGAGTTTACGAAGAATTTATGATCTATATCTTTTGTGACTAAATCACATACTATGCATCTCATGGACTACATGATAATGTCCAAATATTCATGCTTCCATCATTTTAGATAAAAATAAAGCAATTTTATTAATCACAATATTAAGTCATACATCATTTAATACATAATGTCATACATAATATCATACATGGCATATTATAATAGGATTTAAGGGCACTAATCTTAACAAAATATTGGTCAACAACCATCTCAGTTTAAGAGAGGTTGTATAGTGTTGGTAACTTGATTTCAGACAACTTGAAAGCCCTGGTCGTAGTTATCTAGAAGATGAAATGTATAAAAGGGCTCCTTTGTCTCATGTTTATAGGCTCTAAAGTCTTAAGAGTCTAAGTCAACATTCTGTTTTAAGCAATATTAAAAGACGCATATAAGGTCTTTCACTAAAAAATTTATCCTTAAGTGTTGGGGCTCAGAAAGTTTGTCTTAGGGATTTATGTTATTTTACTAAAGAATGATGATGCCTCTCTGGGATGTTCTAGAAAGATTTAACTACTTGAATTTGGTACGGATAGATGTAATTGAGAAGTAGAAAAATGAATGTTAGGATGGCCTTCAACAAAAACTGCATTTTGCAGTTTTTGTATCTGATAACTGAAAAGGCCCATTACCCAATGTTTATTCTGGCAAAACAGGTTCATTGTTTGATGGCAGAAGATCTCAATATGGCCCTAACTTTCAGCATTTTTTATGATGATCATTTGTGTCACTAGTCACTACAATTGTTTAGATGCTTCTGACTTGCATTCTAAGATTTCTACTAAGATGATTTAGCTTGCGAATAACATTTTTTTATCAGCTTTTAGTTTATTTGTTTGTGCACAGTTTTTAAAGCTTCACCTTTTCTAAATACAACTACACTTTAACCAACTTTCAGCAAATAAGCCTCTAGCTAAAAGCTCATCCAAATGGCCACAAATGGATCCATTCTATAGGATTTTTAGATTATGAGATGTCTTTAACATTAGTTCAGCAAGTAAATAACGTTGTTATTATCTATAATTTCTATCACTATGAGTTTGTGTCTAATGATAGGTCATTACCATAACAAATCTACTACTAAGTCTTGTGGTGTTGTATACCTTATTTTAGTAGCAAATGAACTCATCAACATTGTTTTGATTTTATTTCAAAGAGTTGTGTATAGAAGATCATCATCTAATGGAACAGTGCCTTACAATATTTTCAATTCACCTGCCATCTTTAACAGAGTTGTTACTTGAACATTTTATCTTTAAACAAGGGACTTCACATCAGTCAATTTTGTCATTTATGTAATTCTTGGTTATTAAATATATATAGTACTTGTAACGAATTACATATATTCATGTATTTGCAAAGAAACTATACTGCTGAACATTGTTAACAATCAACCGAACTGCAGAAATTGTAGTTACAACAGCCAGTAGAGAAAAAAGAATAATGTTGGACCAATCCCACACCTTCTTTTCTAGTCTGGATGTCTTTCCTTTGACCTGCCACAAGGATAGAGTAAATATAATTTAGTTTTACTTATTGCTTCTTTAATATCTTCCATAAGTAAAATCAAAGCAGTCCAGGAAAGGCTAGTTACCTTGAGAAAAATCATACATGGGAACACAAAGGTTATAGGTATGAGCGAAAATGATCCAAACAAGTTCACAAAGTCCCCCATGAAAGGAAAAGCTGCTGTCACGAATATGTTAAATGAGAAGAGGACTGCTCGCAGATAGAATCTACGTTTGATGTTTTCTTTCGAATCCATACTCTCATCAAGCTTGAGGAACTTAGTATCAAGGGTCTCATGAATTGGTGCAAGAAACATCTATGTCCATTATCAACACAATGAATCAGACTTCAGTTGAAAGGTCCCCCTTAAGTTGTTACAGCAATTTAATCATAAGAACTGTTCATATAGGTTGCTATCATTTAGCTTTTTGTGGACTTTGAATTTTGTATACTGGAAAAATTATAATTGTAACGTTTCAACAAAGCATAAACTTCGAGTAGAAGCTTGGTAGTAATAATAATAGAAATTTTGCAAAAGGCTTTATGGGAGTCCTTTGCCTTGAAGGTCAAGTTCTTTAGCAATTTTCCCATAACCTAAGGCTCACTAGAAAATAACTTAGAGGTGGCTCTAGCGCTTACTTCTTAAGTCTAGCTTTCCCATTTCCTATCCTGCTAATGTGTATGGTTAAATCTGAGCTTAACCTTAAAATGAAAATCAAAATATATATCTTACATGCTGGGAGACTATAGACTGTAGAAAGGCAGCAAAGTTGATGACAATCTTGACCCATTTGGGACCACTTAGCTCTTCAGGAAGGTATGTGGATACCGCTGAACCATAAGCCCAGTAACCTACGATGCTTACACCATAGTAAACTAAGAGCCCTGCAGTGTATTGAGCATATAAGGCTTTTCTCATGTTCTCGACTGCTGGCTTGCGCAAAGTTGACTGCACAGTGAATATAGAAAGATTAATGGTGAATTATAGATTTTGAGATGAACTTCCTCTTCATAATCTGTCTACATTACTATAGAAACCTGTATTTCGAGTAGCAAGCCGGAGGTGTTACAGGCAATAATGGCTGAAATTGCACCAATGCCATTGAAGACCTTGTCTACTTTACTTCCATGAATCTTATAATCTTTGTTTTTGTTAGATTTCCCTGCCCAAAATTGCAACAAATTAATGTTTAAGCAAAGCATGTAGATGGTAACAAAGCTTCCACAATGCAAGATCATTGTTAAAAACAGTTCAAGGACAAAATAGGCCGAAGGAAAAGTATATCTACCGTCCTTAACTAGTACCGCCAGAAGGATGATAATGTAAGTGAAGGTGAGGATGGTAGAGATTCCTAGCCATCTTCTCATTGCGGACATAGTTGGAATGAGAAATGCGAATAAGAAGTAGGCTGCTCCAGTGATGATGATGCAATATTGGAGCCTCAAGGGTGAATCACTAAATTCTGAATTGATCTCCTGCTTCCAGTGAAACATTGAAGAATTGGTACTTTAGTACACAAAAACAAGCAACATACTATGTTTGAAATTATTAATTACCTTAAGCGCTTTACCACCAAGGAGAATGAAACCCATGTTTCCAAAAAGAATTGTCAAGTATTGGAACACCCAGGTGATATAATACATTTCTCTGCCTTGAAAACAAAGAAACAAATAGTTTAATGCCTTGTATTTGACTCTTTTGACAATCAGTACATTAAAGACATATATCCTTGTAAATTTATGTTGGTATGTGATAAAACTTACCAAAAAGAAAGCCCATAAGATCTCTGTATCTAATGAACCTCTGGTCATTGATGAAGTGAAAAGCAGCCAAGAGCCAGTTAGCATAGGCAGTGTAGAGGCCCACAACAACCAGACATATGATACCCCAAGTCCAACCCAGAGGCACCAACATAAGATTTGAAAAACTCAATATGTATCCGCAGTTGAAGCTTGTCACCAGCAGCAACCCAACTTGTTGCCAGGAATCTATAAATTCATATCAATTAATGGTAGTGAAGAAATAAAACCTTGATGCATTTGGAACCTATTTAAATAGAGTAGGGCTTAATATAATCCTTTTTATATAACTAAACATGAAGAAAAAAACAAATTCTGTGGACTCATAAAGCCTCGAGATAAATATTGGTGTATAAAACTGTAAATCTCTGAATATAGAGAACATACCATGTTTATGCTTTTCACTATTCGTTATTTGACTTAGTTCTATGCTATAAAATCCACTCAAGTCCGTTTATCATACAGAAGAAACAAAACTTGGAACAAATTCAAATAGAAGTTGCATAAAAACAGCTGAGAAGAAACCCCAGATGTGGAGGACTTATTATAATCTCATGTATAACTAAACAAGAAGTGAAAAACCAGTTGAATTGAATATAAAGAGTAAACATACCATGGTCTATGGTATGAGCAGATGTAAGACCATTTTCATGTTTTACACTGCCAATTATTGGACCTTGTTCAGTAATGAAAGCTTCTACATTACTTGTTTCTTCCCTGGTTGCCATTGCTCCTATGGAGTTGCTAGCTACCTTGGATCCCAATTTATTTCTGAGACATAGTACAGGCTTTCTTCTACAATGATAACATGGTGAGAGTAGACTTTGGAATTCAGGAACTCATAAATGTGACATCAAGCTGCTGTCATTAGAGCAAGTATTTCAAATTATTGGACTCGGGGAGTCCAATCTGAGTGATCAGTGAAAAGGATAGATGTGTGAGTGAACAATTTAACAAATTGTGAAAAAGGTTTTGTCTTAATTGTTAGGTATACATGGGAGTGAATATGAAATATAAGTAAGAGAAATACTATGTTCACAACATTTTTACTACAAATCTTAAGTGATATGTTATTATTGGTTTTTATGGGTAGGCAGAAAAGTAATTTTAAGTTGTGAATTCAAAATTAAAACCAATAACTACTTGTCACATATGATTTGTTGCGAAAATATTATGGATCTAACTCCTCTCTATAAATAATGAACTAGAAATTTTTTTTATTTAAGAATTCGAGAATTAATATACATAGTGAGACTAAATCAAATTTATATACTTAAACTTTGGCATTGTTCAGGGGCCCTTTTTCGGAGCTCGGTCATGTGTTGTCCACTGGAGAGGTGACCTTGCTAAGCCACGTGGTCCAATGGCTACCAGCGTACTTTTAAGCCTACAAAATCATTAAAGCCAAAGTCTAAGAATCATAATAATGATTGAATAAATATATAATATAAGTTTGATATAATAGCTTTGATTAGTAGTTGTGATAGTAGTTGAAATAAAGTAATATGTATTTAAAGGTGAAGTAATCATGTACTCAATGATGTAAATTTAAAGATATGGAAGCAGAGTCACTTATCTTTGTATGATTTATAGCTCTAGCTGTATAGCATCAGTGAGTTGACAGTGTTCCAGCAGAATGACTCCAGCGGTAGAGAGACAGTTTTCCATGATAACTTTAAAATTGAAGGGGAAAAATTGGAACAACTGGAGGGAAAGAGAATTTGTCCAGCTATGTGTAGAGATTGGTTAAGCTTGCCCCTCTTATCATGCACTTAAATGAGTTTCACCCTTGACAATGCTTTTTTAGTTGTTGTGAAGTTATGAATAGTGTTGCCTTCCATAAGAAGGATTTTTATATGGAGTATTTGTGCCTTCTAAGAGAAGGACTTTGCGTGAGATAGATTTGTGCCTTCCATGAAAATAACTTTTATAAGAAATATTTGTGCCTTCTAGAAGAAGGGTTTTAGTAATAAAAGTTTATGCCTTCTATGAGAAAGGCTTTTAGTATGAGTGTTTGATATTTCTTGAGAAGTGTGGAGATGGTAAAAGATATAGATGTTTTGTGGTATGTAGTATTTTGTGATATGTATGATATATGAAAGTATGAGAGATATGGAGGATAAAGATAGTAAAAATATGAGATTATAACTACTGGAGAAGTTGTAGAGATTGCTTTCCAAGAGGAAGATTTTGTAAGAGAAGAGTATGAAGATGTGTTTAGGTATTTGGAGATAAGAGCAGTAAGATAGGTGTATTTTCTAAATATGGAGAGTGAGGGAATGAGTATTAGAGGGGTAATAATGTTGTAGTGTGTTTAGTAATGTTACTGGGATTTACTACTGGGATTTACTGCTAGAGAATGTATGAAGGCTTATGAAGGGCATTTATGAGCTAAGGGTTGAAGAGTTTAGTTCTTAATTTAGAAATTAAAAAAAAAAAAACTCAGAAGCTCAGAACTTCATTAAGAGCTTAAGAAAATTATTAGAGGGAGAGAGAATAGAGAAGTTTTAAGAAAGAGTTGTTCTTTTCCATTGTTGTCCCTCTTTGAAGTGTTGATAGGGGGTTCTGTTTATAACTGAGTTTAAGGGGGTATTTTAGCAAATAATTTCAACCAAAATCTGCCTAAATAACAATGAATCTTCAGGACATCCATCCTAGGATTTGGCCACAAATGGTAGGTTTAGCTTTGAGATGTTCTTGTTGTTTTGGGTAACAGCTGTTGGGGAAAAAGTAGCAAAAAAAGAAAGTATTTTCGCAAGAAAAGATAGTTTCTTTAGTTGGTTTTGGTTTTTAGCCAAATGTGAAAAATCAGTAATGCTAAGGTTGTTAGGTCAGCTGTCGTAGCTTTTTTGAAAAGTTTGTCCCAGCTATCAGGAAAATGGTAAGATCTCTTTCAAGGGTATCTTGTTATTTTGGGTAAGAGCAGCTGGTTGCTAGGATTTCAACATTAAATGGCTGATTATATCAGTTTCAGCCAGGTGTCAAGTGTTGAGCACACTGCTGGGGTTTTGTTGAAAATGTTTCCTTTTTCAGGTGTTTGTATTTTTGGTCCAAGGTTCTATTACAACATATTTTTAGAAAATAATAAAATGATTGGTTGAAAGTTAATAAAGCTTTAGAAATCTAATTAAGGTCTCATTGTATTATGATTTAATCTTGGTGAGCAAGAAGAGTATTTAATACTTTGCTCTAGCAGCTGGCAAAAGAATATTTGATCTGATTGTGGCAGACAGCAGCTGGATATAAAAGATATCATGAATATTTTATATATATAAAGATTAAAGATAGCCAATCAGATTAGGCCATGTGTTTGAGTTAGATTTTAGCTGAAAGTAGTAATGTAGAATAATATAATGAAGTTTTCAAATATGTAAAGGAATAGCTAGAGATTGAATGAATAGCTATTTTCTCAGCATTTAGATGGTTGGAAACGTTGAGTATTTGTCATATGATGAATATTAAATTTAGGAAAAGAGCAATGGGGAGTTTTATCGTCTTAAGTGCTATATGATAAGAGATGCTTACCATATGTTACTCACTAGACACGGACTCGTCAGAGTTTAGGGAGTTGGAGAAAACAAGCCAAGCAACATGTTTCTTTTATCAACTTTAAACCGCTAGAGCTTTGTTGAACATACCTCTTGGCCCTTCAAACCACAACTCCCAAAGTTTCCCCAAAGAGACTTATGAGCTTGGATCATAAGCCAAAGATGAGATGATATACCTTGGGTTTTGTTGTCATTTTGTGTAAATATAGGTTTTTGCCATGAGTGTAAGAGAGGTAATATGGGCCGTGAGTTTTGATTCATTGCTTGAGCCCGATCTATATGTTGATGGTCATGATGTAATCGGGTTATGGTTCTAATTGATGAAAAGGAATTATGGACCATGAATCCGCCTCTTGAAGTAAGGATCTTGTGGGCCATGTGAGTCCAATCCATATGTGTTAGGTTCTAAGAATTAGGAACTAATGTATTAGAACTTCAATTTGTAATGTTGGCAAACCATGATCAAAACATTCTTTAAGTTGTGTGTAAGACTTGCTCAAAGTATGGCTCTTCATGCAAAGTTGGAATCGAGTTTTATGCAGAATTCACTGTGCACTTTCTGCCTGACTCGATCTATCGAAAATTAGACTCGATCGATCGAAAGTCGTGCAGATTGTTTTTCTACAGAACTTTCCAACTCAGCCCTAGTCCATTTAATGTATAGGGTTTTATGTTTTGCCCTAAGTATATAAGGGAAAACCCTAGCCACGTTTTTAGAGTTCTGTTTTGTTGTGTTTGTGAATCTCATTGTGAGATCTAGAGGTGTTTGCCTTCTCATACACTTAGGGTTTCCAAACTCAAAATTGATGTCAAGAGCTTGGTAAATCATACAGTTGCAGAATCAAAGATCTTCAAGAAATACAAGCAGGTGTGCTTGTGGATTGCTGAAGAATTCAAGAAAGAAGGAGTCCGTGGATCTCGGAGCTATCATGGGGTCGTGGTAGTAAGTTTCCTACACTTGGGTAGCAATAGGATGTTAGTGGTCTAAGTCTTGTTGTGTGAACTTCAATTCTTTCATAGTGAATTCAGTTTACCTTAAGGATAGTTAGGTTAAATCCTCCCCAGGTTTTTTACCGGTTTGGTTTTCCTGGGTCATCAAATCTTTGTGTTCTTTATTTTCCGCTGCTTTATTGTTTTTGATTATTTGTGTTAACCTAGTTTTGTTTAAATTACCTAAGTTAATCACTTGGCTAATTCTCTAGGTTAATCTGTTGGGTTTAAGGGGTCTAAACGAACTTACAAGTGGTATCAGAGCGGGTTGCTTTTGTTTTTGATCTTTTGATCTTTTAGCTGATCCTTGACCCCTGTTGTCATGGAACACGGACACTCTCTTGTTGTTACACCTCACTTTGATGGAAACAATTATGCTTATTAGAAAGTAAGGATGAAAGCATTCCTGAAATCCATTGATGAGAGAGTCTGGAACTCCGTTGAGTACGGATAGGAGAAGCCCACTACTCCTGTGAGTGAGTGGCAGACTTCTCAAAAGGAGGCAGCCGCTTTCAATAGCAAAGCTATGAATGCTATTTTCAATGCTGTTTCCATGGAGGAATTTAAGAGAATCTCTAATGTTGAGGTTGCTCATACTGCTTGGAATATCCTCCAGACTGTGCATGAAGGCACAAAGGCAGTTAAAATAAATAAATTGCAACAATTAACTACTAGATTTGAAAGCATTAGAATGAATAATGATGAATCTTTTGATGAATTCTATGCTAAATTGAATGATATTGTTAATTCTGCATATAATTTGGGTGAAATCTATGATCAACCTAAAATTGTTAGGAAGATTCTTAGATCTTTAACTGAGGATTTTAGACCCAAAGTGACTGCCATCACTGAGAGCAAGGATGTGGACTCCATCCCTGTTGATGAACTTGTTGGATCTCTTCAGTCCTATGAGTTGGACCTACCCAAGACAAACAAATCCAAATCAATGGCTCTTAAGTCTGTTGATGATGTTGAAATGATGGATTTGATGATGAACTCTCTGCTACAGATATTGCCTATCTTGCCAAGAATTTTAGAAACTTTCTTAGGAACAATAACAGAAGGGCAAGAGGTAAGAACACTGTTGAACCTAGAAATTTTAGGAGGAATGATCCCACTAAGGTTAATAACACTGAAAAACCTAAAGAGAAAGTAGGTCAACCTTCTAATAATTCTTTGGGACAACAATGTTATGGTTGTCAAGGGTATGGTCATTTGAAATCTAAATGTCCTACATACTTGAGATCTAAGGGTAAGGCTATGGCTGTAACCCTTAGTGATGATGAAGTTTCTGACAATGACTCCGCTAGTGATGAGGATGGAAACTTCATTGCTTTCACTGCTACTACTGTAGTTAATGAAAGCGTGTCTGTTGAAGAGAACCCTTCTGATGGGGAACTCTCTGAAGATGTAGATTTACAGGAAGCCTATAATAAACTTTGCAAAGTTGCTACAAAGGATGCTATGAATGTTGATTGAGGCTTAAAAAAAATTGCATCTCTTGAACTTGATAAGAAGAATTTACTTGTGAAATTGTTTTATGCAAATGAGCTTTTGAATAATGTGAAAACTGAGAACATGCTCTTACTTGATAAAATTAAATGTTTGGAACTTGAATTATCCGTTGCTAGAGAACAAACTAATAGGTCTGCAAGCTCCAAACTTGATCACATGCTGAGTGTTCAAAAGTCTCCCTCTGACAAAACTGGCTTAGGTTTTGAGGAAAGCATTTCTGTGCTTGAACCTTCTTCCACAAAATTTGTTCCCTCTTCTGAACCTCCTAAGAGTGAGATTGTCAAACCCTTGGTAAGTGAACCTGTCAAATTTATAGATGTTACTCCACCTAGAAAGATTAAGGTTGATCTACAAGCTTCTCATTCTAGAGCTTCTCCTTCTACTAAGGGCAAGTTGTATGATAAGCCTGCATGAGTTTGTCATTTTTGTGGAAAGTCTGGACACATTCGTCCAAATTGTTTTAAATTGCAAGCTGCAAAGTAAGCAAATAAACCTAAAGTACCTGTGCCTCAAGCACATGATCTTATGGTACTTATTGGTGAATTGGTAAAGTTGTTAAACCTTTATTCCAATCCTAGAGTTGGTCAAAATTCTAATATGAATCATAACTCCAATGCAAGAGTTGCATCTAAAAAGTTTTGGATGCAAAAGGCTCAACCTAATTGAGTCTGTCTGACATGGTCCTTGTGCTTTTTTGCTCTATCTTTTGCGACCTTTGTTCCTAGGATTTGCATTGCATAACATTCATGCATTTCATTCTAAGATGTTTGTTTCTTCTAAAAAAAAAATTTGCAAATTGTGTTTTTGCTATTTTTTCTTGAATTTGAAGACAAAGTTGGTCAATCAAATTTTGCATAACATGTTTATGTACCATGTTTAGCTTTGATGCACATATTTCTATTGCACTTTACTAGCTAAAGTTTTGTTGTGCATGTTGTGTGGGAAGATGCTATATTTGTTGATCACATGTTCTTGATCTTGAAGTCTTATGTCTTTGATTGTCGGACTTGGTCTTATTGAGAAAGGCATAAATAACCATCTCACCACTGTTTATTAGCCAATCATGAACACCTTAGTGCATATCGTAAGATTTTGTGCTCGAGAAAGTGTAGCACATGCATAAAAAGAACATAAGGTGTAGCCTCTATTAAAATTGGTGTGTACATTATTGGGCTATAATAATATCACAATTCAAATAAAATTGGTGTGTACATTATCCCGGCTTTTATTAAGTTTCTAATCAATTAAAATTGAATATTACTGTTAAGGCAAATCAAGAAACTTACATGATTGCAAGCTTTTATTCTAGAAGTTGTGAGAGTTATATGATGTAACTCTTTAGGTGATAATCTCTTTCAAATTCATGTGATGGATTTTGTAGAATTTGTGATTGATTACTATGTGCATATCACCTCACATGTTTCTCAAGTTTCTATTAGTTGCACACACTACACAAGTTACTCTTTGCTAAACTGTGTACATGTTTTTGTGTGTGTTTTTGGTCTGACTAACCAAGTTTGAATATTTCTGGAAATTGATGCGGAACATGTTTGCTTGTTTAAAGGTTGAGGAATATTATGAGAAAATCTTACTCTGAGAGATTTGGGTTAAAAACATGGGTTTTTGGAAAACATCTCATCTCATCTCATACTTATGCATTCTTTTCATAAAATTTAATGCTTTGAGGAGTTTTTGAGCTAATTTGTTTCAATTTTCAAAAATTCAATTTTTCCAGATTTTCGATCGATCGAGTCTGTTTTTCGATCGATCGAAAATGTTTTTAAAATCTCAGTAAACTCTCTGTGTGTTTCGGTCGGTTCTCAATTGATACTGGATCAATCGAAGGATTTTCGACCGATCGAATCTGTTTTTCGATCGATCGAAAATCGAGCTGAATGTTTTTAAAAAGGTTTTTTTTTTTTTTCTCATATGGTTCTTCATCTTTTCAAGACTTTTTCAAACTTTTTGTCTCCTCACCAACCGGTTAAAGAGATTTTTGCTGTTTTTGGCATTTTCCTCCGATCTTTTTGCATAATCTCTCTCTCCCAAGGCCGGAAAGACATTTTTGCCCTCTCTTTTGATTTTATTTTCTTGTTTCATGCATTAATTCATGCATTTTTGGGGTATTTTCGCCATTTTAGTTTTTGGTATTTTTGAGTGTGATTTTGGCTCTTTCTTTTTCAAATGCATCATAGGTTTTTGTGGGGACACTATATACAAGCATTGTATGTGGTTTAATTTGATTAATTTGATGCTTTGTGGAATTTTTAAATTTCTAGGGCTTGAAATTGGGGATTTTGGGTTTTTGTTCAATTTGATTAAAATTGATGAAATTGACTTGTTAGATTGATTAATTTGAATTAATTGTGTTTTGAAAAATTGGGTTTTTTAAAATTGGGTATTTTTAATTTAAAACTCCTGCTCAAGTCAATTTTGTTAATTTAGATTATATTTGAACTTGTCACTGCATTAGTTCATGCATCATTTGCATATTTTGTTCATGCACCATATAGAATTGATATTTCTATATTTTTATGCTCTACTAACTTGCAGTCTGCCCTTGGTTTCTGTTTTTGCTCTTCTCCTTCTGTGTATCTCTTTTCTTTCCTTAGCACCATGCCTAGGAAAACTAGAGCCCATAGGACTTCTGACCCTTCACCTTCATTCGATAGTGATCGGTTCCCTAGTGAGTCGAACCAGGTGACCTATGAGACCCTTAATCTTAGGCGTCATATCTGGGCTGAGCGTAGGGTCATACTAGATGAGGTAGATCCTGAGGTGAGACGTAACTTTGAGCGTCGGGGTTGGTTATCTTTGCTCGAGTTTGAGCATCCTCCTCCTCCTGCCACCTTGATTAGAGAGTTCTATTCGAACCTTTCTATCCACATCTATGATACCAACACCTTAGTTAAGGTTTGGTTACGAGGTGTAGAGTATCGCATTACCCCTACGGTGGTATCTGATGCTCTTGGGGTGCCCATTGTTGATCATCCCGTTTTTCCTTATGAGGAGTCTCCACCTCTTGATGACGTGATGTCATACATCACTGGGTCTTCTATCCAGTGGGGTTTTGATCCTCGGATCACGTCTGCTGAGCTCTCTGAGCTTCATTACCTTTTCTTTAGGATTGCTTGTCATTCCTTGTAGCCTATTTCTCATCTCCACACCATCCCTCTTGAGCGATGTGTGTTTTTGTATGCGCTTGTTACTGATGCTCTTATCAGTTTTCCTCATTTGTTCCTTCATTCTTTGAACAAGGTTCATCAGTCTAGCTCTACGGCTCATGCGTTATTCTTTCCCGATTTTATTCATAGGATTCTCCTTTATCTCAGTTTAGGTGATTTTCTTGCGTCTGAGCCTGTTCATGTTATTGCTCCTATAGGTGCTACCTTTTTGAGGAAAAGGGCTGCTCAACTTCGAGCCAACTCTAAGCGTCCTAGGGTAGAGCCTTCCGATGTCACTCCACCCCCTTCTTCTTCTACAGATACTCCTGCAGCTGGGACGTCTTCTGATCCTGCTGTTGCTGCTGCTGCTGATGTTCCTCCACCTTTTCATGATGTTTATGACCTTCGTCGGACTCTTGATACTGTCATGACCGTTTAGGCGGCTCATGGTCAGCTTCTGGTGGACATCCTTGATGAGCTACGTTCGTTGCGAGCAGATTTGGCGAGTTCTCGTCATTCTCCTCCACCTCCTTTTGATGATGAGTGAGTACCCTTTGGCAATTCGTCACAAAAAGGGGGAGTGCATTCTATTGAGTAGTTCATATGTATCTATGAGATTTTTTTGTGGAGATTTTCTTTTTAGGGGGAGTTTAGCACTTTGTAGTGATACTGCGGAGCTTGTGGAGTTATTAGATTGTATCTAGGCGCTTCACTGTGTATTTACATTTTTAGCTCTTGTTAGGAGATATTTTGTTGAGATACTTTTTGATGTATATGTTTCTTGTTTCACTATGCTACTCTGCTTATTGATTTATATTTATGATGTTATTCATGATATATATCTTTATTTTTTTGTCATGTGAAATCAAGAAGTTATTTTTTTTTTTTTCCTGTTTTTCCACACATGCGTTTATGTGTTTATTAAGTGTTACAGGAATATACAGGTTGATTCAGTCGTGCTGCTGTCTACTTTGCAACTGTTAGCTAGTAGTTAGGTTGAATTGCTTAAGTGGCTTTTTATTTTGTAATGGGCTATTTCATTTTGTAAACTTTGAGCTTTTTGTTAAGTTTGTGTTTTGTCACGGATTGCCAAAGGGGGAGTTTGTTAGGTTCTAAGAATTAGGAATTAATGTATTAGAACTTCAATTTATAATGTTGGCAAACTATGATCAAAACATTCTTTAAGTTGTGTGCAAGACTTGCTCAAAGTATGGCTCTTCATGCAAAGTTGGAATCGAGTTTTATGCAGAATTCACTGTGCACTTTCTGCCTGACTCGATCGATCAAAAATTAGACTCGATCGATCGAAAGTCGTGCAGATTATTTTTCTACAGAATTTTCCAACTCAGCCCTAGTCCATTTAATGTATAGGGTTTTATGTTTTGCCCTAAGTGTATAAGGGAAAACTCTAGCCACGTTTTTAGAGTTCTGTTTTGCTGTGTTTGTGAATCTCATTGTGAGATCTAGAGGTGTTTGCCTTTACATACACTTAGGGTTTCCGAACTCAAGATTGATGTCAAGAGCTTGGTAAATCATACAGTTGCAGAATCAAAGATCTTCAAGAAATACAAGCAGGTGCGCTTGTGGATTGCTGAAGAATTCAAGAAAGAAGGAGTCCGTGGATCTCGGAGCTATCATGGGGTCGTGGTAGTAAGTTTCCTACACTTGGGTAGCAATAGGATGTTAGTGGTCTAAGTCTTGTTGTGTAAACTTCAATTCTTTCATAGTGAATTTAGTTTACCTTGAGGATAGCTAAGTTAAATCCTCCCCAGGTTTTTTACCGGTTTGGTTTTCCTGGGTCATCAGATCTTTGTGTTCTTTATTTTCCGCTGCTTTATTGTTTTTGATTATTTGTGTTAACCTAGTTTTGTTTAAATTACCTAAGTTAATCACTTGGCTAATTCTCTAGGTTAATCTGTTGGGTTTAAGGGGTCTAAACGAACTTACAATATGATATAAGCTTATCTTGGGTTTTAAAGAGATTTACCCAAAAAAAATCAATAATATGTTGATATAGCGTGGGTTGCCAATGAAGTAGTGCCACGTAGGATGAAAAAAGTGTTCTCAACAGGCATTAAGTGGTGTCTTGACATGAGAGTGTCCGAAACTTCAGCAAACCCAATCAAAAATCATATATCTAGTCATCCCGCATTCTTCATGACAATATCAATTGCGTCCTTCATAGTGGGGCCCATAAAAATAAAGAATTTGAGATTTTTAAAAAATTTTAATAAGAATTTGAAAATTTATATACATAGTTGGACTAAATCAAACCTATATACTTAAAACTTTTGGCATTAAGTGATGTCTTGACACAGGAGTGTCCGAAACTTCAGCAAGCTGAATAAAAAATCATATACCTAGTCATCCTGCATTCTTCAGGCTGATATCAGTTGGATCCTCCATTGTGGGACCCATATAAATAAATAAATAAATAAATAAAATATCTATATACTTAAACATTGGCATTAAGTGGTGTCTTGACACAAGAGTGTCCGAAACTTCGACAAACCCAATCGAAAATCATTTATCTAGCCATCTTGCATTCTTCATGCCAATATTAGTTGGGCCCTCCATACTTTTCCAGTATCATGTCCTTATATTTGATATTAAAGTAAAACTTAGAAATAGCTTAAGTGTTGTATCTTAGGTTTTTTAATTTAATAGAAATAGATCAAATTTGATAAATAGTTTTTAAAAAATGAATTAGAGAATTTATATAACACAAGTAATGTGTTATATTAAAGTCTTAATTAAAAACTCCCAAGGTAATAACTCCCCAGGAAGGCATTATGCATTGGGTGGGCTCCGGGGTTGCATCTATTAAGATTTTTATATCCATTAATTTCTTTCTCCTTGTTTACCTTTTAATAACCTTTAAAAAAAAATTAGCATTATTCATAATTTAATTTTTTGGGTTTGACAAGATTCCACGTGCTGTCCTTATCATTACATAATCAGGCGTCGTAAGCTCTTACTTCTGTGGGCAAAACTCGGCTTATATGCGTACCCACCTGCCCCTAAGTTCCCGCTTTTTTTTTTTTTTTTTTTTTTTTTTTCAATTTCATTTTAAATCTTATAATTTAGAAATAATCAAAATTAAATACTATAATTTCAAAAATATCAAATTAAACCTTAAATTTTTGAAAAACAATAAAGTAAACTTTTAAAATTGGTACATCACCATTAAAAAAAGATTTACCATAAAAAAATATTTAAGTGGATTTCAGTTAGCTTATTAATAATAAAAAATTTATCCTCAAATAAAATATATGAAAAAGAAATCAAAAAAATAAAAAGAAAGAAAAGACGTAGATGTTGGACTAAAATATGGCTGATGGCAAAAGCTATTGAAATCGGGGTGGCCTTTGCTTGGGATGTTGGTATAAGGGATGTGATAACAGAAGGTGATTTCAAGATAGTGACTGACATTGTTCTAGGTTTATATACTCCTTCTATGGTTGTTTTCAAGGACAAAATGGGCAAATGGCCTTTTCGTGCAAAAAAAGTGGTATTTTGCCCCATTTCCTAAACTAATTAGGGAAATGCCCTTCTTTTGTAACTCGATTTTCTAAAAATTGAGTTTAAAAAAAAAAAAATCTAGAGCCCTATAGCGGCGTTTTAAGGAGCCTATAGTGACATTTTCAGGACCTATAGTGGTGTTTTGAAACTCGATCTCTATGAACTCGAGTTATAGGCAAATTTTTTTTTTTTTTTTTTTTTTTTTTTTTACTTATAACTAGAGTTCATAGAGCTCGAGTTCCAAAACACCACTATAGGTCCTGAAAACGTCACTATAGGCTTTTTAAAAACGCCACTATAGAGCTTAAGTCGATTTTGAGAAAATCGAGTTTCAAAAAAATGATATTTCCCTAATTAATTTGGAAAATGAGGCAAAATGCTGGATTGTTTTTTTTAAAAGGGCATAGGCCAATTTTGTCCTTGTTTTCAATGTTCTAGTTGGTCTAGCTTACAATATCTCATCAAATTTGATTTGGTACCACAGATCACCAAATATATATTAATGGTTATGAGTATGGAGGAAATTTCACCCCAATTTGTTTTGCTCGACTTGTATGTCTCATGTGGGGTTTTCCTACCTCAAAAAGGGAATGGGATGGGGATTTAGGGAAAATTTTTGCCTTTATATGTGGACAAAATAGGGACGGGATTTTCTAGCTCAACCACCCTAAGCCACTACATCATCTAAAGCATCTGCTCCCATCACTTAAAGCCCTCACAGTCCCAATCACCCTAAAAACTAGAAACTACAACACGTAGTTCATTTTTTTTTAATGTTCATGTTCACCGAAATATATGTATACCCTTAAGAGACTGATATGTATGTGTATATATATATATATATATATATATATATATATAATACAATATAATATAAATAAAAAAAGTATTCTCCTTTTGGACTGGACTTTTATATGGTTCAAAAATACCTCTAAACCTTACATTTAATAGAAGAAAAACTTGAAGACAACTCGGTAAAAATATATCTCCAACTCTACTTAAAATACCTACAAAATAGGACATTTTCCTACTAATCAATGTCTTCAAAACAAATCTATCCAAAATTTTTTTTTAAAAAAAAAGGAAAAAAGGAAAATTATGACACTAAACCAACCAAAATAAAAAGAAGCTTCATCGCAGTGTAAAGCGCGTATGATGAGGCTAGTACTATTTAATAACAAGATTTTCTATTTGGTTTTCAATATTTTGCATACTAAAAAACCCTCACACAAATTCTTAAACTCTCTAAAATACCCCTATCTTTTAGTTCAATAATTTTAAATTTAAAAAAACAATCTTATTAAAAGAGTTCCTAAGTTTTAGGCTTTTAAACTTTGATCAAAATCCTAAAAATTAGGAAATTATCTTTTGTAGAGGCAATGGGCCGGTAGGATTAATGAGCCGGTATGAACGACACGCCAGTGGGGATAATGGGCCTTGAACGCCTCATCCATTTATGTAACGCGTCCCCAAGCCCAAGCTGAGGACTGAGGCTAGTCCGAGGACGATTCAACTTGGCCTAGACGGCCCGCGTTGGTAGTCGGGAAAGTTGAATGTGAGCTTAGCGATCCCAAGGTTCCGTCGAGGACACGCGCCACCTCGGGTAATTAGAGTCGAGGTAAGACTTGGAGCTCTGCCAGTTGGGAAAGTCCCCCAGAAGATTCCACTTGACAGGGTGAACGTTGTGGAAGCATGTACCAAGAAAAGATCTCAAAATATCAAGGGAGAAGGCTACCAACCCCGCATTGAATGTTCCACAACTAACTCCCTGGCCGCATTTATGTGGAGAAGACATCTGAACAGTGATTTCCAGTTTCGCCGTTCTTATGTAAAGAGTTTTGGAAAAATTAGAAGGGACAGGTGTCACTGAAGAAATCATGACATCTATACGTGGAGGGTTCAGAGAAAGCAAGGAGGTAATATATAAGGAAGAAGAAAACCCAAAAAGGGAGAGGAGGAGATTTGCACCCATTACTAAACAATACTTACACCGGACAACTATCCACGGACGTAGGTCAAGAATAATCTTTTAAACCAGAAACCTGTGTTTCATCCCAATCGATGATCCTAGCCCATCCGGTTGGTAATCTAATCTTCACTAGCCCAGTCCTTCCTAACCTACTTTCTTCAAATTCATTGTTGTTGGGCCTTTTAGGCAAATCCACCTACCTTTGGGCCAAATTTCGAAACTTGTGTCTTTACAATTGGCGCCGTCTGTAGCAAGGGGCTAATTGGTTAGAATTTTAGGTTCTCAATCATGGTAGGTTCAAGTCCACACCAGTTGGAATCTATGGGATCCCAACGAGAAGAGCACCCTCAAGAGGGCTAGGAAGGAAGCATGCATACCATCCACTCTGGTGAAAGTCAATCTAAAGGTGATAGCCATGTTTCTCAGGATGAACGTGCCAAGGCCATGTAGAAGGAGATTGACTACCTGAAGAAGAAGTTACGCTGGGAACGGGGGAAGCGGAGTCCCTCAGTCTCCGACCTTTTGTCAGACAATAAGAAGGATGATGAATATAGGCACAGATCAAGAACGCCCCCAAGCGAGACCTTCTCGTATGAGGAAGACCATCGCCGGGAGCGCCCGGGTAGAGGTTCATCTTCGAGGGGCTTGGGAAATGACGCTGTGGATGACTAAATTTCTCGGTTCGAAATAAATCAAACGAGTAAAATAGTTTCACAAATGCGAATTTGTATTGATGAATGTGTGGTACAATTCTCTGTGATTACAAAAGAGTGATCCTCTGATTCGATCTCCTTGAAAGATTTGTTGATTGGAATTGTGGTAATGTGATTTTGATTCGAACACCAAATATACTTTGATTTGACTGAAGCATGGATCGAAGATCTTTGAAACAGAATTACAAGGAATCTCTGGCTATGAGCTTGTTAGAAATCCTTTGTTCTTCATGTTCTTCGTGTTCTTCGTGTTCTTGGTGTGTTCTTCGTGTTCTTGGTGCGTTCTTCGTCTTCGAAGGTTTATGGTGGAAGTTCTTCGGTGCTTTAGAGGCTTGAATCCGTAGAGCTTCGTTGATTTATGGTTTGTTGAGGTTTCTGGAGGCTTTTGAGCTTGAGTCCAGTGAATTTGAAGATCTAGGAATATGATTTGGATGATTCCTCTTTGAATATTCTTCGTATTTGAAGGTTTGTGGTAGGAGTTCTTCGGGGCTTTAGAGGCTTGAATCCGTAGAGCTTTACTGATTTGTGGTTTGTTGAGGTTTCTGGAGGCTTTTGAGCTTGATTCCAGTGAACTTGAAGATCTAGGCAGGTAGTTTAGATGATTCTGCTTTGAATGTTCCTTGCATTTGAGTTTGAAGTTCTTGAAGTTCCTGGAGGCTTCAGGGCTTGATTCCAGCAGAGCTTCAATACTTCTGAATCTTCTTTGATGCTGCTTATGCTCTAGATGGCTTCCTCTTCCTCTTAAGATGTCTTGGCCTCCGATCTCCTCAGATGTCTTCCTCCTAAGATGTCTTGGGAAGGCTTCTATTTATAGGAGTTTAGAGGTAGGTGAGCGACACGTGGCGGAGTCTGATTGGTGACACATGTCACAGCCTGATTAGTCTGCTTGTGTCATCGCTTACACGTGCTGGACTGCTTGTGTCATTGCTTACACGTGCTGGATTGCTTGTGTCATCGCTTACACGTGCTGGATTGCTTGCGTCATTGCTTACACGTGCTGATGTGTGATTGGTTTATTTCAATGACACTTGGCAAATTTCTATTGGTTTCTGAGTAGTGATAGCAAAACCTAGCAGCCATGCGTGATGCTTTGTAATTAGTTGTATTTTGTGGACTTGGTAGTATGATGTGTCAGCTTGTGATAGGTCGAGAATTTTCCCTCTCTACAAATGCCCCTTCGAGACTCGTTCATGCACACAGTTTCGGAGTGTGGTGCGGGAATGAGTTTCGAAAAAAATGAATTTTTACACTTGACTCTTTAAGTGAAGTACTTGAAGGTGGTGAAGAAGACGGGGATGAAGCAAAGTGAATGAGTGAAACACATGACACCATGGTGCTGGACTGCTATGTTAGGGACTCTCTAGTGCAGATGTTTCTAGGCAGTACACCTTGGGATAAGGGACCGACTGCATGCTGGGTGAGGTCCGGCGGCAAGTCATCGAATGTGCGTGTGTGATGGGACCATGCCGACAAACGTTAAGTTGAAGTAATTTCAGAAAAGTACTTTCTAAAATACTTCAAGCGGAATTTAAGTTGGAGTAATTCCAGAAAAACGGGTCCTGCGATACTAGCAACGATGACATTTGGGTCCCACACTGGTGGGGACATGGAATAAGGCTTTGGCGACCATTTACCGGCCCCAAAGGTTGATCTCTGATGAGCTGGTACCTTGGTGGTCATCGTAAGTGTTGGATGGAGGATAATCTGTGGGATACCCCAACACTTTTTACCATCTTCATCTGTTGTCGCTTGTTGGAAAAGCACAGAAAAATGAAAGATGGAGCTAACTTGTGATTCTGGCCTTAGAAACCAGCCAAGTTGCTGTTTGTTCCGAAACACTGCTTCTGCTGGAAGACCAAGCAATTGGAGAGAGACTACGAGAGCCATGAGTTTAGGAACAAGTGTCTCTGCTGGACTTAGATGTCCTGGTCAACCAAATCCGAGGAAGCATGGAAGGTCGATGCAAACCTTGTTATGAGTAATTTTATGAACAAATGTGGTCGTTAAGGGGAGAAACAAAATTTGTTTAGATCTCAAAGCTACAATGATGCTGTGAAGAGGATTTCTACTGAGCCATGGGAGGGCTAATTTCAAACTGATTGTGAAGCAATATTGGTTGCTTGGTGTTGAGAATGACGAGGCTATAACGAGAAATGGCTGTGAGAATGAGGGTTTGAAAATTTGAAAGAAGCGAATCTTCATTTCATGATTCAGTGTTTTTTTTTTTTTTTTCTTGATGAGTTTCAATTAATCTGAACCCTCTATTTATAGCGAAGAGATGAAGAATGGTAGATAGGTAGTTGAGAATGGCGAATGAAAAATTTTTGGTGGATGAGGAATTTTCGGTGAGAACGGCGGATGAGAATGGTAGGCACCGAATGGGAATGGTAGGTTGGAGACTGGTAGGCATCGAACGGGAGTGGTTGAATTGGTGACCCGAAGTAATTCCCAGTTTAGGACATACTTGTGAGAGTTCATCTGCTCTTTGAAAGGGAAGTCTTGATGAAGTATAGAGGATAATCTTGAGGGAATCCTGACCAAATGGATGAATCTCCAATTTTGATTTTGGGAGCTTAAGTTTTGTACATTGCTAGTACTTCGGAGAAGTGGGTCAGATTAGTGGTTACTAAGTCCAAAGCAAATAAGCGAATTTCAATATCAGAATCTTTGCGGAAATCTGAATAGGACAAGCCTTGCTCGGTCATCATGATTCTCGGTCATAGTTCACATTAAAGCCAACAGTTGCAGAATCACACCATTTGAGCAATTTTAGATTCTCAAATGAAGAAATAGACCCCAAAATCGGAATCTACGCGAAAAATTGGACAAGACAGGCCCTTCTTGAAAATTCTGACTTTTGGTCAAGATTTGTGCAAAAGTCAATCTTTTGGAAATTGGACTGTTTGCACGATTTCCGAGTCTTGAATGAAGAAACGGATCCTAAAAACGGAATGTACTTGAAAAACTGAGTGGGACAGGTCCGTCTTGAAAATTTTGACTTTTGGTCAAGATTTGTGCAAAAGTCAAATTTTTGGAAATTGGACTGTTTGCACGATTTCCGAGTCTTGAATGAAGAAACGGATCCTAAAAACGGAATGTACTCGAAAAACTGAGTGGGACAGGTCCGTCTTGAAAATTTTGACTTTTGGTCAAGATTTGTGCAAAAGTCAAATTTTTGGAAATTGGACTGTTTGCACGATTTCCGAGTCTTGAATGAAGAAACGGATCCTAAAAACGGAATGTACTCGAAAAACTGAGTGGGACAGGTCCGTCTTGAAAATTTTGACTTTTGGGTCAAGGTCAAAGTTCCACTTGGTCAAAGCCTTTTTTTTTTCTTTTTTTTTTTTTTTTTTTTTTTTTTTTTTTTTTTTTCAGGCGGTTCGGACCGGGTCAGGATGAGCGGGTCAAACCGGGTCGGTTTGGTCAACCGGGTCAGGCCTTGGAGGATGACGTCATCCATGACGTCATCCGACTTAAGCGCGCGTCAGCCATTGGCGCGTGAAGCGCGTGACTACCATCCGGCGCGTGAAGCGCGTGAAAAAGCTGAGAGTGGCGCGTGAGAGCGCGTGTTACTGAGGGCAGCCATCACTGGACCTTCTGGCGGCGCGTGGCGGCGCGTGGCTTTATTTCTGGGCCTGAAATTTTCAGGTTTTGTAGTTTTTAGGCCGTAAAAGACCCCTATGGTATCTGTTTTGTGAATTTGTTAACAGATTTGCACAGATTTGAAGAACTAGGTCGCCGGTCATCGTTAGATTGTGGTGGCGCGTGGTGGCGCGTGGTAGCTCCGTTGCTGATGATCTTTCTGGGTTTTGAAGATCGAAGGCCGATGAGTCTAGTGGTGGCATCGGTTTTGTAAAATATTCCTCAGATTTGCACAAATTTGAATGAGAAATCCCGGGGAGGTTGGGATTTTATGGCTGCGCGTGGCAGCTCGTTATGGCTCCACCGTGGATGATTTTTCTGGGCTCTGAAGCTTGAAGTCTTTAGAAGATTTCGGTGGGTTGATTTTTGTGAAATCTTGTCAGAAGTTGCTAGAAATCCAGAAGAGAACACGGCAAATATTGTTGATTTTTTTGCCATTTTAATCTACTTTGACTGCAGCCGTATTGACAAGGTGGTGCCCGTGTGTTTAGACGTGATAGTCAGAAGGTGGGTGGTGAGCCACCATTTTCTACCTTGTTGAATGTATTCTATTTTTTTTATTTCAAAATTTGGTGCAGACTTTTTTGACTTTGAGTGTTGTGAATGTGCAAAACCTCACTTTGAGCTCCAATTGTTTTCGCATTTTTGATATGTGAATATAGTTTTTTCCACTGGCCTGTTGGTGGAACCATTTAATGGTTTGCTGACTTTCTTCATTTCTCTTGTCTGCTAGTTTTGCAGAAATTCTCTATATAAAGGCATGCTATTGCCTTTCTTCATCAGGTTCAGTTTTCTTCTCCTGCTTGATTGAGATTTTTTTTTTTTTTTTTTTTTTTTTTTTTTTTTGCATGCTATGAGAACTTTTTCTCTGACAAATTTTTTGTTGCTTGTTTTTGTTTTGCAGCACAGTTTTCTTGATCTTTGGGTTTTGACATCAAACTTTACACTGACGTTCTCAAGGAAGCGTTTGCCTTCATTTGCTGGCTTTGTATTTTATTGATAGCAACGTTTTTGCAGTGACGTATACCTTCATGTTATTACATTATTTTTTTTTTCTGCAACAACAATCTTTTAGTGGTACTCGTCTTTGCAATGACATTTCCATAAGGATATTCAACTGTGCAACAATGCTATCGCCAGTACTTGTCTTTGAAGTAGTATTGGCCCTGGTGTTGGCAACGAAACAATACTAGCACTAGTCTTTACTGGCACTTATTTTTGCAGTGCAACCACTCCAATTGTTCTTATCATGAAGCTGCACAAAGTTTGCATTTGCATCGAAGCTGCATCCATATTTTCCTCTGCATCGAAGTCACGTCACCACTTATCTTTGTCATGGAGCCACGTCAACACTTTATTTACACTGAAGCCATGCTAATATTCGTTTTTTACATGACATTGCGTCAACACTTCATCTGCACTGAAGCTACGTCAACACTTCATCCTTGCCATGAAGCAACATTTACACTTGCATCTGCTACGAAGTTGCACCATCATTTGCACTGAAGCCACGTCAACATTCATCTTTGCCATGAAACTACGTCAACACTTCATCCTTGCCATGAAGCAACATTAGCACTTACATCTGCTATGAAGTCGCACCATCATTTGCACTGAAGTTGCATCAACATTCATTTTTGCCATGAAGCTACGTCAACACTTCATCCTTGCCATGAAGCAACATTAGCACTTACATCTGCTATGAAGTCGCACCATCATTTGCACTGAAGTTGCATCAACATTCATTTTTGCCATGAAGCTACGTCAACACTTCATCCTTGCCATGAAGCAACATCAGCACTTACATCTTGCTATGAAGTCGCACCATCATTTACACTGAAGTCGTGTCAACATTTATCTTTGCCATGAAACCATGACAACACTCCATATTAGCACTTGCACTCGTATTGAAGTTGCACCAATATTTAGAGGCAACATAGCTCAGACATCAAGAGTGCATAGCATTATCACCAAACATCAAGATTTTAGAGATGCTAACAAGACTTTGAAGATGCAAGGAGCTCTCATTAAGACTTTGAAGATGCAAGAAGATGCCAACAAAACCTTGAAGTTTCAAGAAGCTCCCATCAAGACTTTGAGGATGCAAAGAGATGCCGTCGAAACTTTGACATTTGCACGAACATGCCTTTAGAGGAGAGATGACGCAACACTAACTTCAGATGCTAGAGGAAGGTGACATTGTCCAAATCTCATAGACATAATGTGAAACAACATCACTCAGAAGAGAGATGATGTGGTTCAAATTTCAGAATTGTGAAGTGGCACAACCTAGAAGAGAGACGATGTATCTTAGACTTGCAAGATACAAGAAGATGCTCCCAAGAGATAAGTGATGCAAAACGTACTTTAGAGATGTGGGAGGATGTCTACAGAAGAGGGGCAATGCCATGCAAACTTCATTCCCAATTCTTTGCAGCTGTCATTTTCTACCACAATGATCTTCGAGCATCGTGTAGTGACAATTCACTAATCTTAAGCAATGCCCACCAATCAAAGGATCTCAAAAGCATATTGATGACCACTGGGAAAACTCCTCAAACTAGACTGGCAATCATTTTTTTTTCATGTGACTGAACTTAGTGAAAAGTACTAAGCTGCCTACGTACCTCAGAGAGGGATCAAGTCATTACGTAGTTCAAAAGATTTTTTTTTTTTTTGAACGATTTTTTTGATGATTTTTTTTTTTTTCGTTTTGTTTTGTTTTGTTTTTTTTTGCAAAAAGGTGGGCTCAGTGTGTAATAGTGGGTATCACCACTAATCGAACCCGAGACCTCTCAAGGGCGACATGGGCATCCAACCACTACGCCACACTAGCAATTGGTGACATAGAGTGGGATTATTTTCTCCTTATTGGTACGCTTTCAAAGGTAATGGGAAGACATCATGTACCCTTGCAGCATTGCAGTGGGTAGTTTAAGCTCTTACCGGGGAGCAATCCTCGATTTTTTCAAGTGTAGAAGTGTTTAAGGAACTTCCCATTGATGGGGTCGATCCTTATGTCATCATTGTCAATCAATTTGTAAACTTCGTTGATGTTTGCCCCTTGCCCGAGAGTTGGAAGTACATCACAAGCAACGGTCACGTGGTTTGACCCAACAACTTTATCAAAGCCTAGATCAATCTTGTTTTCTTTGGCGAGCTTCATGATTTGTTCTTTGAAGACAAAGCATTTTTGAATTGGGTGGCCAATGATGCGATGATATTTGCAATAGTTAGGGTCATCAACTTTCCCCATGTCTTCTAGTCGCTTGCATTCTGGCAATTCAATCAGCTTCAATTGCAATAATTGTTCTAAGATGTTTGGCACATCTTCATCGGGGAACGGATATACTTTTTGCTCACGTTCCTTAAAAGTTAGACGACGCACCTCGTTCTTTTGCCATCCTTCAAGCCGTTTTTCATTTACATTTGCTCCTCTTCTTGGAACCTTGACTTCGGCAGTGTCAACAACCATTGAGTCTTTGAGGCTGAATTTTGCATTCCTTTCATTTTTCCTTACTTCCTTTTTGCTTTCCTCAAGTATAGGAGGGTTTGTACTTCCATGACTAGCAATGCTCAACTCCATGTCGTGCGCACGAGTTGCTAACTCTTCAAATGTTTGAGGCTTTATCCCTTGAAGGATGTAAAGAAGTCCCCAATGCATGCCTTGGATGCACATTTCTACAGCAGATATTTCAGAAAGTCTATCCTTGCAATCTAGACTCAAAGAACGCCACCGATTGATGTAATCAATGACGGGCTCATCCTTCCATTGCTTGGTATTGGTTAGCTCCATCATGCTCACAGTGCGACGCGTGCTATAGAATCGGTCAAGGAATTCTCTTTCAAGTTGCTCCCAACTGTCAATTGACTCGGGTATTAAGTCTGTGTACCAATCAAAGGCATTCCCCTTGAGTGAACGGACAAACTGCTTTACAAGGAGAGCTCCTTGAGTCCCTGCATTCTCACAAGTTTCCACAAAGTGGGCAATGTGTTGTTTAGGATTTCCATTGCCATCAAACTGCAAGAACTTGGGGGGTTGATACCCATTTGGCATTCTCATACTGTTAATGTGCTTTGTGTAAGGTTTTGAATATGTGAGAGAACTTGTAGAAGAACCTCCATATTGTGCTCGGATGCTATTTGTTATCATGTCTTGTAATTGTTGGACTGACAACGAAGCAACCGAAGTAGATTGTTCTCGTTGGGGAGTGTTTTCAATTTCTCTCCCTTCGTCATCCTTTGCAGATGTGAATTTATGACCATGGCTTGATTCACCAAGATCTTGTACTTCGAGCTTGTTCATTAAAGTTGCAATTTGGAGGTCCTTATCTTCAAGTGCTTTTGTGAGAAGGACGACACTTTGCTCCATTTCGGCCATCTTTTCTTCCATGGTAGAGGTGTTAGTCATCATGACTGATACAACTTCCCAAGATGATGGAGAAGGAAATGATTTGAAGTGAGTACGTGAAATCTCATCTTTTAGGTTCCCTTTAATGGGAGAGAAATCATGTGACCAACTTCTCCTGAAGGAAGAAGGGGATTTGCCCCCATACTTGAGGTGTTCCAAGGTGGAGATGTCCTTGTTGATGACCTTGTTTCTTGTAAGAGGGTCTAAGGAGATGATTGCCTGAACCTTGGATTCCTTGGTTGATTGAGATTGAACTTGATTGTTTGCTTTGGGTTGGCTACAATTGATTACACCAATGCAGTTGTTGGTGGTAGCCGTACCAAGTTTAGTTGAAGTAGCTATTGTTGAAGCTTGAATGTTCTTGCTAGAGGCCATTGGAGCTAGTAGCAAGGTGATGTTGATTTCTTTCTTTGAAGGAGAATGAGATGAGAGGCAGAGATGTCCCACTGGGCGTGCCAAAATATGTGGATGACTAAATTTCTCGGTTCGAAATAAATCAAACGAGTAAAATAGTTTCACAAATGCGAATTTGTATTGATGAATGTGTGGTACAATTCTCTGTGATTACAAAAGAGTGATCCTCTGATTCGATCTCCTTGAAAGATTTGTTGATTGGAATTGTGGTAATGTGATTTTGATTCGAACACCAAATATACTTTGATTTGACTGAAGCATGGATCGAAGATCTTTGAAACAGAATTACAAGGAATCTCTGGCTATGAGCTTGTTAGAAATCCTTTGTTCTTCATGTTCTTCGTGTTCTTCGTGTTCTTGGTGTGTTCTTCGTGTTCTTGGTGCGTTCTTCGTCTTCGAAGGTTTATGGTGGAAGTTCTTCGGTGCTTTAGAGGCTTGAATCCGTAGAGCTTCGTTGATTTATGGTTTGTTGAGGTTTCTGGAGGCTTTTGAGCTTGAGTCCAGTGAATTTGAAGATCTAGGAATATGATTTGGATGATTCCTCTTTGAATATTCTTCGTATTTGAAGGTTTGTGGTAGGAGTTCTTCGGGGCTTTAGAGGCTTGAATCCGTAGAGCTTTACTGATTTGTGGTTTGTTGAGGTTTCTGGAGGCTTTTGAGCTTGATTCCAGTGAACTTGAAGATCTAGGCAGGTAGTTTAGATGATTCTGCTTTGAATGTTCCTTGCATTTGAGTTTGAAGTTCTTGAAGTTCCTGGAGGCTTCAGGGCTTGATTCCAGCAGAGCTTCAATACTTCTGAATCTTCTTTGATGCTGCTTATGCTCTAGATGGCTTCCTCTTCCTCTTAAGATGTCTTGGCCTCCGATCTCCTCAGATGTCTTCCTCCTAAGATGTCTTGGGAAGGCTTCTATTTATAGGAGTTTAGAGGTAGGTGAGCGACACGTGGCGGAGTCTGATTGGTGACACATGTCACAGCCTGATTAGTCTGCTTGTGTCATCGCTTACACGTGCTGGACTGCTTGTGTCATTGCTTACACGTGCTGGATTGCTTGCGTCATTGCTTACACGTGCTGATGTGTGATTGGTTTATTTCAATGACACTTGGCAAATTTCTATTGGTTTCTGAGTAGTGATAGCAAAACCTAGCAGCCATGCGTGATGCTTTGTAATTAGTTGTATTTTGTGGACTTGGTAGTATGATGTGTCAGCTTGTGATAGGTCGAGAATTTTCCCTCTCTACAGACGCCATGAGCAAAGCACTCAACCGAATATCTAAATCTCCCTTTACACGCAAGGTTGATGGAGGACGACTTCCCAGGAGGTTCACCCAACCTACGTTCACTCTCTATAACGGCCGTACAGATCCAGTTGAGCATGTTAGCTATTTCAATTAGAGAATGACGGTGTACTCAAATAATGAGACCTTGATGTGCAAGGTGTTCCCGTCTAGCTTGGGACTGGTGGCGATGAGATGATTCGACGGTTTGAGAGCAAGTTCTATTAACTCTTTCAAAGAGCTTACACAGGCATTTGAGTCCCGTTTTATCACTTGCAGCAGAGTTCCTCAGCCTCTGGATTCCTTGCTGTCCTTGTCCATGAGGGAGGGGGAAACTTTGAAAATGTACTCGGATTGATATTGGGAGATGTTTAACGAAATAGAAGGTGATTTTGATGATGTGGCTGTCAGAACCTTTAAGGTCGGTCTGCCCGCCGAGCACGGGTTGCGGAGGTCCCTGACAGGGAAGCCAGTCACTAGTGTACACTAGCTCATGGATCAGATTGACAAGTACAAGAGGGTTGAAGAAGACCAGCAACAAGAGAAAGGGAAGGGTAAGGTTATCCCTCAAGAGAGGAAGGATTTTAGGTCGGATCGTTATGGCAATAATCGACCATGGCGAGAGTTTGGAGGGGAATCTGGACCCAGGGCTGCCCAAACTGTTAATACCGTGTTCCGAGAACTAGTGCACCAAATCTTGGATAAGATCAAGAACAAACCATACTTCAGGTGGCTAAACAAGATGAGTAGAGACCCCACAAAACGTAACCAAAGTCTGCACTGCCAGTATCACAGAGAGCGTGGGCATACGACCGAGGACTGCAGAACCCTGTGGAGCCATCTGCAGCAATTGATCCGAGAAGGCAGGTTGAAGCAATTTTTGAATCAACCTAACAAGCAGGGGGGCTAGACAAGTTCGGGGATTCAAAGTAGTAATTCCTCAAGACCCCCTATAGGAACAATTCATGTCATCCTCGCCGCGCCAGGAAGAACAGGATCACGCCCCTCCAGGGTAATGACTGTAGCTGGGCCGTATATCGGAGACTCTGGTCATGAGCCGAAGAGGACCAAGATAGGGGCACATCCAGTATTAAGCTTCTCGGACGAGAACAAGGCTGGGACCATTTAACCCCACGATGATGCCCTGGTTATAACTCTTAGGATTGGTGGCTATGATGTGAAGAAGGTACTGGTAGACCAGGGCAGTGGGGCTGAAATTATGTATCCAGACCTGTACAAGGGGCTTAACCTCAAGCAGGAGGATCTGACCAGTTACGATTCACCTCTGATCAGCTTTGATGGGAAAGTAGTTGTTCTAAGGGGACAAGTTAGATTGCCGGTCCAGGCCGGCTAGGAGGTGGTGGAGGTGGACTTTATAGTGGTGGACGCCTTTTCCCCATACACTGCCATCATGGCACGGCCCTGGCTCCACGCCTTTAGGGCCGTTTCATCCACCCTCCATCTCAAGGTGAAGTACCCGTCTGGAGACCGGGTTGAAGAGTTAATAGGAAGCCAAACGATGGCTAGGCAGTGCTTGGTGGCTGCTATCACGCGCCAACTAGAATCAGAGTCCTCGGCCACAGCCAATAAAGAATCCTAGCAATTAGAGTCCATGGCCTTAGCTTCCGGTGGCGAGGCCAAGGAGACAAGATGTGAGGAGTTGGAGAAGGTTCTTGTTGATGATGACCCGGAGAAATTTTTTCAAGTCGGCACTTAGTTACCGCTTTGGGAGAAAGAGGAGTTGTTGCAATTTCTAAGACAGAATATTGACGTGTTTGCTTGGAATGCTTACGAAGCACCAGGGGTAGATCCAAGTTTCATTTGTCATCATCTGAACGTCAATCCATCTGCCACCCCCAAAAAATAGCCTCCTCGACGTTCTTCAAGGGAACACTCTGATGCCGTCAAGGAAGAAGTGGCAAAGCTTAAGCAGGCTGGGGCTATTAAGGAGGTGTTCTACCTTAACTGGCTGGCTAAAACTGTGATGGTAAGGAAAAAGAATGGCAAGTGGCGGGTATGCATGGACTACACAGACCTGAACAAGGCCTGACCGAAAGACCCTTTTCCCATACCTCGGATTAACCAATTGGTGGATGCAACCATAAGGCATCCCCGGATGAGCTTTCTGGATGCTTTCCAAGGGTATCACCAAATACCTCTGGCTTTGGAAGACCAAGAGAAAACGGCTTTCGTCACCCTTTTGGAAACTATCATTACAAGGTAATGCCGTTTGGGCTTAAAAACGTGGGGGCTACTTACCAAAGGATGATGACGCGGATGTTCGAACCGCAGCTGAGGAAGAACATCGAAATCTACATTAACGATATGGTGGTCAAGAGCAAGAAGGAGGCCGAGCACATTAGTGACCTCGGAAACATCTTCGAAGTCTTGAGAGGGTATAAGTTACGACTCAATGCCTCCAAATGTTCTTTTGGAGTGGGGTCAGGAAAGTTTCTAGGCTATATGGTCACTCACCGTGGAATCGAGGTCAACCCAAACCAAGTCAAGGCCATCAATAAACTACAGCCACCTCAGAATCCCAAGGAAGTGCAAAGGTTGACGGGAATGACTACAGCCTTAAACCACTTCATATCCCAATCCGTGAATAGGTGCAGACCCTTCTATCGGCTGTTAAATAAATGGAAGGACTTTGAATGGACAGAGGAGTGTGCCTTAACATTCCAACAGTTGAAAGATTATCTTTCTCGGCCACCCATCATGTCCAGACCTGAAGCGGATGAAGTCTTATTTGCTTATATCGCAATAGTCGTCCATGCGGTAAGCCTGGTGTTATTAAGGGTTGACAATGGGGTGCAGAGGCCCGTCTACTCTGTAAGCAAGTCCCTACATGAAGCCAAGGTCAGATACTTGCCGTTGGAGAAAGTCATCCTAGCCGTGGTGCACGCCACACGCAAATTGCCCCATTATTTTCAGGCGCATACAGTTGTTGTATTAACCCAATTGCCACTCAAGGCCTTGCTTCGAAGTGCCGATTATACGGGGAGAATCGCGAAGTGTGGAACGAAACTGGGGGCTTATGACATCAAGTACATGCCTAGTACCTCTGTCAAAGGTCAAGTCCTCGCCGACCTTCTAGTTGAGTTTGCCAAGGTCCCAATAGAAGAAGATGGGAATAAACACCACGTGGACGAAAATTCAGTTGGAGTAATTTCTGTAGAACGAGCATCGTCGTGGAAGGTATATGTTGATGATGCCTCAAACCTTAAGGGATCTGGGGTGGGGCTAGTTCTCATTTCACCCAAGAACATCACGATTGAAAAATCACTGAGACCTAGATTTTCCGGCATAAACAATGAAACGGAATATGAAGCTCTGCTGGTGGGGATGACCATGATCCAAAAGATGGGAGGAAAGATTGTGGACATGTTCTCAGACTCCAAATTAGTAGTAGGCCAGGTTCGAGGAGAATTAGAGGCAAGGGACCCAAGATTGCAAAAGTATCTAAGCCAGGTAAAACATTTGCAGATCGGATTTGAACCTTTCAACTTGGTGCAAATTCCTAGGAGCAGAAATGCGCATGCAGATTCGCTTGCAACGCTAGCAACCTCCTCGGCATGGAGTCTACCGAGGGTGATTCTTGTTGAAGATCTCATGGAACCTTTTGGGTTAGGAAAAGAGGTGTCATCCATTCATCAGATAAGGATGGGCCCTATCATTCAATTTCTCAAGGATGATACTCTGCCTGAGAGAAAGTTGGAAGCAGATAAGATAAGGAGGACAGCTCCCCGGTTTTGGCTATCCGAGGACCAGAAGTTGTACAAGAGGTCTTTTTTCGGAGCATATCTGCTGTGCATCCATCCCGAGGCGATTGAGATCCTCCTAGAAGAGCTACACGAAGGAATTTGCGAAAGCCACATCAGAGGGAGATCCTTATCTCATCGAGCCCTCACTCAAGGATATTGGTGGCCCAATATGCATAGAGAATCCCAGGAATATGTGAAGAAATGTGATCAGTGCCAGAAATTCGTTCCGAGTATCCATCAACTAGGAGGGGAGCTTAATCCTTTATCCAGCCCTTGGCCCTTTGCTCAGTGGAGCTTGGATATTGTGGGTCCTTTCCCCAAAGCGGCTGGAAATAAGAAATATCTAGTGGTCAGCATGGATCATTTCACCAAATGGGTTGAGGCCAAGCCCTTGGCCAACATCTGGGATGCAGATATGAAGAAATTCATTTGGAAGAACATTGTCACCCGATTCGGGGTTCCCCACACCCTCATTTCGGATAACGGGCTTCAGTTCGATAGCAAATCTTTCCGGAGATATTGCTGCGGGATAGGGATTACTAATCGGTACTCCACTCCGGCCTACCCTCAAGGGAATGGACAAGCCGAGGCTATAAACAAGGGTGTAGTAAGTGGGCTCAAGAAGAGGTTAGACGATTTCAAAGGCAAATGGGTTGAGGAACTACCACATGTGCTGTGGACCTACTGGACTACTCCTCGGAAGTCCACTGGTGAAACCCCTTTTTCGTTGACCTACGGAGCCGAGGCCGCTATTCCTTTGGAAACAAGATTTCCTACCCTAAGAACAAGCTCTTTCACTCCAAGCAGCAATGACACCTTGTTGGAGAGAAATCTGGACTTAATTGAAGAACGAAGGGAAAGTGTCATGGTCCAATTAGCCTACTATCAGCATAAACTCAAACGTGGATATGACGCGAACGTGAAGTTAAGACCTTTAATGCCTGGTGATCTGGTATTGAGAAAGGTGGTCAGCTCTGCAAAGAAACTTTCTTGGGGAAAATTGGGGCCCAATTAGGAAGGCCCATACTGGATTACCTCTGTGGCTAGAACAAGTGCGTACTATTTAGAAGATTTGGAGAGTAAGACAGTATTGCATCCCTAGAATGTAAACAACCTGAAAAGGTACTATTATTAATTAAAGCACACTTTATCTCATCCTTGTTTAATACATTACACATGATTTTCAATTACTCTAAATTCTAAAAGTCAAACAGAACCTCGGTCATGCCTGGCTCCCTGAACCACATAGCTTGGGAAAATTGACATTTACATATGATTATTTTTAAGTATTAAACAAATCCAAAGTAATGCTTGGTTCCTCGGACCATCTGCTTTGGAAAAATAAATACTACATATGATTGTTCTAAGTATTAAACAGATCCAAAGCTATGCCTGGTTCCTCGGACCATCGGCTTTGAAAAAATTAATACTACATATGATTGTTCTAAGTATTAAATAGATCCAAAGATATGCCTGGTTCCTCGAACCATCTGCTTTGTTATTGTGCTAAGTATTAAACAGACCCCAAGCTATGCCTGGTTCCTCGGACCACCTGCTTTGGGAAAATTAATACTCTCTGGCGCTATCCTAAGTCTTACACAGATCCTAAGGAGAAATTCACCCTCACTAACATTACCCCATAGCAATTGAGTATGCCTCACTGCTCGCATGAATAACGAGGGTGATTCATTACTCTGAACGGCAAAGAAATTTTTGTCTTAATAAATCAATTTAAATAAATGCTCATGAGCATCACTTAAAGCGTTTGATATTCCACACGTATCTATTTATGCTTAGACACATAACTCCTAAAGTTCGCGCTATGTCTCACATGGATGGAGTGTCAAATAGATTTGAGTTGGCTTCTCATAAATCATCCCAAGTGAGTAAATTCTTGTCTTATGTGAATTGACCGTAGAAGTTTGGCTCAAGTACAAGTGAAAATAAACATCACATTTGCATGGATATGAACATTATAGTAAAAAGAAAATTCTGCGAATTCTTCATTAATGAGAAGCCTCTTAATAAGGCAAGTTAAGTACAAAAAAAAATAAAAATAATACAAGGAAAACTAAACAAAATCCTATTTCTTCTTGAGTATAATTTTGTCCTTAGGAGGAGGAGGGTTGGTCTAGGTAGCTGCAACTTCTGAGGGCTCTTGTCCTTTGCTTGCTTGCCCCTTGCCTATTGGATCAACTGGAGTAGGCAAAGGAAGGCTGGCCAAAAAAATCTCCATCCCCTTACTCACTTCCTCTTCAGCGGGATTGTCTTGGATCACGATAGGAAGAATCGGGCCATCTGGAGCCACTTCTTGTGTAGCTTGCTCCACTACCTCGGACCCCTTCTCGGATGGTGCAGATGTTTTGGTTGCCTTTCCATCGCCTGCCTCTGCCTTCTCAAGGACGGGATCAAGCCGAGGAAGGGAAGGGAGAGATGGTCAAATGACAGCTGGGTAATACACACTTTCTACCTTTTGAAGTATAGATGAGGCCTCAACCCCGGCCTGGTTGAGGGCCTCAATCCACACTTATCGGCAGTAAGTTCTGCACACCCCAGAAACCTCGACCCTGAGGGCTTCTTCGGTCTTCGCTACACCGACATCGTAGCCCTCCTGCTCCGCTTGATCGCGGGCCTTCTCAGCTTCCACCCTAGCCGCCTCAGTTTCTTCCAACTTCTTCTTAAGTGCAACCACTTGCGCTTTGGAGGCGGCCAGTTGATCCTCGGCACTACGCAGGAGCACCCTCTAACCCTCCGCCTGCCTTTCGGCACTGTCAAGTGCGGCGGCTGCACTTGCATACTCTTTTCAGCCACCTTCAAGGAGTCCATGGCATCATTGTGTTTCGCCTCCTCCTCCTTCATTTGCCTGTGGCAATAGTTAAGCATCTCCTCTACTCAGAAAGAGGCTTAAACGGCCTGACAAGGAAAGAAACGTGGTTAGGAATAAAAATAAAATAAACAATGGCAAGATAGCGAAGGAAAGAGAAAAAGCTAGAGAACACTTACCATGCTCAAGTACCTCTTCAGGCCGAGGAAGACTTCGTGCCTCCTTAAGGACCGGAGCTCAGTCATGTCTCCGGGGAGTAGTAGAGCTTGCTCCACTGCGTGGGCCACGTAGTCCCCTTTACCCCCTGGTAATCCCTGATGGAGGCAGTGGCTAGAAAAGGGGCACCATCCAGCATTGGGGCTGGCAGCCACGCCTTGGAGGCAATGGAAGGGCTGCTCCTCCTCTCCATGTCTCTTTGCCCCGTTCTGGGCTGCTTACCCACCCTTTGTAACTCGTCTTCCTGGGCTGGGTGGGCTCTCCCTACCTCCATAGGTTCCTTGCCTTTTGCCTCCCTTTTCCTCTTTAGGTCGGCGGGCTGCAGCCCAAGGGACTGCATGGGAGCGGGAGCAGTGGGGGGCACCGGGGGGGGAGGGGGGGTTCCCCTGCGAGGCCTTAGTCGGACCGTCCCTCCCTGGTTGGGACTCTATCAGATCCAGCAAGCTTGACCTCGACTTGCGTTGGATACCCATCTTGTCGGATGCTCGCGCAGATGAAGAGATTGGATCAGAAGTTGGACTCTCTGAAGGAAGATTTTGGTTGAAAACTTCAAACTCGTCTTCAGACCCGGAGATGTCCACTACGTCCTCTTTTTCCCTCTGGGTTGATGGGGGCTTTGTTGTAGCTTCCTTAGCGATTGGGGAGTGGACCGCTGTCATTGTAGGGACGGCTTCAAAAATGGGAACGGTAGAGAGAACTTCTCCGGAACTAGGCCGGGAAGCAGAAGCCCCGAAGCGGCTACACTTATCTGCCTCAGACGCGAGTCTCGAGCCTTGATTATGCACTTCGGCGCCTGAAATGCGGTGGAGATTGGGATGTAGTTCAAGATGATAAGAGCCGCTCTTAACTGACCGTCCGAGTGAACGAACACCTCAGACCTCAGGATCTTGTCGAGGCTTTTTTGGTTTACAAGGCCTAAGTGGGGAACGGTCGAGTTCTTATCTGTTCAATTAACACAAAAAAACCATTCAGCAGCCAGGAACAAATTATAAAAAAATATATATATCAAAGTACTGACAAAACAAAAAATAAAAATAAACAAACAGATACAATTCATGAGCCTAGACTTATTAACCCCACCTGGTGTCCCCTCTCTCGTTGGGCAGTGGAGGCCATCGTGCCAATCACCTGACACAATTAGAAAATCCTTGTTCGACCCTTTGTTCGACTCGGGAAGACACTGGATAAGCCTAACCTCAGGGTATCTAGATTTAAGATAATACCCTTGACCCTTAAGGTGGTGAAGGTTATAGACCTAATTTACATCGTGGTGGGTCAATCCTAGACCTAATTTCTCATTCAGGGCTTCCACAGAACCAAGAATCCTGAACATTTTGGGCGCACATTGGGTAGGCGCCAGCCTATGAGCTATGAGGTAATCCCTTATGACTGGACTCATAGGAATCCTCATCCCTCCCTCTATGAAGGCAATCATTGGGATCACAACTTCCCCCTCATGCCTCTTCTCATGCAAATCACTCTCTTCGCAGTACCTAACCTCTACCTCCGAAGGAATCCTATACTGAGCCTTAAAATTCTCTATGGCTTCCCTCGACTCTACCAAATATTTAAACCTACCCATTCCTAGAGAGATTTCGAAAGAATCTAAGGGAATTGAAGAGAGAGGATAGAGCCGAGGAGGGGAAATTTGTAAAGAACAGAAAATTATATGAGAAAAAGAAAAGTTAAAGAACTTAGGATGACTTACACGAGTAAAAGAGGTCTCCTCGTACAAGCTTTTAAAATTTGTAAGGGTACAAGTGAGAGAGATAGCGGACAGGTTCAATGTACGTTCGCTAGAACTTAATGACGGTTAAAGTGAGGTAGGAGATTAAGAGAGGGAAATATTTATATCACAGGGACAACTAGAAGCGGAAAAACCCCCACTTATACCCTCAAAAAACGCTTGGCCGTACGATTCACATCTCATTGTAGAACGTGAGGGGCAGGAAGCCGCCAAAATGAAATGAACGTGCGTCTCGAGGGCTACATCGTCAAAAGCGTGTCCAGGGAAGTCAAAAGGGTTTCCTTATGGACAAGATAGGGCTGAGATGAGCTCATATCAGGTACAGTAACATCGAAATCCTCCTTCCTGTCCGAGAACCCAGAAAGAAGTATCTCGAAGGGCTATTGTAGGGGCAATGGGCCGGCATGAACGTTATGCCAGTAGGGATAATGAGCCTTGAATGCCTCATCCATTTATGTAACGCGTCCCCAAGCCCAAGCCGAGGACTGAGGCTAGTCTGAGGATGATTCAACTCGGCCTAGACGGCCGGCCGAGGACGCGCGCCACCTCGGGTAATTAGAGTTGAGGTAAGACTCGGAGCTCTGCCGGTCAGGAAAGTCCCCTAGAAGATTCCACTTGACAGGGTGAACGTTGTGTAAGCATGTACCAAGAAAAGATCCCAAAATATCAAGGGAGAAGGCTACCAACCCCGCATTGAATGCTCCACAACTAACCCCCTGGCCGCATTTATATGGTGAAGACATCTGAACAGTGATTTCCAGTTTTGCCGTTCTTATGTAGAGGGTTCTGAAATAATTAGAAAGGACAGGTGTCACCGAAGAAATCATGACATCTATACGTGGAGGGTTCAGAGAAAGCAGGGAGGTAATATATAAGGAAGAAGAAAACCCAAAAAGGGAGAGAAGGAGATTTGCACCCATTACTAACAATACTTACACCAGACAACTATCCTCGGACGTAGGTCAAGAATAATCTTTTAAATCGAAAACCTGTGTTTCATCCCAATCGGTGATCCTAACCCATCCGGTTGGTAATCTAATCTTGACTAGCCCAGTCCTTCCTAACCTACTCTCTACAAATTCATTGTTGTTGGGCCTTTTAGGCAAATCCACCTACCTTTGGGCCAGATTTCGAAACTTATGTCCTTACAATCTTTATCTCACTTTTAAACATTATTTCACTAAACCTAAAATAAAAATAAATAAATAAATAAGCGCCATATGGCATGAACAAAGCGCGTGTGATGAGTCTAGTACTATTAATAAGAGGGTTCTCTGTTTTGTTTTTAACATTTTGCGTACTAAAATATTCTCACACGAATTCTTAAACTCTCTACAATACCCATATCTTTTAGTTAGCTAATTTTATTTTTTAAAAAGTTCCTAAACTTTTGGCTTTCATAATTTTATCAACTTTCACATAGAGAAAAATCCTAAAAATTAGGATAATATCTTTATTTCACTTTTAACCATTATTTCACTAAAAAGAAAAAAAAAAACCCTCATTGCACAAGCAAAGCGCACACGATGAGGTTAGTGAGGAAATAAATTTATTCATGACTACATAGTTCAATCCATTTGTCCATTGTAGACAATAATTTTTATTATTTATATTTTATGGTAAGAAGGGAGGTGATGAAAAATGATCTCTAGATATAACAAACTGACCGAAAAATGATACACCTAGCCTCAATTAGTAGGAATGAAGGCTTAGGTTTGTTTAGTTCGATGATAATGCCTGAGAGGAAAAGGGATTGTGTGGTAGCACTTGATGTTGGAAACAAATGAGAGATATTACTTGACTTTTCTTTGGAATTTACACAAAATGATATTATCAAAAGAGGTGGCAAAGATGAGGCGTGAACTAAATTACTATCTTGAGACAAATCGTGCCATCTACGGTTTATCCGATGTAGTTTGACAATCGTGCATCTACGGTTTATCCGTTGTAGTTAGACAAATAATTTCTACATGTTGTCTTCAGGATACAACAGCCTAGTCACCTTACTGATTATTCTTGCAAGCTTACACTATGAGTAGTGTAAACTCACAAGGACATCAGCTCTCTATAGCACTTTCTTTTCTTAGAAAATAGAGTAAAAAATAAAATATTTTTTTGAAAAGTAAGAAGTAGTAGATGGTGAGTGTTTAGAACAATAATATAATTTTTTTTTGAAAGTTTGTACTCTGTAGCTACTTGTACACTCCAAATAGAGATACACGAAGAGAAAAAACTACCCTACTCTTGTGGTACAAGCAACGGAGTAAGGAATGGCTCACCTAATGTGAGAGAAAAACTCCCACCTAGAGGAGAGAACTCTCACCCCAACTATTATGATAAAAGTTTGTTACAGCATTTTTGCATATAAGAAATGAAAAGCGATAGCAACAATAACATTGATTCAAGATATAAAAAAAAAAAAACTCTAACACATTAATTCAAGAAACAAACCTCGACACAATATTAATTCAAGAATAAAGAGTACCGCATAATGTGAAATTTCCCTTTATTCTAAAGGAGAAGGAAAATCCAAAAAGAAGCAACTAGACTAGCGATGGTGATTTAGAAGACTATAATAGGCATTGTAATGTAATAGTTATTCATATAATTTAACTATTCAGTAGTTTGATTATGTTTTTATTATAGGAAATAGTTATTTTTTATTAATAGCTATTCTTCAAAATGAAGTCTAACTATTCATCTCTAAAAGGGTTTTAATAGTTAATCCTAAGTATATGTAATAATTTTTAACATTAATATATTTTCAAATAGATAATGAGTAATTAAAAAAACTCATTTATTATAGCAAATGTCTCCTAAATTAAATTAATGATAGCATCTACTATTCATTTGAAATAGTGAAGTAAACCATTATGAGTAATGCTATGGTCACAAACTATTTTGGGTATATTGCAATTTACACCCCTAAAGTTTGGGGGTGATTGGATTTTACACCCTGAAATTTCAGAATTTGAATTTTACCCCCTAAAGTTTGGGGTGTTTGGATTTTACACCCTAACGTTTCAGAACTTGGATTTTACCCCCTAAAGTTTAGGTTGAATGGATTTTACACCCCCAAATTCTGAAACTTTAGGGTGTAAAATCCAAACACTCCAAAACTTTAGGGTGTAAAATCCAAAAACTTCTAAAATATAGACGGTAAAATCCAAATTTTGAAACGTTAGGGTGTGAAATCCAAACATCACCAAACTTCAGGGGGTAAAATCCAACTTTTGAAACTTCAGGGTGTAAAATCCAGTCATCCTCAAACTTTAGGGGTGTAATTTGCAGTTTACCCAACTATTTAACAACATTTTTACAAATTATTAATGTGGTTAATTTCTTATTAGATTTCAGCTAGGCTCATCATTAACATTACTTTTTCATTCACCAAAAACTACTCACCACATTAATAGTTTGTAAAACTTTTTATAAAAAAGTGTTTATCTCTAGCATTACTCTACCATTATTGTCCTCTTAGAATATTGTTTAATGTCAAGAGTCTTGTAGCTTAATTGGCACATTTTCATGCACAAAGTGTTCGGGACTCTAGGAGAAAAAGAGTACGAATTGCAAGATTAGCAACATATTGTAATTATCTCAATATGTGTGTGTGTGTGTGTGTGTGTGTGTGTGTGTGTGTGTGTGTGTGTGTTTGTGTGTGTGTGTGTGTGTGTATAGTTTAATATTTTTGTTTCAACTTTCAAAATAATTCAACGAAAATTTTATAAAAACAATTAAACAACTTGATTTTGGGTTGTGTTTTGTTGCAATTATTCAAATGGACATGTTTGCATCTACTATAATTTAATATTATTACATTTTCTAATCAAAAAATACCTAAGGATGTGATGAAAAAATTACTTCACCCACAAACGCATAATACTCATCACACCCCTATATTTTTTTGTGATTGGAAATTGTGGGGATAGGAGCCCAAGACTATGTATCGGGCCTCGTATAGCTTGAGACCCCAAAATCATGTATTGAGCCTCAAAGGGTTAAAGGCCCAAAACCACGCATTGGGCCTCCAGCTATATCCGAGGACGAGGTAAAGTTCGAGGAGAGGAAAATGGACACGTAGAATCCCAGATCGTAATTTATCACGTTTGGGATAAGTAAGGGCAATCCGAGGAGTGACCCTAGCTTTGGAGGAATGGAAATCTACAAAAATATCTAAGGGAAGGCTGCTAACACCGCATTAAATGTGCCGCACCTACTCCTCTGACCACATTTATGTGGAGAAAACCCCTTAACAGTGTAACCTTAGCTACCGCAACTCACAGGAGGCCAAAAGAAGATGCATGATGGGACATGTACTCAAGTAAAGACTTTGATAATTGACAAGTGTAAGGTGAAGATGATCTGGAAAAAACTATATAAGGTGAAGGGATCCTCCTTAGGCAAGGGGGGTGGAAGAAAGAGAAAAAGGGGAATCTATTTCTAAATTAAGAACTGCAAGTGTTATAATTGACCTTCTCGGACCCTTGTGGAGAAGAGTTCTTTGAACTTGGGCTTTTTATTTTATTTTTTTCCTTCTGGAGATCTTTATCCATTGTATTGACTGTTTAAATCAATCTCGTCCAACTTTCGTTTCCCACTCTCTAAAAATTCATTGTTTAGGGACCATTTAGGCCGATCCCATCCAGTTTGGGCTAGTTAGCCTACTACGTGTCCTTACAATTGGCGCCGTCTATGGGAAAGCTGACTGCTTAGAGTTTTAGACCTTCAATCATGGTAGGTTCAGGTATGCACCAACTGGAATCTATGGGGTCTCAAGGGGAAGACCATCCTCAGGGGGGTCAGGAGGGAAATGTGCATACCACTCATACTGGTGAGAGTTGTTCTAGGGGTGGTAGCCATGTCTCTCATGATGAACGTGCCAAAGCCATGCAGAAAGAGATTGATCATCTGAAGAAGAAGCTGCGCCAAGAGCGAATGAGGCGAAGTCCCTCAGTCTCTGACCTCTTTTCTGATGGTGAGAGGGATGACGAGTATAAATATAGATCGAGAACGCCTCCGAGCGAAACCTTCTCATACGAGGAGAACTATCGTCGAGAACACGAGACTAGAGGTTCATCTTCGAGGGGCCTGGGAAATGATGCAATGAGTAAGGTGCTGAGTCGAATCTCTAAGTCTCCCTTCACATGCAAAATTGAGAGCGGACAACTTCCTAGACGGTTCACCCAGCCCACATTCACTATTTATAATGGCCATACAGATCATGTCAAGCATGTTAGCCATTTCAATCAGAGAATGGCAGTCTACTCTAAGAATGAATCCTTGATGTGCAAGGTGTTTCCGTCTAGGTTGGGGCCTGTGGCGATGAGGTCGTACGACGGTCTGAGAGCTGACTCCATCAACTCTTTCAGAGAGCTTACCCAGGCCTTTGGGTTCCGTTTTATCACGAGCAGTCGAGTCCCTCGACCTCTGGACTCTCTATTGTCCCTATCCATGCGAAAGGGAGAGACTTTAAAAACATACTCCAACAGATACTGGGAGATGTTCAATGAGATAGAGGGTAATTTTGATGACGTGGCCGTCAGAACCTTTAAGGTTGGCTTACCCCCCGAGCACGGCTTGAGAAAGTCCCTAACCGGGAAACCCGCTACCAACGTATGCCAACTCATGGATAGGATTGACAAGTATAAAAGAGTTGAGGAGGACCAGCAACAGGAGCGGGGCAAAAGTAAGGTTATCCCTCAGGAGAGGAGGGATTTCAGGTCCGACCATTACAACAACAATCGGCCCCAAAAAGATTTCAGGGGACAATCCGGACCCCCACCTAACCAAGCCATCAACACGTTATTCTAGGAACCAGTGCATCAAATCTTGGAAAAAATAAAGGATGAGCCATACTTTAGGTGGCCGAGTAAGATGATCGAGGACCCTGCGAAGCGCAATCAGAATCTACATTGCCAATATCATAAGGAATGGGTCCACACGACCGAGGAGTGTAGGACATTGTGGAGCCATCTTCAACAATTAATCCGAGATGGTAAACTGAAGCAGTTTTTGACCCATCCCGGTGGGCAAGGGAACCAGACAGCGTCAAGAATTCAAGGCGATACATATTCGAGGCCCTCTTTGGGCACCATTCACGTTATTCTCGCCGCACTGGGCAGAACAGGATCTTGCCCCTCTAGGGTGATGTCAATAGCTGGTCTGTACACCGAGGCTTCTAGACCTGAGCCTAAGAAAGCCAAAGCGGAAGCTCATCCAACACTGAGCTTCTCGGACAAGGACAAGGCTGGAACCATGCAGCCACATGATGACGCCCTAGTTGTAACCCTTAGGATTGGTGGCTACGACGTGAAGAGGGTACTGGTAGACTAGGGTAGCAGGGCTGAGATTATGTTTCCCGATCTCTACAAGGGACTTAATCTCAAACAAGAAGACCTGATCAGTTATGATTCACCTCTAGTCGGCTTTGATGGAAACGTTGTTATTCTGCGCGGACAGATCAGACTACCGGCTCAAAGGTGGTGGAGGTGGACTTTATTGTGGTAAATGCCTACTCCCCATACACTGCTATCGTGGCACAGCCACGGCTCTACACCCTTGAGGCCGTCTCATCCACCCTCCATCTCAAGGTGAAATACCCATCCGGGGATCGGGTTGAAGAGCTGGTTGGAAGTCAGTTTGTGGCCAAGCAGTGTTTGGTGGCTACTATCACGCACCGACCTGAGCCAGAATCCTCGGCCCCCGCCGACAAAGAATTATAGCAGTTAGAGTCCAAGGCCTTAGTTTCTGGTAGCGAGGCCAAGGAAGTAGAGTGTGAGGAGTTGGAGAAATTCATTATCGATAATGATCCAGAAAGGTTTTTTCAAGTAGGCGCTCGATTACCTCCTCAGGAAAAGGAAGAGTTGATGCAATTTCTGAGGTAGAATATCGACGTGTTTGCATGGAATGCTTATGAAGCTCCAGGGTTAGATCCAAGTTTCATCTATCATCACTTGAATGCTAATCCTTCTGTCACTCCCAAAAATCAGCCTCCTCGGCAGTCTTCAAAGGAACATTCTAATGTCGTCAAGGAAGAAGTGGCAAAACTCAAGCAGGCCGGGGCCATTAAGGAGGTGTTTTACCCCGACTGGCTCGCAAATACCGTGGTGGTAAAGAATAAGAATGGCAAATGGCGGGTATACGTGGATTACACAAACCTGAACAAGACGTGCCCAAAGGAACCTTTCCCCATGCCTCGGATTGACCAGTTGGTAGATGCAACCATGGGACATCCTCGGATGAGCTTTCTAGATGATTTCCAAGGCTATCATCAGATACCTCTGGCCTTGGATGACCAGGAGAAAACAGCTTTTGTCACTCCCGTCAAGAACTAGCATTACAAGGTGATGCCGTTTGGGCTCAAAAACGCAGGGTCTACTTACCAAAGGATGATGACACAGATGTTCGAACCACAGCTAGGAAAAAACATCGAAGTCTACATTGACGATATGGTGGTTAAGAGCAAGAAGGAGGTCGAGCATATTAGTGATCTCGGAAGCATTTTTGAAGTCTTGAGAGGACACAAGTTACGACTCAATGCTTCCAAGTGTTCCTTTAGTTTGGGGTCAGGAAGGTTTCTAGGGTACATGGTCACTCACCGTGGGATTGAAGTTAACCCAAACCAAGTCAAGGCCATCAACAACTTGCAGCCACCTCGGAGTCCCAAAGAAGTGCAGAGGCTGACAGGAATGACCGCTGCCTTGAACCGATTCACATCCCGATTCGCAGATAGATGTAGACCCTTCTATCAGTTACTGAATAAATGGAAGGGTTTTGAATGGACAGAGGAATGTGCCCTAGCATTCCAGCAGTTGAAGGAGTACCTTTCTCGGCCACCGATCATGTCCAGACCCGAGGCGGACAAAGTCCTATTTGCTTATATCATGGTGACCACCCATGCGGTAAGCTTGGTGCTAGTAAGAGTTGATAACGGGATACAGAAGCCCATATACTACGTAAGAAAATCCTTGCACGAGGCCGAGATCAGATATTTGCCACTAGAGAAGGCTATTCTAGCCATAGTACATGCCATACGCAAACTCTCTCATTATTTTCAGTCACACACTGTTGTTATCCTGACCCAATTGCTACTCAGGGCTTTACTTAGAAGTGCTGATTATACCAGAAGGATCGCAAAGTGGAGAACGAAGCTGGGGGCTTATGACATTAAGTATATGCCACGTACCTCTGTTAAGGGATAGGTCCTGGCCGACCTGCTAGCTGAGTTCGCCGAGGCCCAATAGAGGAAGGTGTGGAGAAGCAAAGCATGGATGAAAATTCAGTTGGAGAAATCTCGTGGGACGAGCTTCATCATGGAAGATCTATGTTGACAGCGCTTCAAATCTCAAAGGATCTGGAGTGGGGCTAATTTTGACCTCCCCCGAGAACATCACAATTGAAAAATTGTTAAGGCTTGGTTTCTCGGCCACCAATAATGAAATGGAATATGAAGCTCTACTGGTGGGAATGATCATGGCTCAAAGGATGGGTGGGAAGATTGTGGACATATTCTTAGACTCCAAACTTATTGTAGGTCAAGTCCAAGGAGAGCTAGAGGCTCGGGATCCTAGAATGCAGGAATATCTACGCCAGGTCAGACATTTACAATATGGGTTCGAATCCTTCAATTTAATACAAATCCCTAGAAGTAGAAACACACATGCAGACTCGCTTGCGACATTGGCAACCTCCTCGGCACAGTGCCTTCCAAGGGTAATTCTTGTTGAAGACCTCATGAAACCTTTTGGGTCGAGAAAGGAAGTGCTATCTATTCACCAGACACGGGTAGGCCCCAGCTGGATGGATCCTATCGTTCAATTTCTCAAAAACGACACTCTACCTGAGAGCAAGTTGGAAGCATATAAGATACGGAGGAAGGCTCCTCTTTTCTGGCTATCCGAGGATCAAAAGTTGTATAAAAGATCTTTTTCTAGACCATATCTGCTGTGTGTACATCCCGAAGCAATTGAAATCCTCTTGGAGGAACTACATGAGGGAATTTATGGAAGCCACACAAGGGGAAGATCCTTATCTCATCGAGCTCTCACTCAAGGATATTGGTGGCCCAACATGCACACAGAAGCCCAGAGGCATGTGAAGAAGTGTAATCAATGCCAGAGATTTGCTCCAAAGATCCACCAACTGGGAGGAGAGCTCAATCCTCTATCCAGCCCCTGGCCTTTTGCCCAGTGGGGATTGGACATTGTGGGCCCCTTTTCCAAAGCAGCAGGAAATAAGAAGTATCTAGTGGTTGGTACAGATTATTTCACCAAATGGGTTGAAGTAGAACCACCAGCCAACATCCAGGATGTAGATGTGAAAAAGTTTATTTGGAAGAACATCGTCACTCGGTTCGGAGTCCCCCATACCCTCATCTCGGACAATGGGCTTCAGTTTGACAGCAAATCTTTCTGAAGATACTGTTGTGGGCTAGGAATAACTAATCGATATTTCACCCCAGCCTATCCTCAAGGAAATGGACAAGCCGAGGCTGTGAATAAGGTCATAGTAAACGGGCTGAAGAAGAGGTTAGATGATTCCAAAGGAAGATGGGTGAAGGATCTACCACACATTCTGTGGACGTACCGGACTACGCCTCAGAAGTCCACTAGTGAAACTCCTTTCTCATTGACTTATGGTGTCGAAGCTGTCATTCCATTGGAAACTGGATTCCCTACGCTAAGGACGAGCTCTTTCACCCGGAGCAACAATGACGGCTTACTAGAGAGAAGTCTGGACCTAATTGAAGAACGAAGAGAAAGTGTCATGGTCCAATTGGCTTACTATCAGCATAAACTTAAGCGGGGATATGATGCCAACATGAAATTAAGGCCTTTGGCACCGGGAGATTTGGCGTTGAGGAAAGTGGTTGGTTCTGCAAAGAACCCAGCCTGGGGGAAACTGGGACCTAATTAGGAAGGGCCGTACCGAGTTACGTCGGTAGCCGAAATAGGTGCATACTTCTTGGAGGATTTAGAAAATAAGGCGGCACTGCATCCCTGGAATGTAAACAACCTGAAAAGGTATCTATATAATAACTAATAGCCGAAACGTTTGACTTTTTGTCGACCGCGCCTCATTGCGCCACGTGGCTACATAAATGAATGCCACGTCTACAATTAAAAACATCATCGGTTGTGTCTTTTCGGGATCTTAACTTACAGTTTAGTTCAGTTTTGTTTCAAAACACCTTTTAAGTTTTAACTACAAATAACACAAAAAGCTCCCAAACAGATTCACAGTTCTACAAAAAAAAAAACACAGAACCGCGAAACGCCAAGACAGAGATAGCAATTTGATTTTGAGGGTCCTTCATCATTCTCTTTGATTTTCTGGTTGTGGCCTACTTCCTCTCAAAAAGTAATCTCCTCCACCCATAAACACCGCCGCTGATGGGTTCCTACTCTTTCTCTGATAAAAAAACTTCCTCCACCCATAAACAACACCTCCAATGGGTTCCCATTCTTTCTCTGATTTTTTTTAAAAACAAATCTAAAAGGTAAATTAGATTTGTTATACGTTTTCAAATTTTACAATTTCAGTTGGCTTTGGTTCTAGATTTAAATTTAGAAATTAGGGCTTAGAAAATAGGATTCTGATGTGACTTATTAAATGTTTTCGTTAATTTTTTTTTAATTCGTCTCTTTGGATTTAAATATTTCAGTTTCTTTGCAATGATGAAGGGGAATTTTTCGCAATGTAGAGGCTCTAATTTCATCACAGCAAAGGTATTAATTTCTTTTTTTAATATTCTCTTCAATTGTGGTTTGTTGTCAATTTAGGAATTTTAGTTCATACCCCTTTTCCTCTCTATTTATTGATATGAGGGAAAACCCCTAGAAGATGAAATCCTATCTGAGTATTAATGGTTAGTGATCTTTAAACTTAATCATGTCACTTTAATTTTCAAGTTTTGTTTTCCCTCTTATTTGTTCAGTTAGTCGTAAGGGGGAGTGAAATTGAGGAATTTTGATGGTTTGATCTACTTTTGGTTTTTTGGATTGCTATGGTTGAATGGTTGGCCTTTGGTTCAACGCCCTTAAAAAGGGTTTTTTAGCAAATTTTTAATTGTGTAGTTTCGGTATTTGATGTCCTCCACCATAAGAATTCTCAGTTTATGCTCTATTTGTATTAAAATGAGACCTTTATTATTATTGTTTTTTTTTTTTTTGGATTTAATTAAAGTTTCTAGGTTATCTCAAGCTTTTGGTTTCATGTTTAGTCTCTATTTATTTTGTATTTTAGTTTGATCTGAATCTTCTTTAAGAGTAGCATTTAGATTTTTGAGGGGTTTTGTTTGATTCTTTGTTTGGTTGCAGACCCTAGTTTCTTTTCCAATGTCCTCCTTCAATAACCCACAAATCATTTTCTGCTTTCTGTTATGCACAGTGAAATACCAAATCTATATAGTTTAGAAGCTATCTGCAAATTCCAGCAATAGCAAAGTGAAAAGGTAGAGCTGTGTTTTTACTTCTTCTATATCTATTTTTGAAGCATATTTCCTAAGACTTCATTGTCACCCAAGATGATATATTGATTATTGAATCTAATAGGCAAATTGTGGGTTATTTTTCATTGCTATGTTGCCTTTGAAAGGTGGGGGGATTTGCTTTGCAAGAACCAGATTTCGCAATTAACTTAATGGTAAGAACTGATTACCGCACTAATAATGAGTACTACTGTCAAATTTGAGGGTGCTTAGACCAGGGAAAGGACTAAGAAGATTACTTATTGATAAAAATAAATAAATAAAGGACTAACAGGGTTGAAGGGGTGAGTGATACATGATTACATGTCATATCACTGAAGATATGGCCCTAGGTAGTACATTGGAGAATTTAAAATCCATTGCATAATATTTTTCTGCACTTGAATGTCCAAGCAATTTGATCAGTTGGATATGAATTTAAATTCCATTGTGCCATTTAGAATACTTAATATTTACATTTTCAGTTTTAATTGTTATTTATATATCAGTATATATTATATCTTGATGTTGTTTAGTCATTTTATCTTCAATCATAATTGTAAATTGTTCATGAAACCCTTGATTTGAATAAAGGAATTGTTCATAATTTACAGAAAGAAACAACTACAAGTTTACAACCTAAAAGGAAGTTAGAGGATTTGTAATATAAATGCACAGATCCAGAAGATAGTTGGAGAGGATTGGATAATCTACCAATGGCATGCTTTCATGCATTTGATGGAGCTTTGGATCAAATGTTATGGTCTATCTCAACACTATGTAATGATGCAAGAGTTATTAGTAGAAGTTGTGTGTTCTATTTTGTTTCAATTTTTATTTTTATTTTTTTGTGTTATTTTAAGGATTCTTTTTCCAACAGAACCAAAGCTGTTAATCTTACTATTGAGTATTGTTATTGTATGTTTGCTCCCCGTTTCTTTCTTTCTTTGTTTTTTACCCTATTATTGTTAAGTTCCCCCCCTCTCCCCTTTTTCTAATAGAACCAAAGTTGTTAATCTTAAGGTTTTTGTCTTGGTTTGTTTCAATTGTGATATGTAGGTTTTGATTTTCTATTTTCAGTTGGGCTATAGCTGTTGTTTTGCATATAGTTTCTGAAGCTGCCTTGGTGTTTGTACATATTTAGTCTTTTGTAATTAATGGTTGATTCTGGATTTGTGTTTGTACTCAATTTTGTTAATAATATTACTGATTATTTCAGGAAAAATATATATTTGTTTTAGTTGGTTACTTAGGTGTTCCAAGTTTGAATGAGTTTTGAGAAGGACAATGATGTGCAAACACAAAAGGTAATGTGGGAAAGACGACATGAACTTACGCAACTAAGAATGAATATGCTAGGTACATGAAACTTTCCCTTTTAATTTCAATTGGGTTTTTTTTTTTTTTTTTTTGGTGCTCCTTATTTTGAATTATGTCAGGGTGATGATTTAATTAAAATTGGTGACAATATTACTACAAGGTTGAACAGAGTCCTCTAATTTTGTTAATAATATTACTGACGTTGGCTCCAAAGCTCTAATTAGGTAGGATTTCTATAGCTTCACTATTTATGCGTTTTCATAGTTGCTAGGTTGAACGAATCCAATGTGTTATATGCATATTTTGTTATTTCCAATACTTACATGCTAATTGATAGTCCTGTCTCTTATTCCTTCCCACAAAAAACTAATAAATAAAACATTTATTTCTTCTATCTAACTAATAAAACTTTGAGCTATTTCTTTCAATATATATATATATATATTTTTTTTTTTTTTTTAATTATGCATTTTTGCTTACTACTCCAACTTAAAAATAATGATTTTTTTTCCGCTAAAACTCATCCAAAATCTATTCCCGTGCATCGCACGGGTTAGCGACTAGTTATTATTAATGAGAATATGCTTTATCACATTCTGTGTTCATTATGTTGTGTATGATGTTTAATTACTCCAAATTCTAAGCGTTAAACAGATCCTAAGCTATGCTTGGTCTCTCAGACCACCTGCTTTGGAAAAATAAACACACCACATAGTTTTTCTAAGTGTAAGCTATGCCTGGTCCCTCAGATCACCTGCTTTAGAAAAATTAACACACCACATAGTTTTTCTAAGTGTTAAACAGATCCTAAGCTATGCCTGGCTCCTCGGATTACCTGCTTTGGAAAAATTAACACTGCACGAAATTTCCCTAAGTCTTATTACACTTAGCATCTTGTTACACATAATGCCATGTTGCCTGACAATTTCCCATTGAGCCTAGCTTCTCGGGCAAGTATTCTTGAATATATAGTAAATCGTACCAACAACTACTTGGAATTTGATAAATTTGCGGTAAAGTACACTTTAAGTTGCAGAACTTGACGTATCATGCTAACAAATATTTGCTTAGAATAATTGGAAGTAGTAAAACATAAAACATAGCAAAGAAACATACGAAAAGTAGAAAGGAAAATTCTTTCATTTGTAGAACCAGAAGTTACATTTTTGTTTGCAACAACATGCATCTGCTACAAAACAAAAAACAAAAAAAACAAAAAAAAAACAAGAGAAAAAGAAAATCCTAAGTGCTAAGCCTTGGGAGCAAGAGGGTCCTCTTTCTGACTCAGCTGAGTGGTAGAAGCATCCTTGGCCTTTGATTCACCATCTTTAGCCTCGGCCTCCGTTTCTTTCACTTCTACGGCTACATCCGGAACCTTGGAGTCCACATCCTTGGCCTCGACTTCCTTAGCCTTAGCAGCATCTAGGACTTCCGAAAGGGAGTCATCTGTGACCTCGCGGATATATGGATGATAGTACACGCTCTCGGGACGCCTTAGGGTGGAGTCTGCAGGGACTCCTGCAGCAGTGAGAGTTTCGTCCCATGTCGCATCACAGAACTCCCTACAGGCCTCGGCCAACTCCTCGGCAAGCCTAGCTTGCGTCTCCTCGACGCCAAGCTGGTAAGATGCCTGCTTCTCAGCCTCAGATGCCTCCTAGACCAATTGTGCAGCCTCTTTGGCTCTCTGTAGCTGCGCCTTCAAATCTAGCACAAGCTGCCTAGACGTTGCCAGATCCAACTCCGTCTTGTATAGCAACTTGCGCTGATCCTCAGCCTGAGCTTCAGCGTTCTTCAACCTCGCTTCAACACTTTTCCTCTCCCTCTCCTCAATCATTAACTTTGAGAGGAGCTCCTTGTTCTCAGCCTTTGCAACTCCTAAGGCCTTCTTTGTGTCGTGGTGGAGGAGCATTTCGTTTTTTGCTTCGCTCCAAGCCTCCTTCACCCATTCCTCCGCCACAAAGACCTCCTGGGTGATCTGCACAAAAATAATATGACCACGTGAGTGAAAAGTGGATAGAGAAAATTTCACAGAGACAAAGGACATGTAACTTGAGGCTCACTATCGCAAGGTCCCTTTTCAAGCACAAGAAGAGGTCCCACTGCTTCAAGTTCCTCACAACCTCCATGTCTTTGGGTAGGAGGAGCGGCTGTTCCAAAGCCTCAACCACATAAGCAGCCTGACCTCTTCGGTACACTCGAACTGAGGCGTCCCAAGCTATGGCCGCCCATCAACCTCCAGTCGAGGAGACCAAACATGTGACGGTATGCACACATCAGCCCTGTTCTGGTCTTCTCGGCTGTCCACAGAGGTGGACCTTTTGTCCTGGGGCTCTTTAGTCATTTTTTGCAACTTCGCCCCCTTTTGCTGGTCGATCTCTCCCTCTAAAGATCCATGATCGGCCTCTTCTTCTTCAGGTCCGGAATGGCCATCAGACCGAGATCAACTAGAGGAGGAGGGAGAGGAGGGAGTGAAAGAGGGACTTTAGATTTTGGGGCTTCCTTTGAAGTTCCTCCCTTGTTCCTTCTGGCCAAAAGCTCTTTTAAGCCTCTGCCTTTCTGGTTGGACGTCATCTCTTCCTTGGAAGTGCTATCGAGGCAGGTGATCACCATGGTGGGAACGTGTACGCTTGATTGCCTATCGGTCTCGCCTTCGGCGTCAAGGACTCAAACTACCACTGGCCCAAGGCTACCCTCTTCCTCGAAGTGAAATCTATCTATCTCCTCGTCCAGAGATAGACGTGAGGATGTGATCTCCTCCTCGGCGACCGCCGCTACTGCTACAGGGACTTGCTGCAGTGGTATCACAAGTGGCAGATTGTTTTGAGTGATCGGAAACACAACCAGAGGAAGATCATCCCGGGCGAGAAAATTTGGCTTCGATACATCAATCCGATGTATCCAAGAATCGCCCGCTCTAGTACTATGGCCGATCTCTTGAAACACCCTTGAAATAGGCTCAAATCCAAGGATTTGGTGAACCACGCGCAGCTGTCTGTCCTCGTTGACAAAGATTTCAGATCTGAGGAGGTAGTTGAAGGCCACAACATTAGTTAGGCTGAGCCGAGGAGCTACGTGGTTCTTATCTGCAAACATATCCAAGAAACAGAGCGTAGTTAGAAAAACGAAAACCCATCATCGAAAGAGAAACAGAAGTAGAGGGGAAAACAATATAGTAAGGGTTTAATAAATAAAAAAAAAACTATCTAAAACTCTTTCTAAGACGCCTAACTCTAAGGCACCCCAACTGGCTCTCCCTCTCGGACGGGGCAGTGAACGCCGTCGTGCCATGCTCTTGAGGCTATCAGGTAGTTGTCCTTCATGCCTTTGTTCGATTTAGGAAGGCATGAGATGAGCCTAACCACGGGCGAGCAGGACTTAAGGTAATACCCCCCATCGGCTTGCGAGTGGCACTCGTACATGTGCACCACATCGTGCTAGGTGAGCCCCAGACCCAGATGCTTGTTTAAAGCATCGACACAACCTAGGATCCTAAAGACATTAGGTGCGCACTGGTGGGGACATAGCCTATGGTTGAAGAGGTAGTCTCGGGTTATTTAACCCATTGGGAGTGTCATTCCTCCTTCTATGAAAGCTATCAAAGGAATGACAACCTCCCCTTCCTCTCTATCAAGATCTATTCTATCTGGATCGCAATACTGCAAGGCTACTCCCTGCTGAATGAGGTATTTGTCTTTAAAAAGCTCTTTTTTCACTAGGGAATTCGCCAGGTACTTAAACCTACCCATAGGAACAAACTAGAGGGAAACAATCAAATCAAAAAAGAAAAATTTTCTTCCTTTGGAAGGCCGAGGAGAGTGGCCGAGGAGAAAACGAGAAATCTAAAGACTCAGAAACTTACAAAGACTAATGTGTATGAATAGCTCTGAGATCCTTAAGGGTACAGTCAAGGAGTCCCTTAAGGGTACAGTCAAGGAGTCAAGAGGAAAGTGATGGAAATTTTTTATTTTTAGGCGTTTAAACTCTTTGAAGCTCTGAAGGACTTAAAGGATGAAGAAATGAAGGGAGTAATTTCCCCGGGTGCTTTATATAGAAGGAAGGAGTAAGTGGGAATTACCCCGCTCAAAACTCAAGGAATAATGAACACCGTTAGATCAACGCCCCACCGTCAGATGCGGGGGACATAACGCCGCCTGGAGCAATCAATAATGCTTCGCGAACTCCAAAGCATCATTAACCCTCGTGAGGCGCGCAAGACAATGATCTGGCACGTATTAGCAAAGAAATAAACTGACGTGTCTCTTGAAAGTCAAAACTCCACTTTTTCTCCTCGGATAAGAGGGAAAAATCGTAGTTTTGAGGGTCTATTATGGGGATAGGGGCCCAAGATTGTGTATCGGGTCTCGTAGAGCTTGAGACCCCAAAATCATGTATTAGGCCTCGAAGGGTTTAAGGCCCAAAACCACGCATTGGGCCTCCAGTTATATCCGAGGACGAGGTAAAGTCCGAGGAGAGGAAAATGGACACGCAGAATCCCAGATCGTAATTTATCACTTTTGGCATAAGTAAGGGCAATCCGAGGAGTGACCCTAACTTTGGAGGAATGGAAATCTCCAAAAATATCTAAGGGAAGGCTGCTACCACCGCATTAAATGTGCCGCACTTACTCCTCTGGCCGCATTTATGTGGAGAAAACCCCTGAACAGTGTAACCTTAGCTACCGCAACTCACAGGAGGCCAAAAGAAGATGCATGATGGGACATGTACTCAAGTAATGACTTAGATAATTGACAAGTGTAAGGTGAAGCTGATCTGGAAAGAACTATATAAGGTGAAGGGATCCTTCTTAGGCAAGGGGGGTGGAAGAAAGAGAAAAAGGGGAATCTATTTCTAAATTAAGAACTGCAAGTGTTATAATTGACCTTCTCGGACCCTTGTGGAGAAGAGTTCTTTGAACTTGAGCTTTTTTTTTTTTTTTTTTTTTTTTTTGCCTTCTAGAGATCTTTATCCATTGTATTGACTGTTTAAATCAATTTAACCCATCTTTCGTTTCCCACTCTCTAAAAATTCATTGTTTAGGGACCATTTAGGCCGGTCCCATCCAGTTTGGGTTGGTTAGCCTACTACGTGTCCTTACAGAAATTATAGTAAAACCAAATTATAATGGATGCAAATTATTAACTTTTTACCTAAAAAATAGAAGAGTCTCTAAGCACGTGCATGAGCGCGTGCTCGGAGGCCAGTTTATGTTACTTATTTTATATAATTTAATTGCATAGGTTTTGATAGTTGTTTCCTATTATCAGGTTGAGTATTTGGTTATTACCACAATTTATAGTCTTCGGTACTAAGAGGATTTTTAGAGTTCTCGGGTTTTATGCATTAGTGGCATGTATTTGTCATGAGTTTGGACGTGTGGATTTTTATTGTTGCCTGGTTGTGTTCTTCTTCACTACTTAATAATCAAATTATTTCTGATGTGGTTTTTGTTGTTGATAATCAAAATTAATTTTCACAAAGCTGTAGATTTCTTTTGAAATCTGGATATCTGTAAACGCATACTGGAAATAGGATTAACGCTTCGTTGAAGTGAAGAAAAAAAATTAAATAGTATTAATTTCTTAAAACACCAAGATGACCGTTTGAGAATTCCACCAATTCTCTAAGTTTAATATGAAGCAACGTAATTTTATTTGGTGCATATATTATTTGTTTTGAACCCAAGCCCAAAAGTTTATTGAATGGAAATTATTCCTTTAGATTGTGAATGTTCTAATGACAGAAACGATATACAGCTCATACAAAATCTTGTGGGATTCACTCAAAAGAAACTGTAGGAAACTAACCATTATTGTAGGAAAGAGTCTCACAGTTATCATTTTTTTTTTAATGAGAGTTATGATTTATCAATTTTTTTTTTTTCATAAATTCTAAAAGGTAGCCATTTAGTCCTAAAAGGTGGTCAGTTAGTACACATCCATAAGAAAAATTTCAAATGCTAAAAATGCTCTCACAGTGTCAATTTTTTTTTTTAATTTTTTTTTTATAAAAATGGTACTTATGATTCCTATGAAGTTATATTTAATGGTAGCCACTTACTACACAACCAAAATTAAAGTTTAAAATGCTAAAAACTCATGTTGTCAAAAAAAGTTTTAATATTTTTTTAATGGTAGATATGTAGTTTTAAAGTATCCTAAAAGATAGGCACTTAATTAGTACACCCAAAAAAAAAAAAAAAAAAAACAATAAGAAAGTTTCTCAATGTTGGAATCTACTATTAAATCACCAATAAATCCTTTAATTTTAAAAAAAATGTATTTTCTTTATAAAAAAAAAATTGCTGTGAAAGACTGAAAGTTGCAACAAATGACAATATTAAATTTCATATGAAAGACATGAGATTGAGAAAAATGAAGCTAAAGTTTAACTGTTTCAATTAATTGATTTTTTTTTTTTTTTTTATAGAGGAATTAATTGAAAACTTAGTGTTACACAAATTGATAAATATAGGCAAAGATAGGATATTTACAAAAAATGGTCTTTAACAACCATTTGATAGATTGACTACCACTTTATGTGAGCCTTGAATCATACAATAATTAATGTAAAGTCTCTCAAGGAATTTCTCCAATGTTTCTACCATGCAATCTAACAAAATTGTTGATATGTCACCCTAAAAAAAAGACAAAAAATAAAGAATAAGGCTTAAATATATGAAAAACAACAAAAATCAAGAAGAAAAAGAATAGAAGGAAGAGAGAACACCATTTAAAACACATTCAAATACTATAAAATTCATAAATACAATTCGAATCACAAACGTTAAATAACCACACAATTTAGAGGCTAGAGACTAGTAAAAATAGAAGGCTAGTAACACATAATTTGTTGTTTGTTGAAATTTATTAGTAAAAAATTTTGAACTTGATAACCACAAAAAAAAAAAAAAAAGAGACAAAAGCATACCTCCATTGGTTCAAATCATATGAAACAATTAGAGAGAGAATGTAGGAGGCACATACCTCCATTGGTTCAAACCACATGTGAGTGATACGAAAAATAATAGAATCAATCAAATGGACCAAATAAAAGAAACAAAAGAAAAGAAAAGAAAAAATAATAATATGGAAAGGACAATGATAACAAAGTAAGGAAACCAAATATAAACATATAGGATATAGGAATGCAAAAACTGAAGGGCAACACATTAAAATAAAAGAAAAATGTAATTTGTTGTAGGTTTCCTCCTTGTAGCAAAAAAAATCAAACATAATGTTAGGTTCTAAATATTTAGAAATAAGTGTTTAGGTTCTAATTTTATGTAAGTTGGCAAACCGATAACAAAAACATGTCTAGTTTAAGTGTTAAACATTGCTTATGATGGTTCAAGTCAAGATTCAAGAATAGTCAAGCTGCAAAAAGAAGAGTTCAGAATTTGTCAAGCTCAACTGATCGAAAGTCGTATTCTGCAGAATTTAAATCAGGCCCAAATCAAGCGAAAACGTTTAGGGTTTGTGTCCAACACTACTAGGTATAAAAGGAAAACCCTAAATATGTTTTAAAAGTTCTTAGAAGTCTTGTGAGTTACTTTTGTGAGATTTCTGAGGTTTTTGTAACATTCTAACTCAACAAGCATCTACCGAAAAGAAGATCTACATTCAAGAACTGGTAGAGATAAGTTGCTACATACAAGATCAACTACTATTGGTGATCTAAATCTTTGAGTGGAATCTCAAAGTCACAAACGTGGGTGTTTGTGTTTAGCAAATTCAGATAGAAGAATCCATAGATTTGGCGCTGCACATGGACATGTGAGTAAGTACAATAAGAAGTAGCTTTAGATTTAGGTAAATTTATTGTAAAACATCCATTCTATCATAGTGAATTTGTTAGCTTGAGGATAGTTAAGTTAAATCCTTTCTAGGTTTTTTACTCTAAAACTGTCAGTTTCATTGGTTTTCTAAGTCATCATGTTGCTGTCTTCTTTATTTTTTTGCACTGTGTGATATGATTTTTTATGTTTAACCTAGATTTGAAAATCAACCAAAGTAACTACTTGGTTAATTAAGTAAGTTAAAGTATCAAGTTTATAGGGGTTTAAACAAACAAACGCCTACCAAATTTAACAAAGTAACATAAGCTTTATGAAATAATGAAGAAAAGACAAAGTAAATTACAAAATTCAACATAAACCAATTGTGAAAATCTCATCAATAGATAGGCTGCAGTGGTTGTGATTAAAAAGTACTAGAAGGCTATTGATTTTCTTTTTCCATGGCACAAAGAAGCGGCATGACGTTTTTGCTGTCAAAAATCCTATTTAAATTAGGGTTTTTGTTTGTGATACGTTCACCTATTTGGGAAGGGAAGTTTGTGAGATGTGGGGAAGAAGTGTTGTTTGTAGTGGGAAGTTTGTGAGATGTGGTAGTTTGACTTGAATGCGTGGGATGTGAGATGTGGGAAGTTGTAACTTGGGAGACGTGGGATGGTAGGTTTTCTTGCTTTTTAGAGGGAATTTTGTATCAGTCTAGGACATTGAGTGATTTATCTGATAGATTTATTTTTCAGTTTTTAATTTTTGTCAATTTAAAAAATAATATATTTTGCCAAGTTACGGTTTTATCCTCATTTCTTATGTTTTAGGAATAAGAATAAGTTAATTAAATTAGAGGTAAATTTAAAAGTAAAAAAGACAATAACTAACTTTCTGAATCCTCTTAATATATATTAATATAAACTAGCCTCATCACACACGCTTCGCACGTGCGATGAGGCTTTTTTCTATTTGGATTTAGTATTATAATTTTTCTTTCATCACAATTTGAAAAAATAGATAGGATTTTTTTTTTTCAAAGAGAATAGAATTCATTTTTAAATTAAAAGCTTTTTTTTTTTTTTTTAACGTGGGATAGTTTTTCCTTATTGTATTGGAGGGGTAGTTATTTTCTTTCAAACGTAAGTAGTGGGAAGTTCTTTTTTGAGAAGAAAAGGGAGGAAGTTTTATTGTACACTTTTTTTTTTGTATGAAAAATTCTATTCGGAAAATGTGGAGAAGATAAATACGTGGGGAGTATTTTAAGCAATTGAGTAGAAGTAGGAAGACATTTCAACGTAGAAGTAAAAATTTATTATTTTTGTCAATTTACTATTTTAACCCCATTTTTAAGTTTTAGGTAAGGGTATTTTTTACTATAAAAAAAAGCAATAACTAACTTTTTTTTGTCAATTTACTATTTTAATCCAAATTTTAAGTTGTTGATTAATTAATTAATGGGTATTTTTTACAGTAAAAAAAGCAATAACTAACTTTCTAAATCCTCTTCTATATCTATACTATTATTTAAGGGGCTTTCCCTGTTTGGATTCCTCATTTTTTAGTTCAAAAATGCCCCTACACCCCTATGTTTAAGCAGAGACAAAATTAAAGTACAATCCGGAAAAAATGCAACTCTAACTCCCACTAAAACATGGCCTAAAAAATAGAACCACTCTTTTGTTATTTTTTAAATTTCTTTATCCACATATAAATTAGATTTTCAAAATTAAAATTATATATATATATATATATATATATATATAATATACAAAAGAGGACTACTAACAAAAAATAAAAATAAAAAGTGAAAAAAAAAAATAAAAAACTCTTCCCAATCCCTACTTTCTCCTAAAAAAACCTTCCCACCTTCTAAAAAAAAACCACCCTACAGTTTTCTATTAAAAAAAACACCTATCCTAAGTTCTGTAAAAAATAAAAAAAAAATAAAACTACCCCACCTTCTTTAAAAAAAATCCCACCCACAGTTTCCTATTAAAAAAAAAAAAAACTGCCGCATATCACTTCAAAAAAAAAAAAAAACTAAACATATTTCAATGTTATTTTGTGTTCATTTTTTAGAGTTAGCCTTATTTTTTGGCCATATTAGTAGTTCTAAATTTGCAATTTTTGTGAAAAAAATAAGTGTCAGTTTCAAATTATAAGTGAAAAATTTTAATACTAATCCAAAAAAAAAAAATGAGTCTCATCGCATGCGCGGAACGCGTGTGATGAGGCTAGTTATTATTATTTAAAGAGCTTCTCCTGTTTGGATTCCTTATTTTTTAGTTCAAAAATGTCCCTATACCCCTATGTTTAGGTAGAGACAAAACTGAAGGATAATTCAGTAAAAATGCAACTCTAACTCCCACTAAAATATTGCCTAAAAATTAGGACCACTCTCCTATTCATTTTCAAATTGATTTATTTACTTATAAATAAATAAAAACTGCCGCATATCACTTCCAAAAAAAAAAAAAAACTAAACATATTTCAATGTTATTTTGTGTTCATTTTTTAGAGTTAGCCTTATTTTTTGGCCATATTAGTAGTTCTAAATTTGCAATTTTTGTGAAAAAAATAAGTGTCAGTTTCAAATTATAAGTGAAAAATTTTAATACTAATCCAAAAAAAAAAAATGAGTCTCATCGCATGCGCAAAGCGCGTGTGATGAGGCTAGTTATTATTTAAGGAGCTTCTCTTGTTTGGATTCCTTATTTTTTTTAGTTCAAAAATGTCCCTACACCCCTATGTTTAAGTAGAGACAAAACTGAAAGATAATTTAGTAAAAATGCAACTCTAACTCCCACTAAAATATTGCCTAAAAATTAGGACCACTCTCCTATTCATTTTCAAATTGATTTATTTACTTATAAATTATATTTTCAAAAATAAAAATTATATATATAATAAAAAAAAAACAGAGTTTTTTTTTTCTATCTATACTATTATTTAAGGAGCTTCTCCTATTTGGATTTCTTATTTTTTAGTTCAAAAATGCTCCTACACTCCTATGTTTAAGTAGAGACAAAACTAAATGATAATCTGGTAAAAATGCAACTCTAACTCTCACTAAAACATTGCTTACAAATTAGGACCACTCTCCTATTAATTTTCAAATTGATTTATTTACTTATAAATTAGATTTTCAAAATAAAACTTATATATATAAAATAAAATAAAAAACACAATTTTTTTTCTATACTATTATTTAAGAGATTTCTCTTGTTTGGATTCCTTATTTTTTTAGTTCAAAAATGCCCCTACACACCTATGTTTAAATAGAGACAAAACTAAAGGATAATCCAGTAAAAATACAACTCTAACTCCCACTAAAACATTGCCTAAAAATTAGGACCACTCTCCTATTAATTTTCAAATTGATTTATTTACTTATAAATTAGATTTTCAAAATAAAAATTATATATATATATAAAAAAAATAAAAAATAAACACAGTTTTTTTTTATCTATATTATTATTTAAGGAGCTTCTCCTGTTTGGATTTTTTATTTTTTTAGATCAAAAATGCCCCTACACTCCTATGTTTAAGTAGAGACAAAACTAAAGGACAATCCGGTAAAAATGTTACTCTAACTCCCACTAAAACATTGTCTACAAATTAGGACCACTCTCCTATTAATTTTCAAATTGATTTATTTACTTATAAATTAAATTTTCAAAATAAAAATTATATATATAAAAGAAAAAAACACAGTTTTTTTTTATACTATTATTTAAGGGGCTTCTCCTGTCTAGATTCCTTATTTTTTAGTTTAAAATGCCCCTACACCCCTATATTTAAGTAGAGACAAAACTAAAGGATAATCCGGTAAAAATGCAATTCTAACTCTTACTAAAACATTGCCTAAAAATTAGGACTACTCTCCTATTAATTTTCAAATTGATTTATTTACTTATAAATTAGATTTTCAAAATAAAAATCATATATATAAAATAGAAAAAACACAGTTTTTTTCTATACAAAATAGGACCACAAGAGAGAGAGAGAGAGAGAGAGAGAGAGAGATACTCGAAACCTAGAGCCACCTATACTCTAAAAGTCTCACAATTTTCCACTTTTTTTTTTTTTTTTGCCAAATGTGAAACAACAAAAACGACCAATTTTGGAAATAACAAAAGTGATAAAAAAATGTTTATTTATTTATTCAGGTAATCCACGCAATGAGATTTTCAATACTACTGTAACTGCAACTTGCCAAATCATTAATGATAACTATCACCCTAGCTATTATAATAAAAGGTTGTTAAATCATTTTTGCATGTAAGAGATGAGAAACGATAGCAGCAATAACATTAATTCATGAAACAAACTCTAACACATTAATTCAAGAAACAAACCACGACACAATATTAATTCAAGAATAAAGAGTACTGCATAATTTGGAATTTCCCTTTATTCTAAATGAGAAGGAAAATTCAAAAAGAAGCAACTAGACTACCGATTGTGATTTTATTTACATGTGAAGGAGGATTTCTTCCAGGTAAGGTACATCTGAAAATCACTAATGACTTGGAAAATGGTTTGTCTTTTTGAGGTCTTATTTATAGGGCAACTTCTTCATTTTAGCTAGCTAGTGACATTTCTATGCTATGATTTAGGAAAATAGCATTAATTAAGGAGTAACGTTTCAAATTCATTTAGGCAAATATGGGATGCCACTTTTATTGATATCCCTATTATTATTATGGAGTATTGCTTTACTTTCAACATTTAAGGCATGTTTAGTAAACTGTAATAGGCATAGTAATGTAATAGTTATTCATATGATTTAACTATTCAATAGTTTGGTTATGTTTTTATTTTAGGGAATAGTCATTTCTTATTAATAGCTATTCTTCAAAATGAAGTCTAACTATTCATCTCTAAAAGGGTTTTAATAGTTAATCCTAAGTTGTATCAACAAAAAAAAAAAAAAAAAAAAAAAAAAAGTTAATCCTAAGTAGATGTAATAATTTCTAACTTAATAGGGCAACTTCTTCATGGTAGATAGCTAGGGCGGGCGCATGCATACACGCGTATGTGTGCGCACCCTCAAGGTATGTGTATGCATGCTTCATGCATACATGCGCATACACAGATATACGTGCGCATGCTAGGATTCAAGTTTTGTAAACCTAATTTATTTATTGTTAGTCTAGGATTTAGGGCTCTAAAAGCAAACCATTTAAATTTCATGGATTCTTAATTTTTTTTTTCTTCTTCATATTCTCTCTTATTCTTTATCATTAAATCATAACCATGTCTCTACTATTCTAACATGATAATTCACATATTTAACCACTAGATCCAGGTTCCTTTTCTCACTACCTCACTCTACAACCCCAACCTAATCAATTTCCTATCATTCGCATGTCAAGATTCTCTCTTACCATCACTGTCAACCACTCTATAAGTTCATCATAATTTGCTCCCTAAGATGAATAAATTTTGGGGTAATTACACTAAACCCACCTGTCTATGCTGCTTATAGGAAATTCTCAGTGAATTATCGTGCTTTACAGATTTCCCTATTATGGAGTATTACTTTACTCTTAACATTTAGGACATGTTTGGTAGACTATAATAGGCATTGTAACGTAATAGTTATTCTTATGGTTTAGCTATTCAGTATTTTGGTTATATTTTTATTATAGGGAATAGTCATTCCTTATGATAGCTGTTCTTTAAAATGAAGTCTAACTATTCTTTGAAATGAAGTCTAACTATTACTAGCATTTGTTTAGGAATAACGTTTCAAATTCATTTAAGTAAATATGGGATGTTATTTCCCCATAACATAACTTGTTACACAAATCTTACCTAAATATAATCATGTATCTTATCTGTCTATGATGCTAATAGGAAATTCTCAGTGAATTATCGTGCTTTACTGATTTCCCTATTGTGGAGTATTACTTTACTTTCAACATTTATGGCATGTTTGGTAGTCTGTAATAGGCATTGTAACGTGATAGTTATTCTTATAGTTTAGTTATTCAATCATTTGGTTATGTTTTTATTGTGGGAATAGTCATTCCTTATGAATAGCTATTCTTTAAAATAAAGTCTAACTATTACTAGCATTTATTTAGGAATAACATTTCAAATTCATTTAAGCAAATATGGGTTGCTATTTCCCCAGAACATAACTTGATACTCAAATCTTATCTAAATCTAATAATGTATCTTATTTGTCTATGATGCTTATAGGAAATTCTTAGTAAATTATCGTGCTTTATTGATTTCCCTATTATGGAGTACTACTATACTTTCAACATTTTGGGCGTATTTGGTAGACTGTAATAGACATCGTAATATAGTAGTTATTCGAATGGTTTAGTTATTCAGTAGTTTTGTTATGTTTTTATTATAAGGAATAGTTATTTCTTATGAAGCCTAACTATTCTTTGAAATGAAGTCTAACTATTCATCTTTAAAATGAAGTCTAACTATTACTAGCATTCATTTAGGAATTACGTTTCAAATTCATTTAAGCAAATATGGGATGCTATTTTCCCTAAACATAACTTGTTACACAAATCTTATCTAAATCTAATCGTGTATCTTATATGTCTATGATGCTTATAGGAAATTCTCAGTAAATTATTGTGCAATATTTATTTCCCTATTATGGAGTATTACTTTACTTTCAACATTTTTTAGGGCATGTTTGGTAGACTGAAATAGGCATTATAATGTAATAGTTATTCCTATGGTTCAACTATTCAGTAGTTTGACTATGTTTGTATTATAGGAAATAATCATTCTTTATGAATAACTATTCTTTAAAATAAAGTCTAACTTATCATTTCTAAATGGGTTTTAATAGTTAATCCTTAGTAGCTGTAATAATTTCTGACATTAATATATTTCCAAATAAATAATGAGTAATTATACAAACTCATTTATTATAGCAAACACTCCTAAATTAAAATTCATGATAGCATCTACTATTCATTTGAAACAGAGAAGTATACGATTAAGAGTAATGCTACGGTCAGAAACTAATTTACAACATTTTTAAAAATTATTGATGTGGTCAACTTCTTACTGGATTTCATCTAGGTCCACTATTAATATCACATTAGCAGTTTGAAAAACTTTTTGTAAAAAAGTTTGTACCTCTAGCATTGCTATACCATTATTGTTCTATTAGAATATTGTTTAATGTTAAGAGTCTTATAGTTTAATTGACACATTTTCATTCACAAAGTGCTTGGAACTCTAGGAGAAAAAAAAAATTTGAACTGCAAGATAAGCAACATATTATAACTATCTCAACACACACACACACACACACACACAAAGTTTAGACAACTTGATTTTGGGTTGTGTTTTGCTGCAATTATTCAAATGGACACGGTAATAGATGCTCTTATGTCAATTGTTAATCTACAAATCTATAAATACTATACTAGTCTGTGTGCAGCCGCATGAGAGGCTCCTCTATTTTTTGAGTAAAAATTAATAATTTGCATCCACTATAATTTAGGATTATTACATTTTCCAATCACAAAATACCTAAAGGTGTGATAAAAAAATTATTTCACCCACAAACACATAATACTCATCACAACTCTAGGTTTTTTTTATTGGAAAATGTAGTAATCTCAAATTATAATAGATACAAATTATTAAAGTTTACCCAAAAAATAGAAGAGCCTCTGAGCGCGTGTTTGAGTGCATGCTCAGGGGCTAGTTTATGTTACCTATCTTTTAGAATTTAATTGCATGAGTTTCGATAGTTTCTTATTATCAGGTTGAGTACTTGGATATTACCACAATTTATAGTCTTGGGTACTAAGAGGATTTTTAGTGGCATATGTCTGTCATGAGTTTGGACGTGTGGATTTTTATTTTTGCATGGTGGTGTTCTTCTTCACTACTTGATAATCAGAATATTACTGTTGTGGTTTTCGTTGTTGATAATCAAAATTAATTTTCACAAAGCTATAGATTTCTTTTGTAATCTGGACATTCATAATCTCATACTGGAAATAAAATTTACGCTTAGTTGAAGTAAAAAAAAAAAAATATATATATATATATATATATAGTATTAATTTCTTAAAACACTAAGAATATTGTTAGAGAAGTCCACCTATTCTCTAAGTTTAATATCAAGTAACGTAATTTTATTTGGTGCATATATTAGTTTTCTTAACCCAAGCCCAAAAGCTTACTTAATGGAAATGATTCCTTATAGATTGTGAACATTCTAATGACAGAAACGATATACGACTCATACAACATCTTGTGGGATCCACTCAAAAGAAACTGTAGGAAACTAACCATTATTGTAGGAAAGAGTCTCACAGTTATCACTTTTTTTTTTTTTTTTAATGACAGTTATGAGTTATCAAGTTTTTTTTTTTTTTTTTTTTTTTCCTTACCTAAAAGGTGGTCAATTAGTACACATCCATAAGAAAAATTTTAAATGCTAAAAATTCTCTCACATTGCCAATTGTTTTTTTTTTTTTTTAATGGTACTTATGATTCCTATGGAGTTATATTTAATGGTAGCCACTTACTACACAACCAAAATTAAATTTTAAAATGCTAAAAACTCATGTTGTCAATTTTTTTTTTTTAAAGGTAGATATGTAGTTATAAAGTATCCTAAAAGATAGGAATTTAATTAGTACACATCGATAGCTAAAGTTTGGGATGCTTAAGAAGCCACACAAAAAAATACTTAGAAAATTTCTCAATATTAGCAGCTACTTTTAAATCACCAATATATCCTTTGATTTAAAAAAATGTATTTTCTTTATTAAAAAAAAAGGCAGTGAAAGCCTGAAAGTCATAACAAATGACAATATTAAAGTTTAACAGTTTCAATTAATTGAAAACTTAGTATTACACAAATTGATAATGTAAGGTTGAAATTTATCAACCATTTTGTTGGCTTTATTCGGTGCCAATTTACTTGTATTTCAATACTTAGAAACCCTGTAGTTAGGTAGGAATCATGTAAGGGTAGTGTGTGAGAGAGTGTGAAGAAATGCTCAAGATTGTGCAGTGAAGCAAGGACTCGCGACTGGACGACGATGAGGTTCAACACCAAACCATTTTCCAAATCATTAGTGATTTTCAGATGTAACTTTACTGGAAGAAATCCTCCTTCACATGTAGTTACAGTGGCAGAGCCAATAATTTATCTTTGGGGGGCAATATATAAACTTTTTTTTTGTGTATAAAACCTAAAATAGTAATGTACATTATTTCACAACCTAATATGTGCTATAAACAACAACTAAATACATGTTAATTTTTTTTGAAGCGCTAAATACATGTTAATATAGTAGTATATACTATATATTTTAATCAAATCAATCAAGTACATTTATAAATTTTAATGCCATATGGTATATAATTTATTGGTTATTATAATAACAAATAATATATTATAAGGAAAATAAAAAAGAAAGCAAATGAATAGTAAAGTAAAGAAATCAAAGAAAGCAAATGAAAAGTAAAGTAACACAAGTGCACTGTACAGGGTTGAAGGGCCTACAGAAGCTTTAAGCTTATCTTTCACTTTTTCTTGTCTAATCTAGTCACACAAAACTTTTACTTTTATATTGTAGACACAAAACTGATGAAAAAAAAAAAAAAAAAAAAGGCAAATGCGAATAAAGATAGAGAGGGCAAGAGAGAGAGTCACCTGTGAGAGCATTGTAAGCAAAATTTTTTATAATTGTGTGGAGACTTGGTGGTGCGGCGAATCAACAAAGCTGTTGACCTTTCAATTTTTCTACTGGTGTTTATAATTTTTTTTTCTTCTTCTTTTATTTGTGGAGGTAATTGTTAAAATACCTATGTGTTCATTTTAAAGATGCTGGATGTTTAATTATTGTAATTTTTTGACATATATATTTATGGATTATATTTTATTTTATAATATTTTTACAAAATGTTGATGTGGCTCCTTTTATTAGTTTTCATCTAAACTCACCATTAATATTACTTTTTCATTTACCAATAATCACTCACCACACCGGTAGTTTGTAATATTTTTGTAAAATAGTTTGTATCTCTAGTATTATTCTTCTGTTTAAATGAAAGTTATGTTTGTTTTTAGATTTTCTTAAAATATATATATATATATATATATATATATATATTATCGGGTATTGGGGCCAAAATAATAAGGTTCTTTTAAAAATTTTCAAATCATTTACAATAATTCAAAAAAAAAAATTCTTTAATTTTTTGAAAAATTTTGGAGGGCTGAGGCCCTTCTTGGTCCTATTGATGATCTGCCACTACGTAGTTACCACCAAGAGAAGTAGCAATGATGCTATTGCTAATCTAACGAAACAACTCATGATGTTTTGCTGATTAATGAGATTTGTTTTAGAATATTGGTCTTTGTCTTTTTGAGGTCTTATTTATAGGGCAACTTCTTCATGGTAGCTAGCTAGGACCTGCGCATGCATACAAGCGTATGCGTGCGCATTCTCAAGGTATGCATATTAATGCTTCATGTATGCGTGCACATACCCGAGCATGCGTGCGCATGCTAGGATTTAAGTATTGTAAACCTAATTTATTTATTGTTAGTCTAGGATTTAGGCCTCTAAAAGCAAACCATGTAAATTTCATGGATTCTTTTTTCTTTTCTTTTTTTTCTTCTTCATATTCTCTCTTATTCTTTATCATTAAATCATAACTATGTCTCTATTATTCTAACATGATAATCCACATATTTAACCACTCCATATTCCTTTTGTTGGATCCCAAATAATATTATCAACAATATTAAAAATCCAAAATAACAATCACACACAAAAACACAAATATTTACGTGGAAAACCCTATCTCTTAAAGGGAAAAAACCACGGGACAAATTCGGAATAATTTCACTATTATCAAATCAGTTACAATAATTCTTGAATATGTCTCACGGCTAAAAAAAAAATCTCTCTTGTTTTTCTTTGCTTTCACACACACACACACACACACACACAAACTAATTATTTCTTTCAAAGGTAGCAACACTTTGCTCTCTCCTCCTCGGCTATCTTCTTGAAGGCAGCAACCCTTTACTCTCCCCTCCTTAGCTATCTTCTTGAAGGCGGCAATACCTTGCACTCTCCTTCCTCTTGCGTTCCTTCCAAGCGAAAATCTCTTTTCTCTCTTTTAGTTTCACACTCTATTTTCCCTCTCCCCATAGAGAAGACCCTTGGGCCAAAGCCATCAAATTCTTTGTAACATTGTCTATTTATAGACTCTTTTACTATTCCCTCTTGGACTAAGAATACATAACCTCTTTAAAAAGGAGTCCATTTCCTCTTAGATTAGGAATACATTACCTCTTTAATAAGGAATAGACTTCCTTCTATCCCAAGGAATAGTCCTTTCTTCTACAATAAGGAAACTCAAATTAATTTTTCCTTATTCAACTAGGAAACCTAATTGACTTTCCAAGTCACAATTGAACTTTGAGGCAATTTCCCAACACCTTTTCTCGCCAACTCACTCTACAACCCCAACCTAATCAATTTCCTATCATTCACAAGTCAAGATTCTCTCTTACCATCACTGTCAAGTGTCAACTACTCTATAGGTTCATCATAATTTATTCCCTAACATGAATAAATTTTAATTCACCCAACTTGGAGAATTTATTTCTAAAAAAAAAACTTGGAGAATTTAAAAGGGAGAAATTCCACTTATATTAAAATATTCTAAACTATCAAATTTACTCTTATGATATTAATTTTTATATAGACCTTTAAATTAAACGAAAAGAATGATAAAATTGTCAATTTTATGGTATGTTATTGTTTCCTCTTCTTACTTTAAGTTTTAAAATATCTGTCAAGAGTCTTATAGACTTATGATTCAAAATTTCAAACCTCTCCTCCTGTTGTGACTATCAAACTATTAAAAAAATAAAATCAAAATCAAAATAATAATATCCAAATAAAGGGAAGAGACCCTCCCCTAAAACACTCGACAAAAATGAGAATTAAAACTATCTTTGATGTCCCTCCAACGAAGCACCAGCTTTCATTTACAATAGATTTCCTCGGCATGCTAAATGAGAATTAAATGATTTCTTCTACTTTTTTTTTTTTTTTCTAAAAAGTATAAGAAGACCACAAAAAAAAAAAAAATGGAGGCGTTAGTGTCATCATCCCATACATACATCATGGACTACATGCATCACACTTGGCTTATAAAAGCTGAAGCTTTACATGCAAATCCTCACATGCAAACTTCAATATTTTGCCATCCAATGCAAACATTATTTACTTAAACATTTCCTTTTTATATAACTAATAAACCTCTTTATACGTTGAAATTGAGGCTTTAAAACACTCTACACTAATTAGAAATTAAAATAAACTAGAATATTAAGTTAAAATAAATAGAACTATAGTATACCTTTACCAAAATAATATATAATGTTAAAGTTATAATTGATGTCTATCTAACAAATAGAATTTTACAAAATTCGTACCTTTTACCCCTCAATTACATAACATAAAACTGCATTGTTGTACTTTATATTTATCTAACAACTTAAAATATTTCCATTTGTAAGTAGAATTAAGACTTTGAAAAAATATGGATTATATATGTGAAAACACTCCTAGTAAATAAATAATAATAATGAATATGCTACTTTTTTGTGGGTTATTTATTTATTTATTATGCAATTAACTTCGAAAATATCAAAGTTGTTTTCACATCTCTCTCTCTCTCTCTCTCTCTCTCTCTCTCTCTCTCTCTATATATATATATATATATATATATATATATAGACAAAACTTATGTACAGTACTTTAAGTATTGTTCCTTAGGTTCTCCTTTTAAAATTCTATCATATAACTAAAATTCTTTCATATGACTACTTAACCTAAAAAATACACTTCCATCCATGAGAAAAAAAGTCACATGACAGAATCTTAAAAGAGAAACTTAAGAAACAGCACCTAAGTACTGTACCTAAGTCTTGTATATTTGGAGTCCAACAAAATTGTAAAATCAATAAATTAAGCATTACATAAGCTAGGGATTTGACCGTGATATTAATCCAATTACAATAGTTTTTGGGGAATACAATGTGGTGGTAGGACAATATATAAAATTGTAAGTAAAGGGACTCTATATGTAATTCTCTAATATCCAAGAGTTAATTTCAATGTGTTGATGGACATTATTGTAATTTGTGGAATCTAAAATATTTTCTTGATATGATTGAGAAAATTAAGGAATAATATGTGAAAGAATTTCAAGTCAAGTCAATAGCCTTCAAAAGGTATTAAACGATCCTACGGCTAAAGATTAATATCCCTAAGGTTTTATTGGAATGTAACTAATGAACCAAACATATTAATGTTATATTGGTTTAATGTGATCACATGAACCAAGTATGTAACATTACAGTGCAATCTAACATTACGTGAACAAAACTTTGTCTTAGGGTCTGGCCATCAGAACTACAATGTAATTCTACAACGGTTGGCAAAACTAGAAAATAACAAGAGAGAGAGAGAGAGACATGAATATCTCAGGAGGCAGCACATTTGACATTTATTTTAAAATTCAAAATCCATGATTTTGTGGTATAACAATTATTGAAACAATTTTTTTTTTTTTTTTTGGTTTGGGGCTTCGGCAAACTAACAATGAGAGGTTATTTCAAGAGAATTGAGATTGTCTTATGAAACCCCCCTATTGCAACATGTGAAAATTATAAGACATTTCTTTCAAAGCACGTGTGAATCTCACACCTTTAAGTTCCACACGTTGTGAGTAGGAGATCTCAAAAAACCGTTTCATGATATATATTCTCTTGTCGAATTAAGTCCAACAACGTTAATGAGGTCAATCTTGTCATGCATATATGCATCATGTCCTTGACAACTAGAAGCCTTGTCAAGAATTAATGCAGCAAGTGCGTTGCTGCATTAATTTATCGAATTAGCCGCAACTGCGTTGCTCAATCTTGTCATCATAATTTACCGATACAACATGTTGTTTTTGGCTTCTTCCAAGACATTGCGAGTACATATATTGCAGGGATATGCTTCCACATAATTAGAGCATCCACAGCAGTGAATTTATATTTTTAACTATTTAGCATCACTCAAACTTATTTTATCTATTTTACCTATACATTTTACAAAACATCTTACAGCAGTGGATCTATTTTAGCTTTCAACACAATAAAATAATATAACCATCCCAATAAAATATTCATCATATACACATCATCATCTCTATCTTTTTCTCTCTCTTCCTCTTCGTCTCTCTCTTCTCTGATACATCTCTCTTCCTCTTCGTCTCCCTCTTCTCTGATACAGAGCAACCAAACCACCACACCACAGCAACAATCACACCACGGCACACCTCGGCAACAATCACGCCAAGGCAATCATAGCAACCCACGAATCAACAACCCACCACCACCGACCCGCGGATCAACAACCCACCACCACCGACCCATAGGCCACAATCCACCGACCCACATCCACGAAACCCACTAATCCACAGGCCACAATCCAATCAGACCACACCCACGGCACAAACCTAGCACAAACACAAACACAAACTCAAGTTTGCAATGGAGCTTGGATCGACGATGAAGCTTAGGTCTACAATGGAGCTTCGATCGGCGAGATGGGTCGGCGGTGTGGGACGGCGACGTGGGCGATGATGATGAAGATCGACGATGAAGATGAAGATCGGCAATGAAGATTGGCGATGAAGATCGGTGATGAAGATCCAGACCAGATCGGCGATGAAGATCTAGACCAGATCAGCGAAGCAGGGAGTAGATGAGGGAGAGAAAAAAAAAGTGAGAAGGAAAAAGGAAGAAAGAAGAGAAGCTAGAGAGAGAGAGAGATCGACGATGATGATGATCGACGATGAATATCCAGACCAGTCGGCGAAGCATCCTTTTTTGTGCTTGAGGAGCTATATTGCTATATATTATAGCAATATAGCAATATAAGAGCACTGCTGTGAGTGCTCTTACAGGAGTCAGCTTGTACGGTGGCCTGCCAGGTGCTTCAAAAATTACTGAAATTTTTCTTAAGGCCAAAAATAAAATAAAAATAAGGATTATTGAAATTTTTGACCCGCTCCACATTGTACGAGAAAACAAAATTTAACATTTTTTTTTACATCAGCACTAGGACTTAGTTTGGAAATATACTTTCTAATAATAAAAACTATTTTAACAACAATTTAACTTTCACAATGGAAAATATTATTGTTAGAGTTATTCCTTTTTTATAAAGTCCAATTAGTTAATCATCATTTTAACCTTCATTTGGATGGAAAGTTTTTTCATTAGGAAATAATGCTACAATAAACCAAATTATGCTAAAAATTATATTTGAAAATACTGCAAGAAAAGACCATTATTATTTAAATAAAAAGCAATATATAAAAACAACATTTGGCATTGAAAGTGATCTATTAAAAATATTAAGTTTGGAATATTAAATAGTAGAGTTAATATATGGAAACTCATTAAAGACTATTGAAAACACCCTTCAAACAATAAATTAAGAATGTAGGGGTAAAGGGCCCAACATCAGATCCTGGGCCGTGGGCCTGTCCGAGGAGACCTGTACATCCGAGGACAACATCTCTTGAAGAATTTGCCCTGCCTGATTCGATGCTGAAGGGTGAATCCCGTGGAAGGAAGCCTGGTCCGAGGAGACTTCCTGTTCGGACTGTTAAAAGGGCGTCCTAGATGGATGCACCAACCTCAATCGTAGCTTTCCCAAAGAATCCCCCGATTTGTGTTGGCCATAAGGACAGATGGTGAAAATCAGATATTAAGCAAAAGACTGCTGCCACCGCATTTATGGCCCTGCAGCTGACATCATGGCCGCATTAATGAGAAAAGACTCCTAAACAGTGACCTCCATCCTTTACAGCTGCCCTAGGAAGGCTGAAGATGGGGGCGGATGGGACAAGTATCAAGGAAAAGCCCACCTAATGTAGGAGGGCATATAAATAGAAGGAAGGAGAACAAAAGAAAGGGATCCAAAAAAAAGAAAAGGAAAGAGAGAGAGAGAGAGAAAGAAAGAGAAAGGTCCAAGCAATATTTGTATGAACATACTCCTCGAACAGTGCCGAGGAGAAGATTGTAACCCTTGATCATCTTATCAATACACATCTGGTCATTACCATACTTGGGCTTTCAACCCACACGCGTCTAATCCAGTGATCTTTAATCCACTCTCTTTACAAATTCATTGTTAGGATATTAAATACAATCTGGGCCTCCAGCTATCCTGTTAACAGGCCCAATTGCCTAATTTGTGTCCTTACAATTGGCGCCGTCTGTAGGGAGATTACGATTGTACCTGTGTGTTATAGCTTGAGCCATGGTTAGATCAGACCGAGCAGAGTCAGCCGATTCTCAGCATATTGACCACTTTTTGCATCTCGAGTGCCAGAGGGACCGTGAAAGGAGCATGCACACTAACCGTACTGCGGGGAGTCAACGCCGAAATGACGGTGACGAGACTCATAAGGCCATGCAACGCAAAATTGATCACCTCGAGAGGAAGTTGCGTCGTGCGCAGAGGAGACGCAGTCCGTCTAGCAGTCCATCCTTCACGGATGATTCTTACGTTGATGATGAGGATGCTAGTTACAGACCCCGCTCCAGGACACCACCAAGCGAATCTTTCTCCTACGAGGAAGAGCATCACCGTGACCGCAGGAGCCGAAGCACGTACTCGAGGGGTACCGGGCATGATGCCATGACAAAGGCACTCAACCAAATTTCCAGGTCGCCCTTTACACGAGGCATCGAGGGAGGGAGCCTACCTCGGCGTTTTACTCAACCTACCTTCACCGCATACAACGGACGGACTGACCCCGTGGAGCATGTGAGCCATTTCAATCAGAAAATGGCTATCCATGCTTGGAACAAGACCCTCATGTGCAAAGTGTTCCCTTCCAGTCTGGGGCCTGCGGCCATGAGGTGGTTTGATGGTCTCGCAGCAAATTCCATTGGATCCTTTCGGGCGCTCACTAGGGCTTTCTGCTCTCGGTTTGTAACGAATACCAGGGTCCCCCGGCCATTGGATTCCTTGCTATCCATGTCCATGCGGGAAGGAGAGACGCTAAAGACCTACTCGAACAGGTACTGGGAGATGTTTAATAAGATCGAAGGAAGTTTTGATGATGTTGCTGTGAGGACATTCAAAGTCGGCTTGCCAGCCGAGCACGACCTGAGGAAGTCTCTGACCAAGAAGCCTGTGAGGAGCATGCGCCGACTAATGGATCGCATAGACGAGTACAAGCAGGTCGAGGAGGACCAATTACTTGGAAAGGGAAAGGCAAAGGTTGTCCCTCAGGAGAAAAGGGACTTCAGGTCGAACAGGTACAGCAATAGCAGGCTGCGGAGAGACTACAGTGTGCAGTCCGGGTCTGCTGCATCGCAAGCTGTTCATACCGTATTCCGAGAGCCCATTCACCAGATTCTAGAGAAAATTCAGAACGAGCCGTACTTCAAATGGCTGAACAAGATGGGAGGTGACCCCATGAAGCGCAACCAGAGCCTTCATTGTCAGTATCATCAAGAGCGGGGGCACACCACAGAGGATTGCAGGACGTTGAAGGGCCATTTGGAACAACTTGCAAGGGAAGGAAAGTTGCAACAGTTCATGCACCGGCCAAATAACCAGGGAGATCATGTTAGGCCAGGGGCTTCGGGGACTGCCTCATCAAGGCCCCCTTTGGGCACGATTAACGTTATCTTCGTGGCCCCCGGAAGAACTGGATCCTGCCCCTCCAGAGTAATGTCTATCTCTAGGACATCCGCTGAGGGTGACAATCAAGAAACGAAACGGGCAAGAATGGAGGCCCGACCAGCCTTAAGCTTCTCGGACGAGGATAAGGTGGGGACGATACAGCCCCATGACGATGCTTTGGTCATCACCCTCAAAATAGGAGGATACGATGTGAAAAGGGTGATGGTTGACCAAGGGAGTGGAGCTGAGATCATGTACCCAGATCTGTACAGGGGACTGGGCCTACGGCTTGAAGATCTGACTGCGTATGAATCGCCCCTAGTCAGCTTTGATGGGAAGACCGTCATCCCTAAGGGTCAAATTAGGCTACCCGTACAAGCAGGGTCTGAAGTAGTTGAAGTTGACTTCATTGTTGTAGATGCATACTCCCCCTACACGGCCATCGTAGCCAGACCTTGGCTTCATGCTTTGGGGGCCGTTTCTTCGACCTTACATCTAAAGGTTAAATTTTCGTCTGGGGGACGAGTAGAGGAGATCATAGGAAATCAACCTATGGCAAGGCAGTGCCTTATAGCTGCCATTTTACATCAGCAGGATGCCGAGCTGACAACCATTTCGGTTGGGCATTCATAGCAATCAGCGTTTCAGGTTCCCCCCAGAGCCGAGGATCCGTCCGAGGAGCAATGTGAAAAGTTAGAAAGGGTTGTCATCGGGGAAGATCCAGACAAGTTTTTCCAGATTGGGGATCAGCTACCCCCTCGGGAAAAGGAAGAGCTGATGACTTTCCTTAGGAGAAACGTGGATGTGTTTGCCTGGAATTCTTACGAAGCCCCAGGAGTTGATCCCGGGTTTATCTGTCACCACCTTAATGTGAGCCCAGCTGCACTTCCCAGAAGGCAGCCACCTCGGCGCTCATCCAGGGAACATTCTGACGCTGTCAAAGATGAGGTGAACAAACTCAAGGAGGCAGGGGCTATCAGAGAGGTGTTCTATCCAGAATGGCTGGCTAACACAGTGGTGGTGAAGAAGAAGAACGGGAAATGGCGCGTATGCGTGGACTTTACAGATCTAAACAGAGCCTGTCCAAAGGACCCTTTCCCCATGCCACGGATTGATCAACTGGTGGATGCAACTGTAGGGCATCCACGAATGAGTTTCTTGGACGCCTTCCAAGGGTACCACCAGATCCCTCTAGCCCTGAATGATCAAGAGAAAACAGCCTTTGTGACTCCCATTGAGAACTACCATTACAAGGTGATGCCATTTGGTCTGAAGAATGCAGGCTCCACTTACCAGAGAATGATGACCAAAATGTTTGAACCACTGCTAGGGAAATGCATTGAGATCTACATTGATGACATGGTGGTTAAGAGCAAGCTTGAGTCCGACCACGTCGGAGACCTTGAGAACATCTTCGAGATCTTAAGGAAACACAAATTGCGCCTCAACGCCTCAAAGTGTTCTTTCGGTGTTGGGTCAGGAAAGTTCCTGGGATATATGGTCACTCATCGGGGAATTGAGGTGAATCCCGATCAAATAAAGGCGATCAACAGTCTGCAGCCTCCTCGGAACCCAAAGGAAGTACAGAAGTTGACCGGGATGACTGCTGCTCTTAATCGGTTCATCTCCAAATCCACAGAGAGGTGTCGGCCCTTCTTCCAGCTGCTGAATAAGTGGAAGGGATTTGAATGGAATGAAGAGTGTATTCTAGCTTTTCAACAGCTGAAAGAATACCTAGCTCGGCCACCCATCATGTCTAGCCCTACAACGGATGAGGTCCTATTCGCCTACATTGCGGTAGCCACCCATGCTGTGAGTCTAGTACTTGTACGAGTCGACAATGGCGTCTAGAAGCCTGTCTACTATGTGAGCAAATCTCTTCATGAAGCTGAGGTCCGCTACCTGCCACTTGAGAAGGCTATCTTTGCGATAATTCACGCCACTCGTAAACTCCCTCATTACTTCCAGTCACATACGGTTGTGGTCCTCACCCAACTCCCGCTCAGGTCGCTGCTCCGGAGTGCAGACTATACGGGAAGGGTTGCTAAATGGGGTACTATACTGGGGGCTTTCGATATAAAGTACATGCCTCGCACCTCGATCAAGGGGCAGGTACTAGCCGACCTAGTGGCCGAGTTTCCTGAGCCTGTGTTGGAAGGGATAACTGGAGTAATGCCCATGGATGAAAATTCAATTGGCCTCATCGCTGTGCAGGAGTCCGAATCCTGGAAGTTATATGTGGACGGTGCAGCCAATCAACGAGGTTCAGGAGTGGGGCTAGTTTTTATATCCCCCGAGGACGTTTTCATCGAAAAATCCCTAAGACTAAACTTCTCGGCAACCAATAATGAGGCTGAGTACGAAGCATTGCTAATCGGGGTGGCTATGGTCAGAAGAATGAGGGGCAGAATCCTGGAAGTGTTCTCAGACTCAGCTTTGGTCGTCAGCCAAGTTCGGGGAGAATTAGAAGCTCGAGATGAAAGAATGCAGAAATACCTGAAGCAAGTCAAACAGCTGCAACCGCAATTCAAGTCATTCAATTTGCGACATGTTCCTCGGAGTGGTAACACGCACGAGGATTCCTTAGCTACTCTCGCAACCACCTCGGCTCAGGGGCTGCCCCGGCTTATCCTAGTGGAAGATGTCCAAAGGCATTCTGAGGAAATTGAAGGGCCTAGTATTTGTCAAGCCAGGGTAGGGTCAAGTTGGATGGACCCTATGGTGACTTATCTCCAAGAAGATATCTTGCCGGTAGACAAGACTGAAGCCGACAAGGTGAGGAGAAAGGCTCCTCGGTTTTGGCTATCAGGGGACAAGAAGCTGTACAAACGTTCTTTCTCCGGACCCTATCTGTTATGCGTGCACCCTGATGCCACAGAGTTGCTCCTCGAGGAGCTACATGAGGGAATTTGTGGAAGTCACACAGGAGGAAGGTCCCTAGCACACAGGGCCTTAACTCAAGGGTATTGGTGGCCCAACATGCAAAGAGAATCACAGGCATACGTGAAGAAGTGTGATCAGTGCCAGAGGTTTGCCCCAAATATACATCAACCGGGAGGAGTTCTGAATCCTTTGTCAAGTCCATGGCCTTTCGCTCAATGGGGCCTAGACATTGTTGGTCCTTTTCCTAAGGCAGTCGGAAGCAAGAAATACTTGGTCGTTGCAACAGACTACTTCACCAAGTGGGTTGAAGCCGAGCCGTTAGCCAACATCAAGGATGTGGATGTCCAGAAGTTTGTATGGAAGAATATCATTATACGGTTCGGAGTACCGCATACTCTCATCTCGGACAATGGCCTTCAGTTCGACAGTAAAGCATTTAGACAATTCTGTTGTGGACTAGGCATCACCAACAGGTACTCCACCCCTGCATACCCTTAAGGAAACGGCCAGGCTGAAGCAGTTAATAAAGTCATAGTAAGCGGTCTTAAGAAGAGGTTGGATGATGCCAAAGGAAAATGGGTAGAAGAGTTACCACATGTGCTCTGGACTTACAGGACGACTCCTCGGAGGTCTACCGGAGAAACCCCCTTTGCCCTAACGTATGGTGCTGAGGCTGTCATCCCCATAGAGGCTGGGTTCCCAACACTTAGAACCAGTTCGTTTACCTCGGCCAACAATGACGAACAACTAAGGGGCAATCTAGACCTAATCGCCGAGCGTAGGGAAAACGCTGCAGTTCAATTAGCCTATTATCAGCACAAGCTCAAGCAGAGTTATGATGCCAATGTCAAACTAAGACCACTAGCACCAGGAGATCTGGTTTTGCGAAAAGTCGTGGGCACCGCGAAGAATCCGGCCTGGGGGAAGCTGGGACCTAACTGGGAAGGCCCCTATCGTATTCTATCAGTAGCTGGAATAGGAGCCTTTTATCTAGAAGACTTAGATGAAAGGGCTGTACCACACCCCTGGAATGTAAATAAGCTAAAAAGGTACTATTACTAATAAAAATTTCCATTCTCTCATTAAAGTTTATTGCACTGCTTATCCACTAAGTATTAAACAGAACCTTGGTCGTGCCTGGTCCCTCGGACCACACACCTTGGGTAAATTAATACTACTAAGTATTAAACAGAACCTTGGTCGTGCCTGGTCCCTCGGATCACACACCTTGGGTAAATTAATACTACTAAATGCTAAACAGAACCTTGGTTAGGCCTGGCCCCTCGGACCACCTACCTTGGGTAAATTAACACCACTAAGAATTAAACAGAACCTTGGTCGTGCCTGGTCCCTCGGACCACACACCTTGGGTAAATTAATACTACTAAGTATTAAACAGAACCTTGGTCGTGCCTGGTCCCTCGGATCACACACCTTGGGTAAATTAATACTACTAAGTGTTAAACAGAACCTTGGTTAGGTCTAGCCCCTCGGACCAACTACCTTGGGTAAATTAACACCACTAAGTATTAAACAGAACCTTAGTCGTGCCTGGTCCCTCGGATCACACACCTTGGGTAAATTAATACTACTAAGTATTAAACAGAACCTTGGTCGTGCCTGGTCCCTCAGATCACACACCTTGGGTAAATTAATACTACTAAATGTTAAACAGAACCTTGGTTAGGTCTGGCCCCTCGGACCACCTACCTTGGGTAAATTAACACCACTAAGTATTAAACAGAACCTTGGTCGTGCCTGGTCCCTCGGACCACACACCTTGGGTAAATTAATACTGCTAAGTATTATACAGAACCTTGGTCGTGCCTGGTCCCTCGGATCACACACCTTGGGTAAATTAATACTACTAAGTGTTAAACAGAACCTTGGTTAGGTCTGGCCCTTTGGACCACCTACCTTGGGTAAATTAACACCACTAAGTATTAAACAGAACCTTGGTCATGCTTGGTCCCTCAAACCACACACCTTGGGTAAATTAATACTGCTAAGTATTAAATAGAACCTTGGTCGTGCCTGGTCCCTCGGATCACACACCTTGAGTAAATTAATACTACTAAGTGTTAAACAAAACCTTGGTTAGGTCTGGCCCCTCGGACCACCTACCTCGGGTAAATTAACACCACTAAGTATTAAACAGAACCTTGGTCGTGCCTGGTCCCTCGGACCACACACCTTGGGTAAATTAATACTACTAAGTGTTAAACAGAACCTTGGTTAGGCCTGGCCCCTCCGACCACCTACCTTGGGTAAATTAACACCACTAAGTGCTAAGCTCAATCCTGGCCGAGCCTTGTCCCTCAGACCAACTACCTTAGGTGAACTATCGATTTTCATTCATTCCTCTAAAGGTTGCATGAAATCTTAAACGAGTCTAAGCTCTTGGAAGCCTAATTTTTCGTATTCATTCGAAGTGCGCGCTCTGGGCCGTTATTCTTACATAGTTTAAACAAATCAACGGTACGACAGTTAACCACGTTTGTTTAAGTTCATTTTCGTTTACTAAGACTGAACTAAGTAAGCTAAAGACTTTTGATGTTAGCCTTAAAGCTTTCAGTCTCTATTCTAGTCAATGAATTTAGTTCTTTCATAAGCAAGAAAATAAAATCAGGCGCAATAGAAAATAAACAAAACATTTTCATTAAATTCGAATGTGAAGTACATCAGCTCAGCGCACAATACAACTATTTGGCCATTATAAGAATGGGAGACAAAACCTATGCCCTAAGCCTGATCTGTTTGAGGAGGAAGGCTACTCTGTACGTTCGGCTCGGCGCTTGAGGATCCTGCTTCATTGGCCTTATTAGGATCCGTGGGTAGAGAAGTGGCCTCCGAAGCAGCTGGTCCGAGTGGGGCGCCTTGTCCCTCCTGAACTTTCTGAGTATCCTCAGAAGGAACAATCACTTGATTCGCGGGCTCCGAAACTCGAGGCGAGGAGGAGGTAGGGTCAGCCTGATTCATGCTGATGTCTGGATGGTAGTACACCTTCCCCGGCTGCCTGAACTCCGAATCGGCCCGGACCCCAGCCAAGGTCAAGGCCTCCTGCCAAGTAAACTGGCAGTAGTCCCTGCACACTTCGGAGACCTCCTCGGCGAGTCTTTTCTCGGTCTCCTCTACGCCACGGATGAACTCGGCCTCTTTTTCAGCCTCCGCGGTCCTCAGCGCCTCCCGAGCTGCCTTCTCAACTTTTTCAGCCTTCTCCGCTCGAGCATGCAGCTCCAGGACCAGCTGTCTTTCAGTTGCCAACTCTATCTCCGTCATATGCAGTTTCTTCCGTTGGTCTTCAGCCTGGTCCTGGGCGCTTTTGAGGCCGGCCTCAGCGCTCTTCCTCGCTCTTTCTTCCATGGTCAGCTTCTTTGCCAACTCCTGCTTTTCGTGCTTCGCGGCACCCAGGCTCTTCTCTACATCCTTTCGAAGTTCGATCTCGGCCCTGGCCTGATTCCGAGCGTCCTTGACCCAATCTTCGGCCACATAAACTTGCTGAGTGAGTTGCATCATAAGAGCAACGATGTTACGTCATTACGGATACAATAAGATTGTGCAGTGTGAACGTATATAAACTCCACACGCAATAAAGCGACCAGAAGCTCACCATGGCTAAGTCCCTCTTAAGGGACATGAACAAATCTGACTGCCTCCAGGACTTGACTACCTCCATGTCCCGGGGCAGGAGCAACGGGCGCTCCAAGGCCTCGGCGATATAGCCCGAGTGCCCCTTTTGGAACTCCCGTATCGACGCAGTGACGGGAATGGGAGCGCCGTCCAGCTCCAGCCGAGGAGCCCAGGCGGATTGCTGCTGAACCTCCCTGGAGTGGGAGTCACTCCTGTGCATGGGTGGGGAAGCCCTCCTTTCGTCTCTCCCACCCCTTTGTTGTTTTGCCTCCTTTTGCTGCGGAGGAAGCATTTCACCCTCCTCGGCTTCGAGGTCTACCACCTTTCTCTTCCCCTTCAAATCGGGCATGGGGAGGAGTCCGACCGAAGCAGTAGGAAGGGGTGGAGGAGGCGGCTGCTTGCCGGCATTCTTTTCCTTAGGGGGCACCTCAGAGGAGGTACCCATGTTCCGTCCCGCGATAAGGGCTTTTAACCCCCTCCTCGGCTGCAGAGACATCTCCTCCTCTTCTTCTGAAGTTTCGGAGTTCTGGGGGCTAAGTGGTTTGGTCTGCGGTTCCTCTCCCTCTTCGAAGCGGAATTGATCTATTTCAGTGTCCAAGGATGGCGGAGAGGCAACAGACTCCTCCCTCTGTGCAACTTGTTGAGGGGCGACTTGCTGAAGTGGCCAAGGAACCGACGGAAGATCTTTGTTCGCCAAGAAACCGGGCTGAGAGACGTCTATCCGTTAGAGTCTCTTGTCTCCCGCTCGGATAGAATCCCCGACTTCCTGAAAGTTATCTGATATTGGAGTAAAATCCAATATCAGATGAACGGCGCGCAGCTGGCCGTCCGAGTGTGCAAAAACTTCGGACCGCAACAGATAATTTAAGCCGAGCACGTTCACGTGACTGAGTTTGGGGGAGACGAGCTATCTATCTGCGGCCACAATCAAAAAATAAATACAAAGTCAGTCACCATGCCTCTACACGAAGCGCATACATAGTAAAATAATATGAAAGCTAAATGGCAATCCCTACAATTGGTATTATAACCTAGTCCTAGAATACCCCACCTGGCTCCCCCTCCTTGGTCGGACAATGATGACCGTCATGCCACGCCCCGGAGACGATGACGTAATCGTCCTTCATGCCCTTGTTGGACTTCGGAAGGCACGATATCATCCTCACCACGGAAGAACGGGACTTCAAGTAGTATCCCCCCTCCTTCAGGGAATGACATTCGTACAGATGTACGACGTCATGCCAAGTAAGCTGTAGGCCCATCATCTCATTAAGGGCATCTACACTACCCAAGACCCTAAACATGTTAGCGGCACATTGGTGCTGACACAGTCTGTGGTTCCTAAGGTATTCTCTAGTGATGTTGCCCATAGGAATGGTCATTCCCCCCTCTAGAAAGGCGATTACAGGAATGACCACTTCACCGGTCCTCCTAGAGGTCAAGATGTTCTCCGGTGGACAGTAGCGAAGGCTAACCCCTTCGGGAATGTTATACTTTGCTTTGAAAAGCTCTATGGCCACAGGAGTATCAACTAAGCTTTTAAACCTACCCATATCGATGTCTAAAGGGGGTACTACAAGACTCTCCTAAGACGAGGAAACGTAACAAAACAATGGCCGAGATGTTCAGCCGAGAAAAAAGAGGTTTGGGAGCCAAGTACTTACAGGATCGATAGATATTTTTAGTTCGGTAACTTCTGAAAGATCTAAAATACTTCGTGAAAGTGTGCTCGGAAGGTATTAGTACGGGTGATATAGTAGGGCTGGGACGCTTGAGACCTCATATACATCAAATGAGCCAAACCGCTCCCTTAAAGCCCCTTATATAGTGAAGGAAAATGAGTGGAAGTTATCCCGCTCAAAATTTCATAGGGAAATCCCAACCGCACGATCTACCTCCAGCCGTTGATCATGGAGACAGAACGCCACCCAGAGCAATAAAGGATGCGCTACAACTCCCAAAGCGTCTTTGGAAAATGGAAATCTCGCGAAACGGCGCATCCACGTGGATTTGTTGGGGCGCTTGATGGGTTTCAGTCCTGTAGAAATCAAAGTCCCACCTTTCTCCTCGGATAAAAGGAGAAAACCGGAACTTTGAGGGGCTATTGTAGGGGTAAAGGGCCCAACATCAGATCCTAGGCCGTGGGCCTGTCCGAGGAGACCTGTACATCCGAGAACAACATCTCTTGAAGAATTTGCCCTGCCTGATTCGATGCTGAAGGGTGAATCCTGTGGAAGGAAGCCTGGTCCGAGGAGACTTCCTGCTCGGACTGTTAAAAGGGCGTCCTAGATGGATGCACCAACCTCAATCGTAGCTTTCCCAAAGAATCCCCCGATTTGTGTTGGCCATAAGGACAGATGGCGAAAATCAGATATTAAGCAAAAGGCTGCTGCCACCGCATTTATGGCCCTGCAGCTGACATCATGGCCGCATTAATGAAAAAAGACTCCTAAACAGTGACCTCCATCCTTTACAGCTGCCCCAAGAAGGCTGAAGATGGGGGCAGATGGGACAAGTATCAAGGAAAAGCCCACCTAATGTAGGAGGGCATATAAATAGAAGGAAGGAGAACAAAAGAAAGGGATCCAAAAAAAAAAAGAAAAGGAAAGAGAGAGAGAGAGAAAGAGAGAAAGAAAGAGAAAGGTCCAAGCAATATTTGTATGAACATACTCCTCGGACAGTGCCGAGGAGAATATTGTAACCCTTGATCATCTTATCAATACACATCTGGTCATTACCATACTTGGGCTTTCAACCCACACGCGTCTAATCCAGTGATCTTTAATCCACTCTCTTTACAAATTCATTGTTAGGATATTAAATACAGTCTGGACCTCCAGCTATCCTGTTAACAGGCCCAATCGCCTAATTTGTGTCCTTACAAAGAATATTAAATTCCACTACCCAATTAGGTGCTAAGTCTAACAAACGAGTATTCTAGTGGAATCTATATTATTTCTTTCTCATTTTCTCATTTTGTTGCCAAATGTTTATCTATTTATTCTCACTCTAGCTATTATGATAAAAGGTCGTTAAATCATTTTTACATATAATTAAGAAATGAAAAACGATAGCAATAACATTAATTCAAGAAGCAAACTCTAACACATTAATTCAATTAAGAAACAAACTCTAAGACAATATTAATTCAAGAATAAAGAGTACATAATGTGGATATTTCCCTTTATTCTAAAGGAGAAGGAAAATCCAATAAAAAGAAGCAACTAGACTAGCGATGGTGATTTTTTTTTTTTTTTTTTTTGGCATTATTTCCACGGGTAACAAATATCATATTTGCCACTCTCATAATTGAAGAGACAAGGGCCAGCCTCTTTAACACTCCATGGGCAATCGTGTTTGCATCGATTTCCATCTACTTTGTAGTTATAAATGTCAAAATGGTGCGATGCACCTTGCCAATCCATACTGCAATAATACAGTGTAGAGCCCCCATAATTAGGGCGGAAAACAAACTGAAACGCCCCACCTTTAGGGAGTGCATGGACTCCAAGATCGTTGTCTATTGGATTGACAATGGAGGTTCAACACCAAACCATATTCCAAATCATTGGTGATTTTCATATGTACCTTAGGCTGCATTTGTTTCGATGGTAAACTGAAATCAGAAAACATTTTACACCCGGGTCCATGTTTGGCAGCACCTGAAAATGAAGTCAAACTGAAAATAGAATTTAGTTTGACTATAAAATATCCTTCCCAACACATAATATCATTTCTGTTCCCATTTTACCTTCAAATGGTTTCCGGAATTGCTCACTCCTCACACACTCCTCTCACACACGCACCAACCTCATTTCAGCTCCAACCCACGCACCAACCTCAACTCCACCCACAGTCCGACGCCAAGCTCCGGCCGCCCAGCCAAGCCAAGGCCATCCACAGTCCGCACATCCTCACCGGACTCACACCCAGAGAAAGAAGACCCATCCCTCAAGCCGAGCAAGGAGAGGGTACTCCGCCGACCCATCCCTCATCCTCACTGACCCATCTCTTGTCCTCGTCCTCTGCCGATTCGTCCTCCACCGATCCATCCCTCATTCTCAGGGTAGCCATCGGAAAATAGATCAGACCAATGAACGACCCACCCTTGAGCCAATCGGACCGCCATGAGCAACCTACCCCTGAGCCGATTTGTCCACTGCGTGCGCAACCCACTCCTAGATCGAACCACCCAGTGAGTGACCCACTCTTAGATCGAGCCGCCACCTTTAGATCGACCCACTGTCGCCACCACCAAGTCACCCACGAACCGATCTCTCTCTCTGTCCCTCTCTCACGATTGGTCTTGTGATTTTGATTTTTGTTTCGTTGATCGTTATAAGTGTATATTTTGAATTTTTCTATTATAAAATTTGTTTGGGAGCTGAGAAAATAGCTGAGAAAATGTGAAAATTTTGTAGGAAAATAGTATTTTCAAAATGTTACCAAATATCAAAAATCGTTTTTCAGAATATTTTCCATCGTACAACTAAACACCTAGATTTCATTTTCCTTACGGGAATTCACTTTCTTTTGCATTCATTTTACACTCGGAATTCAATTTACATTGAATTAAACGCACTCTTAGAAGGAATAAGCCCTCCTTCACACGTAGTTACCAGCAGTAAGAGAAGTAGCAATGATGCTAATCTAATGAAAGAACTCGTGATCGATGTTGGTGGGAGATAACTAAATGTTTTAGAATATTGGTCTGTGTCTTTTTGAGGTCTTATTTATAGGGCAACTTCTTCATGGTACGTAGCTAGTGACATGCATTTCTATGCTATGATTCAGGAACATAGCATCAATTTAGGAGTAACGTTTCAAATTCATTTAGGAAAATATGGCACGCCATTTTATTTGATTTCCCTATTTTATATATTATTACTAGCATTCATTTAGGAATAATGTTTCAAATTCATTTAAGCAAATATGGGATGCCATTTTTATTGATTAGGGGGGAAAAATCAGATTTGAATAAAAAGGTAAAAAAATGCAGATTTCTTGGGATGGGTTTTGTTTCCTTCCATTGATGTGTTATGTTTCATATATATAAATTCATGGTGGGACCTACCATTAATGTGAGAGGAGGGAGTACGCATTTATGGTACTCTAGGAGTACCTAATAATTTTCATATATATATATATATATATATATATCTTAAGGGTACATATGCTATTTTAAGAAGAAGTCCATAATGGCCATATTATTAAGTCCAAATCTTCTATCCCACTCTTCTTCCTCTACTATATTCTCCACAAATAAAAACATGCTACATGTCAATCTATTTTATTAAATGCTAAATTTATACCTTCTATTATTTTAATAAACTAAATATGATGGGTTATTTATTTATTTATTTTAAGAAATTAAAATAATAAAAGGCACAAATTTAGCATTTAATAAAACAGATGGACATGTGGCATGTTTTTATTTTATTTGTGAAGTATATAGTGGAGTAAGAAGAGTGGGATAAAAGATTTGGACTCCATATTATTTATGTTGTATCTACTAAATGGTTATGAATAAGATTATTTGAAATACAGTATACATTCAACTTCAAAGTATATTTCAACCATAATAGTACCAATTCTCAAGAACTAAAAGCTTTAAAATTCTGCCACAGGCATTGTAGCTGAATTAGCACCTCTCCATACATAAAGTGCTTGGGGGTTTAGGGAGAAAGGGTTTGAGCTGCGAGATTAGCAGCATGTTGTAATTATTTCTTTAAAAAAAATTAAATTCTACCACCGCACATCCTTGGTGGCAGGGGTGTCAATGTTCGACCCAACCTATGAACACGAAACAAACCTAACACAGGTTTTGCGGGTTAAGGTTGGGCCTTAACGGGTTTAGGTCATAACAGGTCGAGCAGAAAGTGACACAATAAGAAACGGGTCATAAGCGGATCAACCCACATGACCTGCAATAGACACGTTTGACACACCAATTTATTTGTGTCAACCCGAAATGACACATTTAACATAACCTATTTAACTTGTATAACAAATAAATATTCATTTTATTTTAAATTTGTCAAATACTTTTTATATCCAACCTATATTTTAAACTTAAAAAGAAAAGTAAGTAATTATATAAACTTACAATAGATATAATTGGAAATTGAAACTTTACAAACCATAGATACCTAAATCCTACAAATCCTAAATCTTTAAACCTTCTTATATTTTTGTAAAAAACTTATTTCTAGATAGATATTATATGTTTGTTGAACTACATTATTTTGAATGTGGGTTGAAGACTTGAAGTATATACACTACTTTTGGGATGTAAAAGAAATTTATTTCTAAATAGATACATTTAATATTAAGCAAGTTAAAATAGGTTGGGTCACATTCGTGTCAACCCAACACAACCCATTTACTAAGCGTGTCAAGTGGGTTAGGTCAAATTAACCCGCCTTATTAACAAGTCGGGTTAGAGTTAAAGGATCATAACACAATTATTAAATGGGTCGGGTTCGGGTTGAGTCATTTAGTCGAGTACCCTTACCTAGACACGACACGAACCCGACACGCTAACCCAAATTGACACCCCTTATAACGTCCCAATCAAGTTAAAAAAAAAGTGTAAGATTAGATTTTTTTTTTTTTTTTTTTTTAGTTCCCATGTGCCCCCCACCCTTCCCCATCACTCATTTTCACTCATCCTTTTATCCCTTTGACCGGCTCCTCACATCTCTTCTCTTTCTTTTATTTTCTTTCTTTTCTCTTCACTTAGACACACACACACACACACACTCATTTCCCACGCTCTCCCACCGGACCTCACTCCAAACCACCATCTCACCATCATTTTTCTGGCAAGATCGCCGGAAAAATCCTAAGGAACCCCTAAGCATTTTCATCCCTTTCATTTGAGGTAAAATTTTCTAATCTTTTGGTGGGTTTTATATTTTTCTTGAGGTTACATTTTACCCAAGCTTTAATAATAATACCCATGTGATTTGTGAACATTAGAAGTGATATTTATGTGTTTATATGTATGGGTTTTGCATTAGTGGAATTATTTGATGAGTGGGTATATAATTTGTGCCAATGATGAATACATAAGGTTTATGTATGGTGGAAAATTTATGGGTTTCGAGTTATAACATGTGATGGTTGGTAAATCTAATTTTTCCATTGTCATTAGGTTTATTTGGAGTTAGTTGAAGTTCTAAATTTCTTGTCTTAGAGGATATTTTGATTTTGCTTTCATGGGTCTCTTAATGTTGTAGTGTAAATTTTATGGAAGCTAGTTATAATCTTGGAAATGATATTAAATGGGTTAACTTTATAAATTGGAGTTGATGCCTTGTGAATCAATTTGTTGAGAAATTTTGGAAGTGGAATATATTATTATCGATGAGATTAAATACTAGACTTGCCTAATTAAGTGCTTATTTGGCAATTCCTAAATTGTAGCTAGATACAGTTTCAAGCTCTATGCTTATTGTAATAGGTTTACTTAATATTGTTTAGGTTCTAGCTAATCTCCTTGGACCTTGGAAAATTAGGCTTTTGCGGTTGCGAGGTAAGTAGCTTTTTAATAGGATTTTTGAAAAATAACCATATTGCATTAATGTTGTTTTGGGGTTAGACACACTTTTGGAAACTACCAATAGAAACTATATTTTTTCCTAAAAACTATTGTGTCGTGACCTTAATATATATTGTCAGTTCGTTTAGACCCATGTAAACTAGATTGTTTAACCTAATTAATTAACCAAGTGAATACTTAGGTTTATTATTCAGATCTAGGTTAAAACAATAACAATCATATCAAGTAAAGCAGCGGAAAAATAAATAACACAACGATATGATGACCCAGGAAAACCAAACCGGTAAAAAACCTGGGGAGGATTTGACCTAGCTATCCTCAAGGTAAAATAGCAAATCCACTAGAAAGAATTGAAGTTTACACAATAGACTTAGACCACTAACATCTTATTGCTACCCAAGTGTAGGAAACTTACTACCATGACCCCATGATAGCTCCGAGATCCACGGACTCCTTCTTTCTTTAATCTTTGCAAAACACAAACACCACCGTTTGTGACTTTGAGACTCCACTCAAAGGTTTAGCAACACAAACTCTCCTGTTTGTGACTCCAAGACCACCCTTGAAGGTTTAGATCATCAGCACCTTTGATGATTAGAGAAGGCAGCAACTTCAGCAATACCGGATCTTGAGATTCTTCAAGGAACAACACCGGTAGAAGTAATAAGAGAGATTTTAGGAACAAAACCCTAAATACAAAAGAGGCACACTCTTTTCTCTCTAAAAAGCCTTTTTAAAAAACGTGCTTAGGGTTTCCTTTATATAGTGGGAGAAGTAGATCTGAAACCCTAATCCTTAATGGGCTAGAACTGTTATTTGGGCCAACTTAAAATTCTGCAGATACGATTCTCGATCGATCGAGCCTGTCTTTCGATCGATCGAACCAGGCAGATTCTGAATTCTTCTTTCTGCAGCTTACATGTTCTTGTGTGCTCACGATTTGTCAATTGTTCTAAGCTCTTAGAACCTAACAATCTCCCCCTTTGGCAATTCGTGACAAAACTTTCATACAAAATGAAATGTTAAAATACAAGAACAACCCAATACAATAAAATGCCCAATTACATCACAAATCCCAATCTAAGACTCTTAACCTAGAAGTTGCCAAGAAGAGGTAGAAGGTCTTGATCAGAATGCACCTGTCTTTCCTGAAACACTAAACAAACACATCACCGCATGTGTGGAAAGAAAGACATATAAACAATAATATGAAACAGAATATAAAAAACAAAAGTAAATTCTAACTCTCCCCCTAAGTTAGATACATCAAAAATATTTTATATTCTCCCCCTAAACAAGACTAACAGGCTTCCCAGCATTTCATCTATCTCTCCCCCTTTTTGTCACGTATTGACAAATACAACTCAAACAAAAAGTAAACATGAGAGAAAAAAGAGAACCAAGGGAACATAAAACAGATTAGCTCTATAAAAAAAGAGAAAACTCCCCCTATAAAGAGCAATAACTCCCCCTATGAACAACAAAGGTTAAAAAAAACTTTTCTCCCCCTATAAAAATAGGAAAAACAAAACAAGTTTTGGGAAAACAGTTTTGGGGAAAATTTAGGAGGTGGGGATAAATAAAAACACACAAACCAAAAAAAATGAGTTGAGGATACACATGAAGAAAAATATTCTCTCTTTCAATAAATGCAAACTTGACACTATGTGACCCATAAACAGTTGCATGAGTAAAGAAAATATTTGTACATTGATTATCCATCATATCTCTTAAGAAAAATATTTTCTGCAATTCACACATCAAGAAAAATAGCATATACTAAAATGTACAAAGGACTCAAAAATTAATCAATCAATTTTTAATTCAAGTTGAGTACCCAATTTAGCAAAGTGTATGCATGTTATGTGTGAAAACAAAGAGAGATATGACTGCAAAAACTGCAAGATGGATACAGAAAACAATGCAACTCATGTGAATCCTAACCATAAATGATGCATGAAAAAATTTGGTCAAAAACTCTAAAAACTGAAAATTTTTCAGTTTCGATCGATCGAGTACCAATCGAATACCAATCGAGTCAGACAGAATCAAACCAAAATTTTTATCGCAATTTCGATTGATCGAAAAACACCTTCGATCGATCGAAAATCTGGAAAACTCAAATTTTTGAAAAACAGAGCAATTTAATGCAGTAACTCCTCAAAGCACAATATTTCATGAATGAAATGCATGAGTATGAGACTAAAAGTTTTTCAAAAACACATGAATACAGCCCAGATCTTCCAAAATTAAGATTTTCAATCAATTTGTCCTTAAAACTCAAATTTTGCATCAAAATCAAGGAATTTTTAATCTTGGATGGCCACAACAAAATCACATACAATAACATGTACAAAGTTTAGCAAAGAATAACTTTGTGTAGTGTGTGCAACTAGCAAAAGCTTGAGAAACATGTGAGGTGATATGTGAATAGAAATCAAACACAAAGTCTACAAAATTCATCACATAAATTTGAAAGAGACTATCACCTAAAGAGTTACATCATATAACTCCCACATCTCCTAGAATAAGAGCTTGCAATCATGTAAGTTTCTTGATTTGCCTCATAATATACACACCAATTTTAAATGATTAGAAACTTATTTAAAATAGCCGGAATAATGTACACACCAATTTTATTAATTGTGAAATTATTATAGCCCAATAATGTACACACCAATTTTAATAGAGGCTACACCTTATGTTCTTTTTGTGCATGTGCTACACTTTCTCGAGCACAAAATCTTACGATATGCACTAAGGTGTTCATGATTGGCTAGTAAACAGTGGTGAGATGGTTATTTATGCCTTTCTCAATAAGTTCAAGTCCAACAATCAAAGGCATGTGACTTCAAGATCAAGACAAAGTGATCAAAAACTATAAACATCTTCCCACACAACATGCACTACAAAGCTTACACTAGTAACGTGCAATAAAGAAGCTCATCCAAGCTAAACAAGGTACATAAACATGTTATGTAAAGATAAATATGGCCAACCTTAATTATAAATCCAAGATATATAATACAAAACACATAAAAATATTTTTGGTTTAAAAAAAATTTTATGACCAAAAACAAAAAGCACACATTATGCTAAATGATAAAAAAAATGCAAATGCAATGCATGACAGTGCTTAACTAAGCTATAGAGGGTACACAACCAAGAAATATCAATTTCTTAATTAACCCATGAGTACATGTACAAACTAGTACATACTCAAACTGAATAAAATAGCTTATCACTTATAGAACACATGCTATTCAAGTTTCTCCACAATGTCAAGCATGTTTTAAATCAAAAGAGATATATCATGATTCATGTAATCCTCAAAAAATAACAAAAAAAACTACCTAAAAAACAAAACAACCAAAAACAAAAACAAAACATGTCCACAAATAATTGAAAGAATTAAATTAGGGACAAGTCAACAACACTCACCTTAGAGAATCTTTTCTCACCCATATAGCACGAGTCTTCGGCTTTGTAGGTGAAAATCCATGTGAAGCAGAGTGTATTTGAGGGATTACACCAATCTTCTGAGAAAGACTAAAATCCTGCAGTTTCCTTTCACAAGCCAACAAGCTTAAATTTTTCAAAAGCATATGAAATAATTTATTTGGACTTATGGCAGGAGAAATATTATCACATGTCCTAGACTGAAACACAGAATGCTTAAATTTCAATTTATGACAATTAGGACGAATGTGACCGGAGACACCACAAAAGTGACAAACAGGAACAAACTTAGGAACATCAATATTCCTAATAGCAAATCTAGTCTCAGATTTTGGTTTTTGCCTCAACAAAGAACAATTTGGTCTAATATGACCAACAACACCACAAAGGTGACAGGTAGGCACAAAAGCAGATTTCTTTTGCTCTCTAACAGTAGGTTTAGACATAGGTTTAGAAACTTCAGCGTCTCTATCAGAACTTTTACCTTTGTCTAACCTAGCAAAATAAGTCTTTTCTTTATTATTCCTCTTGAAATGAGGGATATAAACTTTTTCAGCTTTAGGCTTAAGAGAAACAGAAACACTTTTGTCATCAACAGCAGGCTTGGTACTAGTCAAATTTTCAATTTTAGTTTTAAATTCAGCTAACTCTTGTTCCAAACTTTTCATCTTCTCATCTTGAGAGGAAATTTGATTTCTCAAAAATTCATTCTTTTTATTAGATTCATCTAATCTAACAATCAATTCCTCTTTTTCAAGATTAGCCAATTTTAACTCTTCCTTAAATTTCTTAGCAATTTTCAAAGACTTAGATAATTCTTTACGAAGAGTTTCAAAGGCATCAATAAAATCAACAGAAACAATAGTGTCCTTTTTATTCAAATCATCACAATCAAAAACATTAAGACACTTAAAATTATCCATGATAACAGGGATCAAGGATCAACTCTTAGATCAAAAGATCTAACACAAAAGAGCTACCCGCTCTGATACCACTTGTCAGTTCGTTTAGACCCCTGTAAACTAGATTGTTTAACCTAATTAATTAACCAAGTGAATACTTAGGTTTATTATTCAGATCTAGGTTAAAACAATAACAATCATATCAAGTAAAGCAGCGGAAAAATAAATAACACAACGATATGATGACCCAGGAAAACCAAACCGGTAAAAAACCTGGAGAGGATTTGACCTAGCTATCCTCAAGGTAAAATAGCAAATCCACTAGAAAGAATTGAAGTTTACACAATAGACTTAGACCACTAACATCTTATTGCTACCCAAGTGTAGGAAACTTACTACCATGACCCCATGATAGCTCCGAGATCCACGGACTCCTTCTTTCTTTAATCTTTGCAAAACACAAACACCACCGTTTGTGACTTTGAGACTCCACTCAAAGGTTTAGCAATACAAACTCTCCTGTTTGTGACTCCAAGACCACCCTTGAAGGTTTAGATCATCAGCACCTTTGATGATTAGAGAAGGCAGCAACTTCAGCAATACCGGATCTTGAGATTCTTCAAGGAACAACACCAGTAGAAGTAATAAGAGAGATTTTAGGAACAAAACCCTAAATACAAAAGAGGCACACTCTTTTCTCTCTAAAAAGCCTTTTTAAAAAACGTGCTTAGGGTTTCCTTTATATAGTGGGAGAAGTAGATCTGAAACCCTAATCCTTAATGGGCTAGAACTGTTGTTTGGGCCAACTTAAAATTCTGCAGATACGATTCTCGATCGATCGAGCCTGTCTTTCGATCGATCGAACCAGGCAGATTCTGAATTCTTCTTTCTGCAGCTTACATGTTCTTGTGTGAGAACATGTAGTTGAAAACCTTACATGTTCTTGTTATGTGAGAAATTGACAGAAATCTTTTGACAAGAATGAAGTTGAAAACCTTACAAACTTTATGGAAGTTTGACTATTTAAGATTTTTCTGAAATTACCTAAACATAGACTATGCATTTGAAAGTGATGTAACATGTGAGTTTTATGTGATTTTAACACCATGCCATGTGTGATTTCCCAGTGATCACTCGATTTGGTTTTCATAGTCTTTGTGACAACGGAATCAAATCTAGATCAGTGCCCTTTCACTTTGGATGATGCGTTCTTCCCTGCTGCCCATGGGGGGAAGAGGTTCCTTAATTGGGTGTGAGTGAGGCTGTTGCCCATGGGGCCAAGAGACCACATACAAGAAAGGTCCTATTTGACGCGCTCTTTCTGCTGCCAATGGGGGGAGAGAAAAACCTTGAGAGTATGGGTGAGGCTACTATCCATAGGGTCAAGAGTCTGCATACTAGAAAGGACAATATCATGCCAGTTGTGAATGGGTGGACCCCCTGACCAGTCTATGTGGTAGTGTGGTATATTTGGGACAATTTACCTTATGTTAGATATTATAGTTTTGGAAATTATATTGTTGGTACTCACAGATTATAATATATAGTTTCAAAGTATTTACTTTGAAAAATCTTATGTTTCATTATTAAATTATTCTTGTCATAGCGAATTATTATTATTATTGAAAATGAAACCTGCATTTCCCCCACTCCCATTAATTATGCTACTTACTGGGCTTTGTCTCATTTCATTATTTTATAAATTTTTCAGAGTAGGCAACAATCTTTTGAGACAGTTTTTTGGTGGCTAACAGCAGTTAGACTAACTACTGATGACAGGGCCGGCTCAACAACTTTAGCGGCCTTAGGCAAAAATTTTAAGTGGGGTCTTTTTATATTTAAATATTATATTGATTTTTTTTATTTAAAATCTTTTCTTTTTTTGGCTTTTTGAGATGCAAAATTGATACAATAATTTATAATAGATGTTCAGATTTTAAAAAAAAAAAAAGTGTGAGAAATGGTTGTCTTATAAGTCTGTGGGCTGCACTGCACAGTTGCACACTATGCAACCTGTGCACCTGTGCAGTGCAGCCTGTAGTCCTATCATCCTTTGGCTAAATCTTTTGCATTTTAGAATACAATGAGGTCTTTTTAATGCATTTTATTGACTAATAAAAGTGCTTAAAATTTTTTTTAATTAAAATATATAGATAAATATATTATATATATATATATATTTTTTTTTTTTTTTACAAGTGGGGGCCTTCTTTTATTTGGGGACCTTAGGAGATTGCATTAATTGCTTTACCCATTGAGCCGGCCCTGACTGATGAAGGCTGAAATTTTGTAATGGAGATATTAGATGATATACATCTTAGAATAGGCTTAACTCATTCTTTTGTATATTATAGTGACTGTGACATTATTCCCATTGATAGGATGAGCTAATGATATGTAATTATTTATTCAGACTTTTATTCTTTTGTGGCCAATAGTCCCTGTAATTATTGCTTAAAGCTCTGACTTACTTTAAGAGTATATTCAATGGAATTATTATGATAATTCTTTATATCGGTACTTGATATTATTTATGTAGATTGGATTGTCAAAAAGGAAAAATCTACAGGTACTTTGAAACTTCTTTCTCATGCTTTGAATCCTTTGCGGTTTGGGGTGTGGCACCCCTACTTGGTGCAGTGGTCACTCCACAAGTATAAATACTTGTGGGGTATAAGGGGTAAGGGCTAGGGTTCAAGTCTCTAGAAGATAAGGGAGCTTCACACACATATACACTTAGATTAAGCTAGAGTATAAATTGTATCTTGTATAAAAAAATAAAATTAAAAATTCTTAAGAATTTAAACTTTTAAAAATTAATAAATATTTTGAAATTTAATAGGTCAACAAACCATTTTTTTCCTTACTTATCAAATGAAAAATGATAAATGAGTATTTGTATAATCTACTAATTGATATTCTTACAAGTTAATTTTCCAGTTTATCAAAAATTCTATAAAAAAATTAATAAATAAGTAGTATAAAAGTTAGGTAAAATATTTTATATATGTATCTATTTGTGATTATTCTTGACACACCCATAGTTAGAAGCTAGTCGTCTATATATATTCTATAATATCTCTAGCATTATGGGGGTGTTGTCTAATGATAAGTCATCTCCAATTCATAATGAACAACTTTGAAGTCTTATTTTCTGTATTTTTGTGGCAAACATTATCTCATCAACATCGTTTCAGTTTTTATCTTTTATGTGAAAGATTTTCACAACATTTTCACTTTATCTGCCACATTAACGAAGTTATAATTGCAAATTTTTTCATCAAATGAGGGACCTCAGTGCAGTCAATTTTTTTCATTTCATCTTATTCTTAATTTATTAAACATGTAGTACATGTAAGAAATTACATATGTTATGCATCTGTAAAAAAGCTATAGGTCTGAACGCTGTCAATGATCAACCTAACTGCAGAAATCGTGGTTGCCACAGCAAGGAAAGAAAAAAGAACAATGTTGAACCAATGCCACAGCTTCTTTTCTAGTCTAGCTGACTTTCCCTTGACCTGTACACAATGATAAAGCAAATACAATTTAGTTTTACTTCTAGCTTCTTTGATATCTTTCAAAAAGCAGTCCAGAAAAGATATGTTATTTCCTTGATATAAATCATACTTGGGAACACTAAGGTTTTAGGTACGAGCATAAACGATCCAACAAGCTTACAAAGTCCCCCATGAAAGGTAAAGCTGCTGTCACAAATGTATTTAAAATGAAGAAGATTGCTCGCAAAAAGAATCTACGTTTGATGTTTTCTATTGAATTCATGCACTTATCGAGCTTGAGGAACTTCTGAGTTCATTATATCAACGAAAGGTTCGAGAATTAAGTTGAAAGGTTCTTTCAATTCGTAACAGTAATCAGCATCAACGAACTCGATATCAGCAATATTAAATTCCAAAAACAGGAGTATGTTGTAAAATATGGTTGTTTTGCTACATACTTTAAAAATAAATGTTAATTAGTCATTATGCCATTTTGAGAACGAGGTCTCATAAAACCGTTCCATGTAATATTCTCTCATAAATGCTAATTAATTAGTCATTTCCTAATGCAAATCCTTTGAAAGTCAAAGTTTCCTTTTGAGTTATGTTTTCCTCCATTCAATTTAGAGAGGTGCTACGTCCACAACATTTTTCACAACATTTTCATAACAAATCATAGGTAGTTAGTTGTTATTGGTTTAAATTTGAACCTAACACTAAGATTACTTTTTTGCCCCAACAATAACAACCAGTAACAACCTACTATTTAAGATTTATTGTAAAAATGTTGTGAAAAATGTTGTGAACATATCATTTCTCTTAAACCTAACCTTGATTTTAAATTTGAACCCCATAACAAATTAAGAATTTTGCAACATACAAGTCAAACATGAATTCACTAATTAATGAGAAAATCAAGCAATCTAAATATATTCTAAGAATTTATACTTATCAATAGGGATGTAATTGTATGTGCTAATTCAGTTTTTTATGCTTTCACCGAAATTTTTTTTTTTAATTTTCCTAATGCAAATTTTTCACTTGAAAAGTCAAGTTTTCTTTTGAGTCATGTCTTCATTTGTGACATATCTGATATAGTCAATTTCTCATCTAATTAAGTTTCATTTTGAATTATGAACATAATTTATGGAGCTCAAAATAAAAAGTGCTCAATTGCAAATCAATCCCAATTGCTTGTAGGGAAATTATTATGTATGCATGTATGATATACATGCATATCTATTGCAGACAATAGTGGAATTTGGCTACTAAAAAAAAGCCTATTCTATTCAATTCATTTTATTTAATGAAAATTTATCTATTATCATAAATGTCTAATTATTTTGACTATTCCTAAAAATTAATTATAAAAACCATCCAATATAAAAAAAATAGCCTATTCTATTTAATTCAAATTTAACTATTGCCATAAATGTCTAATTTATTTTGACTATTCCTAAAAATCAATTATAGAAAGTATCCTAAGATTAATCTTTTTTTTTTTTTTGGATACAAGATAAAATTCTACTTTAGCCTAATCTAAATGTATATGTGTGTGAAGCTTCCTTCTAGAGAATTTAACCCCGGCCCTTACCCTCCACACCCCACAAGTACTTATACTTATGGAGTGACCATCGCACCAAGGGTGTGCAGTGGTATCCTAAGATTAATCTTTATTTGCTCTTTGTTTTTTTTTTTTTTTTTTTTAAGGAATGATACAGTCACAAACTATTTTACAACATTTTTACAAAATGTTAATGTGACCAACTTCTTATTGGTTTTCATCTAAGCTCACCATTAATATCACTATTTCATTTACCAATAATCACTCACCACATCAACAGTTTGTAAAATTCTTTGTAAAATAGTTTGTATCTCTAGCATTACTCTTTTTTTTTTCAATAACAGAGACGAAAAAAAAAATACAAAAAACAAATCTGACCTGAGGCCAACCTGAAACCCCCTGACAATGCGCCAAAAATTTCAAGTAAGGTTGGGTTCCTCCCTGAAAATACCGGTTCGGGTTTTGGGTGGCTTAGAAACCAACCCGACTTGAAAAAGTTTCAATCTTGTCAGTTGTCATCATAATTTATCGACACAACATATTGTTTTTGGCTTATTACAAGACATTGCAAGTTCATATATTCCAAGAATTATGCTAGTGCCACATAAAGTGGCACAACTTGTGCTACAATTCGCTCATGTGACGAGTTGTGAGTGGTAAAGAAGTGTCCCCACATGGACCCATCGCCACGTGGGCGAGTTGTGGCACTAGCACAACTCATATTCTAGGGATATACTGACACATGGTGCTTCAAGAATTACTACATTTTTTATTCAGCCAAAAATAAAATAAAATAAAAATAAGGCATCCTGAATTTTACTTTTAATTAGATCATCCTAACAAAACAGGTCCTTTTTATTCAAATTTTACTGGGTTTTTATCCTTTCACAACACTTTTATGCGTTAAAATGTGAACAATTTTAAACTTTGAACATTCTCGTATCAATTGTGAATATGTATGCTAAATAGTGAGTGTACGTAAACCAATGTGAAATGATATTTTCTCCATTCTTCTCCTTCTCAATTGCTATAAAACCGGACTTTTATGACCTAACTCCATGGCATAATGTATATGACCTAGAAACTTTTAGTGGATGCTATCATTTTCTAAAGGAAAAGTCTCTTGATACTGATGATTCACAAATTTTTAGACCTGATATTTGCGGTTTTGTGTTGTGGTAATTCCAATCGAGTGCTTTCTCAAATGCTAGTGAGTGAGATGTGAAAATTTTGGGTGAATTTGTCTGTAGCATGACTGTGTTCTAAATGAATCAAGGAAAGCATCATTAACATGAGTCTTCATTTTTGTACATGTATTTTCGGCCTGTCAATCTCCAATCCAATCAAGTGAACCCAAGCCCAATCTTTTTTTTTTTTTCCTCTTGGTGAAAAAGGTGAGCCCATTCATTTAGTATGTTCAGGCCGAAATGTATACGTATTCCTGGGCTTGAGTCGAATGTGGTTGAGGCTAAACCCATCCCGCCCAAAGCCTTTTAATGTAGATTGTTAACTACTGTTGTCAAGTTGTATAGATTCTCCTTTTGGATTAACTACCCACACAATTTTGTGGATTCTAGTTAGCTCAACTACTAAAGTTTCTGATGGTTGTATAAGAAGTCTAGAGTTCAATTCTCGCCAATACCAAAAACTGATTGGTGTCTTGATCTGATAATAAAGAGCTATCATTAGAAGCGGACGCCATAGGTTGAAACTCTCTAAAAAAAAAAAATACTGACACTATTTTTATTACATACCATTTACAACTAGCCATCACAATTTGTGAAAAAAATTGTGACTCTAGACTTTATTGAAAAGTATATTCACAGGACAAAATATTAAGAATTTTACACCTTACACTACAACAAACATGAGCTTTTTCAACGTATCTTTATCTAGAGTCACTAAAATATGTTGATAAAAGCCTTTAGTTTCTACATTTGCACTCAATTCATACATGTATTTCTACGGTTGACATAACTATTAAATAAGTGGTAATAAATTCACATATATATTTCTACAGTTGGCATAACTGTTGAAATAAGTGGTAAATAAGTGGTGAGAAATTCATCTGCCAAGTGATTAAACAGTGCTAATTTATATCAACGGTTGGATGAATGTTGAAAAAAAGAAATTAACTATATTTTATCGTTTCTCAAAAAAAAAAACTATTTTTTATCAACAGGTTATAAATGCCGAAAATAAAATACGGAGTTTTTATCTATACTACTATTTAAGGAGCTTCCTCTGTTTGGACCGGATTTTTTTTTTTTTTTTTGAGTTCAAAAATAGCCTTACAGCCTATATTTAAAGTCAAAACTCGAAGATAACAATATTAAAATATATCTCTAACTCTCATCTAAAAAATTTCCTACAAAATATGATCACTCTTCCACTAACTCACTTCTTTAAAGAGTTTATTGTTTTTTTTTTTTTTTTTCCTTTAAAAAAAATCAACCTCACGTTTATCTTCAAATCAAATTAAAAAAAAAAAAAAAAAAACATCCTCAAGTTTATCCTTAAAAAAAAAAAAAAACTAAACAGGTTTGATTACAATTTAAACTGCTTTTTATCGTTGAAATATAACGTGAGGCAGAAAAAGTGAAACAGAAGATTTAGAGCCTGTGTTGGATTTTGTGTTTCCATAACTCATAACTCTGTTTTCATAACTCATAACTCAAAAATGGTGGGACCCATAACTGAGTATCCGTTTGGGAGCATCATAACTCTGTTTCCATAACTCTGTTTCCATCACTCAATTCTCTGATTTTTGAGTTATGAGTTATGAAAACTGAAAACACATTTTAACTGTTTTCAGTTTCCAAAACTCATAACTCAATGGCATTTTTGTAATTAAACACACATAGGGGACCCACTCAGCCGCAACTTTTGACCAGTCAACCTTCTTTTTTTTTTCTTTTTCTTTTTTTTTTCACTGAGTTCGGTCTGGGTTTTTTTTTTTTTTTTTTTTTTTTTCTTTTCTTTTCTGGGTTCGTCTTCAAGTCTTCAATCTTTTTTTTTTCTTTTCTTTTTTTTTTCTTTTTCTTCACTGGGTTCGGTCTTCCTTTTTTTTTTTCTTTTTTTTCTTTTTTCTGGGTTCGGGCTTGACGTCTTCATCTTTTTTTTTTTTTCTTTTCTTTTCTTTTCTGGGTTCGTCTTCACGTCTTCATCTTTTCTTTTTCTTTTTTTTTCCTTCACTGAGTTGGGTTCCGTCTGCACTCATCCTTAAAAAAAAAAAAAAAAAAAAAAAAGAACAGAAAGAAGGAAGACAATGCAGACCGAACCAGTGAAGAAAAAAGAACAAAAAAAAAAAAAAGTAAAAAGCTGCACAGTGATAGATATGGGGTCTATAAATAGTGTGAAAAATATTAAGTGATGGTAACTGAGTGATAATGTTGTTTGGATGTGATATTTTAGAGCGATGAGTGATGAATTATAAGTGATAGGTGAGGAGTGATGAGTGATAAAAAAAAAAAAAATCCAAACAGGCTCTTAGACTCCAAATTTTGTTGATGATTTTTCACTTGGCAACGAGTCTTTTTTAATCAGAAAAACATTAAAAAATTATTATGAAATTACTGCATTCATATCAAGTACTAAATAAGTATTACCACACCTCCGTCGTCGCTCCACGTCAAAGCGGAGCCTCCACCGTCCTCGACGGCTTCGATCATCTGAAATCTCCCAATGGCTTTCAACGCTTCGTCGACGAAGCTGTCGAAAGGTACACTCTCTCTATAAACGTTGATTTTTCAAAAATGCATTTCTAAATCATTGTGAAAATTTTTATTTATTTTTGAATAATTTTTTTTTTTTTTTTTTTTTTGTATTATTGTTAGGTCTACGGACCTTGTTTCATACATCTCAGCCATGCCTGAGTCCTCTGAAATCATCCGAGCTATGGACGAAATTTCCGATACGGTACGTTCATCATTATATATATATATAGTAATAGCTTATTTTTCATCAACTTCACTGTTCTTGTTTTGCTGTGCTTTGTGCTTGTTTAAAGTGAAATAAGCCAATGAAAATTCGGTGTATTCATATACTGTACACACATTGTGTGTGCGCGTGTTTTATATTTAAATTTTTAAGTACTTTATTAGCTTATTTGATTATTTATAACTTTTTTTGAGTAAAATAAATGAATGAAAACATAAATAAGCTATATCAAACCAAGTTTTGTTCCTAATATTTTGTTCAAAGTTTGATTTCGATTTTTCGCCATTGAAATTTAGAGAGTTCAATTTTTCTCTTTGAAATATTTAAAAAGTAATAATATGTCCATTTCATTTATTTTCTTTTAAATTTATAATAGGTTATGTAATCTGCCTGATATATATATATATATATATATATGCAATTTTTTTCAACAAAAAGACTAAATTGATATCTTTTAGTCTTCTAGGGACTAAATTGTAAAATGATAATTGAAGTTGGACCTAATTTCGCAGATGAGAAGTATGTTTTAAAAGAAGAATCTGTATGCTTGTATTGATATTTATGTTGTATTGTTATTCGATATTTAAAGAGCAACTATTTGTTTTTGTTGTCAGATTTGATAGGTTTGTTCGGTGGTTGACTCGGCGGAGCTTTGTAGAAATACTCATCCAGACAGGTTGATCATTTGTCAAATGTTTTAATAAAGATCATAAAAAAAGAAAAAGAAATTATTCTAATTTGTATGTGTTTTTTTGCTTTGGTGATTATCAGGGAGTTCGTCAAGGAGGCTAACAAGGCATCAATGAGAATCAATGAGTATCTACATGTGAGGTGACTGGCGATCTATTTGTTTCCAGATAAATCATAATTAGTATTTTTCTGCTTCTTCTCTGTCATTGTTTTCATGCTTGTAAACTTTTACATTATCATCGTTTGTTTGTGTGTGCGTGAACAAATGCTAAATTTGTTAATGACAAAATGTTGAATATGGCCCATCTAAGAGGATTAAGAAGATGAGCCTAAGATCTGATGTTAACTATGGTGAAGAGTGGTAGCTTGGGCAATAATGTGTTACAGCAGAGGATATTATTGATAATGACAAGATACTTTGGCTAGCTGGTTAAGCGGTAATGGGTTAGCTTTGCAGAAGAAAATTTTGTTGAAGTAAAATTAAATACGATTTGATTGGCTGCACAACTCTTAAGTTATAGTCTCATGTGTTGTGGTGATATTGTTATACAAGTATATCAGAGCTTTGGACTATACGTTAGATGGAAAGTTGGGTGCCCACTTTTAGGGATTTTGTATTGGAAATTCTTGATGGTTCTTGTAGTTGGCTTTGAGACAACTTGAAGTACTGAACTACTGATTGATTGTGTGAACGTTTTTTTAGAATAGTTGCTACCATCTTTAGTACTGAACTCGAGTTGCACTCTAGTGAAATGATATGCCATGTTTGGCTGAATATCAAAAGCATTAGGGGAAGCAAATTGTCCTCATTGATAAGGTTTTAGAGGAAGCTAGGTTTTTAGAGAGAGAGAGAGAGAGAGAGAGCCACTGTCACTGTTGTAACCTTAGAGTTTATACTTAAAGATGGAAGGCTTTGGTGGAACCAAGTTTATCAGCCACTTTCTAATATTGCTTATTTTAGCCCTCTTCTTTATTCCCTCACATGGGATCAACTGGGATGCACTTTGGACTGCAATCATAAAGGGGACTGGAATCTCAAAGCTTTTTGCACCTAATGTAGCACCTGTTGTTATTATTATTATTATTAATTTTTGTGGGGGGGTGTTGTGGGGTGATGAGAGGTGGATCCAATTAAAAGAAAATAGCTGCCAGATTGACCAGTAGTCGAGTCTTTACTCTTCAAACTGTAATTGAGCGCACACTTGAATCAGAGCAAGCTTAAAAGCTTTTATTTTTATTTAAGTATAGCTTGTGAGTGTCTTACTGACAGAAAATGTTGGGCAGTAGCTTGTCACTTAAGCAGTGAGTTCTGTGCATGATTGTTGCACCTGCTTCATTTTGCATGTGGTCAGATGCCATACCCCATTGTGGCAAAATTCCATATGATCCCATATCAAGAAGTGAAACTCTTTTTTTGTTCAAGTGATATGAGACACCTTAAAACTTATCTTTTAATATTTTATCTCTATTCTGACCTTTCTTTGTTATCAAAAGCCCATCTATATTCTTATCAAGCAAAACTCATAATTCTCATTTCCAAGCTCAAGTTTACATCTAGCCTGCCCTGACTTGGCTTATAGACTGCCTTGTCTGTCTGATTTTAGTGGATGAGCTCAAGCTCAAATCACATCAGTGAGGTTGTAAGTTAAAGACCCTCCTGGTGTGTGTAATTACCAAAAAAAAAAAAAAACAAAAAATTTAATTGACTGTCTTGTGTCACTTAGGTATCTCAGTCTCAGCTTGCAGTTATCAAACTATGTTTTTTCTTTTATACTAGATATCCTAAGTTCAGATTTCATGTAAATATTGAAAATTTTAAATTAATTGCCAAAATATCCTAAATGTGTGATAAACATTTTAATTACAAAAGAGGAAACCATTTCTAGCAAATACAAGAAGATAAGTTTAAAAGTTGAAGAAGACTCATTTAACCTTGGTGCAGCTATGGTTTGGACATGTTGTCAATGTCATAATTTTATGCTTGTTGGTCATGAGCTATTGCATTGACACTTTGGTATTTTTCTGCTGCATGCAGTATCTAAATACAAATCATACTCTGTATGATGCAGGCAGAAAAGCTGAGCAAGAGAATCATCTGCTTACGGAAGAAGCTCAAAGGGCAGCCCATTACCTACGTGTTGACTTTGAGAGGGGTGGAATCCATCTTTCTGTTGGTATGTTTTTATTAATTGTTGACTTCCATTGCTCTCGCAGCCAATATTTTCTCTTTTTGAAAGTTATTCTTTACTTTGCTTTGCAGATAAATTAGATCGGGTGAATCAGCTAAATATAGAAATATCTCAGTTGTGCAGGGAGTTAGTATGATATTTTAATCAATCTTCACATTGCTTTGTTGACGCTCTCTGATTATAGAGCTCTTATGAGAGACACAAGAGTAGTCATTAATCGTCCAAATTATTGCCAAATTGACTGTGTTCCATCTTGTATGTATTTGATTTTGGTCAGGTTCAATGAAAATATTATCATTGACCCAGGTTCTGTGGATATATTTCCTTCCTCACGCATGCCTATAAGTGTGTACCATCTCCTCAAGCCCATCTACCGCTCCACACCTGGTATATTAAGGGAAACAGTGTTGCCAAGGGACACCATGAAAGAGAAGGGATTTCGAATAAAAACAGACCCACAGAATTTATCTTCTTTAGAACTTGGTACACACAAGACCATCTTCACCTTTATAACAAACTCTGTACCTAATAAAAAAAAATTATCATGTGGAACTTGGTGGGCTGTGGGATTTTCTATGATGAATGATGAACTTTTACTTTTTTCTACCAAGGACTTCCAATATTTAGTTTGAGGGTAGTTGATGTAGTTTGCGAGTTTGACAGCATAGGGTGCTTGGCTTTTTTAACATTATTATGTCATCTGTCTACTTTGTTTCATGGCCATATATATGTACAAATAGATGGGCGTGAAAATTTTGATTAGGCAGGAACAAGATGCATTTTACTCTCTGTACTTTTCAATACACAAGATATTTTTTACTGTGGAAGGGAAAATTAGTTCTGAATTCTAGGCAATAAGTTTTCTCAGGGATTGAGAATATCTATGCGCTTTAAATTTGCACCTTCACCTAGATTGATAGATAAGTCAAACAACATTTTTTGAAGTACCTTCCAAATTAAGCAATTCTTTGTTTTCCTCTCACTGGAACTTTATTTATCTTGAAGTTGTCTCCTTTCTAGCAAGAGAAAGGTATAAATGAATGAGCTTGTAGAATTGTTCTGTTAAGAGCTTTTGTATGATAGGGGATTTCAGTTCATTCAGCAGGTTTTAATTCTATTTTCTGATGTTCTGTAATCTGTCAGCTCCTCTTTCATAAGAGATGATGATGTTTAAATAATGACAAAGCAAGTGTTTTCTGATCTCGATGCGAGTAATTATCAGGTGCTTACTAGCTGTTCTGTTCACTTATATGTTTATTATATTTTAGTGTATTCTCTTTTTGTTTCTTTTTAAATTGTAGATCGAGTCAACATTTGATGTTCAAATATATATATATATATATAATGTTGATAAATTTTTCAAAGGAGCCTGGTGCATTGTACTGCATTGAGGTGCTGATTGGGTCTCAAGCTTTATGATGGCGCAACCATAGCGTGGTTAATTAGGGAAACAATATCCACTTTGGAAGCCTAAGGATAAAGCAAAAACCTAGAATAAGTGTCCATGGTGTGTGTATATATGTGTGTGTTTTATTTGGTTATTCTAGAGTTGAAGGAATTTTAGTAATTCTGTAATTTTTTTTTTTTTTGTATGAGCCATAGTTGTGGGCCTTCTTAATAAGTCAGTCTTATTTTATGAGTTTCTATGTGTGGGTTTGCTTTTATTCAATTAGCGTTTGGTTTATTGTTCTCTAACAAGGAAGAGTTGGTCAATAAAGTATTGTGTCTTTTGAGTATTAAGTCATACTGACCGTATTGTTCTCCTCCTCTTTTCTTTTTTTTCTCATCTCAGTTCATTCTCTTTGATATTCTGTCACTGATCATAGGTATTGTAAACAATGAATTTGAAGTAGTTCTTTCGCTAATAAATTAATAGACTTCTCAGAAAAACTCGTATAGAGCAAATTATACTCGATGGCTTAGACATGGTATTGCCGTAGAAAAATATTTTTTGGTTTTCCTTTTGAAGTACAATTAGCCTTTGATTTTGTAAATGCTTGTTCTCATGATGTTGTGATAGTGAAAGCAGTGGTTTTACAGTTTTTTATCTTGAAAAGTGCTCACTTTTTTTTCTTTTTTTCTTTTTTTTTTTTTTGCTTGTCTTTCTTTGGAACAGATCCAGAACAACACCGTATACTGAAGCTGAGGGTAAGGTACTCAAATTCGATACATTCTCTTTGGAATCTGCGTTAGAACATTTTAGCCTTTTTTTTTTTTAGGGGTTTTTTTATAGTTAATTTTAAACTGCAAATTTCGATTTTATATATATATATACACACACTTTGTTCCTTCTTTGGGAACATTGTAGGGAAACTTTGACCTTAAAACAAATAGTTGTAGTTACTGTTGGGGAATGGAGATGAGTTTATGCATGTGCACAGTTATTTGTTTTTGTTTATTGCATTTCTTTTTTAGTTTTAGCTAGTTATGATATGGTCAGTTTTAATTTTAAGAAATGGATTTATTCAATTATAAGTGTTTTCTTATTTGAATTTGAATTTGAATTTTGGTAATGTTAATAGAATAAATTACCTCCTTTAAAATGTTGATAGTTCAGTCCAATCATTCACTTTCACTCGCCAAGTTTCCATCTATACATTTGTAAATTGCTAATATGTGACTTTTTTTGTGCTAGTCTTTTATATATATATATATATATATATATATATATATATATATAGGTAGGTGCATTTTCTTCCTAAAATGAACTACCCTTATTTGGCTTTTTATTCAAGATTGGCACTTATAACAATGACTAATGGACGGCACTTTTTGCAGGCATCAAAAGAACTTAGTGATTAATGGGATCTCATGCGCATTGAAGAGGACCTGGCTATAGATGTATGGATGGCAGATGTGAGTCACTATGTTTTTAAAATTTCCAATGAATTGGTCTTGAAGGTTAAAGGTTATAAGAATCTTCTATTTTGAAAAGTAGATGAACAATGTAAATTTAAGAGTGTAAAGGGCAGTAGGCAGAGTAGTTGAGTTGTCTTGATTTTTACCTTTTGTTTCAGGTTATTAAATTTTGATTAATGTGAATGAGTGCATCCAAATTTTTTTTTTTTTAAGAAAATACTTATTTCAACTGTTGGGTGCCTGTAGATAAAAGTAATAAGCATACTTTAATCTACATTTAATGGTATATATTTCGACGGTTATTAACCGTTGATAAATGTGTAATACTTTTTTCAACGGTTGCATAGGCCGTAGAAAAATTTTCTCGACACAATTTTTAATAACATTTCTCTACGGTCGTTCCAACTGCTGAAAATATTTTTTTCAATGGTTTCAACTGTTGGAAATAGCCAAGTTTCTTGTTGTGTTATATGGGTAAACATTCTCACCTTATTCAGGGCCATCACAAAAAAGAAAAAGAAAAGCATGTCGCAATTCTTTAGGACTCTTTAAAAAAAAAAAAAAAAAAAAAAAACAAACACACATACATACATACATAGGGAAAGCATGCTAGTAGCATGTTAACGAGTAAGATGTGAAAATTTTTGGTGAATTTGTTTGTAGCATGACTGTTTTCTAAATATATCAAGGAAGGTATCGGATTTTTTTTCAAAATAACTATAAAACTTAAACAATTTTATTAGTTAGTAACGTTTTCAAACTATTTAGGAAACTAATAATTCGAGTATGTGAAACTCGATTTCACTGTGACAAATCGAGTTTAAGACACTCGATTTTCAGTTCATCATCTTCTACTTTCCTTCTTTTTTTCTTTTTCTTTTTGCCCTCCATCTGCCGTCCCACAACCTTCTTCCCAGCCCCCCAAAATCTCCATCTGCCATCCCACAACCTTCTTTCCAGCCCCCAAAAAACCCAAGACAGTGCTTCCTTTTTCGGAAAAAACATATATCTATTTCTCAAAATCCCAAACCCAAATCACAATCTCAATCAGAGCAAAAACTATTGTGAGTTTGTGTTTTTCTCAATTGGACCATGGCCAGCTCTGCCATTACTCTGGAATCCAAAAATGTCAGCATAAATATCCTCTGCAATCTGCATCACGTGGGTTGAACCAAAATGACGTCGGATTGTGGTGGTGCTGGCGATTGTAAAAATGGTGGTGATGGACACGCAAGGAAGAAGAAGAAGAAGAGGAAGAAGAAGGTTCGGGTGGCGGGGTTTGACCAGACTTTAGAGCTTCCTCACCGTAGAGATCGCTGACGCTTCTGTGGATTTGATTTTGGGGGCTGGGAAGAAGGTTGTGGGACGGCAGATGAAGAGGAAAAAAAAAAAGAAAAAAAAAAGGAAGGTAGAAGACGATGAATAGGAAATCGAGTCTTTAAGACTCAATTTCCACGTGGATCCTTTCTCCATGTCAGCTCTACTAGCATACAGAAATCGAGTGTCTTAAACTCTATTTGCTACAGTGAAATCGAGTTTCACATACTCGAATTATTAGTTTTCTAAATAGTTCAAAAATGTTACTAACTAATAAAATTGTTTAAGTTTTATAGTTATTTTGAAAAAAAATCTGAAAGCATCGTTAACATGAGTCTTCATTTTTCTACATGTATTACTGGCCTGTCAATCTCCAATCCAATCAAGTTCAAAGCCAAGCCCAATCTTCTTCTTTTTTTCCCCCTCCTGCTGAAAAAGGTAAGCCCATTCTATTTAGTATGTTCAAGCCGAATGTGTACGTATTCCTGGGCTTGAGTCAAATGTGGTTGAGGCTAAACCCATCCTGCCCAAAGCCTTTTAATGTAGATTGCTAACTACTGACTTGTCAAGTTGTATTGATTCTCCTTTCGGATTAACTACCGATACAATTTTTATTATATACCATTTACAACTCGTCATCACAATTTGTGAAAAAAATTGTGACTTTAGACTTTATTGAAAAGTATATTCACAGAACAAAATATTAGGAATTTTACACCTTATATGGGTAAACATTCTTGCCTCATTTAAGGCTACCACACACACACACACACAAAGCATGTCACAATTCTTAAGGACTCTTTTTAAAAAAGAAACAAACACACATACATAAACAAGGGGAAGAAAATGAAATTTTAACACAAAAACACATTATAAACTCCATTAAGTCTTAGTTTTGTAACCAATCTTTATTTTTGACAAACAAATCTACAGCCACCAGCCTAACCCTTTGTTTTATCAACAATCTATGAATATACCCAATTTTACATCTTATCAAGTTGTTAACTTATGATGAGTCTTGACTCTTGAATGGAATGTCACATTTTCATGGGCCTATCACTAATCAATTATCATGCAATAATCACAACTTAACATATTAATTGTGTGTGTAAAACTAGGTATTTCCCTAAATTTATTGTTGCTTTTAATGATCGAAGATGGTCAAAACATGTGCATAGTCCACAATCCTACTCATAGCCACATCAGTCAAAGTCAGGTCGTATGTCTTAATCCATTTCCAGGTACTCTCCAGATTACTACTTGGATTGTGCCATTAAGTTCTAATGGTGTGATATCATAATCATTTTTTTTTAAGAAGAAATATCATAATCATTTTGACTTTGAACATTGAATTGAAGAGCCAAAAAAGTTAGATAGGATTATGGGATAAAAGTAGAAATAAGAATAATTAAGTACCACAGTCATTTGGTCCTGGGATTAATGTCAGGTTTTTTTTTTAATTTTATTTATTTATTAATTTCAGGTATTGTTATTCCATTTTATCAAAATTTTGACTACATAATCTGAGCATTTGATTAGATAATGTGTGCACACGTTATTTATCAACCCATTCCCTATAATGTACACCCTCTGTTTAACTTGTATATTCGATGTTTTAATTTCTTGGTGTCAATAATAAGGTTTATAAGGTTACAAACTAATGTGTCTTTTATCACAAAAAATTAATTTACATATTCATTTGTTTATGTTTTTTGTGTAACAATATTCATATTTATTACCATTTTTTTTTGGGTAATAAAATTGGGGAAAATACTAAACTTATTGACAATTTTACAATAAAAGGCTAACAAATTGTGGGTGAGATTTCTTGATGTAGAAGTTTTGTTAGAATAATAAATTTTACACTTCAATATTGTGTAATTAGTGTCACAACACTTGAGCAAAATACACAAAGTAGTTCTCAAATGAAAGTAAGTTTTATTAATACTTAAAACATTACACATGCATTCTCTATAAAAAAAAAAATAATAATAATAAAAAACGTTAAACTCACTTTGCTATTCACAATCCAAAGCAAAATCAAGGAGACACGACATTAAGAACATATCACCTAAAAGGCTAAAAGTAAAAGAAAGATTTGATACATTCGAGAAACTTTATTTCTCCTTTTGATGGTCAAAAAAAACAACTCACCTACTAAAGTGAGAAAATCATCTCTTTCTTATTGTAGCCTATCACTCCACCTATGCTAGTAATTAAAGATATGCAAACTTACTAACTCATATGTAAAATATGCTTTAAAACAAATTATCCAGGTTTTACTAGAGTTGGTACTTTGATAAGAGCATTCTCAACAAAGATTGTAAATGCTATAAATATTATTTTTTAGCATCTGAACCCACAAAATGCCACTCCATTAAACATTCTATATCTCAAAATTTTTACAATTTTGCTACAGTGCACTCTCAAAAATAAGAGCGCACTGTAGCTCAAATCCTATAAAAAATATAATTTTTTATTGCTCTCTCATCTCTCTTCCCGTACTCTTCTTTCTTTTTCTCTCACCGTGTCTTCTTCTCTCATTTCTTCTTTCCTTCTCTCACTGGTCTCACTTCTTTTCTCTTTTCTTCTTTCTTTCTCTTTTCTTCACTCACCGGCATCCCCAACTGAAAACCATGGTGGCAGTGGTTCGGCGAAACCGTGAAGAAGATGAGGTCGAGTTTGTGGTTTGTGGGTCTCTGCTGTTGATCGGTGTGGCTGGGTTGCGGTGGTTCGGCGAGCATGGCTGGGTTTCAACAGGTGTGGCTAGGTTTTGTGATTTGATTTTGGATGAGAAATTTCAAAAATATGCTCTTTCTAATTTTGGGTTTGTGATTTGTGGTGGTACTGGGTTTGATTGGTGGTTTTGATGTTGGTTTGTTGAGTTTTTGATTTGGTTTTGGGTGGTGGGAATCCCGATTTGCAGAGGTTGTGGGTGCCGCCGGTGATGGTGGCTATGGCTGTGATGTGGTGGTTTGGGGTTGGGTTTGTGTGTTGGGCTTGTGGTGGTTGTTGGCTGTTGGGTGAGGTGGCTATTGGCTGTTGGGTGTGGTGACTATTGGGTTTTGTTATACCAGTGGTGGTGGTGGTGAGTGGATGCGGTAGTGTGGCGCTGGTGGTGCTGTGAGAATGAGAGGCGGTGCTGTGAGAAAGAGAGAGACAGAGGAGAGAGGAAAAATAAAAAATTATTGAAAATTAATAAAGAAACAATATTTAAATAAAATGGTATAAAAAATAGAAGTTTTGATTTAGGTTGTATTGTAAAGTGGTGTGGTATATGTTATAAAATAAGGTTTTGAGAGGCCAAATGTTATATTTTTTGACATTCTTGATGGGAATGCTCTAAACATTTCAAAAACTTAAGGAAAATGTTAAAACTTAAAACTATTTTTAATTTTACTACAAGAGCTTTATATTTGATATGGTAATAAATGTGAGGGATGCCATAAAATTTTACTGCATAAGTCTTATAAATTAATATATCACTAATTATAATAAAAAAAAAATTAAACACTCATTGATTATCTTGATAAAGTTGCACCAATTAAATTTATCATCACATTAGTTTTTAAAACTTTTGTAGTAAAATTTGTAATAATTTTAGCATTTACCATAAATAAAATTTTGAATTAGATTTTTATGAATGGTAATACCTTTTTTTTTTTTTTTTAGAATCGATGGTAATATATAGACACGGCAAAATGGGTTAGAATTTTCTAACCCGACCTGATCTGAACCCGATTTTTTTTACCCGAAGCAAAAATAGGTTGACTCGTGACTCGACCGGTGCTTTTTACTAGTCAATCCGACTCGACCCAACTTGCGACTCGACCCGAACCCGAACCATTTTTTTAAAAATTTTATTTTTTGATTATAAAATAATAAAATTAAGACAATATTGGTTTAATTGTTTATTGTGAGTTTTAAGGAAACAATTGAGACATTTACATAATTATATGCAAATTAATTGAAAGTTGAATGATTGAGCATTCTGTAATAAGTAAAGATTTTTAAATATCAAATAGCAAAGTGCATGCCAAAATAATCTGGTTACAATACAGTTAAAAACATAGATTTAAAATTATAGATATGTGTGAAAAACATTCACAAGTGTGAAAATAGTGAAGCCAAAATATCAAATTAACATAAATTATGAATGTTTAGACCTATTTTTTAACAATTTATGTCCAAAATAAATTTTTTTTCAAAATAAATTATGATATTTCCTAGAGTGTGTGTTACTTAACAATGATATGATATTCATAAAAGAGACAATGTCTAAATAAGTAAACAATCAAACTTTAATATATATTTCAAATTGAAATAGAGTGCCAACTACAATTGACAATAGATTATAAATTAATTTTCAAGATTGTAAATTTCTTATATGTTTTTATTCTTTGTCAAATGAATTATCCAATAAGTCATTCGTAATTTTGTTTTATATTTTGGGATGTTGATATTGTATAGAAATAAAACTTGTGTATTTGTTTTACTTATCTTTGTGTTATTTTGTTTTAAATAGCAATGTTAGGATTTATATAATTTTAAAATTATTGAATAAGTATTAATAAGTGTAATTCATTCTTGATATAAGTGATGAATTCAAAATAATACATTTTACATCAAGTAATTTATTACATAACTTTTTAAATGGTAAATACATGTTGTTTTCTTAAAAAAAAAAATTCATATAAAAAATATGAGTCAACCCGACCCGACTTGACTTGCAACTCGATTGATTCGAACTCATTTTTATCCCACTGAAAATGACTCGTTTTTGACATGCGACCCGATTGACCCAACCCGACCCCGACCTCGACCCGACATGCCCGTTTTGCCACGTATAGCTACTAATACATAGTAATAAAATCTATAATATCCATAACTTTACTTATAAGAAGGTAATACTCTTCTATAAAAAATATATATAATAAAAATAAAAAATAAAATAAATCTGTAATATCTGTAGCTGGCTCCGCTCTTTTTTTTTTTTTTTTTTTCTTTTTTTTTTTTTTTGCTGAGAGTAGCTGACTCGGCTCCGCCCCAGTACTAGCTTTGGATTGCATGGGAGCCAACAGGATCAGAAAACTCTCGAACAATCCAACCACGTATCTATCTTTATAGATGCTACCTTCTTCGGATAAACAAAATGAACTAGCTAGCCTGGCAGACTGGCAGTACCTGCGTGTCTTACACTACAATAATAGAAAGCAGAGACCAATCTTACTGGTCAAAAATAACAGGGGCGGAGCCAGAAATTTTGGTTTGAGGGGGTCAAGTTGTGATGCTAATATATTAGTTAAGACAAACCTTTCCACATGCACACATGTATAAATTAATTTCCTAAGAGAATTTATCATCTTCTAAATTTTAATGAGTATATAAAAGTCATGTATTTCTTCTATTTGACATGTACAAAAATTTATCAATTTCTACATAGTATAATTTGTTAAACCGCTTAAATTATATGATTTTAATATAATTTCTCTTTCTTTTAAAAGCACTATTGAAATAACTCAAAATTTAGGAAGGCCAACTTCAATTTTTACATGCTACATTTTTTAAAATGTAAAAAAAATACATACTATAAGTTAATTTTTTAAAATTTTGGGGGGGCCTTGGGCCCCCCACCCTTGTGTGTGGCTCCGCCACTGAAAAATAACATCATAGATTTTCTACTCTATAATAATCGAACTGGTCAAAAATCATATCGTAGATTTTTTACTCTTTCTAAAAAGACAAGCATATATATATATATATATATATATAGCGTTCCCCATCTGGGTTTAAGTTGTACACGTTTTTTCATCATATTCTCTGTATCTTAGTCTCTGATTTTGATTTGTCTTAGTCTCTTTCACAAGTTTTTCTTAACCCTTTTCATCAAAGCAAAAAGTCAAAGTAGTGCTGGTGGTGTTGGAGGTGAAAATGACGATCACAGCCACACCGAGTGTTAAGGATGGTTGTCTCATGGTGAGGGGCAGGGTGGTGTTGACCGGAGTGCCTGAAAATGTTGCTGTTTCTCAGGTTGGCTCCGGGGGATCGGCTTTCTTGGGTGCAACTTCAACTTCTCCAAGTTCACGTCATGTTTTCAGTCTTGGTGTTCTTGAGTGAGTTTCTGTTCTTTCTTTGCCTTTACATTAGTTTTGATAAGAAATGGTGAATTTAATCAATTAACCATTTAAACTACTGATTGTCCAAAATCTTAAGCTGATAGGAAAACAAATTTCCATCCTGAAATTTCTTTGCATGCTTTTCTATATTTTCCTTTCATGATATGTTTGGATGGTAAGAATGTGCATCTTGGGAAAGTTATAGCAGAATGTTGATACAATAGCATTCGAACCCAATTCCCAAGTTTTTGGTAATTTTTTTTTAATGAATTTTTAGCTATTGCTTGTGGCATTTTTCTCATATTCTAATTGATGAATTAAATTAAATAGGAAGACTACATGTTTCAAGGAATTTGGAAAGAAGTGTCAGGTTGAGTACTCATAGAACAGAATATTTTCATTCTGACTTTCCCAAATTCCAAATTTGTAAATCTTATATGTCACTAGTGATGAGTACTTGGTGAAAGACTCAAAGTTATATGAAAGAAATCAAGGACTTGTAATGTAAAACATTAAATGTTACTATTATTGGTATCATCCTCAAAGGGAAAAACCTAGGTTACTGAGAGTGGTTCAAGTGATTATTAAATTCTGTTTGGTGAAGTTCAATGTGAAGGTATTTAGACAGTACTTTGTCCTGTTTATTATAGTTTGACATGAAAAACATATGGCCTTCGCAGGGGAGGATACAATTTCTTGTCTCTCTTCAGAGTAAAAATCTGGTGGATGATACCACGTGTTGGGAAATTGGGTAGTGAAATTCCACTGGAAACGCAAATGCTTCTCTTGGAAGCAAGAGAACAGTCTGCCCTGCATAATGAGATTTCTTCTGATCCAAATTATACTGAAAACACCTTCTACATTCTTTTCTTGCCTGTGTTGGAAGGACAATTTAGGACAAGTTTGCAAGGGACTCCTGCAAACGAGCTTCAGTTTTGTGTTGAAAGTGGTTCGGCGGCTCTTCTATTAGCTTCTTTTTTTTCTTTAGTTTTCATATGATCAACTAAATTTTATTTTGATCCTGGTTTGCTATTTTTCTGTTCTAATTTCTTCAGGAGATGTCAATGTTCAAACCTCCCAATCATTGGAAGCAGTATTCATTAATTCTGGGCACAACCCATTTGAGCTCCTTAAAAATTCTATCAAGTATGTTCACTTAATTGGCCTTTCTTATATTGTGTGTCTATGTAAAGTAGTCAGTTACATAATCTAACAATTCCACATGTATAATGATGTAGAATACTAGAGAAGCAAAAAGGTACTTTTAGCCACATTGAAAACAAGAAGGTAATAAAAATCCAAATACTTTACCATTTTGAGAGCATGTGTATATTGCATTCCAATTAATTAACCTATTGTGATTGAATCAGTAGATGCCGCCCCACTTGGACTGGTTTGGATGGTGCACTTGGGATGCTTTCTACACTGAAGTCAGTCCACAAGGGATCAAAGAGGGCCTTCAAAGGTACAATAAGAAAGTCATATGTACTTGAGTCAGTTATTTGACTAAAAGGTGCACCAATTAATCTGAAACTTCATCCATAATTAAATTATTGTTCTATCTTGTATTCTGAATTCTTCAGTTTCTTGGAAGGAGGCTGTTTACCTAAATTTCTGATCATTGATGACGGATGGCAAGAGACAGTAAATGAGTTCAGCAAAGAAGGTGAAGCGTTTACTGAAGGGACACAGTAAGTCTTCCTTCTTTTACAAGTTCATTTACCTTCTATAAACTAAAAGCAATCTGTATCAGTTTGTTTATCATCCACCTTGTTTCTTTGGTTGATCCATAGGTTTGCTAGCAGATTGGTGGACATCAAAGAAAACAATAAGTTCAAGAGTTTGGGTTCAGATAATACATGCATTGATCTCCATGATTTTATTGATTCAATCAAAGACAAATATGGAATAAAGTAAGTTTTCCAATCTGGATGTGGAATTCTATTTCTGTTTAAGATCTAGTTAAAACTTTCAGTAATTTTGAGCATGGAAACTTAATTATCTATTCAGATTTGTTTACATGTGGCATGCTTTAGCTGGTTATTGGGGTGGTGTGCTTCCATCATCGGAAACAATGAAAAAGTACAATCCAAAGATTGCCTATCCAATTCAGTCACCTGGTAACACAGGGAATCTTAGAGACATTGTCATGGACAGCTTGGAAAAATATGGAGTAGGGATTATAGAGCCCCAAAAAATCTTTGAGTTTTATAACGATCTCCACAGCTATCTTGCAAGCTGCAGTGTGGATGGAGTCAAGGTTGACGTTCAGAATTTGATAGAAACCTTAGGTACTGGGGTCGGTGGACGGGTGTCATTGACTAGATGCTATCAAGAAGCACTTGAGCAATCTATTGCAAGGAACTTCAAGGACAATAACCTGACTTGCTGCATGAGTCACAATTCAGACTCAATCTATAGGTTTGCCTGCTCTCTTGATTTCATACACATAATCTTATGTTACAAAGTTGGAATGCAGTTTCTCATTGATTTTTTTTGCTTTCAGTTCAAAGAAGAGTGCAGTTGCAAGAGCATCAGAGGATTTCACGCCAAGAGAACCAACATTTCAGACTTTACATATTGCTTCTGTGGCTTTTAATAGTCTTCTTCTAGGGGAGATTGTGGTGCCAGATTGGGACATGTTCCATGTAAGATTTCCTACACATATATTATTCCCTGCAGACCAAAGAGCTGCAGTAACTTGTTTTGATTGATAAAATTGCTGAATCATTTATTATATAGTACTCATAACAGGACATTCAAAATTGACTTGACATACTGATAGATACTTGACCCACATAATTATCCAACATCTAGTGCAATTCTACAATGTAGTGGAAGCTTAAAACCATGTGGGTTGCAAAATATAAAGTGTTTGTCTTTCTTTATTCAGAGCAAACATGATACAGCTGAATTTCATGCTGCAGCAAGAGCAATAGGTGGGTGTGCAGTATATGTAAGGTGAGACACAAAAGCATAGATTTTGATTAAATTTGCATGTCTTTGAAAGAGAGTGATATTTTATGCTTAGCTTTAATTCTCCGATGGCGATGAAGAAAATTCTTATGAGTTATTCAATTTCAATACAGTGACAAGCCTGGCAAACAGGATTTCAAAATTCTCCGAAAGCTAGTATTGCCTGATGGGTCAGTCTTAAGAGCTAGATATGCAGGCCGGCCTAGTCGAGACTGTTTGTTTATAGACCCAGTTATGGACAGGAAGAGGTAAAGTAATTTCCTAAGTTCTTATTTTCTCAATCTGAGACTAAATTATTTTTTCAATTTAAAATCAGTGTCTCCTAATTACCATGCACATTGACTATTTGCAGCATGTTGAAAATATGGAACTTGAATAAGTTATCTGGGGTCATAGGTGTTTTTAATTGTCAAGGAGCCGGAAGTTGGCCACTTAAAGAAGTAGCTCAAGATATTTGTAATGCCACATCTACTTCTTCATCCATCTCATGTCATGTGAGTCCCCATGATGTTGAATTTCTTGAAGAGGTAGCTGATGAAAGTTGGAACGGAGATTGTGCAATATATGCCTTTAATTCAGGTTAACTTTCTAGTCCATGTTAATTTGACAAAACAAATTGCGTCCAAAATCAATTTCTCTAGAATAACATCAAGTCTATTATATTTCAGGATCTCTTACTAAATTGCCAAGGAAAGGTTCACTTGAAGTGTCCTTGAAAACTCTTACATGTGAACTTTATACCATCTCTCCAATCAGGGTAAGTAGTTTAACCAACATTTATTTCCTTTGAATTTTCTTACTATTTAGGTCAATGCAAATCATGACCTTTATTTTGTGAATAGGTTTTTGGTAATGATCTTCTCTTCACTCCAGTGGGACTGCTTGACATGTATAACTCAGGAGGGGCAGTAGAAGCTCTGAACTGCACCAAGGATCTTTCAAGTTGCACAATAAAAATCAAAGGGCGAGGTTGTGGTCGGTTTGGAGCCTATTCAAGCACCAGACCAAAATGTTGTATGGTAAATATGAAAAAAGAGGAATTTACATACAATGTTGAAGATGGATTATTGACAGTTAAACTTCAAGGTGAATGCAAATTAAGAGACATTGAGTTTGTCTATTGAGGTGTCTATGTTCAAGGAATTATGCAATGATTAAAGGACTTTGAAGGGTTGCAAGTGAAGAATATAATGTGTTTATCTGTTGTAAACAGATTTAGATAGAATGTATAATAATGTAAACAACTTGTTTACTTGAATATAAATATGCAATATCGATGTTAGCCAATATGTTTTTCCCCAAAACAGGAATTTATCTTGGTCTGTTTTTATAATTTGTGGGAGTTATGTTACAATCTCTAACAGATCAAGCATCGTAGAAAAAATTTTCTTCTTTATTGCTGGGCAAAGGAGAAATATCATTAGTGCATAAGTAAGCCAAATGGTAAATATTCTTTTGTGTGTGATTGAACAATTTTTGAATAATAATAATAATACATGCCGCAGTTTTTCAATTTGGTGAACTAAAAGAAAAGATATAAAAATACTTCTACATTAAACACTGGCTAGTGACATTGAGATGATACCTTTGGGATGTGCATCCAAATCAATCTGTACCTTAGCTACAAGGAAATTTTATTTTATGATACTAGGTTACCACTATAGATAAAAATTTTGCCATAGTCTTTACAAATCTCATCTGAGTGTGATTGCACTAAAGCTTGTGGTTTTCCATCTATAGATAGTCCAACATAAGGAATTATTCTACTCTTCCATCTTAGCAAGAAGCCTTTCTTTTTTACCTTATCTTTTTGGACAATAATACCATTTCTATTTATCAAAATTTAATTTTTAATTTTGGGATGGTAATAGGTTTTCTAGGTCACTTGAGGTCGCTACCTTTTCACAACTTGGCTGGTCGCAAGATGATTGCGGCTTCGCTAGTCGCAAGATGGTCGCAACTTACCTAGTCAACACTCTGATCTTGGCATTTTGCCACGTGTTACTGGCGAGCAAAGCAGGTCGCTTGAGGTCACGAGATGACTCTGAATGCACCTTTCACAAAATGCAAAGAGGCTCAAGTACATTCTACCTCAAATACAATTAAGTCTCAGAAGATACATTAAAAGATTAAATAAAATACATACAAATTTGTCATTGAATAAAGAAAAAAAAAAACATAAACTTCTCACTCTCTAATCAAAGTTTACCCATGGAAATCATTTACTGGTAACTTCAATTATTTTCTAGCTCCGTGTGCTACGATTAAGCAAACATGAAGACTACAATTAACATGTGGCTTCACTATTGCCACAAATATTAGTTTCGTCAAATTCTAAAAATTGTAGGTCTCCTATATCTCATTAGGTGTTTAAAACAATAAGAAGCTCAAAACAAAAGCTTGATTATAAAATAAATAACTAAAGAATTATTGAGATTGTTCTGGAAAATTAAAAAATTACAAAGCATATGAAAAAAGCTTACATCACAAGCCTGAAAATACAAGACAGACAGAAAACAAATAGTAAAGAAAAAAATTCTACAAATCAAATTTAAAGTATCTAGGGCATATCCACTCAAATTGTTGCTTTCAGTGAGAGAAGTAAATTCTTCCTAGAGAGTTGAAATTTTTGCTTAAGATTTGGACAAGGTCTTAAGAGCTTCATCAACACTGTCTCTTTGGAGCAAGAATTGTTGAACATAATCATGAGGCTTAATTGTGTTCTATCTCGCGACCTCAAGTTGTTTTCGAAGATCTCTCAATTCTTGCTCTTTATGTTTTTCATTTTTAGATGCTTCATCCAATTTAAAGTTAGCAAATTTAAGTCGAGACTTGTACTTATCGTAAGTTGCAAAGTAGCTCTTCTGCCTGCTTCGAGGTTGCCTTGGCCTAAAAGAGTTGGGAAAATATGGTATTAATGCTTTTCAAAAATCTATTGAGCATCATCCATTTGCTTACGTCATTTTATTGAATGTGAGGAAAAAGCAAGGAACTTAAAACTTCAAAGTTACATTTGGTGTTTGTATTGGGAATGACTTGAGTAATTAGAATATACATGTATTTCTTTAGGCTCCCAAAAGATTTCTTCAATTGGTCAAAAGAGATACTTGAAGAAGCATTGGTTGAAGGAGATTTGACAGTTGTGTCTCACTTTTTGATATTTGTAGACACATCCTCAACAAGGTGGTCATGATCAACTTGTTGGAGAATAGGAATCTCCTAAGTTTAAAAACAAGAGTAGTGAACCATGAAACAAAATATAGTTGTAAAAAGAAAGAAGGGAAAAAAGAATGGATGCTTACAGATACAAGGTCGGTGGCTGGTGTAGAGGTTGGAACAATTTCTTTTGCATTTGAAACCTTGATAACACCTAAAGACATAGAGAATTGCACTGCATCATAAGACCCTTTAGTTGGGGCAAGAACAACAAGATTGGCATCAATACCATCTCGAATTATTAATGTTTGGCAGAATCCTCATTATACCCTTCCACACTTTTGGCCCCAGAACTGGCCAAGTTTGAGACTTCTCTTTCTTCGATTGACTTTTTTCTCTTTTTTTCTTCCTTTCTCTTTTTCAAGACCAAGCTCTAATATCTTTGACTTCTCTTCTTTTTTTCTCAGCTCTTCTTGTTTCTTTTTCTATTCCTCTTTTCTCTTCTTTTTCTCTGCATCTCTCTTTTTTCGTCATCTTCTCTATTTTTATTGTCATCTTCTCCCTTCTTGGCCTCAATTTCTTTTTCTTCATTTCCTTTTCCTTGAGCTTCTTCAACACTTTCATTTCTTTTGGCAGTATTTTCTATAGATTGATATTTAAATGCATCTCTCTATTCCACTACTTCTGATTATGGAACTTCTTCTTTTATACTCACTTAAGTTACTATATTTTTATCATCTTCTTTAAATGTCTCGTCTTCTCTATCAAAGAACTTTTATGCTCTCTTTCTCTTTTTTCTATTTGACTTCATTGGTTCAAAGGAAGTCTAATAACCATCGGTTTGTTTTCTTCTAACTAGTTGAATAGCCTGAGTTAGTGTTTCTTGGGGCATCTAATTCTTCTGAATTACCACTATTCTCAAACTTAGATGGAATATGAGGTGTTGAGGATTTCTTGGTTGCTATCTTCCTTGGCAGATTTCTCTTCTTAGTTGCTGACTTCCTTTAAGGATTTCTTCTCTCTTCAAGTTGCTATGTCGAGCCTTCAATTTTGGATAATATAGGTTCTTGATCAGCAAGTTCTTCAATTACATTAGTTTCTTCTTCTAAATCAATTTATATGCTTTTGTCGAACACACCTTCATTTGCTTCTATAGACTTTTTCAGCTCATGACTAGTTATCTTCTCAAATTCTACAATTTGCATGCTTTGTTCTCTTTTCCATTCTTTGTATACTTTCAGTTTTTCTACCCATGGCAGCTTAATGAATCTATTCTACAAGTAGCTTCACAGCTTCTTCCCCTTTGTTCTTTTCGTCTTCAATTTCTTTCTTTTCCTGAACAATTTCTTTATTTATAGCTTTAGTTCTTTTACATTTTCCTTCTTGTTTTATTGAAGTATTTCCTCTGCCTTTTTCTTCATTTCCTCAACTTGGTCTTTCAAACTAGTACTCTTATTAATTGGAAGAGTAGAGGTAACTGAGATGATTTCAACTTCATCAACATTACTTAATTTAGCAACCATTTCGATTGGTTCAGCCATAGCAAGGGCCATCTCAACTGGTTGTAAGTTTAAGAAATTTTGCCTTTTGGAAAGTTTTTTTTTTTTTTTTTTTTTTATAAAGCCAAGTATTTGGCTTTGGTTTTCTTTGATGGATGATTCAAAAATAATGGTGGGCTTCTTTCTTTTTCAAAAGTAAGTTTTTTGCTGCAACCTTTTTTCTTGGACTTGCTCTAACAAGATTTGAAGAGACCTTAATAGCTTTTTCTTCTTATGATTCATCATAGTTAGACACTTGTAATAAAGATTTTTGCAATAATTTTCGGAGTTAAGGAATCTTAACATTGTTAAGAAAGTAAAAGGGATTAAAGATGCTACATTTGACTTTATGAGAACAATGAGTTCAGACTATTCTATGAAGAGTTTCTCTGGATCATCATTAGGATCTTGAATAGCAACACCACCTAAAACAAAATCAATCTAGAAGAAAAGTTTGATTGAAAGAAAGAGGATTAATAAAGAAAGTAAGCTTACTAGAAAATTGATAAAGGAAGATTTTTGGACAATAGGTATTGCAAGCTTTATTTAATCCCTTAGCATCATTGAATTCGATGATTTAATTTGTACAACAAATAGCAAAGTTGTCTGAATCATCATAAATTATTTTGTATGGAACAAATTTGAAATTTCATAACTTAGAATTACTAGATTGCATCATATTGGGCAATTATTTGGCAATAGAGGAGGCACGAGAAGAACATTATTAGTCCAAAAAGGAGGGTAATGAATTGCTTGAACAAATCCAAGTTGTCTTAAAGAAAAAGCAAAATATAATCTTCAAAATAATATATTAGGTGACGGATCACAAGAAGAACACATAGGATTGAGGCAGAAGGATCTAATTAATTGAACTAATAGAATTCTTTTGGGCCATATATTCCTTTCAAAGAATGGTCTAAAAGATCGAGGTTCCATTTTTTTAGGAATACAAGAGAAAGTAAGGGTAGGAATGTTACTGTAACACCCCATAGTTTTATTCCTTATTTAATTCTTAAACGTAAATTAAAAAGGAGGCCCACAATTAAATGAATTTAAATTGATTTGGGCCTAGGATATTAAAAATAATTTGAAGCCTAAGTGAGGTGGCATAAGTAAAAAAAATATATGGGCCTTGATAACCCTAGCTTTTTACCTTTTAAGTTACATGTGTACCCTTCTTTTTCTGCTTTCAGCCGCAACACATTAGGGAGAGCTGTTTCTTTTCTTCTCTACAGCTTGCACAAGTTGTTCAGGTATGGTTGTCTTGCTCCAAACTTAAGAAGGTTGAATAGTCAATAGCTAGCATTTGTCTTGAACCTAGATTAATTATACTACTAGAAAAATGCTCTTATATTGTATTATATTAGATAAAGGATGATCAATATGTCAGGAAAGACTTTGAAGTATACTTAATAGAGGAAAAGGCTTGGACTTTATCATTTTTTTTGTCACCATGTGAAAGGGAAAAAAGGGCTGCCTTGTGGTTTTATATTTATATCCGTATATGGCCATCTTTGATTTAAAACTATGATTAATTTAATGGGAAAAAGGGTGCTCCATGGTTTGTATATAATTTCACATTGCCTCCATTGTTGACCAATTCAACCATCACCTTTTATTCTTGTCTAAGACTAGTCCAATGGCTTAAAGGAACAATAAGCACTAGATTGCTGGTGAGTCTTGGATGTGGCTGCCATGTTGGGTTGAATATATATATATATATATATATATATATATGTTAGGTTCTAAGGATTAGGATCTAATGTATTTAGAACTTCAATTTGTATGTTGGCAAACCATGATCAAAACAATGTTTAGTCGTGTGTTAGACTTGCTCAAAGTATGGGTCTTAATGTAAAGTTGGAATCGAGTTTGTATGTAGAATTACTGTTCACTTTCTGTATAACTCGATCGATCGAAAATCGGGCAGATCGTTTTTCTGCAGAATTTTCCAACTCAGCCCTAGTCCATTTAATGTATAGGGTTTTATGTTTTGCCCTAAGTATATAAGGGAAAACCCTAGCCACGTTTTTAGTATTCTGAATGCTGTGTTTGTGAATCTCTTTGTGAGATCTAGAGGTGTTTACCTTCACATACACTTAGAGTTTACAAACTTGAGATTTATGTCAAGAGTTGTGTAGATCAATACAGTTGCAGAATCAAAAGAACACAAAGATATACAAGCAGGTGCGCTTGTGGATTTGCTGAAGAATTCAAGAAAGAAGGAGTCCGTGGATCTCGGAGCTATCATGGGGTCATGGTAGTAAGTTTCCTACACATGGGTAGCAATAAGATGTTAGTGGTCTAAGTCTTGTTGTGTAAACTTCGATTCTTTCATAGTGGATTCAGTTTACCTTGAGGATAGCTAGGTCAAATCCTCCCCAGGCTTTTACCGGTGTGGTTTCCTGGGTCATCATATCTTTGTGTTATATATTTTCCGCTACTTTGTTTATTTTTGCTTATTTGTGTTAACCTAGATTTAATTAAATTACCTAAGTTAATCACTTGGCTAATTCACTAGGTTAATCTGTTGGGTTTAAGGGGTCTAAACGAACTGACAATATATATAATTTTAGAGTCAATAGATGTCTAGCGGCATCAAGGGAGAATATAGGCAACCGGATTGATGAATTAAGAGTACAATAATATGTGGCTTCTACCTTTGACTAATAGATATAAATGGGTTGATCAGATATGTATATATATCACATGGCTTCCAATATTTGGTGAATATATATGATATTAGAGTGAATACATTCCGAGCCACTAGATTGATGAATTAAGACTATACGTGGCTTCCAATATTAAATTGGATAGATGTAATGTTAGAGTGAATTGGATAGTTAAGTGAATAAATGGAGGATTTTGGATATATCAATATTGACTAGGATAAAACCTTTTGAACGTGAAAATAGATTTTTAAGTGGAAAATTGTGTATTGATGAACCTATTTTTGGTGTTGCTAGGTTCTAATTCTGCTGAATTGTTGTGATTCAAGGGAGGTTGATTTCTTTTATTTTCGCAAATTAGAGGTAAGTGGTGTTTACTAATTTTGGGGGTTTTCCCAAAACAACATTGATTATTAAACTATTTTATATCAAAGAATTATGTTGATATTCTATATATAAATTAATATTTTATAAATGTTTGATGTGCACATTGACTATTCGTTTTATGAAAAACTTGTGGGATAATCTAAACTTATTTAAACTTGTATATGCGAATATACCTTTATATTGTTGAAAATTATGAATGAACTATTTTTGTGAGTATATTGAATATATTTTGAAAACCTATAGCAAGTCGTGATTAGAAGCTCAGTGTGGTATTTAGTCCTTAGCAATGGACAATTATACTGCAGCTAGTCCTTAGCAAGGGATGGTCCCAAAAAATGAGACAGTGCACATTTGATAGCTCCTTAGCAAAGGAGTATACTGTTGAGGATCCAAAAAGGAAGCTCCTTAGTAAGGGAGTGCACCTTTAGGTTCCAAAAGAGCCATCCTTAAGAAAGGGGATGAAAAAGAGGTTCCAGTCCCAAAAAGGGGACCGCACAACCCTGTCAACGGGGCGTAAACGTTGACCACGAGAAAAGCCTAGGAAATTGTGTATATGATGGTATTGATATATATATATATATATATATATATATTAAGATGGCTCACAATATAAATATATTTTCTTTTTATGTGAAATATTGATGAGTTGCAAGTTATGAAATTGTTGTAAGAATTATTTATTTGAGAGGTTTGTTCCCACACCCCAATGTTAGTGAATTCCACTTATTGAGTTATTTCACCCCCCCCCCTTTATTTTCCCCTTACAGATACATTAGAGGGATTATTGGAGTAAAGATTCTTGGAAGACAACAGTTATAAATTATATTATGAAACTGAGAATTTCATTATTATTTTAATGGTATTGAATATTGTACTGGGAAATTAGTTTGAGAATTTCTATCTTTGGTGGAATTAGAGCTCTGACAATTGTGATGAGATTTTAGGTTTTTGGTTACATTTATTTAATATTTTTATAGATTATTTAGATTGAATAGACATTTATTATTTATGAAAATTGGAGCGTTACAGTTACCTTAAAAATAACACCCCTTCATCCACATCTGTAAGTATGTGGCAAGTGTAGGGAATTCAACCCGAAATTCCCAACCTGTGAGAAACAAAAAATAGAGAAAACACATGCCAAAGAAAAACAATCACACGCACAAGACAATATTTACGTGGTTCGGCAATTTGCCTACATCCACGGAGTTGCAGGGATTTCACTATTATCAGGGAAAAATACAGAGTGCGGCTACAGTGTTTTTACTCTCTCAAAACTACAACAAGACAAAACCCTAATCACCAAAAAAACGGTTTTTATATCCTACGCATGAGCGCTCCGCTCCATGGACTAAGCCTCAGAAAATCTCCCATTAAAAACCACGCAACATTATTCGGGTCGGGTCGGGTCGTCAACCGGATCAAATATAAACTAGTCTCCATAAAACCCAACAGCAAGCTCAGGTAAGATTCAAGGTAAGGGAGCTAAACTTAGGAAATCAGCTGAGAGCCAAATTTGTATGGACCAAAGAAGGCCTCCTCATCCAAGGCTAGGCTGTTCAAAGAATCTGAACATGACACGATACAACTCGCTAAGGAAAAAATGTGCTAAAGCAACTTTATATCAGAAGCCAAACATTGAGTTATTGGGATAAAAGGTATCAAAAGCCTTTTCAAAATACTCCAAGTCAAGAACTTACATATCTAGACAAGGTAAAACGCAAGTTCTTCTTGAAAGTTGACTGGTTCACTCTCATCGCTATCTCGGCGAAAAAAGTCACCATATTTTGTGCTTGTTTTCTTGTGAAAATTTGGTGTCTGCATTGTTAGAACATTTTTGGATGTCAATTTCTTCCATCGGGAGGGAACCCAAGAAGAGCAAATACGTCCTCAATTGTTGGTGTCAAGAACCCTTCTAGGAAAATACAACCATTAATGGAAGGAGACCAGAATAGTAATACAACTAGAAGGAGTGTTGTGGGAAGAGGACCACAAATATCGAAGTAAGGATTGCTTCCTTGATCCCGAGCTTTTCCCATTTCTCCGAACATTTCTCCTACATGCAATAAACCCATTTTATCTGAAAAGTCTATATTAATTGCCTTTATTCAATCACAAATTAGTATATATTTTATTTTATTTTTAATGTATCTTTTAGGAACTTAATTTTATTTGGGGTAGATGTACTTGAACCTCATCTGCTGTTTGGAAAGATGCATTTAGAGTCTACTCGTAACCTCAGGTGACCTACTCTGCTCGTGAGTGATACATGGCAAAAATACCAAATTAGAGTGTTGACCAAGCAAGTTGCGACCAGCCAAGTCGCAACAAGGTCGCGAATTGCACAATCAATGTACTCTGTTTTCTTACCATTTTTTGGCCATTATAATGATGTCAACACACACCCATACACCCTCAACCTTATATATAGTTCCTTACAATCGAAAACTTCTTGTATCTGGTATTGACAAAAGAAAGTTAATGCTACTTATAAACTCCTTAATTCTCTTTGCCTATCTTGTGTCTATTCTGTTTCCTTTGGGATTCTTCCTACGTTAAATATTAGGTGTAAATAATGGTAAGTTTGTAATTGAAAAAAAGAATGAGTAATGGAATCACCGGAATAATTTACGAATATTTTTTAATTATAAAAATCAAGTAATTTAAAGACGGAGCAGTGCACATAATGTAGGAAGGTGTATGTCTATGTTATTTACTATCTCTATTTATTATTATTATTATTATTATTTTACTTTTTACTATCCAATATTCACATGAATGTTTGTGTAGAAAGAGGAGATGCTTCGTTGACAATTATGTCACATTCTCTACCTAATGTTGTTAGATTCTTGATAAATTACATTTTTTATGTTATTAATTTTTTTTTCTAGTATAAATGATGGATTTACTTATATATATTTTTTCTTTAGGTCATTCAAGACATATAGAGAATAAATCATTTATAAAGAGCACTAGAAACAAAGGAAAACCACAAATTACATTATTTACAAAACATCTCACCTTATATAATAATTAAATGTAAAATGCATTATATTTCCTTTATTAAAAAAAAAAACTTACAAAATTTAAAACATTTTCAAATGGCAAATATAAATAGCTTAATTTAGAAAATTTAATATATTGTATCAACTATATTTTATTAAAAAAATAATCACATAATTTTAAGAAGGGTTTGGGACTAACAACACTTATAAGTCTCATCTGCAATTTTCATTTTCACTTAAAAAAAAATTTAATGGTCAATTTTTTCCCACACCTTGGGTTTGAGACTAGCTATTAAGAAACACATAAACAACAAAGAAGTCTATTCCTTCTCAAGTATTCACCTACTTACATTGGTCCAAAGGACATTGGCATAACATAAGAATCACTTGACTGCCAAATGAGAGCTTCTTACAATTTTGTACATTCTAGTCTCGTATGTTACACCAGATATTAACTAGTGCACTAGATACCGCTCCAAAATGTCCTGCAAAACTTGATCTTTGAAATCTGAACATCCTGGCATAGGGAGTTGCTATAATTAGAAAGTGCACTAATCCAATGGAGGATTCCTGACAATCCCATGAAAGTTACATAGAGGCACTGCTGATTGACACATGTAACTTATGGGCCTTTAGTTGAAGTTTTGAGAGGGACAGGAATGTTACATGTTATCTTGTACTTTGTCACACTTTGCCACCCACAAATAATCGGTGTATTTGATTTTATTATGGAAGTGTCAGGTTTGAATCTATTTCCAAACTGATGACAACCTCTGCAATCAGATAGGAATGAGATTCATTCGGTGCAGTGTTCAATCCAGTTGTGCTCAATATTTTTGTCTTGAGTTTAGTTCCTAAAAACTATATATATGGCACTAAAATCTTTATATGGGTTACATTTGTATCATTCAAAAGTTGTTTATTGTAACAAAGGAAACAGTGAAAAGTAGAATAAGATGACCATCACTGAAAGGCCTAGCATCAAAGATAGCTGCCTCATGGTACGTGACAAGGTTGTACTGACTAAGGTTCCACCTAATATCATCATTAAACCAGTGCACAGTGAAACAGCTGCCTTTATTGGAGCAAGTTCAGCAGAGTCAAGCTCTCTTCATGTTTTCTCTCTTGGAGTTCTTGAGTAAGTATCTGCTAGTTTGGTATTCTATGTTATATGGTTTTTGTTCCAAGTGATATCATGGAAAAATAGTAGTGATGATCAGTATATATGTGTAGTAGACTAGTAGGTGTTGTGATTAGCCCTTAATTTATGTCTAGAAAGAAAAGATGGCTTAACAAGTTTTCAAACTGAGTTTAGCACCCCTCTTAGTTCCTTAAGAGTTAAGATTATTTAAATGAACTTTAGTTGATGGAGTAGGAAATTGATAGAAAAAACATTGAAAATTGTATTTGTCAATGACATTTTTCTTATTAACAACATGTTATTGTTTCATGTCATTTTAGTGGAATACATTCTTTTCTTAAATGATATCCCCTTCTGGTTAGAGCAATGCTATGTACATTTTTTTTATTAATACAATTTTCACAACTTAGTGGAGTGTGATTGGAGTTGCATCACTTTTTTATGGACTCACTGGAGTCCATATTTAGTATGCAATATGTACTAACCGCGACACTCAGTAGTTGTGAAAAATTTTGCTGCACTAGATTTTTTTTTCCAATTCTATAAGAGCATATGTTTCTTTTGTGCCAATTTGTCATCTGATGCAGTGTGACAACTGCAGGGGATTCAGGTTAAATTGTCTCTTCAGATTCAAAATCTGGTGGGTGATCCCAAGTTTTGGAACGGCAGGCTGCAATGTTCCAATAGAAACTCAATTTCTTCTCGTGGAAGCAAGAGATGAGTCTAGCATCCATGATGAAAATTCTAAGACAACATCTGAGAACACCTACTACATTTTGTTTTTACCTGTGTTGGATGGACTATTTCGGACAACTTTGCAAGGAACAAGTGTGAATGAGTTCAAGTTTTGTGTTGAAAGCAGTTGGTTTAGATCTTTAGTAACCTTTTCCCCCCGCTTTAGATAGCACATCATTTTACTGCTTATGATTCTTTTCATTTTTTTCATTTGCTTAACTGTTCATTGCCTTATATAGGTGATCCTGATGTCCAAACTTCCCTAGTGACAGAAGCAATTTTTATAAATTCAGGAGACAACACATTAAGCTAATCAGGGATTCTATAAAGTATGCTTATATTATTATCCAATTTCTGTTAGTTTCAAGTGGCATGTGGTGATTCCTTATGCTTTTAAGTACTACTTATGGGTACAGGATATTAGAGAAGCACAAAGGTACAGTCAGTCACATAGAGAACAAGAAGGTAAGGAAACCTAAAATCACCATTTCCATGGCCAGTATTAACTAAACACTAATAGATTAATTGTTCTTTCAATTGTCAGCTCCCTGCACATTTGGACTGGTTTGGATGGAACACCTGGGATGCATTTTATACTAATGTCAGTGCAGAAGCAATTGAAGATGGGCTTACAAGGTACTATGGAAACAAATGTGCTTTGTATAAAAAGTATCATCCGTGCAGATTCACATACCAAATCTTTTCCCTTTTACTATGTAGCTTCTCAGAAGGAGGATGCCCGCCAAAGTGTCTGTTCATCGATGATGGCTGGCAGAACACAGCATATGAAGATGATGAACAATTCACTGAAGACACAAAGTGAGAATTATATTTCATACCACTATTCATCTTTGATATTCTAGTGAGATTTTGCATCAAGTTGCTAATCATGTTATCTTATCCGTGTTTCTAGGTTCGTTTTCAGATTAGTAAATTTAGAGGAAAATGCAAAAGTTCAAGGGAGAAAAACCATGTGTTAATCTCCATCATTTTGTCAAATCCGTCAAAGAGAAATATGGGTTAAAGTAAGGATCCTACTTTTAATCATTTGGATAGAGTATATCTGCAGCATGTACTAAAGAGAGTTAGTAAATATGCAGATTAGTGTATATATGGCATGCTTTAACTGGTTATTGGGGGGGATTACTTCCAGACTGAAGCATTGGAAAGAAACAGCCCCAAGTTTGCTTATCCCGTTCAATCCCCAGGTAACCTAAGCCATATTGTTTGTGTTACCATAGACCGGATGCAGGGGTGGAGTTGAATTTGTTCTTCCTTCAAAGATTTTCGATTTTTACAATGATCTACTTGGCTACCTTGCGAGCTGTGGTATAGATGGAGTCAAGGTGGATGTTCAGAATATAGTGGAAACCGTTGGTGCTGGTTCTGGGGGACGCGTCACATTGAGAAGTCATTATCAAGAGGCTCTTGAAAAATCTGTTATGAGGAACTTCAAAAGCAATAACCTGATTTGCTCCATGAGCATGAGCAATGACTATCTATACGGGTTTGATTAATCTTTATTTCAAAAATAATATAGAAATCAGAACTAATTTTTGAATGAGAAAGTTGGCTATTTTCAGCTCAAAGAAGAATGCAGCTGCTAGAGAATCTGAAGACTTTATGCCAAATGAGCCCACACACATTGCTGCAGTAGCTTTTAACAGTCTGCTTTTTGGAGAGATCGTTGTACCAGATTGGGACATGTTTTATGTAAGATGAATCTTTTAATTTATTTTGAATTTTCTATGTACTTAACCAATAATGAAGCCATTAGAGATCTTGGTTGCATTTTTTTTTTTGGCTAAAATGATCTTGGTTGCATTATTATGTTGAGGACTATCACGATTTCAGGTAGACTATGGCTAAGCTGAAACAACATTTTTCACAATCTTCTATGATAGCAAGTTATGATCATCTCACTTCACATGGACCAACCACTGACATCACATTTAGTATGCATTAATCACAACAGGCCATGTCAATAATGAAATATTTGTATCCCTAGAATTTTTGTTAGTATTTAGCTTAAAACTCTGATCTCATCTGGAGACCCTAAAAATTGACTGATAAGAAGGAATAAAATTAGCAATATATTGTAATGTTCATTATCATTTTAATGCTACAACACATAGCTCTAGTCCATGATACTACAAGGATAAGTGTCTTTCTTTCTTTCATTTCAGAGTGACCATTACACGGCTGACTTCCAGGGCCGGCTCAACCATATAAGCAATTGATGCAATCGCCTAAGGCCCCCCAAATAAAAAAAGGCCCCCACTTGTAAAAAAAAAAAAAAAAATTATATATATAATATATTTATCTACACATTTTAATTACAAAAAAAAAAAATATTTTAGTACTTTTATTGGTCAATAAAATGTATTAAAAAAGTCACATTGTATCTTAAAATGTAAAATACTGTACAATAACAATGCACATAACTTGATAGAATAAGACTACACAGTGCACATAGCACTGTGTAGTCTTGTCCACAAGCCCCAACACATCACAAGGCCTAAGCTAAGCTGGCCCCCACATGACCCCACACTAATTAATAATTTATCCCATTTTTTTTTTAATGCAAACTCTTACTTTATCAATTATTATAAATTATCACACCAATTAATTATTTGATGTATATTATATCAACTTATTTGTATTATAGTGATACTAATTTATTGAACCATATAATAAATTAATTTTTATTTATACAAATTTAGACTTTAAAGTTTTTTTTTTTTTTTTTTTTTTTTTTGAGAAGGGACTTTAAAGTTTAAAAAAAAATCTACTTAAAATTTTTGCCTAAGGCCCCCAAAATTATTGAGCCGGCCCTGCTGACTTCCATGGCTCAGCAAGAGCACTGGGTGGGTGTGCAGTTTATGTAAGGTTAGCCAAGGAAGCTACTGATTGAACTCTCTCTCTTTAGATGATATATAATGGTCATTTATTGAAGAAATACCGGTTGGTTTATGAGTTTGTTTGTTTTTAACATATGCAGTGACAAGCCAGGCAGTCACAATTTCAATATCATCAGAAAGCTTGTATTGCCTGATGGCTCTATCCTTAGAGCTAGATGTGCAGGCCGAGCTACCCGTGACTGTTTATTCAATGATCCGGTCACAGATGGGAAGAGGTGAGATAGTCACTCTTAAATAAAAGAATTTTGATATGAAATAATAGATAATTAAAATTCTCTTCTTCTTTTTTACTGTTCACTTATTGACTAAATGCATTCTACTCAAGATTTGGAACTTGAATAAGTTATCAGGGATCATTGGAGTTTTCAATTGCCAAAGAGCAGGGAAGTGGCCACCCGTACCAGGTTCTCAATATCTACGTCCCCCAGGATCTGCACCTTCACTTGAGTGCCATGTCAGCCCTGAGGATGTTGAATTTCTAGAAGAGGTTGCAGGTGAAAGTTGGAATGGAACCTGTACAGTATATGCATTCCATTCAGGTCAAATCCTATATCATGCAATATGCCACCTTTTTTTCTGTATACATTACATTTTTGCTCAAGCCTGACCCAATCAAGTTTATCATCATGCAGGATCGCTCTCTACAATGCCAAAGAAAGGAAGTTTTGAAGTTTGCTTGGGACTTCGAAAGAGTGAAATATTCACTATTTCTCTTATTAGGGTCTGCCATAATTCTAGCACTCTCCTTCACGTGTGGTCTAGAATCCATAATAAATGGGGTCTAATATATAGAATTTTCAACTTTGTAAAAAGGAAGGTAAAGTAGAGACAAGATTCAAACTCAAGATCACATGCTCTAATACTATAATATATCACTGATTGACCCCAAAAACTAAAGCTGATAGAAAACCGTGAACTTAGTAATTTAATCAAAATTCTAACTATATATGTTTTGGGTCTTTTACATCTATATATTACTAAAAACTGAAGCGTAGCATTTAATGTTGCTACCCTCACCTTAAGCCACATCAGCCGCCATGTCATTCCCATCCTATTTTCTGAATTTTTAATTCAATTTTAAAATAGTTTTTACCAATTAATAAAATACTAATAAAACTAAAATTATATTCAGCCCTATAGTCCACTTCTTATACATTTAAATCCACCATAAAGCCCAAGCCCACACCCAAAACCTTTTCAACTAACTCCCTTTATCAAACCTGATTGCTTTCCACGGTTACAACTTATGCTATTCCTTTTCCTTCTGTTACAACTTATACAACTTATACTTTTCACGGTTACAACTTATTCATCGTTTTAGGTATGGTTTCTTCCCCTTCCTGACCTTTTGATTCTCACGGTTTCAACTTCTATTCTACTGTTTTACTCACAGTTTAATCTTCATGTTCTACTGTTTCAGCTTCTGTTTTGGATTCTAATGGCAGCCTCTCGATCTTCCTTCCTCTCCTCACATCTATATAAATACTGATGTAAGCTGGCTGTTAGGGTGTTGAATTTGTTTCTGCCTATTTCTTTTTTTTTTTTCTTTTTTTTTTGGTGCAAAACTTTTATGCTCTATTTATATTAATATGAGACCCTTTTTTTCGTTTGCTGGTGGTTGTGTTTATATTAGGCGAGCATCCTTGGCATGCCATTGATGTGTTTGTGAGATTGCCTTAATGACGTTTCAAAAATAAAAGGAATTGTTTATGTTGCTCAATATTGCTATAATTTAACAGCCTAAAAAACTATTTTATTTTACCTTGGTTTATTTGGAAATATCTGAGGTCTCATTTTTTTTTAATGTGTTGTGGCTTATTGGAAGAATGTAAGACTTTGAAGTAGTGAAGAATAAAGTGTTGGTGGCAGGTAGTTCAAATTCTTGAAGGAGTGATGCAAGTGAACGTGCCTCAAATTCCTCTATATTTCCAACGCCATTCAGAAAATCCAATGGTAGCGGTTGTTTCTCAAGAGATTGAGACTTCTTCAAGTTCATATTTATGGGCACAAGGTACTGTCTTAACTCTGTCTTTATAATCAGTGCACTCTTTGTAGTCAAAACAATGCATATTGTTCCTTTTATCTACTGCAAACTATGGCAAATGTAATTTCAACCATCATGGGTGCCAAAAGCAATAAAGTGTGCCTCTTTGTTTCTCTTTTGGAGGCTATTTTTCGTTGGAGACTCTGTTTTTTGTCTTCTGTTTTGTACCCGGTATCCAAAGAAAAAAAAATGTGGCCAAGTGCATGTAGGTGTCTCTACCTGTGAGGCTGTGACAATTTATTTGTTGTGTATTTGTTCAAAGACCCATGAGAAAATGTGTGAATGTTATTTTGGTACAATTGGTTGAAGAGGAACTTAAAAAAAATTTTAATATAATATTTTTGATAATCAAAATATTTTTTAATAAAATATAAACAGTCACTAGGCAGCTCATTATCGATTTTTTAGACCATTTCTAACGTTCCATTCTTTCTTCTATTTTCCATGAAATCTACAAATGATTTTACCTCATCTCTGCAATCAATCTTTCACCAAACTCTTTGGTCAAACCAAAAATTTTCAATATTATATCCCAACTTTCATTAAATAAAGAATTTATCATAACACAGTAAAAGCTTTGAGAGCTCCCAAAACCATGCAAATCAATTTATTCACTTCTATAGTACATTAGCTCCTGAATGTTAATATTAATATTCAAAACATTACAATAGAATTGAAAGAATGTTCATAATACCCAAAAAAATTCAAAATTGTGTCCATTGTATACTACATCATTTAGATTGATATCCACTTCCAACAATTGATATTAGATCGTACTTCAATATCATGATTGTATAACATGGATTGGGTTTTAGAATCAAAGCAAATTGTTTTTGGTGTTTCAATTTTTGCGTTAATTTTCCTGCATAATTCTACATAATTTTACTGCATAATCCTTGGCAAGCCATTGATGTGTTTGTGAGATTGCCTAAATGCCGTTTCAAAAATAAAAGGAGTTGTTTATGTTCATCAATAGTGCTATAACTTAACAGCCAAAAACACTATTTTATTTTACCTTGGTTTAGTGAAGTATAAAGTGTTGGTGGCATGTCTCAAATCACCTTCCAACGTATTTCAACATGTAAGACTCCATTTCTTGAATTGATTAGATTGTACTTCTCATTGATGCGTCCATTGTATGCTACATCATTTAGATTGATATCCACTTCCAACAATTGATATTGGAAAATTCTTTGGGTCTTTTGTGATATTTTTTCCTAATGGGCATGTCCTAAACTATTGTAGGTGCGATATTTTCGTCAAATTGAGAAGTTTAAATTAATTGCAGACTTTTTAAAAATCTATGCCTCTTACGTCATGTCACTACTATTTAAGCACGATGAGTTAAGGAAAAAGAAATCAACATTGAGATTAGTGTGTAGGACATTTTTCAGCAACCATGCCGATGCCTTAGAACATGGTAAATTAATTATTTCTTGAATGTAACCTTATATACCTAAGTTCAATAATTTAGTTGATCCTCAAAAAATTTCAGTAATTTAGTCTTCTTGTGAGGTCCATTCTGTGAAATAATTGCTACCAAAGGCCAAGCTTCAAAACATGTTTATATACATAATACATTTCAAAGTACAAAAAAATGAAACTGGTATTGCTTTGGATTTTTTGTCAGCTGATCTCATTCAAAAGAAAGGTGCTTTTGGAAAATCAATTGTGGAGCAATATGTCATTTAATGAATTTTTGACCCAAATTCACATGCTTGATTAAAATTTCAGACTATTTAATTGCACCATATACAAAGGGAGATCAAAATAGGTAGTGGAAGGTTTTAACACAAAGTGAGTGCTTCAAAAGCAATGACTAGGCTTATTACCAAATTATAATGGATTATCTATTAAATTGCAAGTTAACACAAGTTGGAATATTTCTTCAGGTCTATCCAAAATGAAATGCCTTGCTAAAATAGTCCTCATATTATTGGTAGGGTTTTCATGTTATCCACCAATTATTTGAAATGATGTTTTACTGTAATGACAGTTAGTAAATGATGGTTGGTAGGTACTGTGGAGTCACGTTAGCAGCTAGGGTGTCTATCTTTCAATATGAAATTTTACTGAATTACATTCCAACGGAACAAAAAAAATATAGAACCCAGACAAGTTGGAAAAATGGTGGAATTTTATAAATAAAAAATTTCCAAATAGTTTAGAACCACATGATATTCAAATTTTGAGATAACCTGTTAGATGAGATTTTAAAATAATTCAGTAAAAATTCCAAATTTTTTAGAACCACATGATAATCAGAGTTTGAGATAATCGTCAGATGAGATTGTAATATGTTTAGAGATTAGATATTTTCTATTGAAAAACATGACTGGTGCAAAAATACCACATAAAAGGTCTTGGTGTTGAATGACGTGGACACCTATCATCGTTTTGATTATTATTTTAACCACCAGTTGCTCATAAGTTACCTGTTAATTTACACGTTTTTAAGTTGGATTGTTTCTTCATTTATTTGTAACTTTTAATTATAAATAAAATGAAAAGACTATGCTAAAATATTTTTTTAATTTTTATTTGGTTGTGTAGGTTGTTCATATTTTCTAGCAGTTGATTACAAAATATCTATTAAATTGCAAGTTGAATACCTATAAAATGAAAAGGCTATGCTAAGATATTTTTTTATATTTTGTTTTGGTTGTGTTGGTTGTTCATATTTTCTACCAACTGATTACGGATTATTTATTAAATTGCAAGCTCAACAGCTGGATTGTTTTGTATAGTATGTCCAACTCTCAATTAATGAAAGGGTTATTATAAAATTGAGAATATGTTATCCTTTGGTGTGCTAAAATAATTTTTATATTATCTTTTGGTTTCTACCAAATTAGAATGGATTAGCTATTAAATTGTAAGTTCACACAAGCTGGAATATTTCTTCAGGTCTATCCAAAATGAAATGCTTTGCTAAAATAGTCCTCATATTATTGGTAGGGTGTTCATGTTATCCACCAGTTATTTGAAATGATGTTTTACTATAATGACGATTAGTAAATGATAGTTGGTAGGTACTATGGAGTCACGTCAATAGCTAGGGTGTCTATCTTTCAATATGAAATTTTACTGAATTACATTCCCACGGTACAAAAAAATATAGAACCCAACCAGATGGAAAACAATTGCTGCAAAACTATTGACAAATCCTTCGACATACAGTTTTTGGAACAAACACATTTCGCATCCCAAAAAACCAAGCATGCAAGAAAAATGCAGTGGGTCATCAGGATCGTGAATGCTCTTACACATATGGAAATGAAGAATTACATGTAACATGCAAAATGTGCTCAATTGACTTGGAAATGTACAAATTAGCCAACCGAGTTTGGTAGAAAATATGTTTCCAAAAAACATAATACAATAAAATTTCCTCATCCTATTTATAATACTACTCTCTATCTTCAAAGGAATAAATCTTTTTTTATTATTAATATTTATTTAAAAAGACTTGCAACAACTTAATTACAGTCCTCTAAAGTTTTCACCTAGCATGACGCTAACTCGACATTCATTAAATCCTTTCTATCTAATTTTAAGTTAATTAAATTTTACTAACTTGGGAAGACGATTCATCAGCTCTGGACTTACTACAAGGCCAAGTATAGTTGTATCCTTTCCACATCTAATTTCAAGACCAATGCCTTCTATCATCATGAATCCTGCAATATATTACATATATAATGCAGCTTAAGTAGTAATACATTCAAAAATATTCAAAATAATAACACGATCATAAAAAAAAAAAAAAAAAAATTATCACGCACAACGCGTGGGTCCGCGACTAGTTACTTTAAAAGTGTGTTACTGCAACAGGTGTTGGGTCATGATATACAATTTGCTCCAATCGGATTGCTTGATATGTACAACTCTGGAGGAGCAATTGAAGCTTTGGAATGCAATGATGGTGAATCTGCATACATGGTGAAGGTCCAAGTACGAGGGTGTGGACGCTTTGGAGCCCATTCCAAAACAAAACCAAGGTTTTGTACTGTAGACTCAAAAGAGAAACATTTCATGTACAATGCCCTTGCTAGCGATGGACTACTGATAATCAACCTGCAAGGTGAATGCAGTTTCAGAGATATTGAAATCGTTTATTGAGATTGTTGTGTTGCAATCTCTACTATCAACAAGTCTCAAGGGCGTTTAAGCTTGTGGTCAAAAGTATGCTGCTGAAGCCAGCATGAAATGGCAGCAATGAGTTGTAACATAATATAAATGGTGTGGTGTGAATCATGAATGTAAAATATGAGTTGCTCTGTTTCTGTACTGCTACTACGTTAAGCCAATGCATAATATGCATTACCTTCTTTTTCCTCATTGTTGGTTGTGCAATGTTGCCATGACTCTTAATCCAAAAACAAAAAGGTGCAAAGTAATCCAATTAGCTATGGAAAGTTCACTGGTTGCAAACTCGCAATATCTTCAGCATCTTCACATGATCAACTCCAAAACTTTTTTTTTCATCAATGCAAAATGAACATCCGTAGAGATTTTGTTCGGAGAAATTGTTTATATAAGCAAGCTTTGAAGATCTAAATTGTCACCTCTTTCTTCATCATTTGGACTATCCGAGGGTGATTCTTGCTTCTCATCCCTTGACTGAAGGTAATTATATCATATGGAGTCATGTTATGATCATGGCAGTAAGCACCAAAACAATCTTGACTCACTAGTTGCACCGTTTTCAATCAAGAAAATTCTTCTCAAATTGAACTCTTTAACAATGGATCCACTGTAACAACATGGTCAAATTGAGATATCCAAAAATGTCATCTACTGCATCTTGCTTTTGAGATTTGGACAGATCTCAAATGAGTGTTTTCACAGGTGAACGGTCCTCAAATATTTCAATTAGGGAAAACCATTCATAATCTAGTTCAAGATACAATGTTCATTGCTACATACTTCACCAAATTGAAGTGATTATGGGACGAGGTCTTCGCTCTACAACCCATCCCTACATGTTCTTCTGGAGCATTGAAGGAATCATTAGCACTACTAGGACACCATGAAGTTTCTAATGGGATGCACATGGCTAAATTTTATTCACGGATCCCCTTCCCTCGATCAATCTAGCGTATGCATTGAGAAGAACATCAACGCACTATCCCTTTTTTACATCCATTTCTTGTTCCAGTAATGTTGGCAGCCTCGGCCCTTGGGGCAAACTTCTTAACAAATCATGAAGCCCCCCCATTCACAAGAAGGAACGACCTAAGTGCAATCATTGTGATTATGAATGACACATCATAGAATGATGTTACAAGCTTTTATGGGTGCCCAACTGGCTCCTAGAATGGCAAACCAAACTCCAAACCTAATGCTCACCGAGTCACCTCTCACAAATTTATAGAAGCTTCCAACATCTTACCCTTTACATCTTGACCAATATCAGCAACTCCTGTCCATCTTGAGCACTATGGCTAATACACCATCCTTGACAATTCATCATGGATCCTAGATAGTGAAGCATCAATCTCATAGTTAGATCTCCATTTTAATTCTCTGCCATCCTTTCCCTATACACAATTTATCTAAAATATACTGCGATAACAAGGCTTCCATTCACATAGCTTTGAACCCAATCTTCTTTGAACATACCAACGATAAATTGTCATATAATACATGAAAAACAAAACGAGCTCATCCAAACTGCACTCTGCACCCACTCAATCAAATCCATTGAGGTTAACTGGCCCTTCATCAAGTCTTGTGGTTTGGGAGTGTGTGCTCAGTTCAACAATGAAACACTTCGTTCTTTAAACGTTAATGTTTTGTTGTTTGAACGACACAACATCTTCTTATGGAAGGATGTCGTTGCATTAATCTCTTGCCAATGCTGTCGGTTATTCAGCTCAACGACAGCTTTTGTTGCTTTTTCTTAGTTTCTTCAACAACCTTCTAACCTCTTTGTTTGGTCTTGGGATATTATAAGATACCCAACTACCCATCAAGTCTAGTTAGCCGAACAAGGTTTTGTCAACGACACATCTAAGCCCATAATCGTCAAAGCCCTTTTGGTTGGACTTGGACCCAAGTACAAAAATGAAAAATCTACAAGTTCTGTATCCCACTGAAACCTCTCTCTCTCTCACTCTCTCCACCCCTTATCCTCAACCCTCCTCTAAAACCCTTCTCCCTCTCTCTCTCTCTCTCTCTCTCTCTCTCTAGAAATGGCTTCTTCAGCTACAACAGTCTTCAGACCCATGTCAATGTCAGAGTCATCATCATGCTTAATCACTTTTCCCTCACTCTTCACCACCACCACAAAAAATCCATCTCGAATTGTCTCTGTACCATCCAAACCCATCAAACTCCACCTCTCGTACTCCCACACTTCACTCTTGTCCCTCACAAACAAAACCCACTTTTCCTCCATAGCCACCTTTGTAGCCCAGACCTCAGACTGGGCTCAACAAGAAGAAGACAACAACACCATCACCATTAACCAACAAGGACAAGAAGAGCCCATCTGGGAAAACCAAGAGACCAATGTTTCAGGTTTTGAAGCTGAGGGAGAGGACTCAGTTATTGAGGGTGGTGATAAAGATGGGGTTTTTGAGGAGAGAGATGAAGAGGAAGAGTCTTCTGTGGAACCCCCAGAAGATGCTAAGCTATTTGTTGGAAATTTGCCTTATGATGTTGATAGTCAGAAGTTGGCTGAGCTTTTCGAGCAGGCTGGCACTGTGGAGGTAGCTGAGGTAAAGTTTATGGCTTTATGGTTTTTGTGTTTTTTGGGTATTTTAATGGTTTTGAGAATTATGGAAAGGTACGATATTTGGGTGTGTTTTTGGTTTTGTTTATGTGGTTGTAGGTTATTTACAACAGAGATACTGATCAGAGTCGTGGGTTCGGGTTTGTGACGATGAGTACTGTTGAAGAAGCTGAGGAGGCTGTTGAGAAGTTCAGCAGCTATGTAAGTTGCTTGTACTTATTTTCTTTCTTTTCTATGTTGAGTAATCCATTAGTAGTTCATTTCATTAGTGTCTAAGTTTTTATGAAGCTATGGAATTGAAAAGAGACTAGAGAAATAAAGTAGGGAAATAAAGAAATACACAATGATAAAAAAATTCCAAAAATTAAGATGGGAATATATTGGAAGAGAAAAAATACAAGGTTTGCAACCATAGGAGCAAGTAGTCATAATAGAGCAATGATGAGAACGAGGGTGAGAGTCTGATCTTTTGAGGGTGAAAGTGCTGAGTATCCTAAACTAGCTGAAAGTTATTTCTCATTGATGGAAACGGCCAGGTTGACAAGTTCAAAGAATTGAAGAGAGAGAGAGGCAGTATACCTGATGGTTATGTATTTTTCTGATTGGAAAGTTACATAGGCACCCAATGGGTCTACCTATCAAAAAAAAAAAAAAAAAAAAAAATGGGTCTTCAATCCACAACCTTACCCTCCATCCCATTATTATGAGAGAAGGAAGAGCCAATTGAGCTGTAGCTCATTGGTTTTTGATTTTATGTACCAGGAGAAAACAAAAGTTTTGGTGGCTATGGAAATATGCGCCAATTTCAGCAGCCAACATAAGAATTTTATAAGTGGCATTGTCCAGATGTTCACACGAGGTACAAGTATTATAATTTTAATTGGTGATTTGCAGATAGCAATAAAGTAGAAGCAAAGAGTGGTGTTTGTTGGTGATTAGTAGCATGTTGAAACCAATGCCTATAGCAGAACTACTCTTTTGTGATGCTCCTTCTAGTTGCTCCTTCTAGTTTTAGGCTTTAGATGGACATCGGTAACATCCTGTCGAATAGTGTGGAGTGTGGATGACCAAACAGAGGTTGGATCATTGTATAGATGTCTGGAATACTAAGGTTGATTGATATGCCATTCCCAGTGTGGAAAACTCTTGATTGAGGCCTCTCCAAAAAAAAAAGAATAAAATTTTTTTACTCAAATAAAAGCAAAATAACAGTTTAACTCTTATACAATCACTTTCTCATAAATTCATTTTAAACAAAAGAATTCAATAATCACACAATTGTGTCAAAATTAGAACTTAAATTGTTAGCTCAAAATGATTTTCATCTATGACTTCTCTCCTCGTGGACTGAACCTTGTTATTGGTCAAGTGCGCATTAAGAAATGGGCCTCAAGAGTCAAGTCTAATATAGGTGGCTTTTGTACCTGTGATAGCATTTGTAACATCATTATAATCTTGTTTGTAAGGCTGCAGCTTGAGACAAGAATAGATCTGATCTTTCCATTTATACATGCATCAGCATTTGAACTAAATTTGAGTTCCTGGCAGAGGAAATTCTTTTTATCTATCAAAAAAAATTTTGAGTCTTTTAGCCAACAAGTCCATTGAGCCCGTCAATAGTTTTCTCCCTTTACATCCTTCTCCCTTGCTCATCTGACCTATTTTTGATTATGTACCTGTATGGAAGTAATATCTATTCACTCTTATTAAGATGTTGAAATTGACATATATCTAAAGATTGGCATAATGTTACTGAGTGTTCAAGTTGAAGGAGCACTTTTTGTCCTTAACAATGTGAATGAAATGTACACAGACACTCTATTATAGTATTTATATCAAAAAGCTCTATCTTTGTAATTCAGTATGTGGTTATAAGAAATAATATGCTAGTGTTAGTGGAATGGATTTGTATTATCTGTGCATTGTGCTAAAATAAGTTTTCTCTTTTTATTGGAGTGGTGTTTATTTGTTTGCTTGCAATCTCTCAAATTTTACTAGCATGCATACAGATCAAGTATTTGTTAACATCCCAAAACCCTTCTTTGGTGCTCCTAATGTTTGCCTCATTTATTCTTGATTGCGAAAATGGCTAGTATTTCACCTTTCGGTTCTCGATGGCAACATTTTCTGTGTGAGAAAGTATGGTCATTTAAGTTGTGGAAGCTATTTCCCTAGCAAAAATATTATCAATCATATGGTGCACAAGGATTTACTTAGCTGGAATTTTTCCCTTTTGAATTGGTCTAATAAATTTATGACATAAAATACCAGGTTATGCCTGCTTTTTAATATATTCATCTTTCTTTTGCCTTTATTTCTTAAATTTGATCTTTGAGTAGCCAAATGCTCTCATGGAATAAGACAATTTGGAATCCAATTCTAAAGAAGATGGAAAGAAAATTAGCAGGTTGGAAAAAATTATATTTATCCAAGGGAGGTAGAGTCACTTTAATTAAAAATACTCTCTCAAATCTTCCTACTTATTTTCTTTCTTTATTCCCTATTCCTGCTTCAGTGGCCAACCGAATTGCAAGACTTCAACAGGACTTTCTATGGGGTGGCCTAAGGGATGAGCCCAAATTTCATATTGTTAATTGGTCTACGGTTTGTACTCCACTTTTTTCAGGCGGTTTGGGGATTAAAAACCTAAGAACTTTCAATGTAGCTTTATTAGGGAAGTGGTTATGGAGATTTAGGCAAGAAAGGGATGCTCTATGGCATCAAGTGATAGAGGTGAATTATGGTTGTGATTGGGGTGGTTGGTGTTCTAGCTCATTCTCTGGTCCATATGGAGTTAGTTTGTGGAAAAATATTAGAAGGGGGTGGCCCTCTTTATCTCGGTTTATTCTGTATGGAATTGAAGATGGATCAAAAGTGCAGTTTTGGCTAGATCAATGGTGTGGAACATCTTCTCTTGCAAACTGTTATCCTGAATTATATAGGATTTGTCGAAACAAAGAGGCGAGTGTGGCTAATCTAATAAGGTACACCAATGGAGTCCTTCATTGGGAGATACATTTTTGTAGGGATGTACAAAATCGGGAATTGGAAGCTTTTTGGAGCTTCATAAATACCATTTATAGCAATCCTGTAAGGGTGATAGGGGAGGATAAGAGATGTTGGCTACCTTATAAGAGTTAGGAGTTCATGGTTAGTGTGTACTACCATCTTCTAGTTGGCCATAGTGAGCAATTTGTCCCTTGGAAAAGCATTTAGAAGCAAAAGATTCCTTCTAGAGTGGCTTTCTTTGTATGGACCGCTGCCTTGGGAAAACGTCTGACAATTGGCAATTTAAGGAAAAGAAAGGTATGCATTTTGGATGGTGTTATATGTGAAACTGTTGACCATCTATTCCTTCATTGTTCGGTTGCTTTGGAGTTGTGGGATATGGTTTTTGGTTTATTTGGAGTTTGTTGGGTTATGCCAATGTCTATTGTTGAGCTACTTGCTTGCTGGCAAGGTTGATTTGGTTGCCATCGTAATGGAGATATATAAATGGTTGTTCCTCATTGTTTGATGTGGTGTATTTGGAAGGAAAGAAATAGTAGGTGTATTGAAGACAATAAGCGTTCTATGCCTGATCTCAAGCTTCTATTTTTCAGAACCTTATTGGACTGGTTCTGTGTGTGGAGAAACCAACCTTTTTCTTCAATTTTGGATTTACTTGATTTTTGTAATTTTTGTATTTGATATGTACACCCCTATATACTCCCTGTGTACTTAGGTGTCTCTCTTTTTGATATCAATTAATCTTTATTACTTATTAAAAAAAAAAAACTTTCAGTAGTCAAATCAACTATGGTGTTCAAGAAGGAATCTGCATATTATTTACCAGAATTTCATTCCTTTGTTTATATGATAATATGGAACCCTCAAAATGCATCTCTGTATATTTGAAGCCTACATCCCAATGAAGAGGGGGAATTCCTTCAGCACCGCTTTAGAAGAGGAAAGACAATCTTTCATTTTGTAGGAAAATGATACAGACATTGAAGCATACAAAACCTTAAGCCAGCACCCACCACTTGACAGCTGTTGGATTGTGGGTTGTGCTTTTTTATATTGTAGTTACATTTTTTTACCAAAATTTTCTTATACTTTTTATAAAGGACTTACCCTGAAAGATGTGCTGTATCTAATTACATTGCACTTCCCCAATTTTTTATTGTGGTTCCTTCACATATACACACGAAAACACATACTTCCTCCAATTAACATGTCTTAAGGAATGTGTTGAGTCATCTGAGGGTTTGTCTATTTCTCTTTCTCTTTCTCTTTGAATAGGATTTAGGTGGAAGGCCGTTGACTGTTAACAAGGCTGCTCCAAGAGGAGCTCGGCCTGAACGCCCTCCTCGTGCATTTGAACCTGGCTTCAGAATTTATGTTGGTAACTTGCCATGGGATGTGGATAATGGTCGTCTGGAGCAGATTTTTAGTGAACATGGCAAGGTGGAACAAGCTCGGGTAGTTTTCGACAGAGAGACTGGCCGTTCACGTGGTTTTGGCTTTGTAACAATGTCAAGTGAGACTGAAATGAATGATGCCATTGCTGCTCTTGATGGACAGGTATATGCCTTTTTCCTTTCTTAGAACAATTAATTCTGTTTCGTCCAATATGGACTCCAAAACCTGAAGTTTTATTTCATCAAATTAGCATACACCATATGGTTCATCAAGTGATTATGGTTAATAAAAGGCCATGGATATAACTCATGAGAACTTGTTGTAAAGACTTGTGCCTCTGCCATCTAATGTATTATCTCATTTGGGTGTGTGGCTGATGTAGAGCTTGGATGGGAGGGCGATAAGAGTGAATGTTGCTGAAGAAAGACCAAGGCGTACCTTCTAACTTGAGCTAATATGAAGCCAAAGATCTACTGGTTCTGGTGTCTTTTTCGATAGTGCAATTTTAATATGAAATTTTTGTCAGCTAGTTTTAATTAAGAATTTGGTGTTAATTTTGTTTTATATATTTTTTTGTTCAATTCGAAATGATATTAAAATCACTATTGACCCCATAATATTTTTGGGTAATTATCGTTTTTATCACTGTTTATTGCATTTTCCTAGAATGATATCATATTTTTCTTTTCTTTTCTTTTCTTTTCTTTTCTTCTTTGGGCCCTTCAGCTAGATGCAAAATGGTACTAGACTGCCTAAGCATTGGGTAAACCACAAATGATAAAAGCTTGGAGTTGGAGATTGGCCACTAGATCTAGTGTTTATGCTGCCTGCCTCTGGACATGCTGAATTTTCTCTCAGGAAAGAATGGGTTCCCTTGACATTGACAAACTTTCTTATTCTAGACCATCAATTTGACAAACTCTTCACAACGAAAAAGAGTTTGTCGAATTGATCACTCTTCAAATGAGTGATCACACCCATGTAGTGATCACTCTGAGATTTAACGGTAAACCCTCTCCAAGCAAATGCTTAGTTGATAAAGACTCAAGGTACATTCACATCATGGCAAAAAAGAGAAATTACAAGTTTCAGAGACAAATTGCAATTGAAATTAACCTCCTTTTCACTGAAAATTACGAACAATTTGAAGAGATTCACCTCGTCATTGGTTTTAGAGACAAATTGCTTACTATTCTGTTCAAGATTGAATATTGCAATACTATTGTTAATTGTCCAAGTATGGAGATGACAATGGCACCTGTGCTAAATGACAACTTCTTCGCACAGATGAAAGAGATTTTGACGTGTACAGAAGAGTAAAAAAGATCAAAGATATTATGATTGAATGAATTAACAAACAGGTTTAAGACTATTATATAATCACATATGAGTCGTCATAAAAGATCTAAAAGCATCATATATATATACAAAAACTCTATAGTACTTGTAGCACAACCCAACTTCAACTATAACTACAGACCCCCAAAGTCTAGATAATTCCAGGTATGAAATTTACACTGCCCTCAGGCATTACGCAACTGAGCATCTCGACTAGTAAGAGGTACATAACGAACAGAGGTCTCAGTTCGGACACTCACAGAACCATCCAGGCTCTTTTCAACCACCTTCAAATCTTGGAATATGCTTCCAACAGGAATAACCATTCTTCCTCCGGGCTTCAACTGGTCAATAAGTGCCTGTGGGATTTCTGGTGCTGCTGCCCCAACATGAATAGCATCATAAGGTGCATGCTCTGGCCAACCTTGCCTTCCATCTGTCATTTGGATATCAAATCAACATTCAACAAGAATTCGTACCAAGCTGATTAATATTTCATGTTTTCACCACTAACACATTTTAAGTAAATCAGGAACCATGCAAAATAGAAGCATTTTGGCAAGCAGCTTTCATTCAATGTCTCAATATAACCAAATGCACCATAGGCCAACAAAAAAATAATCAGGGGGAGCCTACACTAAATTAAGTTGAATATAATTATGCTTTTTTTTTTTTGGGGGGGGGGGGGGGGGGGGTGGTTGTGGGGAAGAAAAGAGAAGGGCAAGATCCACCTAGATCATTATCATCATCAAATTTCCCCAAAAATGATATTCGCAAATAGACCTAAATCAATTGAAACATGGTCCATGTAAGGGCATATTCTTATTGTATTATCACTTTATGACATTCTCATGCCAACTAGATTATTAGTATATTCTCTTCCTACATACATTATCTAAATCTCAAACTATGTGGGTTCTCAAATACATACCGCCAACATGCACCGCCAGGGAACCTTCTTTCAATAATGGAGCAGCTGCACTTTTCTGTATATTCTGGATTGATGAAGAAACCAACTCAGGAATATGTTCCACGCCAACTACCCGACCCTGTGGTCCAACCATCAATGCAAAACAAGCTGTCAAATACCCAGTTCCTGCACACACAGAAAGATGGTAAAGGTTAAGAAAAAAGGCAATATGAAATCTCCAAACTGCAGTTAATTTAAGAAGGCAACTGCATAAGATTACACAGTTGCCTCAGATAATGGCATAAAAAAAATCACTTAAGAGATTTTTTTTTTAGATTATTAATAGATTATCTAGATAATATATGATTATGGGAAACCATGATTATATAACAACTGAAATTATGAAGATACAAATTGGCACTTCGCTTTTCTTTACTTTTTTGTTCTGTAATTAAGGGAAAAGCAGGGGTGAGGGAGAAATGCAATCAGCTGCAGCTTCTACTTCTTATTCTTGAAGGAGGAGGAGTTAAAAGTAAAGACATAGTAAAACTAACTTAACCACAAACTATCTACATGTCACATCATGCAGGTAAACCAAGCATATTTCACCTGTCCATTTTATTTCAGAGAATCCCAAAGTTCTCAAATGGTTGTGTGATATTACAAAGAGAAAATTCCCCATGAGATGTAAGGAAAGGATAGCAAATCAATATTCGTACGTAAACACAATAGATGGTGTAAGAAGAGCACCTGAACCAACATCCAAAGCATGCATGCCAGGCTGCAAATTCTCCTCCAACAATTGAAGGCAAGTGGCGTGCATATGAGGGGCAGAAATAGTAGCATTATATCCTATAGGCATGGGACTGTCATAATAAGGAGCATTCCCATCAGGTACAAACAAAGCCCTATCAACTTTCTCCATTACTTCAGCTACCTTCTTTGATCTGACCACACCATAAGTCTGCAAGTTCTCCACCATTGCTTTGTTCTTATTAATGCCACTTCCACTCCAAAATCGCTGAACATTAGCCCCAACCGCAAAAAAATAAAATAAAAAGCTTCAGTTGAATAATTCTTTTTAAATCAAACTAACAGAGAAAATTGAAGCCCATTTCTTAGAATGGGCACAGAAACCAGAGAGCAAAATAAATTATACCAAATGAAGCAAACTTTAAAAGCCTACTACATACAATAGCTGTAAATACCACTTCTATTAATACACAAATATTCATAAGCAACTTTACCAATGTGGCACACACACACAAATATTTGCATCAACAGGATGGCAAACTTGAACTCAATCTCATTGACATATATACCCTGTCAAGTTGCATAGCCTCCAAAGCAGCAGCAGCTATGGGAAGAGTTTGTGTGTCCAAGGCTTTGCGACATGTATACAGTTGGATATCATCATTATAGAGGGTGCAATGAACCCCAATAAAAATGTTTAGTACAACATAATATGTCCACACTACTCGGTAGAAATTTCCCTTTAAATACACAAATCAGACAGTCCCAACAGAACCATATACACTAATCATCTCAAGGAACACTTCTTTTGCACCAATAAATGGAAAATATGAACCCCATATAAATAATAACCATAGATACAGCTGAGAACCCAATGTATTCAGAAGGCACTAATTTTGCAGAACAACCAAATGAATCAAATGCTAGCATGAATGAATTCATTACCTACATTTACCTTGACTAATGAAAAATAAATAAAAAATCAAAGATGCATAACATTTAGTTTAGTCTCTTCGACTCAAGTAACATATAAGTTTTGCAGAGATAAGCACCCAAAAAACAAGGCTTGAATACATTTTTGCCTCCAAAATTTGGTCCCAAACTCTATTAAAGAATTCTTAAATATATCTTACATTTTTTTGTATTTTAAAAAAATTGACACATTAGTTTCCAAGGTCTATGTAGTAAAATTTGTATATCTCTAGCATCACTCAATCCAAAATGAAAATGCTAAAACAATAACCAATTTTACAACAAAAATCTTCAAAAGTTCTAGGAAGCACAAACACTTAATTTAAAGTGTCATACCCATGTCGTACTCGTGTCATACCGGCAGTTTCATATTATAATTTTTCAAAAATTGTTCGCGTGAATAGAAAAACTTATATATCAATGAATGTGATTGATGTCATAGCGATGACATAATAAATAATTTTTTTGTTATGCTTTGAACAATTGACACTATATAGTAAAATTTGCAGAATCCCTAGCATCACTAAAATCCAAAAGAAAACCGCTAAAAACTAAAACTATTATCAATTTCACCACAAAAGGTTTATACAAACCAAAATGTAAATGAATGCGATTAACACCATCCACAACACAACAAAATAACTTATATGTAAAATTTGCTGTATTTCTAGCATTATTCAATCGCAAAGGCCAAAACTTCCACCAATTTTAATAATTCTTAATCAAAATGTTCGCGCAAGTTAAAATTTTCTCTCAGGGTTTTCTCAGAAACCAAACAGTAAAATCAAACAAGAAACTGTCTATAGAGAGAGAGAAAGAGAGTACCTCCATGGGGAAGAAGAAAGAGTTGCCCGTGAGGAAATTAGGGTTTGGGGAGTGAGGAGAGAGAGAGCGATGAAGAGTTTTGGTAGCGCGCGATAAGAACAGAGAAGGAGAGAGAGAGCGACAACTGTAACAGAGACTGTGGGATTGGGGAAGAAGGAGAAGAAGAGTGGTGAAGGTTAAGCGTTTTAGAGAAGATGACGGGTGCGCACGATAGCGGCAACCATACGCTAACGATGCTTTTGCCTTTGGAGATTGAACAAATACATTCATATTTTCTCTCTCCTCTTTCTCTTTCTCTCTCTCTAGCAATTTCTAAATTCCAAATTCTCCCACATGGTTGCCACCTATGCCCACTCAAATACTCTCGACTCGACACGTGTCACGCTGTCTTTTTCGCGATATTTCCATTGAGAAATGTTATATCTACGAATTATTTTACAATATTTTTTTATAAACTATTGATGTAACAAATTCATACTAACTCAAATTTAAACTCATCATTAACATTACTTACTGTATTAGTAGTTTACTAGCCTCTAAGCACGCGTAACATGCATACTCCGAAGCTTTTATATTTTTTTTGAGTAAAAGTTAGTAATAATTTGGACATCTATTATAAAAAAGAAAAGATTAAAAAAAAGTTAAATTTTAGGAAATAAAAAGATAAACATGAAAGAAAAAAAAAATCCTAAATTTTAGGAGTTCTCTTTTTTATTTTAAAATAAAATTTGTTATTTGACATTATGACCTTATTTCTAAAAGAAGTTACTCTTCATTAACAAGAGTATTTTTGAACCATTTAAAAGTTCAGTTCAAAGAGGGGGAATCCTCTTATATATAGTATAGATATCATCACGCGCACTTCGCACGTGCGATGAGACTCTTTTTTATTTTGAGTTTAATGTCAATTTGATGTGATATTTTCTATTGTTAGTGAGGTTACACGTGAAGGAGTTTTTAGGAAGCTAAAATTTAGGGTTTTGAAAATATGTAAACTGCTGGGTTTAGTGCGTGCTAGTTTTTAGGGGAAAAAAAAAAGTTTATCTGCTAGTTTTTTTTATTTTATTTTATTGAATTATAATTTTAACCCTATTTTTTATTTTTTAAGAATAAGGATTTTCTTGTTAGATTAGGGGCATTGTTGATATTTTTCAAAACCATAACTAACTTTTTTGAATTTTCTTAATATATAGAGATTAGCATTTTCCTTGCGGATTTGGAGTTATCTTCTTGTGTATAATTTTAGTCACATAACTTTTTAATGTTAATCTATATTATTTATAAGAGGATTTCCTTATTTGAACTAGACTTTTATATAATTCAAAAATAACCTCGTTAATGAAGAGTAATTTCTCTTAAAAATAGACTCATAAATGTCAAATAAATAACCAATCTAACTATACTTTCTACAACACCTACAGCTATTATGTTTTGAATTCAAAAAGAGAACTTCTAAATTTTAGGCTTTTGTTTACTTCAAGTTCATCTTTTTATTCCCTAAAATTTAGTCATTTTTTATCCAAATAAAACACCTCCAGTTTTTTTTTTTTTTAAACTAAGATAACTCCTAAAATTTAGTTTTCTTTCCCCTCAGGTTCATCTTATTTTTCCTACACAATATATTTTCTACATCACTACACCACTTTCAAACACACATTCAAAAAAAAAAATTACAGTTATTACTTAAAAAATTTTAGGAAAAAAAATAGAAAAAACTGCTGAACGCACACAATGCGCGGCATAATGTAGTCTTATAACCAAACTTTGTGTCCATGATATTATAGATACCACAAAATTTAATAAGTAGATTTTACAAAATAATGTGTCATAGTCACGGATTACCAAAACAAAAAGTAGTTGAAGTCTACCTACTAATCACATTAATTATTACATCAATTTATAAGTTTTATGTAATAAAATTTGTAATACTTCTCTCCTTCTCTTCACGGCAATGTTAGAAATACTTTTTTTTTTTAATTTAATAATTACAATGGGAGATTTTAACCCTAGACTATGAGGTGTTGATTGAGTTACTATCTCCTAGCCTTTTTATAACTTTTCTACTACTTGAATAGAAGATAAGTTGTAATTAAAACAACACCACTTTTATGTTGGCCCATCTATTTTTATTATACACCAATTACTTCATTGCAACCAGCCATCTTAAATATTATCAAAAATATTTGTTTATCTATAGACTTTTTTTTTTTAAGAATTGTTTATCTTTAGACTGATTGTGTGCTTCATGTTTTTAATTTTTTTTTTTTTTTGGGCGCGGGGGGGGGGGGGGGGGTGGGGGGGCGCTCATGGGCTTTTGTTATTGTTGTGTTTGAATGGACTTTCTCTACCTAATAGTTTTTTAATACATTGGAGGCCCATTAGAATTTGGGCTACATGTAGAGGTAGCATTTGAGACATTGGGCCTTGGGCTGCTCTTATGGATGATAAGATTGATTCTAGTTCTTTCTACTTCATCAATTGAGCTAGTTTTAGTAGTCACACTTATAAAATAGATAAATAAATTTAATAAAAATGCCAAATAATTCTAGTATTCTATGGAGAAACAGGTGTACAATTAACACCATTCTAAAAGCAAAATGTGTCAATCGAAATTAGACAAAGCACCTAATTAGGGTCACAATTAATTTGTATTATGGGTTGATAATAAGCCACAGTGGGAGATTTGAATAAGAACCAGCGAATTCTACATAAAAACCACTTAAAAATGTGTCATCTATAAATTTAGGAAGAGTGTTACAAGCTTTCTCTCAAGAACAAGCCTTCTATGGTGTTCTAATAGTTCTCCCTCTCTTTCTCAGTGATTTTTTTTTTGCATCCCTGTCCTTTTGCCCTTATTCAGTCTTATATTTGCCCTATCTTCTTCTCTAGGGTGTGTTGTACATACACAACTGGATAACTTTATGTCCCATCGGGCTCTTCCTTCCTCACATTCATGATGAATGAAGACTTTTAGGGCTTATTTCACTGATCATGTCAATCATTTAGCATTAAATGCAACTGTGCTAGGCAAGTGACTCTTATTAATGAGAAGGTTACTGTAGAATCATTAGGACATACACTCTCATACCTTCTAGAATTCTTCCTTAGGAGCTTAGCAAGTGCTTTACCTCTGTCAATTCGGCATGGATCTTGATCTCGGATGGAGTCCTTGGTTATGAATAATCCTCAGATCTAAGGTGACTCTCACCATCTGGTCCGTGGTCCAAGGTTTGATTCTTTTAGGAATGCTTACTCTTGAAGTGGCCCAATCAATATTGGGCTTATTTTTGCCTATGACATGATGTTATTTGGACCCTATAAACCATGTTCCTGCACTAATCATTACCTTAAACTTACAGAGACAATTCTACCTTAACGTGCAAGCCGCTAAAAGATGCAATATTGACAATATAATGAAAATAACAAATCAATTGGCTCAACAAATAGTGAAGAAGAAAACCAAGTATTTTCATAATAAATTCCATCCAAACAAGGCCTTAAAATGTTTGCCAGATCTAGGTGATATATTTGTAAATAATGTTGCAACAAGGGAAACCAAATTCAAAGAAAGACATAGTAACCTTAACCTATTTGATCTCTTCTACTGTGACATCTGCGATATGGTTCTCTTTTTGCTTACATGAGATTTGAGAAATCAACAAAATAGAAATTCAAGAAAGAAGGATTGAGGACCTAGGAGTTGTTTATAGAAATTCACATCAAGTTTTTTCAATTGTATTGGGCCGATATCAACGCTCTTTCCTTGTTCATTCTGTAGGTACTTGACTAAAATTTTCAAAGTTCTAGTAATTACAGTTTTGTGGGAAAAAAGGAGTTTTGGTCCTTAAGATTTAGCAACTAATTTTAGGCTTTTGGCTTCAAGAATACTTACTTAGCAGGGGTGGCTCTACATGAGGCTTGAAAAAAATAATTATTAGAATATATAAAGTTAATAAAAATTATAATTTTTTTATCCTTAAAAAATTTGTGACCAACCTAAAATTTTCATAAATTTTTTTAGGCCCAAGGCCCAACATAATTAAACTTTGGACAAAATTTGACAATAAACTTTATTGTAGATTAAGGCTACAACTCCACTCAATATTTTTTATTAAATGTGAATTTTGACAAATACACTATTGGATTACATTTTCTACTTATATCCTCTGTACTTGCAAAATTTCAAGAAGATCAAAGATCAATGGCTATGTCATCAATTAAATGTTTAAATTTCGAGTTTTGTAGTCTAAAACTATACATGAAACATAAGTTTATAGATTAAATAGTAAATAACATTATATCAACATGAAATTTGACATGTATTTTAAGAATATAAAGAACATGAAATTTAAGTGTTAAATTTTCAAAATATGTGATTGTGGGTGCCCGAGGACCGAGGATGGATATGAAGAGTTGCCATATAACTGTGGGGATGCCGCGGTCCACGGACCCGAGGAGGAAAGGCACCTGAGGAGAGGAAGAGATGAGTCAAAGTACTCAAAAGAATTCTAAGTGGGAGCGAGAATCTGAGGAGAGAGAGAGAGAGAGAGAGAGAGAGAGAGAGAATCAGTGGTCATAGGGGAAATTTATAGTTTGGAGTAGCCTGTCGTCTCTGCATTAAATGGTGAGCAACGGCTTTATCAACTGCATTGATGAGAAAGTGACCTAAATAGTTTAAGTCATAGCTAAGCAGACTCCTTCCACCACCTTCTTCAGATTTAAAAAGTGACAATTGTCATGAGAGGAAGGATGTTAGGTAAGAATGGATGGTTGATATATGTTAAAGGGAGGAGTATATAAGAAAAGGAAGGTTCACAGAGAGAGGGGAGACATAAGTATCAAGAGGCAAAGAAGAAACAGGAAGAACACTGAGAGATAAGAGAGTGAACAGTAATAATTCTTATGTAAGTGTGGTCTCCTCGGGCCAATTTGTATTGAGAAAGTGGTTCATCCCCATAATAAGATTGGCCCTTTCTTCCTTATTTTTCTCCTAGGGCGGAGTCCCCATTTAGTTGTTTGTTTCCCTTTCTTATAAATTCATTGTTTTGGGTCACGGTTTGACCAATCCAACCACTATTATAAGTGGGCTCGGGCCGCTGGTTCATCCAGTTCCTACAGTGATCATGTTAATTTATTTAATGAGAGTTATAGCCTTAGGCTACAACTAAGTTGTAGCCAAAATTTGTCCTTAAACTTTGGTCCCCTTAACAATATATTAGGTCATTACAAAAAATAAAAATAAAAATAAAGCCCAAGACAAATTTTATTTAACTAAAATTTTAAAAGAGATATAGCTTACAACATTAATAATGACATTATCATACAACAATTTCAAAATGAGAAAATTCGCAAAAGGAAATTGTAAGACTTTATGAATTTGCATTTTTTTTTCAATCTAGTTTTCTTTTTATTATATTTTTTTATAATTTAAATTTCTTAATGATCACCCTAAAAAAAATTATTAGAGACACCACTATTCCTTAGCATTACTAATGGGCACATAGTTTGCACAATAACTCTTTTTCCGTTGCAATAACATTGAAGTTCCTTAGAAAGGATAGCAATTGGCTATTTACTGGTTCTAGCTCTAACACTACAACAAAAGTGGGCAATAGTGACGAAACATTTTGTCACCATATGTCCTTATTTTGTCACCATAAATATATGGTGACAAAACCGCATTCGTCATCTAAGCCCTGTCACAAAATGTCCTGGTGACGAAAATTTTCGTCACCAATAAAAATATGATCGGTGACGAAATATTTTTGTCACCAATAAAAAATAATAGGTGACGAAACTTTTTCATCACCTAATATTTTGCGTCACTAAACCTTACTTTTAGTGATGAAAATAATTTCATCACTAATGATTTTTCATTTGTAATTGTTTTATTTGAACATATAAGGTGACGAAATATTTCATCACCAATTGTATTGTATTTGTTTATATTTTTCAATTTCAATAGATTAGGTGACAAAATAATTTGTCACCAATTTCTGCTTATAGTTAGATATTGGTGACGAAATAGTTCGTCACCAATTTTTGCTTATAGTCAGATATTGGTGACGAAAATTTTTGTCACCAATTTATTTTTATTTATAATGTTTTTTACTGTTACTTGCCATTACATTAACTTGTTCATTTCCAACCACATCCATAAACAAATCTTTCATTCATTTCCAACCACATTCATAAAAAAAAATCATCCATACAATCTACAAAGGAAATAAAGAACCATTATACTTTCAAAACCCTTGAACCGAGTTGTTCACAAAGTAATTACAACCATTTATATATAAATGATGTCTTCTCATACTTTACAAAAAGTTATTTGAGTTCAAGTAGCCCACAAAAACTGTCTCTTTGCCACCAATCTCATATCTACACAAATATAAAGAAAAATACATCAATACTGTATCTACTAGAAGAAGCAACTACTTGTACAACTAATCACAAGATTGCCCAAAGTTCAACTAAATTTGTTACATTGATATTACTATCATGGATCCTATTTAAAAATAAAGTTTGATACAAGGAATATGTTGCCCAACATGTTAAAAGCTTCATTATCACCAGTGTGTCAAACACTAAGCTTATACTTAAACTCTACTAACTAAGTAATCTATTTATAGAGAAGAATTCATATATGCCTTTAATGGCTTCAAAATTCATTCTTCTTTTAAGTTGCTCCAAAATAACAAAAAAGATTAGAGGAATTACCAATAACAACAAAAGATTTATAGTCCAGTCCATTTAGATTACAAACCTATATCCCTGATAAGATGTACAACAACCAAAAAAAGAGCCATAACTATTAGTAAGACAATGCCGAAAATGTCCACAGAAAACCCAATTACATAATGTAACTAGTTATGCTATCTAAATCACATAACCGAATGAAACAAGAACTAACTGTACTGCACAAACATGACCCAAACAACTAGAATCAAATAGAGATAGAAACAAAGAAATATAGTACCTCAACAATCCAAATAAAGAAAATCTAGAGAATATCCAAGAGTACCTAAACCATTTGCAACCAAAAAATGTTTGTAAGACCTCAAAATTTCACAAATATCCCAGACAATGAGAGGTCAATAAACATTGCTTATTAGGCAGGAAAATAAAACTCTAACCAAGGTGTGTTCTAGTTAGTAGATGAGCTCCCTCCATGGCCACAAATGTCATTGAAATCCTTGCTTCGCAAAAATTGTATAATGCTATCTATCTAAGTATTTTGCTAGTTTATCTTCTCCTCCTGCCTTATATTTGCATTCATGAGCTCATCTATCTTCTCCCCTTGCCTTAAGTTTACATCATTGAGCTCATCTATCTTCTCCTCCCGCCTTGAGTTTACATCCTTGAGCTCATCTATTTGACTCTCGAGTTGTTGAATATACTGATTTAAAGAAGATGAGATAGAAGTCCTAAGAGATGAGGAAGGCCTCACGTCAAGTCCCTTTATGTAGCCAAATCTCGGCTTAAGAACTATCATAGATATCTCCTCTTCGATAGAAGGCTCTGCATCAAGAGTGCGTAACATTCCCAAACCCCTCTTTATTAACTCTTTTCAGCACTGCTTTGATAGCATTTAACTTTGAGTAAAGTTGAAACATATGAGAGAACTTGCATATCACAATAACAAATTAAACTATGCACTCTAATTTTTGAAAATCTAAATTTGGAAAAAAAAAACAATTACTATCAATAACAGTATCAAAAACAATAACAATATCAATAACAATAACAATATTAGAGCTTCATGCTCAAGAAGAATTAAGAATTAGCAATGATTATTTCTAAATAATAAATACATCATTAATTCTTTCTCAATTGAAACAAATATATTACAATGGACTAACTAATTATAACCCATCATATAGTGGTTTCAATACTATATGATGGCAAATTTTCTCAAAATTTTGTGAGTACAACGGCTACATGAATGATGGCAAATTTTCTCAAAATTTTGATATTGGATAGTTATCAGGGATTCCATCAAGCAGGGCATATGTGGGTGAAGATGGCATTTCATTTCTTCGATGGTGTGGATTGCTTCTCAATTGTTGCACTTTAGAAGTTCAGTTAGACTACACAAAGTTAATTTTCGTATATACATTTTACTTTGTTGTCATTCTACTTGCCAAATATATCTTATGATCTTCTGTTTTGGAATTTACCTAGTAGTGTCTTGATGGATAATCAACAATGGACTAACTAATTATAACCCATCATACAGTGGTTTCAATACTTTGTTTACTAGTATAACAACTTGTGCTAACATAGAGTAGGTGCACTAAACAATTACTTAGTCACTTCTTTATAGAAATTAAATTAGCTTACCAAAGGATGTTTTCCCATAATAAGCCAAACCACCAATTTTTCTCACTTCCGTAGTATTGTCTCTCACATTTATTCACTTTTTTTGCAAGATTAGTAAGTTTATTTTGTTGCTCTACATAATCTCATTGACAATAATCCTAAAAAATGTTTTCTAAACACATTTATAATTTCAGCTCTATAAAATCTTATGGTTTTCAAACCTTTCAGAGATTCTAGGTTCCAACTTAAAGCCTTTTCATCTTAAACATATCAATATTGCAGTTTTCGAACCTTTCAGTCATTCCAACTTCTAGACAACCCTGTTATTATAGCGTTTGTTATCTATGTTATAATACCTTAGACTTTTTAGCTTTTAGACATCCTTATTAATACAGCATTTTCCATCAGTATTATGTTACCTATCAATATTGCGGTTTTCAAACCTTTCAGTGATTCCAACTTCTAGATAAACCTATCAATATTGCATTTTCTATAGGAGTTATGTTCTTTATTTTATTTTTTTCATATCTTTATCATGCAATTAAACTTTCAAGTTTAATTTTTCCCTTAAAAGAAAATTGTAACATATTAAATCACGAGCAGCTCTAATTTTAAAAAGCCAACAACCCTCATCAAGATCATATTGCATTTTCTACAATTTTATTTTCTTCTTCCCCTATTATTATTGTAGGGGTAAAAGGCCCAATACTAGACAATGGGCCACGGCCCCTCCGAGGAGGCCATTATCCCGAGGGCACCCCGTCCTGAGGAAAGTACCTGGCCTGACTCCTCTCTGTCGTATTAGTTACGCGAAGGAGAAAAGGACTTGTCCGAGGAGAACTTACTGCTCGGATCATCAAAGGAACGGCCGAAATGAATGTTCCAGCACCGGTCCTGATATTTCCGAGGAATTTCCTGACTTATATAGGCCAAAGGGGACAGGTGGCAATCAGGAGATATTTCACAAAGGGCTGCTGACACCGCATTTATGTGGACAGGACCCCTGAACAGTGCTACCTCGGTTTCTGCAACTCACAGAATACTAAAGAGGGTGGCTGATGGGACAGGCACTCAAGTATAGGCCTGGATGATCAACAAATGGAAGGTCCAGATTGTCTGAAAGGGACTATATAAGGGAGGGAGAACAATCTCAAGAACTCCTGTAACAATTCTGATTCAACACATTCACCGGAACAAAGCTGCTCGGACTGTGCCGAGGACATTCCTTCACTCAGTTCATCTCCGTTTGACCCACTAAAGCCTAGCTCTTCGATGCACTCTCTTACAAATTCATTGCGAGGATACCTTTTACTCATTGGGCCAGAGTCAATCTCTCTTGTAGGCCCAATCTGCAATTTGTGTCCTTACAATTGGTGCCGTCTGTGGGAAGAGCTTGTGTGATAGTGAGTGCAACGGTTAGGCCCCCATCAGCAAGAATCCTTGGGTAAAGCCATTATGGTGCCCAATTACTATGTAAACAAGTCACTACATGAGGCCAAGGTCTATACTTCAAGGGGCTGATCACATGGGGAAGATTGCTAGATGGGGCAAAGTTCTGGGGGCTTTTCACATCGAGTACATGCCTCCAGAACCTTTATTCTAGAAGGTATGTGTCGATGGTGCAGCAAATCAAAGGGGCTCCACGACGGGGTTAGTTTTATAAACAAAGCCTTAGCTACGCCGGTGCCCTCAGGCTCTCTGTTAAGCATCTCTTTAGCTGCGCCGGGTCTTCGGACTCTGTGCTAAACAAAGCCTTAGCTACGTCGGGTCCCTCAGGCCCTCTGCTAAGCAACTCTTTAGCTATGCCGGGTCTTCAGACTCTCTGCTAAACAAAGCCTTAGCTACGTCGAGTCCTTCAGGCCCTCTGCTAAGCAACTCTTTAGCTACGCCAGGTCCTCGGACTCTCTGCTAAACAAAGCCTGCGCCGGGTCTTCGGACTCTCTGCTAAACAAAGCCTTAGCTACTCCGGTGCCCTCAGGCCCTCTGCTAAGCAACTCTTTAGCTACGCCGGGTCCTCGGACTCTCTGCTAAACAAAACCTTAGCTACGCCGGTGCCCTCAGGCCCTCTGCTAAGCATCTCTTTAGCTGCGCCGGGTCTTCGGACTCTCTGCTAAACAAAACCTTAGCTACGCCAGTGCCCTCAGGCCCTCTGCTAAGCATCTCTTTAGCTGCGCCGGGTCCTCGGACTCTCTGCTAAACAAAGCCTTAGCTACGCCGGTGCCCTCAGGCCCTCTGCTAAGCAACTCTTTAGCTACGCCGGGTCCTCGGACTCTTTGCTAAGCAATTCTTTAGCTGCGCCGAGTCTTCGGACTCTCTGCTAAACAAAGCCTTAGCTACGCCGGTGCCCTCAGGCCCTCTGCTAAGCATCTCTTTAGCTGCGCCGGGTCTTCGAACTCTCTGCTAAACAAAGCCTTAGCTACGTCGGGTTCCTCAGGCCCTCTGCTAAGCAACTCTTTAGCTACGCCGGGTCCTCAGACTCTCTGCTAAACAAAGCCTTAGCTACGCCGGTGCCCTTAGGCCCTCTGCTAAGCATCTCTTTAGCTGCGCCGGGTCTTCGGACTCTCTGCTAAACAAAGCCTTAGCTACGCCGGTGCCCTCAGGCCCTCTGCTAAGCATCTCTTTAGCTGCGCCGGGTCCTTGGACTCTCTGCTAAGATGAGCCTTAGCCATGTCAGGTCCCTCAGACCTCCTGCTTAGTGTTAAACAAAACCTTAGTCGTATCTGAGTCCTCGGACCGCATGTTTCGTGGAAATTAACACGCCATGGTACCTCTCAGGTACTAAACAGAACCTTGCTCAGACCTGGTCCCTCAGACCACCTATCTTGGGTGAATGGATCTTACCCCTAGAGAAATCAAAATCCCACCTCTCTCCTCGGATAAAGAGGGAGAGCCGGAATTTTGAGGGGCTATTGTTGGGGTAAAAGGCCCAATACTAGACAATGGGCCACGGCCCCTCCGAGGAGGCCATTATCCCGAGGGCACCCCGTCCTGAGGAAAGTACCTAGCCTGACTCCTCTCTGTCGTATTAGCTACGCGAAGGAGAAAAGGACTTGTCCGAGGAGAACTTACTGCTCGGATCATCAAAGGAACGGCCGAAATGAATGTTCCAGCACCGGTCCTGATATTTCCGAGGAATTTCCTGACTTATATGGGCCTAAGGGGACAGGTGGCAATCAGGAGATATTTCACAAAGGGCTGCTAACACCGCATTTATGTGGACAAGACCCCTGAACAATGCTACCTCGGTTTCTGCAACTCACAGAATACTAAAGAGGGTGGCTGATGGGACAGGCACTCAAGTATAAGCCTGGATGATCAACAAATGGAAGGTCCAGATTGTCTGAAAGGGACTATATAATAGGAGAAATCCACCATGGGAGGGAAGGAGAACAATCTCAAGAACTCCTGTAACAATTCTGATTCAACACATTCACCGGAACAAAGCTGCTCGGACTGTGCCGAGGACATTCCTTCACTCAGTTCATCTCCGTTTGACCCACTAAAACCTAGCTCTTCGACCCACTCTCTTACAAATTCATTGCGAGGATACCTTTTACTCATTGGGCCAGAGTCAATCTCTCCTGTAGGCCCAATCTGCAATTTGTGTCCTTACAATTATTCAACTTCAATTTTTTTTTTCTCTTTTAAGAAAATTTTGACATGTGTAATTATGTGCAGCTCTAATTTTTTAAAACCTTCATTTGGAAATAATAATAATAATAATAATAATAATATTATTATTATTATTATTATTATTAAAAAAACAACAATAATAATAAAGATTATTAAAATATTATTAAAAAAACAATATTAAAATAATAAATATAACAAGGATCACAATAACAAAAACAATACAATAACAATAACAACAACAAAAATAGAATTTTATGCTCAAGAAGAGTTGAAACATTTTTCAAATGATTTGGAATTGATCCAATAATAAGTAGGGAAAAATAGCACTTTTTTGCGAAATACTCAGTAAAATAGCACTATTTGTGAAATATGTAATAGAGTACCACTCTTTTGGAACTCGATTTTCTAAAAATCAAGTTCCACATATAACTTGATTTTAAAGAGATTGAGTTCCATGAGTTTTTGCCACAATGGCATCAATTGATGTGGCTTTTCACAATAAAAAATGAAACATTGAACTTAATTTTGTGAAAATTGATTTGTGTAAGGTGGAACTCAATTCTCAGAGAATCAAGTTCTCTATAATTAAAAAAAATATATAATGGAACTCAATTTTCAAAAAATCAAGTTATGTGTGAATTAAACATATATATATATATATATATAGTGGAAAACACCTATGAGGCATTTTATCAAACACTTTACGTGCACACATACCATTTGTATACGAAACAATACATGAACATGTGAAAAATATACCTTTTCTACATGTTGAACTATTTGACAATGACCAACGTTCAAAGAACTTCATCAAAGATATATAAAAAAAAATGGATTAAAAAAATCGACCAGAAATTATGTTCCTATAGAGTAAACTCCAACCAAGAATTCAAATTCCCAAAAACGAACACTAAAGTGTTGACACCCCATTTTGCAACCTGCATTTAACCTCATATAGAGGGTAAAAGGGTAATTTGACCTTGGAGATAAGCATCTTAATTGTGGCCATTATATCCTTAATTTCATTTCATCAAAATGATCTTGATATTGTAATGATCAAATCGGATGATCATAAGCCCTAATCGAACCATCAAATTGAAAGTTATCATCAAATCAAGTTTTAATGACCGAAATGCAATATCACAAATTGAGTCCGACTATATGTGATTATGAACAATTAATTTCAATTAGTTATAATTATAATTAATTTGAGATTAATGATGCGTCATAATTTGATTGACTAGAACTACATCTTATGGTTAAATTGCACACACTTAATTAATTAGATAGTCAAACATTAATTATTCAATGAGTAATTTGTGTAATTATATTTTTAATTATGGTAAATTTGGAACTAATTAAGTCTGAAATGGAAGTGATTGGAGCCTATTAATGTTAATTGGAAACTAATTTGGGATCTATTAATGTTAATTGTGCTGAAATTATTTTCTAACAAATGACCTTTACTCACCATTCCGTTGATTTCTCTCTGAATTGAATCTGTAAGTGAGGTTAATTTTTCCAAAACTAGACATCCAGGGCTTCAATTTGAGCACAAGAAAGAGGTAATTCCGATCAGAATTGAATAAAATATGATTTTTTGAATTTGGCTCTGCGGACTATTACAATAGCTACGGGAAAAACCAAATTTTGCTTACTCATCACTCCCACCAATCTCTATTTGATGTACTAGCTTTCCCCAAAGTCTGAAATAAGGTCTAGGTTCATGATTCCTTTTGATACTTTTTCAATCCTCACTAAATGAATTTCATTCACATTTTTTCCCCTCTCTTCTCTTCTCTTCTCTTGATTTCTAGTGAAAAATAGTAGTCTTGTCATATTTTGGTCTTTCTGTGACTCAAGGTATTGAGTAAGACTCACTCTCCCTCTCCTAATTCTTCTTTTCTACTTCATCCTTAGGACTTCTATCAAGAGTCTCCTCCTCCATCGTGAGGATCTTGCATGCAGTTATAATCCCTTTCCCCAACTTGTTTTTATTTTATTTTATTATGATGAGATTATGATTAGAGCATGCTAGTGTTTATTTAAATTCCTTAAATATTTTTTAATGTTGTTAAATGTTTTAAAGGACAGAAGCCTATCCCCGGTTCAATCTTAATCACTGGCTAGGCGGAAACCTAAAGTGTAGCTTCTAAGGACAAAAGCTTGTCCCCAGTTCGATTTTGACCATCGGCTAGGCAAAAACCTGAATTGTAACTCCTAAGGACCGAAACCTATCCACGGTTTGATTCTCGTCACCGGCCAGAAAGAAACCTTAATGGAACTAAAAAGGAAACCTGTCCCCGGTCCAATTTCCATCGCCAGGCAGGTGGAAAAACTAATTAGGACTCTGAGAATGGGAATATATTCCCTGTGGAAACTTTAATTAAGGGTCCAAAGGTTGGGAGCCCGTTTATCCCAACAGCTCAACTGTGATTTTTCTTAGAACGGGCAAAGCACGACGATTGTGAGTGTTTTCGATTGGTCGGCACCGACCATATTGTCAAAATAATTAAATACATTTGCCCGACATTCAAAATAAAGCGTTTCTTTTAAGCAATAAAATCAAATCAAAGTACGGAAGAGTCAATCAAATAAAGGAGCATAAATTAAAGAAGTATTTTGTCATTACATCCCAGTGACTGAGCAAACCAAACAACGAGAATATTTGGAACGTAAACGTAAAATAAAATAATTGTTCGGTCGCCACAACCCGGTGACTGGGCAAATTGAACAAACAAGAAATAAAAATAAAAGTGCTGAAAAGTAAAAGGAAGCAAAAGTAGGTAACAACATCAAACAGCTAAGCCGGTTTGAAAGAGCGGGACTGCGTCATCAGTGGCTCGTCCCGAGGTTTCCTCGCCGTGTGGCTGCTAAGTCTCTTCGTTGCCGAGAGCGTTGAAGTTGCTGGTGACCTCCAAATCAAGATCTTCAACATGAGTATCAATGGCTCTCACCAGCTCCCTCATGCTGGGGGTGTCCTCGTCTTCAGCAGCGCCGGCCTGGCTTTGAACAAAGTTAGGAAGGGCTGGGCGGGGGATGTTCTCCGGATTCCACAGTGGGGAGTCCCCGGGCACGCCTGCAACCTGAAGGGCGGCCTGCCAGCCCTCATCGAAACCATGGGCTCAGGCTTGGAGAACGACAGGCTCCACAGAATTCTCGACATCCACGAAACCTTTGTTGTACCACTTCTCCTCACATGCTTCCAAAGTTGCTTTAAGGTCAGCAACTTCGTCACATGGGCCAAATTCAGGCTTTCAGCCTGCGCTAGCTTCAACTCGGTTTCCCCTAACTTCGCCTCCATCTCAGCCACCCTTTTCTCTGGGAGTTGCATGGCCTTCTCTGAGGACTGCGCCTTCTTCTCCGCGAGCTTAGCAGCTGTGGCCTTGTCCCGAGCTGTAGCATCGGCAACCTTCCTTAGTGCTTTCTCCGGCTCGGCTTCCTTGACAAGCTTACCCATCCTCTCGCCGAGCATGTGCGTGATCTGTGCGCCCTGTGTCGCAACAATGTCAAACTCAGAAGGATTTAAAGAAGGTAGTCACGCGTATACTAAGTAGGTAAAAGGCAAAGGGAAAGGAGCTCACCGAGATAGTGTGCCACTGCAGCCGCCGCGCTATGGAGTCTTCGGGCAACATCAAGCCGCTGGCCAGGCTTTATGCCACCCTTCCCCCTTCACCTTGAGCCCAGAGCCTAACACTCGCCGTGGCCTGTAAGGGCTTGCCGCCCAGCATAAATGTAGGTTGCCAGTCGGCAACTCTTTGAGAAGAGGAAGCAGCTTTGGCACCTCCTCGAGCAGCTGGTTAGGAACCGCTCACCGGCTCCCGGATCACAAACCCACTCGAAGGGCAGGGGTGAGTCTTAGAAGGTGCGTCGCCTGGCCTTTCGAGTGGAAGATCACCAACGCGTTGTTTTTTCTTTTGCCTGCCGAGCGGGGGAGGAGGGCTGCGGTCCCTAGTCCGGGTTTACTGGGGCTGTGGTGGGGGTCGTGAGCCAGGTAGAAAGTGGTCGGCAGTTAGCTTCCTCCTTGTCACCATATTTGCCCCTTGTGCGCTTGCTAGGCCTTACTCGGCTACTTGGACTCGAGCTGCTTGGGACTCTGCTTCATTCCTTTCAATGGGAACGTGTCCTTGCTCTCTCAACGCTCGAGATACACGCTTGGCAGACTCGTCCCGGACTGGGGCAAAGTCGTCCGCGGTTGTGTAGCGTGGATCGAGGTCCCAGGCTTCGCCAACGGTTAATGAGGGGGGAAGAAAATTGGCGTGCCGAATGTCAATGTAAGACAACAATGGACTGTCCACCAAAAAGGCTTGGCTGAAAGGTTGCCAAGTCCTGTACACGGGGGTGCAACCGAGTATGAGGTGTGAAGCTCGCAGCTGCCCTTCGGTATGGACGAATATTTCAGACCTGAGCACGAAATTTAGGTCTCTCACGTGCACTACCCTGAGGTCCAGGGTGAACACTCTGTCGTCTGCAATGAAAAAATACGTTGAGTTAGCATTGGAACAAATGAAGTGACCATGAGCAAAGGAAAAAGCAAGTTAGTGATCGGTATAAACCAACTTCACGCCGTGAAAAGGAGCAAGAAATATCACCGGCAAACCAGTTGTCGCTCACCTGGACGAATTCCCCGGCGGAATTCCTATTCGAATCGGGTAGGCAAGAGATTAGCCGTACCCGTATATCTCTAACTTTCAAATAATTGTTGGTTTTCTTATTCTCACACAAACTGTACATGTGATTTATGTCGTGATGGTCCAATTGCGGACTGTATGTTTGATTTAACCTAGTGACACAACTAACGGCTCGGTAAAAGTTAGGAGGAAGTTGATCCGGGCACAACTAGTAAAACCTAAAGGTATTGAGTAAGTGGGGATCCACGGGAAACCTAACCCCACCCTCCAAGATTGCCATCAAGGGAAAGAAAGCAGTGTTAGGCCCTCTGTGGAGAGCGATTTCGCTTTCATGACAGTATGCGACATTCACATCCTCTGGGACGTTGAATGTCTACCTAGAAGAGACTAAGGACGCCCCGGTATTTAAAAGGTGAGCAAAACCAACCTAAACTCTGGAAATTGAGGGAGGAAGCTTAAAAGAAGAAATTAAAATAAGAAAAAGGGGCAGAAAACTTACTTTGGACTCTAGGAAAAGGGTGTTCTGGGCTGAAGGATAACCACACAGATGAATGCACGGCAGAGAGGGGATTCAGAGATTGAAGAATGTAAAAGTATAGGAATGATTCGAAGTGGACTATTTATAGGTGCCAAAGGAGGAGAGGTAAGCGTTATGTAATGAGAAAGGAGGGGGAAAACGCTACGACTCCTCACTTCAACTACCACACTTGCGCCGCTTCGGTTTGCAAACTGTCAGACAATGATGGAGACTGGAACAACGGTCTAGCATGGTGTGCCTTTTCAGGACGCATTAAAGTTTCCCTTAAACCTTTTGGTATCGAATCCCTTAGCTTCCTAGGGTAGCTTCTATTCCCGGGCTTCCTTGATTCGTCCGCAACAAGAGGGTACTAATCAAGGGGGGGCTATTATACGGCCCAAGACTAGACCTTTTTGGGCCTTAAGCGTTGGAATCCAGTCTTGCCAAGCGGTCCATAAGCCCGGCCTTTCCATCTTAACCTGGGTTGAGTCAGGCAAGATTAATTGTCCGGGAATCCTACTGTTGTTATAACCGGCAAAATGTCCATTGTGCAAACCCCAATCATTCAAACACGATTAGGTGATGGACCAATCACTATTCGGTGGAAAGCGTCCCCGAGGAGGTTAATTCACCCGAGAGCATTGTGGCCAATATGTCCGACACCGCCCTAAGGGAGTCGCTACCGAACATCCCTCCAGTAGTAAGGAGCTAGTTCCAATGCCACTTCTACCACCTCCCACTCCCAACCAAAACACCCACTTAGCAACGAAGACATTAGACCCCCTATCCCTAAAAGTAATCATGACTCTTCCACTCGTTTGAGGCTATAAATAGGAGAAACCAAGGGAAGGAGGGGGGGTGACAAAGGTGAAGAAAGAAGGAGAAGAGCGTAACAGCAAAGAAAGAAGGGAAAGACCGTTAGGCCTCAGTACTGTGAACAACCCAGTGTAGGAAATCCTAAACCCACCTTATAAGTAAATTGTGAGCCCAAGTAAGGCCCAGTTCAGAAGCCTCTTCTTTGGTATGCACAATTACTATTCAGAAACCAGCAGAAATTTTCCAAGTGTCATTGAAATAGAGACACAAAAAGCATGCAAAAACCAATCATACATCGGTGCGTGTAACTAATAACATAAGCAGCCCGATGCGTGTAAGCAATGACACAGGCAGTCTAATTGGGTGCTGACATGTGTCACCTTGAAAATCAAAGCATTTCAACCAATCAAAAGATGCCACGTGTCCTGGAGAAAAAGTCTTAAAGCTCCTCCAATCAAACTGTGACACATGTCACCAATCATACTTCGCCACGTGTCGCTTACCCACCCTTAAACTCCTATAAATAAAAGCTTTCCTAAGGCATTTCAAGACACCAACAGATCTTGGAACCAATAGACCAAGACATCTAGAGCAGAAGCAGCATCAAAGAAGATTCAGAAGTACAACAGCTTTGCTGGAATCAAGCTCTGAAGCCTCCAGGAACTTCAAGAACTTTAACTTCGAATACGAAGAGCATTTGAAGTGAAATCATTCAAATCATCTTCCTAGATCTCAAAGGTCACTGGAATAAAGCTCAAAAGCCTCTAGAAACTTCAAGAAACTACACATTGGCGAATCTCTATAGATTCAAGCCTCCAAAGCCTCGAAGAACTTCCGCTACAAACCTTCGAATACAAAGAACATTTAATAAGAAATCATTCAAATCATCTTCCTAGATCTCAAAGTTCACTGGAATCAAGCTCAAAAGCCTCTAGAAACCTTAACAAACCATAAATCAGTAAAGCTCTATGGATTCAAGCCTCCAAAGCACCGAAAAACTTCCACCACAAACCTTCAAAGACGAAGAATGCACGAAGAACAAAGAATTTCTAACAAGCTCATAGCCAAAAATTCATTGTAATTTTGTTTCAAGGGTCTTCGATCCATCCTTTAGCCAAATTGAAGGATATTTGGTGTTCAAGTCAAAATCACATTATTACAATTCCAATTAACAGTCTTTCAAGGAGATCGAATCAGAGGATCACTCTTTTATAATCATAGAGAATTGTACCACACATTCATCAATACAAATACACATTTATGAAACTATTTTACTTGTTTGATTTATTTCAAACTAGAAATTTAGTCGCCCACACACAACACAATAAAATCACTTTTATGTTAACTCTAAGTAGTAATTTTTTTTTTTTTTTTTTTTTTGTATTTCTAGCATTATCCAATTGCAATGGCTAAAACTACCACCAATTTTAATAATTTTTAATCAAATTGTTCATTCGAGTTTAACTTTCTCAGGTTTTCTTAGAAATTAAACAATACAATCAAACAAGAAATTGTTTAGAGAGAGAGAGAGAGAGAAAGAAAGAGAGAGGGGTACCTCCATGGGGAAGAAGAAAGAGTTGCTCGTGAGGAAATTAGGGTTTTGGAAGTGAGGAGAGAGAAATGTTGTGGTTTATACCCTAAAAACCAAGTTATTGGCATGTCATAAATAATTAAATTGTTTAATTATATAAGATTATCTATTAATGAAATAATGGGACATTATCTTAATCCATGAGATGCATAGTATGTGATTTATGTGATTTAGTCACAGAAGATATAGATCACAAGTTTTTTGTAAACTCAGAATTGTAGGTCGTAGTCGGTGATGAAATTGGGCATTTCATCTGCGAAGACTATAACATAACAACTAAGATGATTTGTCTTGATCATGAAAATGAAGATTTCTAGTTGATATGTTGATATGTTTTAAGAGTTAAGACATATTGAACTGGACCATTGTGAGATTTATTATTCTCCTAAAGACTGTCAAATGAATAATAAATCTCACAACTTCTATTTACATCAACTCTAAATCCTAAGAGAATAATGGACCTAATCATGAGGTGTAGGTTGCTTTGATATATCAGAAGTGAGATCTACAAATTACGATCAAAACCTCAGTATGTTGGGCAGTCGCATTTAGTGTTGATGGAACATATATTCTCAAGATAGAATTCATAATCTCTTAACGGAGATATAAAATATTCCCTTGAGATAAGTTTAATGGGTTTGGTTATTCAGAGTGTCGGGCTCAACCACTTTAGTAAGGAGTTACTAAAGTATTGTGGGGGTAAAAGGCCCAATGTCAGATAATGGCCGTGGGCCCATCCGAGGAGGCCTTGGGCCCGTCTGAGGAGGCCATTATCCCGAGGACACCCCGGCCTGAGGAAAGTACCTGGCTTGACTTATATGGGCCAAAGGGGACAGGTGGCAACCAGGAGATATTTCACAAAAGGCTGTTGACACCGCATTTATGTGGACAGGACCCCTGAACAGTGCTACCTCGGTTTCTGCAACTCACAGAATACTAAAGAGGGTGGCTGATGGGACAGGCACTCAAGTATAGGCCTGGATGGATGATCAACAAATGGAAGGTCCAGATTGTCTGAAAGGGACTATATAATAGGAGAGATCCACCATGGAAAGAGGAAGAACAATCTCCAGAACTCCTGTAACAATTCTGATTCAACTCACTTACTAGAACAAAGCTCCTCGGACTGTGCCGAGGACGCTCTTTCACTCAGTTCTTCTCTGTTGGACCCACTAAAGCCTAGCTCTTCAACCCACTCTCTACAAATTTATTGTATTGGGCTCACTGGGCCAAGATTCCATACATTCTAGGAACTGGTCTAAAATTCGTGTCCCTACAATTGGCGCCGTCTGTGGGAAGAGCTTGTGTGATAGTGAGTACAACGGTTAGGCCCCCATCAGCAAGAATCCTTGGGTAAAGCCATTGTGGTGGCCAATTACTATGTAAACAAGTCACTACATGAGGCCAAAGTCTATACCTCGAGGGGCTGATTACATGGAGAGGATTACTAAATGGGGGAAAGTTCTAGGGGCTTTTCACATCGAGTACATGCCTCCAGAACCTTTATTCTAGAAGGTATATGTCAATGGTGCAGCAAATCAAAGGGGCTCCACGACGGGGTTAGTTTTATAAACAAAGCCTTAGCTACGCGGGTCCATCAGGCCTCATGCTAAGCACTTCCTAAGCTACGCCGGGTCCTCGGACCTTCTGCTTGGGCAGTATAAACAAAGCCTTAGCTACGCAGGTCCATCAGGTCTCATGCTAAGCATTGCCTAAGCTACGCCGGGTCCTCGGACCTTCTGCTTGGGCAGTATAAACAAAGCCTTAGCTACGCGGGCCCATCAAGCCTCATGCTAAGCACTGCCTAAGCTACGCTGGGTCCTCGGACCTTCTGCTTAGGCAGTATAAACAAAGTCTTAGCTACGCGGGTCCCTCAGGCCTCATGCTAAGCACTGCCTAAGCTACGCCGGGTCCTCAGACCTTCTGCTTGGGCAGTATAAACAAAGCCTTAGCTACGCGGGTCCATCAAGCCTCATGCTAAGCACTGCCTAAGCTACGCCGGGTCCTCGGACCTTCTGCTTGGGCAGTATAAACAAAGCCTTAGCTACGCGGGTCCCTCAGGCCTCATGCTAAGCACTGCCTAAGCTACGCCGGGTCCTCGGACCTTCTGCTTGGGCAGTATAAACAAAGTCTTGGCTACGTCGGTCCCTCAGACCTCCTGCCAAGCAACTCCTTAGCTACGCCGGGTCCTCGGACTCTCTGCTAAGCAAAGCCTTCGCTACGTCGGGTCCCTCAGACCTTCTGCGAACCAAAGCCTTAGCTACGCCGGGTCCTCGGACTCTCTGCTAAGCAACTCGTTAGCTACGCCGGTGCCATCAGGCCCTCTGCTAACCAAAGCTTTAGCTACGCCGAGTCCTCGGACCTTCTGCTTGGGCAGTATAAACAAAGCCTTGGCTACGTCGGTCCCTCAAACCTCCTGCCAAGCAACTCCTTAGCTACGCCGGGTCCTCGGACTCTCTGCTAAGCGAAGCCTTCGCTACGTCGGGTCCCTCAGACCTTCTGCGAACCAAAGCCTTAGCTACGCCGGGTCCTCGGACTCTCTGCTAAGCAACTCGTTAGCTACGCCGGTGCCATCAGGCCCTCTGCTAACCAAAACCTTAGCTACGCCGGGTCCTCGGACCTTCTGCTTGGGCAGTATAAACAAAGCCTTGGCTACGTCAGTCCCTCAGACCTCCTGCCAAGCAACTCCTTAGCTACGCCGACTCCTCGGACTCTCTGCTAAGCAAAGCCTTCGCTACGTCGGGTCCCTCAGGCCCTCTGCTAACCAAAGCCTTAGCTACGCCGGGTCCTCGAACTCTCTGCTAAGCAACTCGTTAGCTACGCCGGTGCCATCAGGCCCTCTACTAACCAAAGCCTTAGCTACGCCGGGTCCCTCAGGCCTCCTGCTAAGCAAAACCTTGGTCATGCCTGGTCCCTCGGACCACGTACCTTGGGTAAGTTAGCACCCCTTTACATCAATTTGAAACGTCATCTGGGGCCTCAAACGTACCCAAACCCCTCGGATCGTCCATTCAAAACTGTAACACCATCACAAACTCGTCATTACACATTGCGCACTCCGAGTTAGCGTACTCATTCAATTCTGCTTCTAATGGATAAGTTGGGAAGTTTAGTGGGCCTTACCCCTAGAGAAATCAAAATCCCACCTTTCTCCTCAGATAAGAGGGAAAGTCGAAATTTTGAGGGGCTATTGTGGGGGTAAAAGGCCCAATGTCAAATAATGGCCGTAGGCCCGTCCGAGGAGGCCATTATCCCGAGGACACCCCGGCCTGAGGAAAGTACCTGGCCTGACTTATATGGGCCAAAGGGGACAGGTGGTAACCAGGAGATATTTCACAAAAGGCTGCTGACACCGCATTTATGTGGACAGGACCCCTGAACAGTGCTACCTCGGTTTCTGCAACTCACAGAATGCTAAATAGGGTGGCTGATGGGACAGGCACTCAAGTATAGGCCTGGATGGATGATCAACAAATGGAAGGTCCAGATTGTCTGAAAGGGACTATATAATAGGAGAGATCCACCATGGAAAGAGGAAGAACAATCTCCAGAACTCCTGTAACAATTCTGATTAAACTCACTGACTAGAACAAAGCTCCTCGGACTGTGCCGAGGACGCTCTTTCACTCAGTTCTTCTCTGTTGGACCCACTAAAGCCTAGCTCTTCAACCCACTCTCTACAAATTTATTGTATTGGGCTCATTGGGCCAAGATTCCATACATTCTAGGAACTGGTCTAAAATTCGTGTCCCTACAAGTATATATTTATGGAATTATATTTCATAAATATATGATGAATAACAAAAAGAATTAAACCGGGTACTCAAGGATTAAGATGTAGTAATCTTCAAAGTGGCAGTCTATATTCATGACTTTGTATTACTACGAATATTTTAATGGAGGGGTCGCATATATAATAAAATTTTGGAATATGATTTATTAATAAGGCCTAGAGTGCAATTATATTCATATAGTGGTATTGAATATAATTAATGGTAACTTTGAACTTGTCAAGAGTTGACAGAAAAGCACAAGGCTCATTGGAGCTAGAGTTATATTTGTTCCTTTTTGGTCCCACTCCAAGCTATATACTAAAGCCCAATTGGAATGATCCAAAAGGCTAACCCAATTAAATAATCAGTTATATATAAGGAAAGAAACATACAGTATTTCATAAGTCTTTTCATAAGTGTTTTCATTAAGATCTTACAAGGAATGAAATGGTTTGTATGTGAGTGTTGGACACTCTTTTATTCTCTCCTTGGAAACTGATTGAGACCACACATCTTGGGCATTAAGTGGAATTGAAGTGAAGATTAAAAGTGTTCACAAGTACTTCTAATCTTTTGTTTTGAATTTCACCGCACCAAGGTATGCTTTTTTGTTCTTAAATTCTGAAACTTACATAGTACATATTATCAATTGTGAATGAAGTAGATTCGTTAATTTTTCACTTGTTTTATATGTGATACAAACATGTATTTTTCCAACAAGAAAGTGATGAAGAGTTATGGTTGCGCGTGATAACAAAGGAGGAGGAGAGAGAATGTTATCGATAACAATGATGATGATTGGATTAGGGAAGAAGAAGAAGAAGAGTGGTGAAGGTTAAGCATTTTAGAGGAGAAAATGGGTGTGCACGATAACGACAACCATATACTAACAATGCTTTTGCTTTTGGAGATTGAACAAATACATTCCTCTCTCTCTCTCTCTCTCTCTCTCTCTCTCTCTCTCTCTCTAAATTCTAAATTCTCCCACTTGGCCACTTTCTAATTTTTTGGCCAATTTACCACCTATTTCCACTCAAATACATTGACATGTGTCATGTACTCCATTTTTGGTGAAATCTGATCGAGTAATGTTACAGTCACAAGTTTTTTATAAATTATTGATGTGACAAATTTTTATTGATTCTCTTCTAAGTCCATTACTAACATTATTGTTTTACTTATCAATAATCACTCACTAATGTGCATGAAATATAAACAATAAAATACTCTCATTTTTGCATATTTAACCTTACTTTTGTGCTATTTTGTGATTGATTATAAGTTATCTTTGTCTTATAAATAATAAAGGCTATTCACGTGGCCGATTGTCAAACAAAAGTGCCAAACCTGGAAGGGATCCAGTCCAGGCGTGAAGCGAAGCAAAGAGAATAAAAGCCGAGTCCTAGTGAATGACTTACACAAGCGGAGGCTAGGCAAGTCTAGCAAGGCGTGAAAGGAAAGCAATAAGAAGTGAGGCCCAAAACCATATTAACGTGGATGAAGTTTACAACAATACAATTTTTCCAACTCAAGCAATTAGGTCTCTCACTAAAAGACAAAGTCAGTGTATTGTGTGAATATGAGGAGCAAAACTGTCACGCCCCGAACTCAAGTAAGGGCTAGGCACGTGACAACAGCCACACACTTATAAAGTTTACATCCTACAAGTGTGTAAGGCCCTCTTAAACAATTACATAATTATCCTCAAGAAAATTTCATCAATAAATTTAATAATATCCTTAACAATGCAATTCTCAAAAGATCTCCAATAGTAATCTTCCACATCAAAATAAAAATTAACTAAATCCTTTAAATCTAAAAGTCTACACAAATGGAAATCTTAAACATAAAAGTTCAAATCTTATTTCAATGATTTCCTAAACTTCACTCATGCGCACATCCCAGCGGAAGCCCAAACATACACTACTCTTCCTGGTCAAAATCTGAAAGGAGAAAGAGAGGGGTGAGTTGACAATTCAATAAGTAACCAAAGTCCTAAAAAGTTCTATCAAGAGAAAATAGATCTGTAAAATAATAATTTGGATATAAATCAAATATTTTAAATCTTACAATGTATCGTAGATGGATTAGAAAAATAATCAGTTTTCCATATATAACAAAGTTATACTTTACAATAGGTTCCAAAAACACATAAGTAGTTTTAGTAACTCATATAGTTAACATACTCAAACGTAATTCATATTCTTAACGATCTTATGATTATGGTCACGCTATATCTCCGTGACTGAGCATCAGAATACCAATGAATAACCCCCATTGGCTGGGTATCAGAGTACCAATGAATAACCCCCATTGGTTCGAATATCAGAATACCAATGAATAACTCTCATTGGCTGGGTATCAGAGTACCAATGAATAACCCCCATTAGTTTGGGTATCAGAATCAATTCATAGTCAGATTGTCCATAATCATATGTATGAAATCATAGTTTCTAACAAAAATATATCATATTCAATACATATATATAATCAGATATTCATCATTCAAATCTATTTGTGATATTTCTATAATTCTTTACTTTAAATCAATATAGCTAAGAAACAATTAAATAAAGTAAACCTTATATTCAATGCTCATGTATATTTGTGAAAATTCTTTATTCTTTACTTTGAATCAATATAGCTAAAAACAATTAAATAAACTACATCACATATTCAATAATCAGATATATTTGGGATAATTCTTTACTTGAATTCAGTAATACAATAGAAATAAAATTGTAACAATTGTAAACAATTTTCATTAATTAAAATACGTAAAATAAAACCAATTAGGATAAGGTTACTTACCTCAACTAACTCACTACAAAGAACCTTTCCCTAACACTTTCTCTAAAATCTTTAGATATCACCTAAAAATTTACAAGCACTATACTCAATAATCAAAATAATTCAAGAAAAACTTATAATGGTACTTGGTCAAAAAAGAGACTAAAAAAAACTAATAATTTCTTCATTATTAACTCACACAAAAATCCAAGAATTTAATATATATATATATATATATATATTTATTTATTTATTTATATTTATATCCTTTACTTTCTGCCACCTGCCACTAGCCACCCTTAGTTTACTTTGAGATAAGAACAAAACTAAATACATGACAACATCATCTAAATCAAATCACTTAGGCTTTTACGGATACAAATTTTTTTTTCTTTTCTTTTCCTACCACCTGCCACCATTATCATCTTTTGAGATGATAACTCCAAGTACGGATAGGCACATGGCCTTATGGGAAAAACAACCATTATTTTTCATTTTCTTTTTCATCAAGTCCCCTACTTCAGCATTGTTACTAAAAAGAAAGTCTATGCAAAACACCTAACCCTTTAAGAAAAATATGTGGCTTCTCTCTACACTCAACGCACAAAGGCATAGAAAAAGATTAAGTTACTGAACATAGAAAATCTGCAGTAACAGCGTCTAGTTTACCGAGAAATAAGTCCAAACTTTTCTTTGTTTGCATCATTAAAACTCTTAAGTAATTAAATAGTTTTACTACTAGCCAAAATACCCACAAGAAAATATTCTAATAACACAAAATCTAAATTTAGCAAAAGAACAAGATTTCTTAAGCTCTTACCTCAAGGATGCAGTCAATCCTTCTCTACTTCAATCCTTTGGGTAGTCTCCTCTCTCAAAATATCTGTCAATCTATGCTGACTTAAAATTAGACTATATAAACTAGGGTTTCCACCTTATTTTCTAAAAAAACCCCTTAGGAATTTTAATTATAAAAGTTGACCCCATAAACAAAATTTACTTAAATACCCCTCTTTTTTTTCTTTTTCTTTTTTTTTTTTCCAAGTATTACAAAAACAAAGTAATAGAAAACAAGGCCAAACTGACTTGTATTAGGTGTGTCACTGTCAAGCGGTTTGTGGTGATTATAAATAGAAGAGAAAACAGAAAAAATAAAAGGGGGGATTTGCTAGGGCAGAAGTTTAGAGAGCTCCATGACAGCACTGTGATTATTTTTTTTTTCTATTTTATTTATTTAGTTTAATGCTTAGTATTTTATTTTTATGTTTTTTTTTTTCAATTATTATGAGTAGCTAAATGTTCAATTAAGGTTGAGGATGAAACTTCGTTAAGGATTGTCAGTAATATTTATGCAATCTGATTTTTCCCCACAACAGTTGTTCTTTAATGATTTAAATTGTTATTGTTTCATCCCAATTAACTAAGATTGGATTCTAGATATGAGTTCAATAATGTTTTTCTCATGATTTAGGATTTATCTTAATTAATTGAATGCTTGGTTTTATAATCATATGATTTTAAAATTGGATATCTTTTGTAATTTGTTTGGCTACGGATATAATTGATGATTTGATTTTATACTTAGGAAGCGAAGAAGAGCATGTTTTAGATTTTTTAGACATAATAATAATAATAATAATAATAATAATAATAATAATAATAATAATAATAATAATAATAATAATAATAATGTTGTTGTTGTTGTTGTTGTTGTTGTTGTTGATAATAGTAAAAATATTATTATTAAAATTATCAAAAAAATATTCTTATTAACAACAATATAAAAGTAGTAAATAATTAAAAAAAATCACAACAATAATAACAATAACTATAACTGTAACAATAATAAAAGTAGATCTTTATGCTCAAGAACAATTGAAACATGTCTAAAATGATTTGAATTAATCCAAAAATAAATATGCCATACATTATTTAGTGGCTTCTCAGGTAGTCTCACAATTAGAAATTTAATTTAATGCTAATTTAAAATTTTGAAATTGACAAAGAATCTTTTAGAGAAAAAAAAAGGTTTATATTTATAAGAAAATCAAGATAAAAGAGAAAAACTTCTTGAAAATTTTCTCAAAAAATAAAAAGATATATATATATAATTTAATGAAAATATATGATTTTCATAAATTCTCAAATGAATGTGTAATTTTTTTTAATGCTTTAAAAATTACAATCACTAATTAGTAGATTTTCTCTTTCTTTGATTATAATAATTGTAATCTATGTGAAAACCTGCATGAATATGGCCAGATGAAATTGTTAATACCTTTTAGTCTAGTGAAGAGACAGTTAATACTATAACTGTGTAAACAAAAGTTGTGACTTGCCCATGGGATCATCAGCTACTTTGTGACATGCCTTTCACATTTTAGCACCTAGCAATGGCACATGTACCAACCATGTCAGTTGGTATAAATAGAAATAAAATTTCTCTTGGTAAGTAATAATATATAAATTAATCATCCCCTTTTTTGCCTTTTGGATACGTTGGTACGTAGAATTCGCCATTCTAAAAGAAGAAGATAATTCTTGAGCTGATGTGCAAACACCCTTTCTGTTAATGTGTATAGTATTGTGGCCTTTAGATCCAACTAGATTATTTGTATAGCACATATTTTTGTACTACACTCTTACTTGTACTGCACTCATATGTCTTCTATATATAGGTACTTATGTATATTCTTTCATTGATAAATACAATACAATTATTCAGTATTTCTAACTGGTATCAGAGCCATTGCTCTAATCCTCTGGTGTGCCGCTCTTAAGCAGTCTTGTCTTCTTGGGTGTCATCCACTGCAGTCGTCGTTGTGAGCAGTACTACTACCTCCACCGCGACTCTAGTACATCAAAGACCACTGCATTGCCGCCACCACCGCTTCCGCTTCTTCGATCAGACCACAGATTGCACCATCAGAAAGTAATCTCTCCGATCTGCTTTTCTATGAAAAATCATCTTCATCGGACATATCACGTGCCTCCACGTGCCGCTACAAGTCTCGGCGGTAAGTTCACGTGCCTCCACGCGCCGCCAATACTATTCACACGCTGCCACGCGCCTCCACACGCTGACAAGCGCTTCCACATGCCTCCACACGCCAGAACTCCATCCGCTGACGTCATTGGTCACGCTTCGTCAACCCTAGTGACGTCATCAGGCCACGTCATCTTGTTGACGTCATCTCTGCTGACCGTTGACTTTCTCTGGGCGATTGACTTTTACCATTGATTTTGACTGGGCCGTTGACTTTAACCGTTGACTTTTCTCTAGCGTTGACTTTTTGCAGTTCAGGTGCTCCTTGCCTAGTTTTTCGTGTAGATTTCATTTTTGCATATTTTGCTTTTAAATGAAGAATAAGGACAAGTTTTCTTGCTTTTGCAACAATCATCACAGAAAATCCAACAAACATTTTTGCAAAAGTTTTGGCCATAATATTGAGACTTGCTATCAACGCAACAAATCAGGTGTTTCAATTTCTGCTGCTACTGTTGCTAACACTAAGAGTGTCCAACCAATGGCTCCCGTTACTGCACAGTTTCAATCTTCTGGATCCACTTTCACCATTTCCAGAGATGACCTTATAAATATCATCGCTAATGTCATTTGTATAGTTGGTAATGCATCTTATTCCTTTTCTCTCTTAGCTTTATCTGGTATGTCTCCTTCCTCTTGGCTTATGGATTCTACTTGTTGCAATCACATGACACCTCACTCGTCCTTATTTTCTGAACTTTAACTTGCACCACACCCTCTTAATATTCGCAGAGCAAATGGTTTCACAATGTCTGGTCATAATATAGGTTCTATTTCGACCTCCAACCTCTCGGTTCTTGGGGTCTTTAATGTTCCTGATCTTTCTTACAATTTATTTTCTGTGGGACAATTAGCTTAGCTAGGTTATCACATTATCTTTGATTATTTTGGTTGTATTGTGCAGGATCCGAGGACGGGACAGAAGCTTTGGACCGGTCCCAGAGTTGGGCGTATGTTTCCCGTGGACAACCTTCGTCTTCCACTTGTTGCTCCTATCTCCGTTGCTACAGCTGCTGCAGTCTTTTCTATTCCTTCCCTTGCACTTTGGCATGCCTGATTTGGTCACACATCTTTCTCTTAGATACAACACTTGGCTTCTAGAGGTTTGTTAGATTCAGTGTCCATAGAAAATTTTGATTGTATTTCATGTCAATTAGGAAAACAACCAGCTTTGCCTTTCAATACTAGTGAATCAGTGTCCATTGATATCTTTGACCTAATTCATTCTGATGTTTGGGGACCTTCCTTTGTCTCTAGTATTGGTAGATCTCGATATTTTGTTGTCTTTGTTGATAATTATTCCCTTCCAAACGTATCAAAATTTTTCGATCTGATAATACTCTTGAGTACACTCAATATACTTTCCAAGCTGTTTTGCATTCCTATGGCATTGTTCATCAACTAACTTTTCCAGGTACCTCTCAGCAAAATGGTAGAGCTGAACGAAAACTTCGTCATATTCTTGACACTGTTCGTACTCTCCTTCTCTCTGCCAAAGTTTCTGCTCCTTTTTGGGGCGAAGCTGCACTTCATGTTGTTCATGCTATTAATCGCATTCTTAGTCCTGTCATCCAAAATCAAACTCCATATAAGCACCTTTTTTGGTCTTCTCCAGATTATCATCACCTTCACTCCTTCGGTTCTGCCTGTTTCGTTCTTCTTCAGCCACATGAGCATAACAAACTTGAGCCTCAGTCAAGGCTTTGTTGTTTTCTTGGCTATGGTGAAACTCAAAAGGGGTATCAGTGTTATGATCCTGTTTCCCATCATCTTCGTGTCTCCCGCAATGTTGTCTTTTAGGAACATCGCCTCTTTGTCGAGCTCTCTCACTTCCGTGCCTCCCTATCTTCCTCCTCTGTCTTAGATCTTTTTCCAGATGAGGCACATATTCCTTCTGTAGCTGCTCCTGATCCTCCTGTAGTTGCTCCTAATTCTCATGTAGACTTCTCTGTCCAACCACCAGATATTATTGATCTCTTTCCTAGTTCACCCTTTAATGAACAGGTGGAAGATGAACAGGTTGAAGACGAGTTACCCAACCCCAACCTTGAGCTTGGGTCCCCTACTCCTGCTCCGCCTGAAGATCTTACATAAGACATTCCACCTCATCACTCAACTCAGGTAAGATCCATTTCTGCACATTTACTTGACTATCATTGTTACACTGCCCTTGCTACACTGCACGAGCCTCACACCTATCGTGAGGCTTCCACTGACCCTTTATGGCAGATTGCAATGAAAGATGAACTTGATATATCATCTAAAAATCATACTTGGGATTTGGTGACTCTCCCCTCTGGAAAATCTGTGGTTGCTTGTAAGTGGATCTATAAGATTAAGATTCGCTCTGATGGGTCCATTGAGCGCTACAAAGCTCGTCTTATTGCAAAACGCTTTACACAAGAGTATGGGATTGATTATGAAGAGACCTTTGCTCCAATTGCTCGTATCTCGTCTGTTCGTGCCCTCTTAGCTATTGCTGCTACCAGTAAATGGGACCTTTTCCAGATGGATGTTAAAAATTCATTCCTTAATGGGGATTTAAGTGAAGAAGTTTATATGCAACCTCCTCCTGGTCTCTCTGTTGAATCAAACAAGGTTTGTCACCTTCGACGTGCACTTTATGGCCTTAAACAAGTTCCACGAGCTTGGTTTGCCAAATTCAGCTCTACCATCTCTCGCTTGGGTTACATGGCCAGTTATTATGATTCTGCCTTATTTCTTCGTCGCACTGACTAAGGCACTATTTTACTTCTCCTGTATGTGGATGATATGATCATAACTGGTGATGACTTCAGTGGCATTCAAGAACTCAAGGATTTTCTCAGTCAGCAATTTGAGATGAAAGATCTTGGACATCTCAGCTACTTCTTGAGTCTTGAAATCACTCATTCTACAGATGGACTTTATATTACTCAAGCCAAGTATGCCTCTGAACTCTTGTCTCGAGCTAGACTCACTGATAGCAAGACTGTTGACACCCCAGTTGAGCTTAATACGCATCTTACTCCCTCAGGAGAGAAACCATTGTCTAATCCCTCTCTTTACAGACGCTTGGTTGGCAGCTTAGTTTATCTCACTGTCACTCGTCCAGACATTTCCTATGCTATTCACCAAGTGAGCCAGTATCTGTTTGCTCCACAATCGACTCACTATGCTGCTATTCTGTGCATTCTTCGATACTTAAAAGACACTCTCTTCCATGGTCTTTTCTACTCTGCTCAATCTCTTCTTATTCTCCGTGCATTTTCTGATGCTGATTGGGCAGGAGATCTCACTGATCGCAGGTCCACCACTGGTTATTGCTTTCTTCTTGGTTCTTCTCTGATTTCTTGGCGAAGCAAGAAACAAACTCATGTGGCCCACTCCAATACTGAAGCAGAATATCATGCCCTTGCTAATACCACATCTGAGCTCCTTTGGCTACAATGGCTTCTCAAAGACTTAGGTGTGTCTACATCCTTTGTTACTCCTCTTTATTGTGACAACCAAAGTGCCATTCATATTGCTCACAATAATGTCTTCCATGAACGGACTAAACACATCGAGATTAATTGTCATTTTATTCGTTATCATCTTGTCCATGGTGCTCTCAAGTTGATCTCAATCTCCTTTAAAAATCAACTTGCAAATATCTTCACCAAGTCATATCCTAAGGGACGCCTTCGTACTTTAGTTGACAACCTCAAGTTGGTCTCACATCCACCTTAAGTTTGAGGGGGGGCTGTTAATGTGTATAGTGTTGTGGGCTTTAGGCCCAACTAGATTACTTGTATAACACACATCTAGTTGTGGGCTTTAGGCCCAACTAGATTACAATTATTCAGTATTTCTAACACTTTCCTTTCTAAAATCTTCAAAGTTGAAATCTAAAGAGTGATTCCTCTTGTCTCAGCAGAAACTATAAGTTCAAATTTTTTCTTCTAAGCAATATTTTAGCCACTGCCATGCTATATTGCAGTATTTGTTATGCTAAAAGCCATGTTTGATAAGCATTTAAAAAAGGAAAAGAAAAAAAAGTAGGAAAAAAAATGAGAGAGAGCTTTGCAATCATTTTACATGAAACATATGGGAACAAAGTATATTACAGTATAGCTTATAGACGTTCTATGATTATGGGAAACCATGATTATATAACAATTGAAATTATTAAGATAAACATTGGCACTTAGCTTTTCTTTCCCCTTTTGTTCCGTAATTATGGAAAAAAATGAGTGGTGAGGTAAGGGAGAAATGCAATCAGCCGCTTCTTCTTCTTCTTAATCGACTTAAATACCTACAGTGTCATGTACTCTTTTTTAGAGTTATCTTTTTCCAACCTTCTATGTGGCAATTGAAGTGACCATTCATATGTAGTTTTAGTCATATAACTTTTTTAATACTACTACATATATATCGTCTTATAAATCAGCACATAATGGGTTGAAGAAATAGTTCCAAACTGATTTGTAGCCAAACTTTGTTCGTGATGTTGTGGATACCACAAAATTTAATACGTAGATTTTACAAAATGATGTGTCACGATCATGATTGCCTAAAAAACAAGTCAAACATTCATTTATTAGGAAGTTTAAACATGCATACCAATCACATTAAATGTCACATCAATTTGTAAATTTTATGTTTCTTCTCCTCGAAGTAATGTTAGGGATACAACTATTTTCATTTTTTTCTATAATTCAATAATTATTATTGGTGGATTTGAACCCTAGACCACAAGGTGTTGATTGAGATACCAGCTACTAACCTTTTCAAAACTTTTCTACTACTTTGTATAGGTGATATGTTGTTTTTAGAAAGACATCACTTTTATGTTGGACCATCAATTTTTATTATACACCAACCATATCATTGCAATCTTAAAGATTATAAAAAACATTTGTTCATCAATACTCTTTTTTCCCTAATGAGATTGCTGGGCTTGTGTAAATCTGGTCATTGCCTCACGGGCTTTTGTAATTGTTGTGTTTGAATGGACTTTCTCTGCCTAATACTTTTTTAATACATTGGAGGCCCATTAAGATTTTGGCTACATGTAGATGACCTAGAGGTAACATTTTGGCCACGGGGTCTTGGGATGCTCTTGTTATTGTATAGATAATACTAATAGATTGATTTTAGTTCTTTCAACTTCATCAACTGAGCTAGTTAGTAGTTACACTAATAAAATTTAAAAAAAAAATAAAAGTGCCAATTAATTCAAGTATTCCATGGAGGAACAGGTGTACAATTACCCACATTCTAAAAGCTAATCATTACCTTGAAGAAACAATTCTACCTTATTGTGTGAGCCATATGAGACATAATAAAGTGACTTTTAAGAGATGCAATATTGACAAGATACTAAAATTAATAAACCGATTGGCTCAATAAATCTTGAAGAAGAAAACCAAGCATTTTCATAATAATTCCATCCAAACAAGGCCTTCAATTTTTTAGCTAGGATCTAGGTTATATATATTAGGTAGGAAAAGGTTAACAAATGGCTTAAGGGCATTTGCATTTTTTTTAAAAATAAATAAATAAATAAATTTTTTTTATGAAAAAAAAAGTAATTGATTTTTTTGACAACTTTTTTTTATATATCTAATAATAGTGGTATCAAAACTTTCTAAAATGATTCATTAATAAATGCCTTACGAGCACCCACTAACCAAAACAAGGAATTGACTTCCTTCGGCAAGAACCAAATACAAAGAAAGACACAATAGCCTTGACCACATCTCTTTGAAAAATGGACCAAGAGATTTAAAGAATTTAGTTGTAAACCTAATACCCATTTGGATTTATAGATGTATCCCCTTCATAAAAAATAGAACATATTTGACCTCGTATGGTGTGACATTTGAGATAAGGTGCTCTCTTTGCTTACATGAGATTTGCGAATTCAACAAAATAGACACTCTTAGTAGAATAGGGATCAAGAAATAAGGATTGAGGACCTAGGAGTTGCTTATAGAAATTCACATCAAGTTTTTTCAATTGTATTGAGCCGATATCAATGCCCTTCCCTTGAGTAAAATTTTCAAAGTTCTAGTATGTTCAAAGTTATTAACTAAAATTTTCAAAGTTCTTGTATTTACAACTTACAACTTTGTGGGGGAAAAAAATAGAATAGAATTCTGGTCCTTAAGATTTTGCCAACTAATTTTGGACTTTGGCTTCAAGAATGCTTTCTTGGCATTACTAATGGACACATAGTTGTACAATGACTCATTTTTCCTTTGCAACAAGATTGAAGTTCCCTCGAAAGGATAGCAATTGGTTTTTTAGTTTTTACCGTTATAAATCCAAACTAGTCCTCTCAACCCTTTGCCTAACATTGCCAAACTTCTCTTTATTAACTATTTTCTGCACCGCTTTGATTGCCTTTAACTTTAAGTAGAGTTTAATGTATGTGAGAACACTTGCACATCATAATGACAACTTAAATTATCAATTATGCACTCTAATTTATGGAAACCTAAATTTCGGGGGGGGAAGGAGGGGTGGGGAATCAACAATACTAACAATAACATTATCAATATCAATATCAATATCAATAACAATAACAATAACAAGGCTTCATGCTCAAGAAGATTTAAACATTGATAATGATTATATCTAAATAATAAATGCATCAACAACTCGGACTCAATTGATGCAAGTATATTTCAATGGACTAACAATTCGGTCTCATGCTATGTATTTTACACTTGTATTGGTATAACAACTAGTGCTAACATAATATGGTAGGTGCACTAAACAATCGCTTAGTCTCTTCTTTATAGAAATTAGTTTAGCCAATGATGTTTTCCCATAATAATCCATCCATCCAATTTTACTGTCACTTATGTCCTATTGCCTTTCACATTTAAGCATTTTTTTCCAAGATTAGTAAGTTTTTGTATGTTAGTGTTATATATCATCTCATTGACAGTAACCCTAAAAGGCGTAAGCTTCGCATTGACATTAGAGAAGAACATGTTAGATTATTATATTTCCAGGTCTTCTAAAAGAAAATGTTATATATCCTACTAGTCAATATTGTATTTTTTACTAGTGTTATTTCATTTATTTTTATGTTTATCTTACAACTAAACTTTCAAGTTCAATTCTTTCTTTTAAGAAAATACCTGGTCGGGATCAATGCCCCAAATCAACAATCTGTTGAATGCCCCTTTGTCACTGAGGCATGTCCATAAATAAGCATCTTCACACATATATTTGATTTGCGAGAGAGCCAACCATGCAATAAAGGTTCAATTCTTTCTTTTAAGAAAATACTTGGTTTGGATCAATGGCCCAAGTCAACGATCTGTTGAATGCCCCTTTGTCACTGAGGCATGTCCATAAATAAGCATCTTCACACATATATTTGATTTGCGAGAGAGCCAACCATGCAATAAGTTCTTGTTGAATATCCTATTAATGTTCCAACTACCTGTAACAAACAGTACAACGTGTAAAAGATGAAATGAGTGGATTATCAGTCATCTTTTATGTAGATAAGTTATCCTTACCTGGATAATGAACTATAATATATTAAATTACATGCAACTCTAACTTTCAAAAAACCAACAAGCCTCATCAAGATCATTATTGCATTTTCTACAAATTTTATGTTCTTCTTCTTCTTTTTTCCCTCTTATGACTCAACTTCAATTTTTTTTATGAGGACTGTGACATATGAAATTATATGTAGCTCTAATTTTTGAAAACCTACATTTGGAAATAATAATAATCATAGTAATAAATATTATAATTAAAATTATAAAAAAAATATTATTATTAACAACAAAAACAATAAAATAATAAAAATAACAATAAAAAAATAGATCTTATGCTCAATAAAAATTGAAAATGTCTCAAATGATTTGGAATTGATCCAACAATGAATTCTCCATGCTATTCAGTGGCTTCTCAAGTAGTCTCTCAATTAGAAAAAGAATCACAATCAATCTCTCAACCCCCCCCCCCCCACCCCCCCCTAAAAATTCACAATTGCAAGATCCACCCCCTAGATTTGAAATTGAGTGTAATACTAATTTAACATTTTGAAATTGAAAAAGATTTTTTTTTAAGGTTTATATTCATAAGAAAATCAAGATAAAAGAGAAAAAATTCTAGAAAATTTTCTCAAAAAATAAAATTTGATTTAATTTAATGAAAATTATATATTTTTGCAAATTATCAAGTGAATGCCTAATTTTTTTAAATGCTTTAAAAATTACAATCACTAATTAGTCGATTTTATTTCTCTTTGTGGTTATTACTTGTTATAACAGCAGATTGTGTGTGAAAACCTGCATGAATATGAGCAGATGAGATTGTTAATACCTTTTTGTTTCGTGAAGAGATGGTTAATACCATAACTGTGTAAACCAAAGTTGTTACTTGTCCATTGGATCATTAGCAACTTTGTGACATGCGTTTCACATTTTAGCACCTGGCAAAGGCACATGTGCCGACCATGTCAGTTGGTATAGGTGGAAATAAGAATTCTCTTGGTAAATAATACTATAAATCATTTCCTTTTTTTGCCTTTTGGATTTGTTGTAGAATTTACCTTTCTAAAGGAGTAAGATGATTCTTGAGCTACTGTGCAAACACCCTTTCCTCTCTTAAAGCTCCAAAGTTGAAATCTAAAGAGTGATCCTTCCTGTCTCTGCAGAAACTATATGCTCAAATTTTGTCTGCTAAACAATTTTTTAGTCACTGCCATGCTGTATTGTGGTATTTGTTATACTAAAATCCATGTTTTATAAGCATTTAAAAAAGGAAAAAGAAAAAAAAAAGTAGGAAAGAAAATATGAGAGAGCTTGCAATCATTCTGCATGTAAATATGGGAAACAGAGAATATTGCAGTAGCGTATAGACGTTATACTGAAAATTTTATTAACAGATGTAACAACCCTAGTAGCATACTTTATTGGTTCCCTTCTATATTTTTCCTTTTCACTTTTTCTTTTTCCTTTCCAAATAAGAAAATAGTAAGATACTCTAAGCAACATCCTTTCTGCATATATAATTGCTGGTACAACGAGTTGGCGACTTTGCATTTGATCCATTAACAAACTAACAATAAACTTTAACCCAACATAAACTGTAGCAATCATTGTCAGTGAAAGATAAAGTAATTTTTTTAGCTAAACTACTTCTAAATTCTAATTAACTTTTAACTTGTATGGTATGTTATATTTATTAATAAGTGGTAGGACATGGCTAGTGAATGCAATAGTAAATATTTATTCAAAGTTGTATTTAGCACAAATGACTGAGGTATGCACCATATATAGCTTAATCATCTAGGTGATTGGTGCCTTTTGACTGGAAATCCTGGAAACCGTGCCAGCTTTATGCTGATAACAAAGTAAGGGGCCACTGTAGTAATATAATCCTATCATAATCATGGCTTTAGCTTTGATAACACCCCCTTGCAAGCAAGGTACAACAAGGCTTTATTCCATCTTCTTCTCATTATATAAGGCCAAGATTGTGTAATTGAAAAACCATGCACACAAACCAAGTATATCCTTCTCTTGCTTATTGATATCCCAAATAAGCTTGGCCAGTACACAGCCTGCTCCCAAAGATGCAGCAAATGATTAAGAGTGATCACAGGATGTTCTCAGCATCTGATGATAGTACAATGATGAAGCAAATTCAGGCAACACATGCTCCTGATGGTCGTGAACTTGATGTCAAGCCTTTTCTCCATATCATTGAGGATATCTTGCGTCGTGCCAATCCTATCATTGATGGTGGTTTCCATGTATTACTCTTTCCATTTTCTCTTTTTGCTATGTTAGTTCACTTGCACTTGGCCTTATTGCCTAGTTAAAAAAAAATGCAAACAAAATAACATTCAATGATTTTTATTATTGTTATTCTTAGTAACTGATATGATGTTATACTATGTAGGGTACTCAAGAACATGTCGATCATGTGGAGGACAGTGCTAGTCTGGCTGGTTTTGACGACATTCTTGAAGCATTGGCTTACATCATACATAAAATTTCCTGCGAGGTTTATTTTGAGACCTGAGTGAAGATATTCTCAACTTCTATCATATTCCACTCCTCTGCCATTCTGTTTCTAATAAAAAAATGCTTTTCATACCAATAGTCTAATAAACACTTCTACAGAAGCAAAACAAATACTTTCTCTTCCTCTGTTTTTATGGGAAAAGGTACTTCTCTCTAAAAAGAGAGTAGTCCTCTGAGGTGATTACATAGCACACTTCTTTGCCATTGATAACAGACACAAACATGTATACACTAAGCAGTTGCCTTTTATGTCTAGTGCAATTTAACTTTTGAATGAACATAATACCCTCTTAAATAATTAATGTATTTATGTGTGTGTGTGTGTGTGGACTGTGGATGCTCATGTTGCAAATTGAGATTTTTCCTTTTTCAAAAAATTTATTTTTATAGTTATTCTTTCTTTTTCTTTTTTTCTTTTTCTTTTTTTTCTTTTTTTCGAACATCCCTCTATTGACCAAATGACCATTTTGAGTTGCCTATTAAAGTAATCAGCTAATTGCCTAATTCCATGCTGAACTTGAGAAGATTAAGCCTTTCCAGCATAATGTGATACGCTAATCACTAGTTCAAAGTACAAAACCACAGCTTCATCAGTTAAGGCTAATCTCTTTTGCGCTAGGGTGTGTAATTTATGGTTCTAATGACGCTATCTGTTGCTGTTTAACTTGGCTTATTCAAGAGAAGTTTTTATTTCCCTCTTACTAAATTATTGGAAGAAATGAAATCAGGTGAATGATTTTTACATATTTGTTACCAGATATCATGTAAATGCTCTGTTGGTGGAGATGCACATGCAACAACTATGGTGTTATTCAACACCCTTACGAACTATAGTTGGGATGCAAAAGTGGTTCTCTCACTAGCAGCTTTTGCTGTGAATTATGGGGAATTCTGGCTCGTAGCTAAACTTTCCACAACAAATCCACTTGCCAAGTCCGTGGCATTCCTTAAGCAACTGCCTGACATCATAGAGCATTCAAACTCTTTGAAACCCCAGTCTAATGCACTTAAGAAACTCATCAAGGCCATGATGGATTTAACTATGTGCATTGTTGAGTTCAAGGAGCTACCACCTCAGTACATTTCACACGACACACCAGCAATATCAACTGCCATAGCTCATATCCCTGCTGCTTCCTATTGGATCATTAGATGCATAGTGGCTTGTTCCTCACAGATTGCAAGCCTTATAGGCTTGAGACATGAGTAAGTCTTCCATGATCAAGAAAGCTCAATCAATTTTATATGAATGCCATATGTAGATATATCATATATGACACCCTTTCTATGCTGCTTTTAGGTATACTGCATCAACCACTGAAGCATGGGAACTATCAAGCTTGGCTCATAAGGTCAACAATATACACGAGCACCTCAAGAAGCAACTCACTCTCTGCTATCAACAGATAGGTGGGTCGTTAACATTCATGTACTCAAAATCATATTACATAGACAAGCTAATCAGTTCAAATTTTTGAAGAATACTCTTTTATCTTTTTGAGAAACCAGTGGTGTATCTAGGACTAACACGAGGAAACAATGAACTTTGTTGTGTTTACCTCCCATATTATATCTTATCAATTTTACCAGTTTTTTTATTTTTATTTTTATTTTTTTAACATCTACCATGGGATGCAGATGAGAAGAGACATCTAGAATACTATCAAAATCTTGTCCACCTATTTGAAACACCACATCTTGATAATATGAAGATTCTCAAGGCATTGTTAAACCCCAAGGATGAGTTGCAACCACTGGTGATTGGTTCAACCAAGACAAGGGTTTGTTCTCAAATCACCTTTTCATTAACCAAGCTCAATTTTTAGCTTGTAAATATAAAACAGTTGAGTTCTCTGTTGGCACAAACAGGCAAACCTTGAAGTACTAAGGAAGAAGCATGTTTTACTGCTCATATCGGATCTCGATATCTCCCATGAAGAAGTTCTCTTTCTTGGTTCTATGTACAAGGAGCCGAAAAGGCCAGAGATCCAATATGAATTGGTGTGGCTCCCAATTGTGGACAGGTTGACCCCTTTGAATGAAGAGCATCAACATATATTCGAGCATTTGCAGTCAATGATGCCATGGTATACTGTGTACGATCCTTGGATCATTGAAACAGCAGTCATTAAGTATATCAAGGAAGTGTGGCATTTTGCAAAGAAGTCAATTCTAGTGGTATTGGATCCACAAGGAAAGGTGGCTTCCCGGAATGCACTTCACATGGTTCGGATATGGGGAAATCATGCCTTCCCTTTTACTAGTGAGAAAGAGGACGCTTTATGGAAGTTGGAAAATTGGAAGCTTGATCTACTTGTTTATGGCATTGATGTAGAAATACCAGATTGGGTATGTCCATGTTCACAACCTTCTACTGATGCTTTTGCATACTTGTATGTGTGTATCTACTTATCTGCTTATTTACACTAACAATACATGTGATGATGGAATTTTTTTATTAAAGGTTTGTACGCGTGCATGCATATATATATATATATATATATCTATATATATATATGCACTTTTTTTCTTATTAACACACTAATTATAGTACTAATATGTAGCTTCTTTCTTTACCAGATAGCAAAAGGGAGAGTTGTATGCTTGTATGGAGGTGAGGACATTAACTGGATCCGGAAATTCACAACTACAGCAAAAGCTGTAGCTGAGGCTGCTGGGATCAGCTTAGAATTGGTTTATGTAGGAAAGAACAATGCCAAGGAGAGACTGCGGAAAAATATTGCTACTATCAATGCAGAGCAGCTTAGTCACTACTGGCCTGACATCTCATCAGTTTCATTATTTTGGGCTAGACTGGAAAGTATGTTGTACTCAAAATTGCAAAAGACTGTCGAAAATGATTACATAATGCAGGAGGTCATGACTATGCTTAGCTTTGATGGTAGTGATCAAGGATGGGCAATATTATTTAGAGGATCAGATGAAATGGCTAGGGCCAAAGGAGACTTGGCTCTAAGAAGCCTGCAAGAGTTCAATGAGTGGAGAGAGGATGCTGAGCTTAATGGTTTTGTACCAGCACTCAAAGATTACCTACAAAAACTTCACACCCCACATCATTGCAACCGCCTTATCCTTCCTGGGATTGATGGGGGCATTCCAGAGAGGGTGGTATGTGCAGAATGTGGCCGTCCTATGGAGAAGTTCTACATGTACCGTTGCTGTACTGACTAGATGACATGGTTGAGCATGTTACTAATATCCATGCTTATTGTGAAAGCCCATTTTGTTATCTTGGTTAATTGGAATGATTGGTGGTGTGATCCCTCTACATGAAATGTAGTATTTCTGTTCCCAGTAATGATGTTTGTGTGAAATGTCAAGACTCTAGGAACCATTTTGGGTAGTTGAGTCTGTGACTAATTAATAAAGTGTGCTGTGAGAATTTGGTAAAAATGTACTGATGCTTTGGAGGCCATATTTAGTAATAAAATATCTCTCTCTCTCTCTCTCTCTCTCTCTCTCTCTCTGAAAAAGATCAATTTTCCGTGCCCTGCTAAAAGCTTTAAACTTAATATACGTTTGGATACCGTTTATTTTGCTGAAAATTAAAAATTGAAAAAAAAAATAAAAAATAAAAAAATTATTGTTTGCTACAGTGTTTGTCACTCTTCATTGGCCTAAAATCACTGTTCATGGCCAATGAACCATGACAAACACGCTAACTAAAAAAAAAAAAAACGCCACAAATCTAGCTGGCCAAAACGCTATCCAAACGAAGCTTCGTCGTTTGGATAGCGTTTTGGCCGGCTTATAGTAACAAATATGTAAATCTCACCACAAATTGTATTTGGGGATCGACCATGCCTTTGTCAAGGCAACAAAATTGCCCTAAAAAAATCTAGTAATTAAAATTTTAAGTTCATAATTTGAAACAGAGACAAAGAACTCATTTCATGTAGAGATCTCACATTGGAAACACTAAGAAATACCATTTGACCTAACATGTATATAAATAGTAATAATATGTTTGTTAGTATATTAAATGAAACATAGAAGATATGAGCTTAATGCTAGCTCCAAACACCTTGTTAAAAGCAAAATGTTTAATTCAATTAATCAATATCATATCATATCATATATAATAAAAATTGGGCTTAGAAGTCCTGATTGCGTTACGTGGCTTCACCAAATTGTAGAAATTTTATTAAATTTTTATATTTTTAAAGAACTAAAAAAGAATAGTTTACTATCAGGACTCTATTTCATTCTTATCATTAAATAAAATTAGATTAACATTATTTTTTTTATTTTTTAGGATATATTTTTTAAAATAAGGGATAATATTTAACATACAAAAATTTAACTCAGATAATATTTATCATCTAATTAACATTATTTTTTTTAATTTGTTAGAATATATTTTTTAAATTAAGGGATAATATTTAACATACAAAAATTTAATTTAGATAATATTTATCATCTAAATTTTCAAAATTTTAATATTATTAAATTAATATTATTTTATCAAAATATCAAGATACAAAACGTGATTATTAAGGGATAAGCACAATCTAAATTCTTCAAGAGATAATTAATATAAATCTGTGGGGACTATTTTTGCCATCGGAAATGATGGTACACTACTTCCTTCGCTTCACAGCTTATAAGGTAGCAAGTGGGGGAAGCTCTCTTCGATGTGGAACGCTCTGAGCCTCCTCGGCACTGCACCCAGAGCCTTGCTGAGGACGGCAAAAATAGTCCCCACAAAATCTATCCGAAGAAACAGTATATATCTCCAATAATTTGATAATCTTTATCTATTCCAAAAAACAGTATATATCTCCATTAATTTGATAATTTCTACGTTGATGCATTTAAAATATATATATATATATATATATATCAAAATTCCTTATAACTATCAACCACGTTCTCTTTTTATTTTTCTTTTTTTAATTTTTTATATATTACATATGTTGAATCAACTCTTTTTTTTTTTTTTTTATTCTATTCATATGACCTTTTTTTAATTCCAATTTTTATGGGATAAAAACGAACACATTGATTATATATCTTTAATTTCAATAAGATTTAAATGAATTATATTTCAAATGGAATTCTACTAATATATATAACCCTATATATCCTTTTTGGAGTGAAGCTTATTTCAATATGTGAATGTCTATATCTCATGACAATGCAGGTATGCATTTTTTCTTCTTTTATTATTATTATTATTTTCATTTTTTTTATTTTCTTTAGTGTTATTATTGGTTTTTTGTCTTCATGTGATTTTAATTAGTGAATTCAAAACATTCAAAAACATTGTCAAGTTTCTAAAGGCTCCTTCCTTGTTTCTGTATTTTGTTTTTATTAAATTGATTAGGTTTTGTGTATTGGTTGCCTTTTGTTTAAACTAATTTTCTTAGCTTTGATATAATTGATATGCTTAGGGTTAGGGTCTTAAAATTAATGATTAAATATGGTTAGAATCAATAGATTAATTTTAGCAATTTTCTTATTTGATGTTTATGTTACATCAAATTATCAAGATGTTCTACACATGTATTCTTGAATTATCAACTTTAATTTTAATTTATAATATTATCAAGATTATATTAATTTTAGATTTATCAATTGTTTAGTACATTTTTTTAAATAATTATCAATTTAAAATTCAACTTGGAATTATCAATTTAATTTAGTGTTAGGAAGAAATCTTACCCGTTATTTTAGTGAGATAATTATTTACATTTGATAATTATTTCTTTTATTTTTATTGAATCTATTAAAATATATAATTATTTATACATTTATTTTATAAGTTTTTTCATAAAGCCGTGCAATGCACAAATCTATAACTAGTCTACATCTATATATTATTAAAATCTGAAGCGTAATATTGATTGTTGCTACGCTCCTGTTGAGCCACATCAGCAGCCACGTCATTTATTTATTTTTAATATTTTATTTTCTCTATTTAAACTTTTCTTCCCCCTATTTAAAAAAAAAAAAAAAAAACTCTTCTTCTCTCTATCAGTTCACACACCTACTGTTACACTTCTTCCGACCTTTTCCTTTCCTTTTTGCCTCTTTATCTCCCCACTACTTTACCATTATACTTCCTTCCGATTTTTTGTATTTTGACTCTTTTTTTTACCCATTTTATTTTGTATAAATTTGATATCGTTTTCCCCTTCAATCTATATTTTCCTCGCACAAAACTAAGAGTACACTCTCTCTCGACTTTCTTTCAGTGAAATTTTGTTCTTTCTTATAACTCTAATTAAGTTTGATATTTTTTTTTAATATGTGTTTTGGTTTTTTTTTTTTTTTTTTTTTTTGATATCCCATCAAAAAGTCTTATCTTTCCCTTTTATAACTTTGGTTGAATTTTAGTTTGGGTTAATACTTAGATTTTTTGGAAATAGGAATTTGAATATGCCTACCAATTGTTTGAGAACAATATTATTATAAAGCCTATTATTTATTCCTTTAGTTTCATTTTAATTTTGGCTAAGATAGCATTGTAATTTTGTAATGAGTTTTGATTATTATAATAATTTTCTTATTCCTTAAGAGATGATAAATTTGAATAATAAATTTGAAACTTATAAAATTTAGTTGTATATTAAGCAATATAATACACAGCAATAGAAGTTAAAAGGATATGGTTCACCTTAAAAAAATATTAATCAAATATAAAATAATAATAATAATAATAATAATAATAATAAAATGATATATTTGTAGAGATAAAAAGATAAAAAAAAAATACTTGTAGAAATTTTTTTATAAAAAAATAAACAATACTTGAAGTAATAGTTACTTTTTATATATTACATCTCATTACATAATATTTATATTCTCACGCATCGCGTGAGTCTGCGGCTAGTCTATATCTATATATTACTAAAACCTGAAGCATAGCATTTAATGCTACTGCTCTCATATTGCGCTACATCAACTATCACGTCATTCCTTTTTTTTTTAAATATAATTTGTCCTACAACTTTAAAATGGTTTTTTACATTTTTCAGCCCTATAAATGCAGCCCACTACATATTAATTTTCTTCCACTAACACCCTATAATAAATATAATTAATCCAATTCACCTCTTATTTAATTAGTTCCACTATCAAGCCTAACCCAAAACCTTTTCAGTTCAGTTTTATGCTTTTATGTGAGCATTTTCAGCTTAAAGGAAGAAAAAAAAAATGTTGAAGCCTTTCAAGCTTTAGGTTATTTTTTTTTCTCTAATTTTCCTATAATTATTTTTAACATTTATACATCTCTAACCTTTCTCTCTCCCTTACCATTTCATCTCCCTACTATTTCTTCAATCTTTCTCTCTCCCTTACCATTTCATCTCCCCACTACTTTTTCAATCTTTCTCCTTCCCTCCCTTACCTTTTCATCTCCCCACTATCCTCTACATTAATATCATTCTTTCTCTTTCTCTTCATCTTCCTTTATTTTTGTCTTTTCCTATCCACACCCTCTTACTATAAATTTGACACTATCTCTTCTATTCTATGCATAGCTTTCCCTCACAAAAAAAAAAAAAAATGGTTATCTCTCTCTCTCTCTCTCTTTTTTATTTTTCTTGCATCTCTACTTTAGGTTGATAATTTTTTATATTCTTTAAAACTCTATTTTGGATTAATGCGATTTAGTTTTGTTTTTTAAATTGTTGTTGTTGTTGTTGTTTTTTATTTATTTTTTATTCTCTCTGATTGTTAAATGTTATTCTATTGCGTTCTAAAGAATTAAATATAGCATATAAAAATATAATATTATTCTATTACATAGCATGATTTAGATAATTTGGTATTTATTCTGTTACATATCATGATTTTTTATAGTGCTCAATTTATATGTTAAACTATGAGATTTAATTTCCTAATTTTTGTTTATTTTCTAATCCTTTGTGGCGGATAAAGTACTCTTAAATCTTAATAGTTGTATTAGAAGTATTTTATAATGTCATTCATTTAAAGAAAAGCAAAGATTAGCCAAACGAAAATAATCGGATAGGTGATAAATTTTAACTTTTGCAATTTTATTTTAATTATTATTATTTTATAATAATGCATATTTAGAAATTTAATTCTTAGATTTTGCTTATAATTGTTTTTTTTTTTTTTTTGAGAATGATATAATTATTTATTTGATAATATGTTTTGGGTGGCTGAAATTATAATTTTTACAAAGAAAATAACCTTAATAGATTATCAAAAACAAAATTTTATCCTTATAATGGTTCAATTAATCATTGTTAAGTTTTGATAATTTTTTTTAGTTTATATTTTTTTGGTGTTTTGGATTGTTCCTATATTACATTTATGATTATTCCTATAATAAATAAAAATATAATAACGAAATACATTACTCATTATTAGATTAATTTAAATTGTAAAAAAAATTAATAAAACCACCATAAAAATAATTATCACGCACAACGCGTAGGTTCACAGCTAATATATATAAAATGAGAGACCTCATGCAAGAGTGCATAAGCTCTTGCCCTGTGGCGCTTTAATTTTGCATTTATCTTTTTTAACCTCTTTCATTAAGTTTTTTAAACTGTTACCCAATAGATCACAATAACTTATTTTTACTATTACATAAAATATAGGCTGTTATTGACAATTACTCTAAATAATGGACTACTTTTTAAAAATAGACTAAACCTTATAAAAAGCGGTCTATTTATTACTTTACATATTATGACCTATGCTTGACCCTCCCCACGTGTAGGTGAAAGGCTTTGTGTGTTGTAAAATCTATTCTTTTATATATCCTTGTCTCCTTAGAAATCAAAAAGCTATGCTTCTATAATTTTTCTCCCAATATTTATATTTCATTTCAAAAAATTATGGTCATTTTCAAAATTTCATGTTCCTCTTAAATAGTTTAGTTATTTATTTATTGTTGAATCCCAAAATATTAAGTTCGTTTGAAGTATTTAGTTTAGCTCTCTAAAAACTATTTATACTTAAATAATAATAAAAAGCCAATTGTTAACCCACAAAAAAAATATTGATTTGTTGTTCAATCCCATAATATTATGTTCGTTTAAAGTATTTAGTTTAGCTATATCTATAAATTGTTTGTCTTTCAATAAGAAAGGAAATTAAAAAATAATAATTGTTGACACACAGAAAAAAAAAATATTGATTTGTTTGTTGAATCCCAAAATATTATATTCATTTGAAGTGTTTAGCTTATAATTCAATAAGAAAAATTTTATAATAAAAAAGCAGTTGTTAATCCAAAGAAAAAAAACATAATAAAAAAATAAAAAAACAAAACAAAACAAAGGAAGTTTTTTTCAAATACCTTTTCCAAAGAAGGCGTATGATCATGTATAAGAAAAAATTGCATAGATGTATTACACAAACATAGAGTTGTCAAAGAAATTTGGAGGTAAAAGCCATAGGAGTAAAAAGCCTAATGACATAGCAATGATCCATGATACTGATAGTTGTAATAAAGTAAGACTTAATAAGCGAATGGTGGTAAACCTTAACCGTACTCGGTAAAGTAGTTCAAATGATAAATGATCAACCCCTTCACTTATAAATGTTTTTTTATCACTTGGTAGTTGGGCTTAATGGTGATGTTTTTTCTTTTTGCTAAACTAATGGTGATGTTGCTACTACAACTATTATGCAAGAATTTGGAAGACATCTTCCCAACAAATGTCAGTGCCTTGGATGAACATACAACTAAGCTTATAGGTATTAATTTAATAATTGTTCATGATTGTACTAATTTAGCAATTAGCTTGGTTAGAGTATCTATATGTATGGTTGTAACATGCCTAAAAGTGTATTGAATCTTTGCTTAAGCTAAAGTATAGCCACCCTTGATGTACTCATAAAACATGACAGTGATTAAAAAGAAATATTTTCTTTGACAGAGGTTTGATCAAAATAAATTCTTAAAATTACCCATATGTGTTTTTCTTTTTGGTGTTTGGTCAAAGTTACATTAGCACTTACGGTTTTTGCAAACTCAACAAAATGATTAGGATTCGCAATTTTAAAGCCTTGTCAACTATATGACTTTTTTTTTCAACATGCATATCAATATTTGATAGGTATAAGAGCACTAATTGGATTTATTTTATTTTTGAAAATATGTTGCAACGTTTCAAATTAGCTTTTTATTTATCTTAACCATGTAAGGAAATAATCAATAAATGAGGAGCTTATGTTGCATGATCATAAAGATAATTTCTTATATAATATTTTAAAATAAATTTATATCGTGCCTGTGCATTGCACAGGACATTAGCTAGTTAATTTTAAAAAACCAATATATCAACAAACGTGGCCTTTTCACTTGGGAAACTGTTAAACAAGTAAAATCATCCTAACCTCCTTCCCTCTGTTTATCACATAAATCAAGTCCAACAAAATATCAAAATGGTAGCTCAGGTATAAGTTATCAGGTGAAGACTAGAAAGGAAACTGAGCATATCAAAGTGAGATAAGAAGCTACTTAGAAGCATCATTTTCTATGGTTGAGATGGGAAGAGTGTGAGTCTGTGGTTGTTTTCCCTGTCATCTCTTAGAGGCCATATATGTTTACTGTAATAAGGGCATTAAAATTCAGCAATTCAATATTTAGTTTGACCCTATAAATTTTAAAAAAATGGTCAAAATTTAAATACAAGTCCTTAGGTATTGTACCTTAAATTCCCTAGTTAAATTCAACCAAATAATTACATTGATCAATGAAACACATAGTTGAACCTAATTTCCTTGAAAAAGATAACATTTTTTTTTTACTACGTTAGTTAATACAATCATGTAGTTAAGTTCATTCAGAGAGCCTAAGATACAATATCTAAAAACAATTGTATCTAAGTTTAAACCTAAAAACAATACCCCACTTTTGCAAAGGTTTTGAAAGTAGTTAGCTAGTCCATTATCTGGACCAGGCAAGTGATGAGTGATGACTGTACTTCACTGGAAATCATTCTAATGTTCAACATCACACACTGCCAGATACGAGGAGAGCTCCCACAGATAGATTCTGCAGGGCAATGATTTAAACAACCAGTTTAAAAAAACAACTGCATAACTTAAGGGTTCAACATAGAATAGAGTTCTTCCTAGGAAGACATGGAATTCAAAGGAATGTAAAAAGAACACTATTACAAAGTTGACATGGGAAGGATAACAATTACTTATTCACAAGCCATTTCGATGGCACCACTTGTCAACATGAACTCTCGTTCCACCTCCCTTCCCTTCATTTTTTTTCCTATTTCCCCTTTCCTTACTCATCAATTTTCATGGACTATACTTTCAAAGTCAATGTCAATATAATAATAGCAGTATTTGACATTTCAACCCTGTGCCTGAGAAATTTCCATATCTGCTATTCAAACCTACCTATCATAAGAAAAAAGCAACCTATGGACTGTCTGTTTGTCTTAATAGGCAAAAGAAGAAAAACAAAATCAGTTATTATTACATAATGTTTAATACCAATAATTACTGTCATTTTTAGCAGTGCTTCTAATAATTCAATTCTGTAATCAAGCAGGTAAGAAAAATCCTACAGTTTAAATGTGATTGTAAGGCTTCCAAAATTCCCATTAAAGTATGCCAATGACAGTAAACAAAAGCTCTCATTAAAGCAAGGAACGAAATCTATGATTGTTTTATGTTTCTTAGTTCTTTTCCCTTCTGCTTGGTACCTTGGCTTGTCCATTCCATGCACACCAAATTTAGCATTAAATAATGACTATAACTATAAGCAAAGCTCTTATTGAAGCTTTTGTTTTACCATCATGCACATCATAAACAAAATCACCTAAAAAATTGTAAGAAAGTCCCTTTCCTTTTTTCTTTGCATGGAATTCATAACTCTTCTTCTTCCTGCTTTTTACTTTTTTGATTTGTGGATAAGAACGAATTACTCCTTCATTCCCTTGCCATCATTACTTATCTAATAGCTTTGGAATACTCAGAAATTCTCCACTAGATATTATTATATCTTGCTTTATCTTGTGGCTATATTGGGGCAATCACTTAAATTGTTAGATCTCTAAGACTATGATGGCTCTGGTGACTTAAAAATAAATAATGAAACTAAAGCCATCCTGCAAAAGACTATACCATCTTTAAATATGTATTTATGTTGTCCAATGAAATGCTTTGACACTGGTGATGGATTATAATGGTAGAGCATTCTTAATACATGTCATGGAATTTGTCTTAAATACAAATAGAATAATGTGTTTGAACAATTACACAAGGCAGTGAGATCATTAAAGAGGATACAGTTTTTGAAAACATTACTTCCTTTTGTTATCTTTTCTTTCTTTTTTGCACTTTATCAAAGAGAGGCTAAAAGCCTTTTTTTTTTTTTTAACCCTTATTGCTATTGGTCCAGACTAACATCAACCAAAAAGCTTCTTTTATTATTTCATTTTTTGTTGGCCATGAACCAAGCAAGCGTTATCACCAGAATAGACAGCATTAAAAGATTTTCCAGGAAAGAACACATTATTATCAGCAAAAATTGTTTAGAATTACTCATATTTCTCCAAAAACAAACAAAATCAAGATTGTTTCACTTCTTCTATGCGTAAGGGCTTCACAAAGAATCACAAACTAGTACTTCAATAAATTTCAAATAAAAAATATATAGCAAAGGGTACTATCAAAAATATTAAAACAATCTTCTTCTTTTTTTTCTTTTTTTTTTACAAACAAGGATATTTAGACCTTTTCGAGTATCTGATTATTCCCTTGAATCAGGGACGGAGCTGTTCATGGACTAAGGGGGGCAGTGGCCCCCCCTAGATTTTAAAAAAAAAATCATAATAGTATATACATTCTGAATTTTTTTAACATTTAGGTCCAAGATAATTATTTCGGCCCCCCCTCTTCCCAAAAATTTACAAATTGACCCTTAGAATCCAACCAAAAAAAAAATGAAAAAAAAAAACCCATCACCTTAGTTGATGGCCTGTCCACAGACAAACAAACAAAATCCCCAAAGACAAGTAACTAATCCTTGAACTGTGAGATATAAAAATAAAAAATAAAAAATAAAACCTCTTTGGCATCTTATTCTGCGTTGTTCTTAAGGAATGATGAAACAACTCAAAAAAATTTACCAGACACTATAATATTTGAAAAGTCACTCACTTTACTCTGTTTTACTGTTTAGAATGTTTATTTAACAGAGACAGAGGATTTGCACTTAGACTACTCTCGCTCACTCTTAGCTCTTTTTTGTGTGTGGCCATAAGCTATTGAGTGTGTTACTAAGAGGACTACATGTGCAGCTATTAATTTTTAAGGGAATACAACTGTTTGACTTGCTAAGTTAGTGGGCTACGCGTGTGGCTATTTAATTTTAAGGAAATACTTCTAATATTTAACTGGATAAATTGGTTTAACTTGAAAATTGAAACGTTTGAGGTTTTTTTTTTTTTTTTTTTTGAAAACATTTGAGGTATGGGCTTTTCTTATCTTTTCTTTGTTTACATATTTTTTTTTAATTCTCAGTAGAGCTATAAGGTTTGAAATTGATGAAATATTTGAAAATTAATTAAATAAATAATGAAATGAACTAATAGTAACATTAATTTTTATAAGATAGTCTCATTTAGTTATAAGTCAAGAAATTTTTTTAATGTATTTCTTGCCCCCCCTAAGTCTAAAGTCTGGCTCCGTCCCTGCCTTGAATGTATGCAGTCCCCCATCTCACACACTGGATGGTCCCAAGATGGAGAGTAAGAGATTTCAAACTCAAAATCTCATAGATTTCAAGAAACCTTAAGAAACACATAGCCAATCCCTTAGGTTAAAATTATCAAATGTCTACAATTGAAACCTTTTGTCCCAAGTGTGAACAAAATGATAAAAAAAAGTCACTTTGACGTTACAAAGGAGGCAAGGCAACCTTGAAATCAATTAACATGTCGCTCTAGACACACCTTTGGTTACGGCTGAATGAATCAACACTATGCAGTAAAAACGTGTAGACTCACTTTTCTACAAACTGAGAGCTTTGTTTTTTCCTCTCTTTCTTTTTCTTGTTGGGGTCCAAATTACTCAGCTGGAGAGTCTTTTTTTTTATATATAAAAAATTTAAAAAAAAAAAATCAAGTACTTGGCTGGAGTTTGTGAGGATGATTCTTATCCATTTCCCACTTGAGAGTTGGGAACATCAATCAATGTTTGGTTGTTTATTATTTGATTCAAGAATCAACATAGCAATTGCAAGTTGGCCCCACGAAGAGGAAAACACTTTCCAACAATCCAAATCATGCTAAAGACTGTATGAAATAGAAACGCAACGCGGTGAACGTAAGGTTCGGATCGGAAAAATCAAAATCTAGTAAAAAGAATTCCAAAAAGTCTGAATATCCTCTTATTAGTAAAACAAAATCCTAAATAATTTTCCACCAAGAAATTTCGCTATAAATAAATTCTTTATCTCTTTTTTTTTTTTTTTTTGCCTTTGAACTTTTAATATTGGACAACTAAATTTATTTTTGGAGAAATATCAATTTACATAAATTGATATTTCATCTTACATAAATTCTTTTTCTTTATCTATATTGGAAAACTAAATTTAGAATCACAACAAAAATATCAATTACATAATTTGAATATAAGATGGCATCAATGTAATTGTTAATTGTTCCAAACATACATGTCGCATCTATATGAATTATTTTGGTGGAAAAACCAAAACTAATTTTTTATTTATTTATTAAACCTGATAGAGACTATAGAATCATTCTCTACTTACTAAAAAAAGTCTTATTCCAAATCCGATTTCTCCCCCTAACAATTGTAGGTAACATTTTCATTTTCAAGATCAGCAACGCCGAGCTAGTAAACATGAATGAATTTCCACTTTCCTTATCAGGCCAAACTATAATTTTAATTCTGAAAATTCAGTTTCATATCTAAACTTTTGAAAATGGCTTAATACTTTAATAATGTCACCCGTGTCTTTACTTATCATCAAAATTAACTACCATAATCATACAAATCAAGTAGTAACTCCTTCAAACTCTTTGATCTAACTACTAAATTGAATCATTTCATTTTTCAGAAATCAATTAACTTCTTAAAAAATTAAGGTATCTACTTTTGCTGGGAAAAAAATGAGTAAGAGGAGGCGATTAGAGTGGTTTTTTTATCTAGACGTTATCATAGAAATATCATACCTATTAAGTTCGGGCATGCAAGCAAGGGAACTAATAAACCATAACTATTATCGCAGCCCCACAAGGCACTGGCCATTGAGTCGGGATGTGGGGTTTTTTCCAAGCACTTCCTATTACAGAATTCAAATTTGAAACCTCCACCCCTCAAACCATTTGGAAATAAGCTCAATAATCACTAAACCACCACTTTTGATAATTAAAAGAGAAAGGTATTAGTAATATCAGTAATATTGAATCATTATTATTTAATTTAGAGTAATTGACACATTCAAGACCAAATTAAACCGATAATTTATAAGAATTGATATCCATCCTAATTGATATGTTGTAGTTTCAAATAGGTATAAAACTCTTGATTCATGCTACATATTGTGGATTCGGAACTAACGTGCATTAGTGTATAAAAATGAAACTAATATATTCATTAGTGTTGAAAAACATCCCCCATATATAAGTCGTCCGAAATTGTAGAAAATTAGCAACCTAGTGATTTGGCTGGTGGAAGTCTCTCACGTTATGTCGCTATCAAGACGTAAATTATTACATGATCCAACGGCCCACAATGGCCTAAAGACTTGTCTTAGTTTTTGTTGACTTGACTTGCGGTAAACGCCCGAGTGTTGACTGGAGGCTTCTCAGAAGCTTCATTTCATTTTGTTAATTCACCCAATTAACATAAAAGAAAATTTTCATTCTTTATTCTTCAATGAGAGAGTCATAAATTTAAAACATTGGGCGTGCTGGATGGTCTTAGACCCCTCAGAAGAATAGCAAACAAAGAAAGCTTAAATGAAATATTATGACTTTTTTTTTTTTTTTAATAAGAAACTTTTCTGAGAAGTAATACTTGTACGAAAAAAAAATATATAAATTGAAAATAAAACATATGGATTCAATTTACGTATTCTTTTATTCTCTTCGAATTTAACTAGAGAAGTATACATATTTTGAATTTACGTATTCTTCTCTTCATACGAATAAATTGAAAAGCTTACTTAAATCTTCTCTGAAAAGTATTTTCAATATACGTATTCTTCTCTGTATACGAGTAACAAATATATATATATATATATATATAAACACATACTATGATTGATTAAAACAATAAGACAATGAGTACAAGGCACTTTTTTTTGTTTTTTTTTTTTTTTTTTTTGTGGTTAATAGAAATGGACCATTTCCTAATTAAAATTCATTTTTTGTGAATATAAAAAAGTGTATTGATATCACTTTATTAAAATTTATGTCAAAATTGAGAAAATTCTTATACTATATAATTTAAAAATCAGCCATTTGCTTTGAAACCGATATTGAGCCTACCAAAGAGAGAATATCCTAATCCTAGGTAACTTCCTACCACAAGGGAGCAATAAAGGGTTTTTGTATTTTGGTTACATCAATTGAAAGAAAGAAACGGATAAACTTAATCTTATATGGTATAAACTATGAAGTTTAATTGATCTCATTTGAGGCAGCATAATTGAGTTCCTTGGACAGCATGATCATCTTCTAATCTCCTATCACTTGCTAGATAGTAAAAATGGATCAAGATCCTATCTATTTCTTTCAATACGAAGAAAGCTTATTGAAATAACTTTCATGAATTCAAAGAGGTAGATAATGTCACGTTGTTCAAAATTTTATTTTTGAATGACATGTTATTATATTACTCTAAAATTTGTAATCCACTAAATCTTTACTATAAATTAGACTCTCTCCAATTCAAAACAAACGAAGAATATCATTTTTTTTTTTCATAAAATCTAATTTTGCATTTATAAAGAAGCATTATTGCAAATAACTTAAACGAACCATTTTTAACAAATAAATTTTTAACCCCATATGGTGTTAACAAAAATGTCAAAATTTGACTCTATCAGTAAATTTCACCAATTAAAAGAATTATTATACTTTCTATCAAAGTACATTAAATTTTAAACCAACCAAAAAGAACAAAAAAGTATGATCCCAACCAAACCAATAATCAAATCCTAGTTTTATAATAAAATAAAAAAAAATCAAATCCTAGTCAGCACGTGAAAAATGGGAACCAAAGTCCATCTGCATGGGCTCCACATCCAAATTTTTCCACACGGCAGGCGTTTATAAAAGTTAAAAACTACAAACGAGTAACAGCCAGAAACTCTTACTAAGCTGACCAATTCAATTCTCCCTGTAACACAAAACATAGAGCTCTGCCGGAAATGGCAGCCTCTCCAAGCAAAACCCACCTCTCCCTCTTCACTTTCTTCTCCTTCTTCCTCATCATTCAAGCAAGATTGATTCTGAACCGTTCTGATCTCAAAGCCCTCTCCATAATCCAAAAAGACTTGGGTCTTAACAGTGAACATTACCTCTCTACCAAACCCTGCAACTCCCCTGGCGTCATTTGTGAGAGGAGACTCTCAGACAACCACACCTATGAGCTCAGAGTGACTAGACTCGTCTTTAAGTCCCAACGGCTCGCCGGGTTTCTGTCGCCATCAATCGGACGGCTTTCTGAGCTCAAAGAGCTCTCTCTGTCAGAAAACCAGCTAGTTGACCAAGTACCATCCCAGATAGTTGACTGCCGGAAACTTGAAATTCTCAGCCTCCAAAACAACCAGTTTTCTGGGGATATTCCATCTGAATTATCCTCACTTATTCGCCTTCGAGTTCTTGACCTTGCTTCCAACAAATTCTCTGGGGACTTGAGTTTCTTGAAATATTTTCCCAACTTGGAAAATCTGTCTCTTGCAGACAATCTCTTTACTGGGAAAATTCCTGTTTCTATTCGTTCTTTTCGGAATCTCCGGTTTTTTAACATCTCAGGAAATGAATTCCTTGAAGGTTCAATGCCAATGATAAACCGGGGTGAATACTCAGAATCTGATGTTCCCAAACGATACATTTTGGCTGAGAGTCCAACTAAAAGCAACCATAGTTCTACAAATGTAACAGCTTCAGGTCATAATTCGGCTGCTCCAGCTCCTTCTCCGACAGCATCACCTCACCATCACAAAAACAACAAAAGGAAGCTTGCTGGTTGGATACTTGGATTCCTGGCTGGAGCATTAGCCGGAAGTATATCAGGGTTCATCTTTTCTTTGATATTTAAGTTGCTGTTGGCTGTTGTAAGGGGTAGAGTGAAAGACGCAGGTCCAGCAATCTTTAGTCCTTTGATCAAAAAGGCAGAGGACCTAGCTTTCTTGGAGAAAGAAGAAGGCCTATCTTCATTGGAACTCATAGGAAGAGGTGGGTGTGGAGAAGTTTACAAGGCTGAACTTCCAAATAGCAATGGGAAACTGATTGCCATAAAGAAGATAGTTCAGCCTCCAAAGGATGCAGCAGAATTGACTGAGGAAGATAGTAAGCTTCTGAACAAGAAAATGCGCCAAATTCGATCTGAGATTAATACTGTGGGTCAAATTAGGCACCGCAATCTTCTTCCTCTATTAGCCCATGTGAGTCGGCCTGATTGCCATTACCTCGTGTATGAGTTCATGAAGAATGGTAGTTTACAAGACATTTTGAATGATGTTTCAAACGGGACTAGAGAGTTGGACTGGTTTGCTCGTCACAAGATTGCACTAGGAGTGGCAGCAGGGCTTGAATATCTTCACTTCAACCACAGCCCACGTATAATTCATCGAGATCTCAAGCCTGCAAATGTACTTTTGGACGATGACATGGAAGCTCGAATTGCCGATTTTGGGCTTGCCAAAGCAATGCCTGATGCTAATACGCATATCACAACTTCCAATGTGGCAGGAACTGTGGGTTATATATCACCAGAATACCACCAAACTCTGAAGTTCACAGACAAGTGTGATATCTACAGTTTTGGGGTGTTGCTAGGGGTTTTGGTGATGGGAAAGCTCCCATCTGATCAGTTTTTCCAAGAGACACAGGAGATGAGCTTGGTGAAATGGTTGAGGAATGTGATGACATCAGATAATCCTAGACAAGCAATTGATTCAAGGCTAATGGGAAATGGATTTGAGGAGCAAATGCTCTTAGTTTTGAAGATTGCTTGCTTTTGTACACGAGATGACCCGAAGCAAAGGCCTAATAGTAAGGACGTTAGGTGTATGCTTTCTCAGATCAAGCAATAAGTATGCAAGGGTAGGTCTGAGGATGACCTAGAATAATGATGCCATGTGACAACTGTTATGTTTAATTAGATTAATTATATTTCCAATGCATCTTTCTTTGTTAAATGATTGTACCTTTTTTCAGCATGTTGATTTACACAATGTAAACCAAAATGGTAGTATGTCAAAAATGTAGCATAAATAGCCTATGCTGCTTTAGGTTATAAATATAATGGCTCATAAAGTAAAGGAAGATATTTAAGTTTATATATAGAAAGAAGTGCAATGTTTAATATTTATTTCTTATTAACAGTTTAAATAATGAGCACTTCATGTTCAAATTTTAAGCCAGACTATCAAAGTGCAACTATGATAAATGTTGGTTATAAGAAAAATTCCGTGCGCACAATCAGGTTTAAGCCAGACTTAAACAAAAAGAAACTACCGTTTTAATGGAGACATAGAGAGAACTACAGGGGTCAAGATAAATCCTTACACAGGTCTTCAGCAGAAATTATACCAACTAGACAGATTATCTAAGGGGCATTCTATTCTAACTTCCAACCAGAAGCACCTTACTCCAGAAAAGTCAGATTAGAAGTGTGTTCGTGCAAACTCTAAAATACACTATTCCAGATTCTTGTTTCACTCCCAAAAGAAAAAAGCAACTAGTATGTTGTAGTCCAAAATTATGCACATGCCCTAGGATAGTTGTGTTGAATGTTTTCCCAATCCTAAAATCACTCGGAGACAGTTACAAGGAAATGTCTTCTTCACTACGCATTCAGGTAAGGCTTTAATATTCATTCCAGAAGAATTTTATAGATTTCAATAAAAAGAAAGCTCCATGTAAGTGCTCTGCCTTCAGTTTTTCCTCCTTTGGAAAAAACTGAAGTGCTTTCTAAAGGCAACCAGTCAAGTTTCACATAACTTTCTGCTTTTCAGTCTTTTCCCCTTTCCTTTCAGGAAAGTCTGGTTCATTATTCCGTCATTATCTCAAAGGCTGATTGTTAGTACACGCATCGTTGCACACACGCCACACAAATTATTTTTTGAACTGAAATTGTGACTTCAAAACACGATTTCATTGCAAATTAGAATTGTGTGTACTTTGTGTGTAATAGACACTACCCTTTCTTAATAATGGAAAGAATATTCTAAGCACAACAAATAACAGTAAAGGAAGGCCTAGCTTTTACTCCTTGTGACAGTTTTTAATAAATTACATGGATGTAAGCATATATTACCAGAGAAGAACAGATAAAACAAAACATAAGTCAACACTTCAACTCAAAGAGGATGACTAGTCCACCAACATTGTGTGAACAAAACAAAAAGAACATCTCTTTTATCAGGAGAGCAGATGGTAGAAACTGACCTGAAGGTTCACTGAACTTACCAAAAAAAACACATGAAGATTCAACAACAAGCAAGCCTTCTTAGCCCCAAAACTTTGGGGTCAGGTATGTATCCTCAACAAACTAATAAGGGTCAGTGTTTTCCTTTTCGCCACCAAAGGATTCACTTGAGGAAAATAGACAAGTTTTCAGCCCAGCAGGCTCGAAAGATATATGGACCAAGTCAACTTCCCCTCATTTAATTTCCTGAAGGAGTTTAAAAATCATGCCTAACAATTTGAACAGTGACTTCTACATCCATTGTTAGGGTACACTCAATTTATTTCGAAGTAACTAGAAGTAGAATAATACTAGGCCCATGAATGATATCTTAGTTGCCTAACTTACAAAGCTTCGAGGGTCATATATATATATATATATATATATATATATATATATATATAAATTAGCTGGCATCGCAAGTTCATTTTATACTAAGGATCTTAATAAACAATATGAAGCGCACTACTATCTTAATCAAGCTTACTGAGAAGTAAGAAGGTCCGCACCATAAACCGTGTTGATGGATAATGAATCGATGTGGACTAAACCTTCAATTAAAGTTCTCCATCTTATTGCCATGTAACAGAAAGTACATCAGGTACCCTATTTGGTACTGAAGAATTACATTTTACTCTCATATTGCATTTTCCTCTTTTACAAAGTCACATGTTACAATCTCTACTATCTGAACAGGTTAGAAAGCACCCAAAGAAAGCTATTGAACTGCGAAAACGAAATTACCAAAACAAAATGCGAGAAAGCGTGAAAGGGAAAACAGTTTACCTCGCAGTCCAAAGCATCAGCGACGTCGTTTCGTTCTCGCTCTGAAAATTAAAAACACAAAAAAAACAAAAAAACAAAAAAAAAAAAAAAAGAGGAAAGATTGGAAAATGATTTCACGAACAGGAATTGAAGAGAGAAAGGAGAATTCTCAAACCGAGGGCTCTTCTGGTCCAAACGTGCTTGAAAATAGCGTGAATCAGATCCTGAAACGTACACAGAAATTATTAAAAAAAAAAAAAAAAACATTGGGCGTGCTGGATGGTCTTAGACCCCTCAGAAGAATAGCAAACAAAGAAAGCTTAAATGAAATACTATGACTTTTTTTTTTTTTAATAAGAAAGCTTTTATGAGAAGTTTTACTTGTACAAAAAAAAGTATATATAAATTGAAATAAAACACATGGTTTCAATTTACGTTTTTTTTTATTCTCTTTGAATTTAACTAGAGAAGTATACATATTTTGAATTTACGTATTCTTCTCTTCATACGAATATATTGAAAAACTTACTTAAAACTTCTCTGAAAAATATTTTCAATATACATATTCTTCTCTTTATACGAGTAACAAATATATATATATATATATATATATATAAACACATACTATGATTGATTAAAACAATGAGACAATGAGTACAAGGCACTTTTTTTGTTTTGTTTTTTGTTTTTGTTTTTTTTTTTTTTTTTTTTGTGGTTAATAGAAATGGACCATTTCCTAATTAAAATTCATTTTTTGTGAATATAAAAAAGTGTATTGATAACACTTTATTAAAATTTATGTCAAAATTGAGAAAATTCTTATACTATATAATTTAAAAATCAGCCATTTGCTTTGAAACCGGCAATATTGAGCCTACCAAAGAGAGAATATCCTAATCCTAGGTAACTTCCTACCACAAGGGAGCAATAAAGGGTTTTTGTATTTTGGTTATATCAATTGAAAGAAAGAAACGGATAAACTTAATCTTATATGGTATAACTATGAAGTTTAATTGATCTCATTTGAGGCAGCATAATTGAGTTCCTTGGACAGCATGATCATCTTCTAATCTCATATCACTTGCTAGATAGTAAAAATGGATCAAGATCCTATCAGTTTCTTTCAAAATAAAGAAAGGTTATCGAAATTTAACTTTCATGAATTCAAAGAGGTAAATAATGTCACTTTGTTCAAAATTTTATTATGTAAAAAAAAAAAAAAAAAGATAATAATTATTTTTGAACGACATGTTATTATATTTACTCTAAAATTTGTAAACTACTAATTTTTTTACTATAAATTAGACTCTCTCCAATTCAAAACAAACAAAGAATGTCATTTTTTTTTTTTTCATAAATTCTAATTTTGCATTTATAAAGAAACATTATTGCAAATAACTTAAAGGAAACATTTTTAACAAATAAATTTTTTAACACCATATGATGTTAACAAAAATGTCAAAATTTGACTCTATCAGTAAATTTCACCAATTAAAAGAATTATTATACTTTCTATCGAAGTACATTAAATTTTAAACCAACCAAAAAGAACAAAAAAGTATGATCCCAACCAAACCAATAATCAAATCCTAGTTTTATAATAAAATATAAAAAAAATCAAATCCTAGTCAGCACGTGAAAAATGGAAACCAAAGTCCATCTGCATGGGCTCCACATCCAAATTTTTCCACACGGCAGGCGTTTATAAAAGTTAAAAACTACAAACGAGTAACAGCCAGAAACTCTTCCTAAGCTGACCAATTCAATTCTCCCTGTAACACAAAACATAGAGCTCTGCCGGAAATGGCAGCCTCTCCAAGCAAAACCCACCTCTCCCTCTTCACTTTCTTCTCCTTCTTCCTCATCATTCAAGCAAGATTGATTCTGAACCGTTCTGATCTCAAAGCCCTCTCCATAATCCAAAAAGACTTGGGTCTTAACAGTCAACATTACCTCTCTACCAAACCATGCAACTCCCCTGGTGTCATTTGTGAGAGGAGACTCTCAGACAACCACACCTATGAGCTCAGAGTGACTAGACTCGTCTTTAAGTCCCAACGGCTCGCCGGGTTTCTGTCCCCATCAATCGGACGGCTTTCTGAGCTCAAAGAGCTCTCTCTGTCTGAAAACCAGCTAGTTGACCAAGTACCATCCCAGATAGTTGACTGCCGGAAACTTGAAATTCTCAGCCTCCAAAACAACCAGTTTTCTGGGGATATTCCATCTGAATTATCCTCACTTATTCGCCTTCGAGTTCTTGATCTTGCTTCCAACAAATTCTCTGGGGACTTGAGTTTCTTGAAATATTTTCCCAACTTGGAAAATCTGTCTCTTGCAGACAATCTCTTTACTGGAAAAATCCCTGTTTCTATTCGTTCTTTTCGGAATCTCCGGTATTTTAACTTCTCAGGAAATGAATTCCTTGAAGGTTCAATGCCAATGATAAACCGGGGTGAATACTCAGAATCTGATGTTCCCAAACGATACATTTTGGCTGAGAGTCCAACTAAAAGCAGCCATAATGCTACAAATGCAACAGCTTCAAATCATAATTCGGCTGCTCCAGCTCCTTCTCCGACAGCATCACCTCACCATCACAAAAACAACAAAAGGAAGCTAGCTGGTTGGATACTTGGGTTCCTGGCTGGAGCATTAGCCGGAAGTATATCAGGTTCCATCTTTTCTTTTATATTTAAGTTGCTGTTGGCTGTTGTAAGGGGTAGAGTGAAAGACGCAGGTCCAGCAATCTTTAGTCCTTTGATCAAAAAGGCAGAGGACTTAGCTTTCTTGGAGAAAGAAGATGGCCTATCTTCATTGGAACTCATAGGAAGAGGTGGGTGTGGAGAAGTTTACAAGGCTGAACTTCCAAATAGCAATGGGAAACTGATTGCCATAAAGAAGATAGTTCAGCCTCCAAAGGATGCAGCAGAATTGACTGAGGAAGATAGTAAGCTTCTGAACAAGAAAATGCGCCAAATTCGATCTGAGATTAATACTGTGGGTCAAATTAGGCACCGCAATCTTCTTCCTCTATTAGCCCATGTGAGTCGGCCTGATTGCCATTACCTCGTGTATGAGTTCATGAAGAATGGTAGTTTACAAGACATTTTGAATGATGTTTCAAACGGGACTAGAGAGTTGGACTGGTTTGCTCGTCACAAGATTGCACTAGGAGTGGCAGCAGGGCTTGAATATCTTCACTTCAACCACAGCCCACGTATAATTCATCGAGATCTCAAGCCTGCAAATGTACTTTTGGACGATGACATGGAAGCTCGAATTGCCGATTTTGGGCTTGCCAAAGCAATGCCTGATGCTAATACGCATATCACTACTTCCAATGTGGCAGGAACTGTGGGTTATATATCACCAGAATATCACCAAACTCTGAAGTTCACAGACAAGTGTGATATCTACAGTTTTGGGGTGTTGCTAGGGGTTTTGGTGATGGGAAAGCTCCCATCTGATCAGTTTTTCCAAGAGACACAGGAGATGAGCTTGGTGAAATGGTTGAGGAATGTGATGACATCAGATAATCCTAGACAAGCAATTGATTCAAGGCTCATGGGAAATGGATTTGAGGAGCAAATGCTCTTAGTTTTGAAGATTGCTTGCTTTTGTACACTAGATGACCCGAAGCAAAGGCCTAATAGTAAGGACGTTAGGTGTATGCTTTCTCAGATCAAGCAATAAGTATGCAAGGGTAGGTCTCTGAGGATGACCTAGAATAATGATGCCATGTGACAACTGTTATGTTTAATTGGATTAATTATATTTCCAATGCATCTTTCTTTGTTAAATGATTGTACCTTTTTTCAGCATGTTGATTTACACAATGTAAACCAAAATGGTAGTATGTCAAAAATGTAGCATAAATAGAATCTGCTGCTTTAGGATATAAATATCATGGCTCATAAAGTAAAGGAAGATATTTAAGTTTATATATAGAAAGAAGTGCAATGTTTAATATTTATTTCTTATTAACAGTTTAAATAATGAGCACTTCATGTTCAAATTTTAAGCCAGACTATCAAAGTGCAACTATGATAAATGTTGGGTATGAGAAAAATTCCGTGCGCACAATCAGGTTTATGCCAGACTTAAACAAAAAGAAACTACTGTTTTAATGGAGACATAGAGAGAACTACAGGGGTCAAGATAAATCCTTACACAGGTCTTCAGCAGAAATTATATCAACTAGACAGATTATCTAAGAGGCATTCTATTCTAACTTCCAACCAGAAGCATCTTACTCCAGAAAAGTCAGATTAGAAGTGTGTTTGTGCAAACTCTAAAATACACTATTCCAGATTCTTGTTTCACTCCCAAAAAAAAAAAAGCAATTAGTATGTTGTAGTCCAAAATTATGCACATGCCCTAGGATAGTTGTGTTGAATGTTTTCCCAATCCTAAAATCACTCGGAGACAGTTACAAGGAAATGTCTTCTTCACTACGCATTCAGGGAAGGCTATAATATTCATTCCAGAAGAATTTTATAGATTTCAATAAAATGAAAGTTTCATGTAAGTGCTCTGCCTTTAGTTTTTCCTCCTTTGGAAAAAACTGAAGTGCTTCTAAAGGCAACCAGTCAAGTTTCACATTACTTCCTGCTTTTCAGTCTTTTCCCCTTTCCTTTCAGGAAAGTCTGGTTCATTATTCCGTCATTATCTCAAAGGCTGATTGTTAGTACACGCATCGTTGCACACACGCCACACAAATTATTTTTTGAACTGAAATTGTGACTTCAAAACACGATTTCATTGCAAATTAGAGTTGTGTGTACTTTGTGTGTAATAGACACTACCCTTTCTTAATAATGGGAAGAATATTCTAAGCACAACAAATAACAGTAAAGGAAGGCCTAGCTTTTACTCCTTGTGACAGTTTTTAATAAATTACATGGATGTAAGCATACATTACCAGAGAAGAACAGATAAAACAAAACATAAGTCAACACTTCAACTCAAAGAGGATGACTAGTCCACCAACATTGTGTGAACAAAACAAAAAGAACAGTTCTTTTATCAGGAGAGCAGATGGTAGAAACTGACCTGAAGGTTCACTGAACTAACCAAAAAAAACACATGAAGATTCAACAACAAGAAGCAAGCCTTCTTAGCCCCAAAACTTTGGGGTCAGGTATATATCCTCAACAAACTAATAAGGGTCAGTGTTTTCCTTTTCGCCACCAAAGGATTCACTTGAGGAAAATAAACAAGTTCTCAGCCCAGCAGACTAGAAAGAAATATGGACCAAGTCAACTTACCCCTCATTCAATTTCCTGAAGGAGTTTAAAAATCATGCCTAACTGTACGGCACAAGTTGCCCGGGCCCGTAAAGGCCATCTTATGGCACCTGCTGCCCAGGCCCATTAAGGCCTTTGGTCTGATTTCGCAACGGCCCATAAGGTCCTCGGCCCAGATATTGGACATCCCTAATTCCCCAGAATAAAGGCGATTAAGTAGGTAATGCCACATCCGTGGGAAGCGCACCCGAACAGGCAACTACCCGTGCACCGTAATAGACTTAAATCAAAGCTCGGCAGAATATAAGAGTGCATCTTGCCGAGCATGCTATCGAAGTGGGAGCTAGTTCCCAGGCCATACTTCGCCTCGTGCAACTCCCACCTAAATTTCCACCTAAATACAATAGCATTGGACCTCTCTATCCACTAGTGGTCAAGACAATTATGGCATCCCACTAAACCTTGGGGTATAAATTAGGGAAGTGAGGGGAGACAGGGAGGTTGGCTGGAAATGGGTAGTAAGAACTGAGAGTGGTAGGGAGAGAATACACGACCCATAGAGAGAAGTCTGAAGGGGAGGGAGAGAAGAGAACCATGAGAAGAAGGTTGTGAGTACATGGTAGGCTGGATCACTAGCAGTAGGAAATCCAAAAGCCCATATCTAATAAGTAAATTGTGAGCCCAAGGGAAGATTGGCCCGTCCGACTACTTAAGTGGCTACACTAACAATTTGAACAGTGACTTCTACATCCATTTTTAGGGTACACTCAATTTATTTCGAAGTAACTAGAAGTAGAATAATACTAGGCCCATGAATGATATCTTAGTTGCCTAACTTACAAAGCTTCGAGGATCATTTATATATATAAATTAGCTGGCATCGCAAGTTCATTTCATACTAAGGATCTTAATAAACAATATGAAGCGCACTACTATCTTAATCAAACTTACTGAGAAGTAAGAAGGTCCGCACCATAAACAGTGTTGATGGATAATGAATCGATGTGGAGTAAACCTTCAATTAAAGTTCTCCATCTTATTGCCATGTAACAGACAAAGTACATCAGGTACCCTATTTGGTACTGAAGAATTACATTTTACTCTCATATTGCATTTTCTCTTTTACAAAGTCACATGTTATAATCTCTACCATCTGAACAGGTTAAAAAGCACCCAAAGAAAACGAAACCCATATGAATATATCCCCTGGATTACCTTAAAAGTCCAGAAGTAACTGCGGAAGAATCCTCTCCAAATGAGTCGCTTCGATTTTACTAGCACCCTCTGCTTCAGCAATTGTAGCAGCACGCTGCACGGCCTCTGCAAATCAAGGTAAATGGTTTTGTCAGAAACGTCATAACATCAAAATGCAAACTCAACTATAAAATCTTAAGAAACCAAGCACTAAGCTTTCATTATAGATTGATGAACCTGTAACGAAGATTCGGAGAAGTTCACAACTCAGCTTTATTGCTTTCCCATTAGCTGCATCAAGAAAAGTTAAATAGAAAAGAACATCTAAAAAAAAAATGAATGTAAAACAAAGAACAAGCTCTACTTTCAAAACAATGAGAAAACTTCATCAACAGAATGAAGTAACAATACAAGATACCAGATGTTTGGCGATTCTTCTTTGAAGTTCCAGCTCCTACCTGCACCAATCAAAAAGTCCAATTGCACAACCTTTATACTAACAACACTCCTCTCTAACACACCAAAATAATGACTAGTTTATATTTAGCGCCAGACCATGTACATATATTATGATCTGTCTCCTTCTCACAACCATTTGGTTTGGCTTTGACACAAATTTTTTTTCCTCAATGTATTTTTTACCATATATATTTTTTAAATCCATAATATTTATTTCAATTTTTATCCCTCAAATTTGATTCAAAATTCAATTTCTATTTCATAAAGCTAAGGTGAGTACGACTATTACAAATTTTACTACACGAGCCCTATAAAATGAAATGTCAACTTTTAATTCTTTTATTTTAAAGTAATTTAGAAGTTGATTCGTTACGTGCACCAATCACGTTCATTGTCACTGTACCCTCGTATAATAAAATTGGAAGTAGTTTTAGCATTTTCGTGAACAGAAGTAGTACCAAAAATGCTAGTTCATGAGTAAGTAAGTATGAAATTGATAACTTAAGATTTTTCCAAGGACAAAATTGTAATTTTAAAAATATAAGGAACGAAAGTCAAAGGTAATCAAGATCCTAGATGAACAAAGAAATAAGTATTTCAGACCTAAAAAATGAAGATCGAATGAAACATTGAACAATTAGCATAAAGCTATTGAACTGCGAAAACGAAATTACCAAAACAAAATGCGAGAAAGTGTGAAAGGGAAAATGGTTTACCTCGCAGTCCAAAGCATCAGCGACGTCGTTTCGTTCTCGCTCTGAAAATTAAAAACACAACAAAAAAAAAGGAAAGATTCGGAAAATGATTTCACGAACAGAAATTGAAGAGAGAAAGGAGAATTCTCAAACCGAGGGCTCTTCTGGTCCAAACGTGCTTGAAAATAGCGTGAATCAGATCCTGAAACGTACACAGAAATTATTATAAAAAAAAAAAAACAAAGAATGATAGGGGGAATTAGAATTTCTTAGGGATTTGGAGAGTACAGGATCGAAGGTGTTGTTTTCGTCTTCCATTGACACAGAGAGAGAGAGAGAGAGAGAGAGAGAGAGAGGGAAACTGTGTATTTGTGTGTTTGTTTTGGATTTTTAATTCCAATTCTCTCTCGCGCTCAAAACTTTATTGTAGTGAAATGTAGTGTCATGTAAAATGTGGGAAATTGGAAGAGCGAAATGGCCCCTATAGCTCAGTGGTAGAGCGTCAGTCTTGTAAACTGAAGGTCTGTAGTTCGATCCTGCATGGGGGCATTCTTTTTTTAAATTTTTCTAATTTGCAAGCTTTTTTTATTTTTATTTTATTTTATTTTTTTCACTTTCCTGTTTTTGTAAATCAAATGAGATTTGAGATCTAAATGCAACAATAGCACCTGTCTTGAATGATGGATAAGTCAATGTCCGTACAACCTTTTATGTTTTTGAATTCCACGGGACTCACATGCTTGACCTAATTGACTGATGACATGGAAAGGGACAATATGGCAATGAAGAATCTTTCAAATTAAAAATTGAACTCAACAATTTACATCCTAATCCAACTAACACTAGCACCTGATAAGAATGCTAGTGTCGAATCTTGTCCTTGCAACAATCTAGGCATTTAGTGATTATGTTCCAATTGATAGTATCTAGAAGGTTTTATTAGTTTTGCTAACAGGTTGAAAAGGATTAAAGAGCAAGGACAACTTATTTCCCCAAAGAGTATCAACCCTATTGCAATACAAAAACAATGGTGTGAAAATTTTGGTGCATATTTTCGATGGCTTATGGTAATTTTCTTCCCCAAATGGCCATTCGAGAGTTGTTAAGTGTTGTGGCAATATATTGTCTTCTTCTTCCTTCAAATTTTGAATTCCATGGGACTCACACGCTTGACCTAATTGACTGATGACCTGGAAAGGGACAATATGGCAATGAAGAATCTTTCAAATTAATATTGAACTCAACAATTGAAGTGATTAATTCAACCATCCAGCTACTAAATTGTGCCGTCTAATGAGCAATTGGATCCAATTGGTTTTGTGGGTGTGGCATGACAATGACGAGTAGCATATTGGCAACATCATGGCTATTGGTGAGAGTGGAGATCTTTAAATCTCTAATCCCCTTTGTCAAAATGAGTGACCCTTGAAATTCTTTGTTGAAGGGGTTAGGTGTGTCGAATCTCAGTAGGAAACTTGACACTCAACTCGATAGAGTTGGGTTTTGAAGTGTTTAACCCATCATTGATCATTATATGCTCGCATATAAGAAAAAGAAAAGATCTGTCAAGTTTGGGATTGATCTTTGGTAAGAGACTAAACTACACCAGTATCAATCCATTTTATTCTATTTCTTCCAATGAAGGGATTCAACAATCACTTAGCCAAAATCAAGTTGTAATACCCCAATTTTGTTTTTATGATTATCACCATATCTTGTCATTTTTTTAATATAGAGTTGAGGTACTATATGTGTGTGCACAGTAAGATGGGAGTAGACAATTTTGTGGTGCTACAAAATAAGTAAGAATATTAAAGTTTTAGTACATACAATTTGGTGCTGCAATTAAAATAATGAATAATTAAATAAAAGAGGAGGATGTTTTTGGGCCTCTTGGAGACTAAAGAGATAAGTTAAGTGGGTTTCAAAGTCCAGCCCACTACCCACTAAACCCACATCTTTGATGTGTTGAATATAAGGTAGAGGAAAGGATAATTAGGGTTTTGATAAGAATGGTTTCATCACTAAGGAGGCTAGGAGGTGCTTTTCCTTAGAGTTTAGAACACATACAACTGAAGAGGCAACCAAATTGCTCAAGGTATGATTTCTCACCATTATAAACAAAGAATTAAAAAGTTTATAAGGTTATCTTGGAATTAGTTGTGATGTTATATTGTTCAAAAGTTTGATTTTGGTCCTAAAATTCTACTTCTATTTTATGGGTTAGATTTGCCACTGTGTATACATGATTAAAGGCATGATTATTACTTTTTCATTAGGATATATATATATATATATATATATATATATTAATAAGTCAACAATGCTGCCACCATTTTCTTCGCCGTCGGGATTTTATGCTATTAAAGAATGAATAAGACTGCATCGTTTTGTAGGACTATAAGGGTTTTATGGTCTATAGGAAATTTTGGGCTGTTGATCTATGCCGTGGGGTTAATTATGAATTGCTAGTGAAATTGCAACCGACCCCCACACATGAAATCCCATTTTTGTCAAAGTCCAAGTTCTCTGATGGATGATTAATGGCCTTAATAGTCTATTGCCTAGGTGTTGACTATTCCAAACTCAATGAACTATCTAAGGGTTCAACACGTCTACAAATACTTTTAAAGGATGTTGGCAGATCTATTCCTTTTACCCAAATTCTAATTCATCTCATAATGCTTAGATATTAAATACATTAAGGTCAAAGATTTTTAGTCCATGAACAAGTCATGACAGTGTGGCCCACAGTTTTCAATGGAATATATTATAAATCTTAAGGTTTTGGCTATTGGCTCTAAGTTTTAGTAAATTCAAGGAGTCATATTCTTGGGTAGAGATGCTTTGCATTAGTGTTATCTTTTAGTTCGGCAAAGTATAATTTTAGTGAGTCAATTTGTGTAGTTCCATAAGCTTTATATTTTGTAGAAGATATTAAGTATATTTCTATGTTTGATTATAGGTCCTATTTAAGAGTGTTTGAGACTATTTGGAGGGTGTTTCAGCTGGACTTTCAGATTGATTCAAGTGCAGTAAGTAATTATGCATAATATGCACAAGTTTCGTCATTTAGGTTCTTAGATGTCAAAGGTTTTCAAAAGTTATATTTTTAAGCTTACGTTTTCTAAGGTTTATCGAAAGCATTTTTTCATCATTGAGAAAGAAACTCCGACTTTTAAACAATTTTTTTTTTAAGAGAAACTTTGAATTTTAAATAACATTTTGAATGTTCGAATCTCATTAAAAAGATGATTTCTAAACTAAACTCTTTTCAGAAAATAATTCAGTTTCAAAGTAAGCTTTCTAAAAAGGTTTTTGTTCTTAAATTGTTAAAACCAAGTGATTCCAAAGTCATATTCTTATTTTCTAAATGGTATTTAAAACGTTTCTTTTAGCAAATTGGGTTTTCAAACTTACTCAAGAATTGTAAAAATATTTACATAAACTCTTCTGTTTTTATTCATTCCCTAAGAGAGTCAAGCATCCTTTGATTTATGTTCTATTCGATATTGTGATCTTTGATATTCTCCTGTATTTGGAATTATTGTTAATATCAAGTAAATTATTATATTTTGTATAAACGTTGTTTTTGTGATACGTGATCCAAAATAAGTGTTTTTTTTTTTGAATTGATCAGATATACCAGATATATGTGTAAATCCGCTCACAGGATTGTATGTGAGAATATGTGTTGATCCCTCACCAGCAGGGGTTAGATGTTGGTATCCGCTCACAGGATTGTATGTGAGAATATGTGATGTGTATATGTGATACTGTGCTCTGATCAATTATCTGTATGTGTTTTCGAATGACTTTAAGATTTGATTATATTTGTATTAAGTGATTTGTTACATGTTTGGAAAACTGATATCGAATATTTTGAGTGAAATTGTGAAATTAACTCGTGCTTCGCTTGACTCTATTCCGTTGTGTATTTTGTATAATTACTTACTAGATGTGTGGCTCACTCCATCAATTACAATTTTCAGATTAAAGTTTAGTTGGGGAACTAAACCATTGGATTGCTTCGTAAGGTGCAAGGTAGAGCGTGGGAGCTTTTAGGCGAAGTCATTAATTCTTGAAGCCTAAAGGATTATTAGTTATTTTCTTTATCCCGCTTTAGATTTCACAGAATTTTGGAGATTACTCTAAATTGAGGATTTTAGTATTGTAAAAGATTTATTAAGATCATTGTTTATTTGGAGTTTTATTGAATTATGTTTAAATTAATTATGTTTATTGAGTTAGGTAAGTTCAGCAAGTTAGTCATACATCTAAATTCATGTTCCATGGATTTGGGTCGTGACACAAGTAACTATTCGTACGTTGTTGAAGAGGAACAAGGAATGCCAATCTTTTATAATTTTGTCGTCATCTAATTGTTTTCAAACAGGTCCATTCAACAATGTAAAATATTACAATGATGTAATAAAAAAAGAATCAATGAAAAGAGATAGTCTAATTCCAATTAAAAATTCCTTGGGCCCTTTAAGATTAGAAAGAGCCCCTCAAATTGCGCATTTTTATTCATTTTACCGTATAATAACTTATTAGATCGGTAAATTAGCTGAAACTCATGGAGCCACCCTAGATTGGGCAAATGGGTCAGGGGGTATTTAGGAATTCTATTTCACATGGCAATATCCATCCATTATTCTTATTTTATATATGTGTGTGTGTGTGTGTGTGTGTGTGTGTGTGTGTGTGTATCTATCTATAATTGCATTTTACCCTTGGTGCGATAGTCACTCCACAAGTTTAAATGCTTGTGGGGTGTGGGGGGCAAGGGCCGGGGTTCAAGTCTCTAGGAAAGAGTTTCACACACATATATACTTAGATTATGCTAGAGTAGAATTCTATCTTTTATCAAAAAAAAAAAAAAAAACTGACATGGACAAATTTACAAGGGCAAAACTTAGATACAGTACCTTAGCTACAGTACATTATGTTCCCTACTTAAAATTTTGACATCTATCCAATTTAACCCCCTTAAGCAAACGGCGTTAAAAAAAAAAAAAAAAAAAATCTTAGAGCTCTCTCTCTCGGTGTGTATCTGCAAATGGCTTCTCTTCCAAACCCAAAACCTTTCTCTTCCAAACCATCCATGACCCTTCTGTTCGAAACCCAAAACCCAAAAAAAAGAAAGAAAGAATCATAGATTAGAAAAAACGAAAGGAATCAAGTACACACGCCGAGAGAGAAAGAAAGAATCATAGACCAAAAAAACCCAACAAAAGAAAGAACGAATCATAGATAAAAAAAAAAAACGAAAGGAATTAGGTACACACGCCGAGAGAGAAAGAAAGAATCATAGACCAGAAAAACCCAAAAAAAGAAAGAATGAATCATAGATTAAAAAAAAAACGAAAGGAATCAGATACACACATCAGGAGAGAAAGAAAAAATCATAGACCAGAAAGAATCATAGATCAGAAAGAAGAAAGGAAACAGACCAGAAAGAATCATAGATCAGAAAAGACTCATAGATCAGAAAAGAAGAAGGAAATAGATACACATACATACACACACACCAAAAGAGAGAAAGAATCATAGATCAGAAACAAAGAAAGACCCATAGATCAGAAAAGAAGAAAGAAACAGATGCACATACATACACACACCGAGAGAGAGAAAGAATCATAGATCAAAACAGAGGAAAGAATCATAGATCAGAAACGAAGAAAGACTCATAGATCAAAAAAGAAGGAAACAGATACACATACACACACACACTGAGAAAGAGAGAAAGAATCATAGATCAGTAAAGAAGAAAGGAAGCAGAAACACACTAAGAGAGAGAGCACTAAGATTTTTTTTTTTTTTTTAAACGCCATTTGCTTGAGGGGTTAAATTAGACAAATATCAAAATTTTAAGTAAAAAACCTAAAATTCTGTGCCTAATATACTGTACCTCATTTTTGCCCAATTTAGCGATTACTCCTAATTACAGGGGACACAATTTGTAATTAATACCCTTTCGAGTTTTAAGTCTGATTTGATTTTATCCAACTCATTCTTATTTTCTTTACCCTACCCTTTTGGTCGAATTCGAAGCCAGCCCCGTCTTTCATCTTCTCCCAACAACAAGGAGCTCAATTTCTCTGTGTGTAGCTCTAAAGAGGTAAAGACTGCAACTTTTTTTTTTTTTTTGAGTTTTTTTACTTCTACTCAAAAACAATTCATCCAAAGCCTCTCTGTCTAATAATGGCGAGCCTCATACACAAGCTCACCAAAAACAGACCCTCAATAAGAACCATCACAACCCTCAACACCCAACTAGGTCCAAAACTCAAACTTTCTATCATTCCCCACCAAACCCATATCGCAAAAACTCGAAAACCAGAAGACTATGCAAACAACCCAATTCCTCTTTCGGGTCCCACAAGTGGACCAGATGTGGAACCCACTCAACTGTTGCGATTTTTCCCAAGTTTTCCATTTGGGTATTGCTTAAACCCTGTTTTCTCAACTGGGTTTGAGAGATTTGCTGAGGGAGAGGCTGGTGAGGTCGAGTTTGATGATTCGAGGACGGTTTGGGCTGACAGTGTGAAGAAGAAGAGGAAGAAGAAGATGAACAAGCATAAGTACAAGAAGCTTAGGAAGCGCCTTCGTCGAAAGTCTAGGACGTGATTGGTGAGAGTTCATTGTTCATTGTTACTCCCTTTTTTGTTGTCGAAGGTTTTTGAGATATAATGCAATACCTTTAGAGTTTGGAATGGAATTGTTAGCCATTTTTTCTCTTTTGGGTAGTTCATTTGGGAATTATTTTTAGAATTGGGGGCTAACATCTTTATGTTACCATCTGAAAGTTGCTTACTTCTTTTCTTTCTTTGGTTATTTATTAGTTTTGGCATTATGTGAGTTCAAGTTAGCTCAATTGATAAAGGTTCTTGTCACAAATAATCCTATTGTACCTATCAAAACAATAGTTTTGGCATAATAATTGTAGGAGAAAAGTTAGACAAAGTTCTTTAGGAACTGTATCTTAGGTCCCCAGTATTTAACTATGTTGCTGCATTGGCCATGGCTAGCCACATAGTTGAATTTAATTGTGCTTGGGGAAAGATAACACCTTGATGTTGCATTGGTCAATGTATCTGTATTTGGATTTAATTGGGTAACCTAAGGTACAACACCTTAGGAATTGTACCTAAGTTTTGCCCATATTTGTATGAAACTCCATATACATTCATTATTATCATTCTTGATGAAAATGCAGTGTACCTCAAAATCCATGAAGGTGAATTTTACATATGGTTTTGATCTTTTCTGTTTGTAGGAATGTCAATTTGTACAATATTAATGTCTAGTTACATGTACTCAACAGTTATATGTAATGTTCACAGAGTATGACCTGCTAATGGTTGGCCATCTATCTACCACAATTAACCCGGCTTGAACTGGCCTTTTGAAGTACTGCTTGTAGTATGCATCACTATATATCAGAACAATGGGATGTCATTAGAATAGCATATTTTTTAGAGTTACAATTAAAAGATGCAGTTTATGTGTAATCTATAATTCAATATTAGCTTCAGTAAAATAGGATAGATTCACAAATGACTAATGAGAAACAACTGAATGCAGTGCAAACCCTTTGTTGGAAAGATCACTTTTTTCTTTTCTCAAACCTAGAACAAACAAACCAAATTGGAACTTCCTCTTTATGCCGATTTTGTCATACTTAAAGTTTTTATTAGTATTACAAGCTATGCTAAAGAAGTTGTTGGGTATTTGATATACAAATTGTTGATCTAGTATATTGCTAAGTGTTAACTAAGGATGTTGCGAGGACAATTGGTAAGAAAAGAAAATTATAAAACAAAACATTATAGATGCAATTGTGATATGGTAGATGTTGCACTTATCCGGGGTACAATGAGAAAGAAATGGATGAGATGTGTCTACTGTCTGGAGGTGTTTTAAGGATGAGGGGACATTTGGATGGAAGTGGATTGGGGTAGTGAGGGAATTTACTCAATTTTTCAGTTTAAAATGGTGATAGTCAATTGACAATTCTGGTTACATGCACCTGAATTGGTAATTCATGTAATGTTTGGTCTATGAATTGCCACCTTAGAGGGGAGAGCCTTGTTTCCGAATTACCCTGTAATATTCCTGTGGCTCATAAAAAAATTTGGGTTGGTTGTGTAAGTATGATAACTTTCACTTGGGGTATCTCTTGGACTTTGTATTGTTTGTTAGGTTTTTTGGGGGGCAATTCCTGTGTGTCTTATGTGGACTGTTTGAAGAGAGTGGAATCATTGTACTTTGGAGGGGGAGGAGCATTCAATCTTGTAGTTGAAATGGTCTTTTTTGCTTTCTTGTATGATTGGATGACTGTGATGAATGGTCTTTCCTTTTCTTCCCTAGTGGATTTTTCGGATTGGTGCACTTTTTGTCAATTTTTCTGGCTTTCCATAGTACACCACTTGTGTACTTGGGGAGCAGCTTGTAGATACTTCTAATTTCTTTCAATAAAGATTCTCATTACCTATCCCAAAAAAAAAAAAAAATAATAATGTGACTTCCTATGCTATTTATTTGCCTCAAAGATGTATGTTTTTATTTTTGATTGTATATACTTGTTGTTATAAACCTCATAGTGAGGGACATATATCAATATCTAGTTTGCCTTGGCAATTGTGTATTGAGCCAGATTCTTACACTAGATCTTCTTGTTTCAATATCTGTTACCTGTCATAGAATGTTCTCCTTTTATAAGGTAGGTACCTGTAAGAGAATGTCTGTAAGAACATATTTTGGTATTCTCATATCCAGGGTTGTTGGAATCTTAAGATTGTGTCATAGAGGATTGTTATATTCTGTTGTTTCTGTTTGTAGTGGTGCATAGTTTTGTCGAACTGTGGATTGCTATAGGACATAGTTTTCAGTAACACAGTGGAAATAGAATGAATTTTGTGCAAGTGGTGTTTTTCACAAGAGAGCTCTGTAACCATCATCTGCTATCCCCCAGTATTTTAGAGGGAGCCGCACCTTGGTTTCTTTTTGTTGGAAACTTCCATATTATGAGCTTGTCTTTCACTTCTCCACCTTAGCTCTCAGTCTCTTATTAAGAAATGACTTGTTTTAGGCTAAATGAATTATGTTTGAACCATGCTATCTTTTGTTTCTAAAATCACAAATACGCTCTCTTCTTTTCACTTATATATAACTTGCACAAATACAGTGTTCACTAGCACATCTGAGGAAGTTGAGTGAAATCAAGTATGAAATTTATGTTTGTAGCAGAAATATGAAAGGCCACAGTTAGTGGCTGGGTCCTTTGCAGTCACTTCTTGTTTATATTTTAGTTTCTACGCTTTATATATGATGCATTCATGACAGATTGGTTCAGTCTAGTCCGGATTACATTTAGAAATGTGCAACAAATTCTTTTTTTTGTTGCCTACTCACTTTAATCTATTACTCCATTTGGAAGCTTGGTCGTCCAGGTCTACTGTGATTATAATTAGCCGAGTCATGAAAAGAAAATCCTGAGATTTTTGGTGTAGGAGTTGCCCATATTGGCATGGGAGAACTTGAAATTCGACTTTTTTTCTTCCCTCATAGAGTTTTTTGTACCACTGAAGTTTTCTATGTTCTTTGTAAAAGCACCAGCTACCTGTTGGCTCTAACTTAGCACTAGTATGAAAAGGGTCCTAGGAAAACTTCTTTGGTTCGAATGTTCTCTAACAAAAAAAGAAAAGAAAAGAAAGCAATACAAAGAGAACTAGATAACTTGTGAATAATGTAGGTTACAATTAGTTCAATTAGTAAAGTATTTTATTATCGAATAAGAAATATATGATTAAATTTTACATATATAATAAAAATAAAACTCATTAATGGTATATTATATAATAATTATCATAGAATAAACAACATATACTTGATACATATTGTATTATGAACAATTGTTAATGGGTTTGGGTTGGCATTTGCCCAAGCCTAAGCCTGTTTAAGAAGCAGTACCCTAAACCCAGAATCCGCCCATCATTTTATACTTTTTTTCCATCTTCGTACTGGATTTGGGGCTAACCGATATGTTATTTGTTCACATTATATTCTGAATTCGTTTTTCATCTTTTATGAAAATCTCAGAACCCTTTTGTGGGGTTAGTAAGAAAAAAGGGTGGGGGAAAATCAACAGCGTAAATCTTAGCCTCTGAAGTAATTAGCAGGAACCAGAGGGCCCTCCTATGCAAAGACATTATCTATAGTTTTCAACTTAAATTTGGTGACAAGGCACTATATTATTGTATTTTAGTTGCTTTTGAAAACAACATACCTCCCTTATGACAGTGAATCTTCAAAAGCACCCACTGCATAAAATATATGCATGCTAACCTTTAGCTTAGATGAACAGCTTGGACATCTCAAATGTGGCCTAACCGCCTAAGCACAATGACAAAATCGGTTGGACCTCAACTTTTATTTACAGAATCTTCCGTGGGTCTAGACTCTAGATATCGAAGTGGACATCCACATTTACATGCTGATTGCTGAGTGTGGTCTTACATGCTGATTGCTGAGTGTGGTCTATGTTGTGATTTCATCAAAACTTGGTCTTAGCCAACCCAACTATTTTCATAATCATTCGGCAGTTTCTCTAACTCCTTTATATATTGACAATCCTCCTCCCTAAGCAAATATTAAATTGACATCAAAGAGATGTGCCCTTAACCTTGTGCTCTTTAAGCAGATTTGTTTATAAGCCTGTCTTTTCTCTTCGGGCAACATGGAGTATTTGGGCCTTGGATTTGGAAAACCACACCATTCTCCAATTTCATCCAAGATTAAGTGCACAACACTCTCCAATCTTCACAACTGCTAACGTGATTCATTGTAAATCTTGTGATTGGTTCATAATAAAAATGGTTTTAATGATTGATTTATGTGAAAATGATATTACTCTAATTATAACAGGATATGATATCAATTATGAAAAATAGTATGTCCCTAATATTACTCTTCATCAAATTTTAATTCCAAAGTTAAAAAGAAAAAGAAAAAGAAAACTTTAAACAATAAAATAGAGTGAAAATCAAAAGGTTTACATGAGATTCTTAGTCAATACTTATTAAAAAAAAAATTCTTAGTCCAACCACACGTGCAGTGAGCGACATTTTATTGAGGGTTGAAACCTTGGTTTCTTTTGTTTGCAAATTATGGTTATCACGGTATGACATTGGGGGAATACATATATATGCGAAATGCATGTTATCCTTGTCTCCCAATCCAAAACTCTCATATATATATATATATATATATCATCTGTTGTCTGGTTTATTTTATAGAAGAAAAATTCAATTTGGCATATGATAAATTGAGGAAGGCTTATAATTTATAATAAGTGTTGTTTTTCATCATATATATTATATATAGCAATGCAACTCTCTGTTGACAAGTGACTAATTACTAAACCTCTATGGTACCTTGGGAACTTGAACTATAAACTTGTAATTTAAGATGTTTTATTAGGAAAACCTCTCATACTATATGGACTATATAGCCATAGGCACAGGCAATTAGCTTATTGTTTCTGACTTCGAATGGCCTAAAGGACAACTAATCTAATATGAACTAGCACTTAGCTAGCCAGACAACATGAAGACAAAAATGAGAAGACAAATTGTTGTAGATAACGATACAAAGGGAGGTAAGGAGGAATATTTTGTAAAACTTCAAGTTCAATCTTTTAATGTTCTCACTTCTCGGCCGCATATTCCAAAATATAAATTAATTTATAAAGTTCAAACCCCCCCCACCCCCCCTTTTATTTACTTGTAAAGTTCAACCTATTCAGACACGTTTTGCAGTTATAAAGTTCATATACAGATGAAAATATGTATGAATAGTTAGGTACAACCTCTTATATAATAGTCAGTCTTACAAATTAAATTTATAATAGGATCCACAATTTATGTGAAAGAGAGTTTTTTATCGTTATAGGTGAAACATTATTGGTTGTTAGAGTCACATGCTTATGATAATGATTATAGTATTTTTGCTAACCGTAGAGGAATATTTAGGGAAAACGCAAATCTTCAACAAACATTTAAATTAAAATTTGTTTGCTGCATTTCACATAAAGAAATGTACTAAAATAAAGCAATAGTCCAATAGTTGGTTTTGAATATGACTGATTCCATCGAAAGATGATCATTATTATTGCTATGGATAAGTCTATTATATTGAAAGATGAACAAGAATGTTGGTTAGTTTTATGATTTTATCATAAACCACCGACTCTGGTTTGCCCCTGCACATAGTGTGCATGTATAATTAAAATCTCACATAAATTAGTAATTGGTGTACCCAAACTGATTGCTAATTAATTTTAAAGTGATTGTCATTAAACCTACAGGACAGTGACAATAACATTAGTCAATAATCATTCTTAAGTGGGATCACCTAATCAAATGAATTATAGTAGGCCCTTACAAACATGGTCAAGCTTTAGTGTGCTTTTCTTTTCGAAACATGAATTTTAAAGGACCGACGAGTGGTTCTAAGACCACAAATTATTCCACAACTTTTTATTACAACTCCATTGTGACAGACTACAAGTGATTGCCTATTACTTACACATAGACCCACTATTTTTCTTTCACCACTAACACTCTGCCACATCACAGTTAAAACAAAAAAGTTGTATACTAATTTGTAATACTAGATTTTTTCATATAATGAACAATATGATGCTGGTATATTTCAATTGAAATACATATATACGTAAGCACTTACGCAAAGAGGCAACCACCAATGTTGTTAAATGGGACTAAACTCCTTTAATTTTAGGTTTTTAAATGTAATAAACCTAAATCAGTTGCATTACTACACTGTAACCCACTTGCTCCCACTTTGCCGGAATGCAAATTCATATTTGCTTGTTCTGAACACCCTTTTGAGTATTTTACTCTTTTGTCCGTGTGTTTTTTTCAATTTCAGATTCCAAATGCATGGAGTTTTAAGCTCGGGTCACATGAATTTCATTATATATGTTCACCTATAGCCATTTTGGATGTCACTGAATACGTCATGTACATTATTTAAATTAATACTCAAGTCTCAAAACAACTAGATTAACAAACAAAACCTTCACATTGACCTCTCAATTATCAGGAGAGACTTTCATAATAAGGCAATGAAGCTTCCTCTGTGTAGTTTCCGCATATTAAAACATGTGGATAGCACTTTTGAGACATTGATCTTCTCGAAGAAAAGCATGTCACCATGTGAGACGATGAAGCAGGTCCAAAATGCCAAAACTAAACGTGCGGCCAATCCATCACTATGAAAGTATATAAATGTTTTATTATATTGCTTGCAAAAGTAACTAAATAAAACGAAAGAAAAGAAGTTTGTAATGTTATTTGCAGCTTTAAGCCTTTTTCTTTTGAAAAAAAAATTATTTGTTTCTCATTCTTTTTTTTTCTTTTTTCTTTTTTGTGCTATAATTGTCACCCAAGCAAAGGTCATGAAGACAATTAATGGCATGGACCAAGAAAATCAACTTGATGTAATGATTTCATGTTTCCCATATTTTAAAACTCGAAAGTGCCCTAAACTTTCAATATGAAATAAAAAAAAGCACAATCATATGTATATTTTCACCCGCTAACAGTTCAAATTTGTATGCGGGTTCTTGGTAAGTTCAAATTTGTTTTATTTAGCATACAAATCTTGAAAAATGCTAATTTTACTACAAAAATCTTATAAACTAACTTTGACAATAAATCTTATTAGTAATATATCAATAACATAATAAATAATTTTCTTATTATTTTTATTTTGTATTTAAAAGTTAGCACATCATTTTATAAAGTTTATATTGTATCCTTATAAACCATTCCACTAATAGAACATGATTTTTTAATTTCTAAATGAGATTTTCATTGAATTAAAAAAATAAAAAATAAAAGGCACTTACGCTAAGAGGCAATAACCACCATTCACCAATGTTGTTAAATGGGACAAAACTCCTTTAATTTCAGGTTTTTAATTGTAAACCTCAATCAATTGCATTGCTACACTGTAAACCACTTGCTCCCCCTTTTATGGAATGCAGATTCATATTGGCTTGTTCTGGACTGATCCCTTGAGCATTTTACCTTTTTACTTTGGGGTGTGTGTGTGTGTGTGTGTGTTTTCAGATTCAAAATGTATGGAATTTTAAGCTGGGATCACATGAATTTCTTTATGTTCACCTATAGCCAATTTGGATGTCACTGAATACGCTATTTACATGATTTAAATTAATGCTCAAACAACTAAATTAACAAACAAAACCCTCTCAAGTTTCAATTATTAGGAGGGGCTTCCTCTGTGTAGTTTCCGCTTATTAAAACAGGTAGCTAGATAGCACTTTTGAGACATTGATCTTCTCGAAGAAAAGAATATCACAATGTGAGAACGATGAAGCAATATGTACCTAAAATCTAAATGCTTTAAAACTTGCCGCCCCACCACTTTGAAAGTATATATAGATGGCATATTTTATTGCTTGAAAAAGTAACAAAAACAAAAGGAAGAAGAAGTTATTTGTGATGTTATTTGCAGCTTTTAAGCCTTTTAAATTATTTTTTCTCATTCTTTTTTTGTGCTATGATTGTCACCCAAGCAAAAGTCATGAAGACAAAGACATGGACGAAGCAAAATTGACTTGGAAGTAATGATTTCAAGTTTCCCATCATATGGTATAACCCAAAAGTGCTCTAACCTAGCTTTTCAATATGTTACAAAATAAAATATGCAAAATCATGTGATTTCATTTCAGTATTTAACCCACTAATAGTTCAAATTTGTTTTTGGGTTCTTGGTAAGTTCACATTTGTTTTATATACCATACAAATTTCGAAAAATGCTAAGTGTACTAGATAAATATTATAATCTAATTTGACTTTGAATCTTATTAATACCACTTCAACAATATAATAAATAATTTTCATATTATTTTTATTAATTTTGTATTTAAAAGTTAAAAAATAACTAGTTTACAATATTGCATTATCATATCATATAAGATTTACATTATAAATTAAACAAATGTATATAACATTTTACACATTCATGCAAAATGTATCATTTTACACGTTAACGTAAATCTAAATTAAATAGTACATTATAAACTAATAATTTTTCATAAAAGTTAACACATCAATTTATAATGTTATATCATATCCTAATACATCATTCTACTAATTTTACCCAAAATAGACCATGATTTTTTAATTTCTAAATGAGATTTTCATTTTCAAATTTGAGGACATATGTTGTTGATCCTAGAACCCGAGATGTCCCAAATCTTAATCTCCCCATCTAGACTTCCACTACAAACTGAAACAACACCATTAGAAACCTCAGCAGAAACTGCCACCAACGACTTAACCGGTTTTTCATGTCCTTCCATCACAACCAAGCATTGATACCCATGTTCTTTACGTTGCCAAATCCTCACCGTCCGATCAGATGACCCACTAGCAAACAAGCAATCCTGAACGTTGATTAAGCATAGTACAGGCCCTGTGTGACCCCACAATGCCTCAACAAAACCCATGTTGTTCTTCACACCACTCTTGATCATCAGCTTCTCCCACACCATGATCAAACCGTCAGAACCGCCCGAAAACAAAACCGACCCATCACCATTCAAAGCTAAAGCATTAATGGTGGACTTGTGCTTCTCTAAGGTACTCACCAAAGTGTGTCTTTTCACACTATCATTTCTCTCCCATGCCCTAATGCACCCATCAGCTGAGGCAGTGTAAACAACTCCATTTTCAGATACTGCAATAGCATTCACTGCATCTTCATGAGCTTTGTTCACTGACTCTAAACAATAATAGTCAGAAGTGTTCCATATTTTAAAGCTTTTGTCCCAAGAAACCGAGTACATTAAACCTTTGTTCATAACTAGGCCTGAAACCGTGTCACAATGTTCAATCCAAAGCTTCTTCTTGTGCCTTCTAACGTGGACATAGTTCTTTGGCAAAAGGGAACGATACAAACGGTCTTTGAGAGTGGGAAGCATGGAAACTAGGTGGTGGTGTGTGAGTCTTATTTGCCATACACGAATCTTGGAATCTTGGTGAGCTGTGAAGATGTTGGTGTTGTTGAATGCAATGGATTTGACCGACCCAGAAGTGGGATTGTCGTTGAATGAATCGATGTGGGTGTGGTTGGATAAATCGAAGACATTGATTATGTTGGTGGAAGCAGCATAGAGGAGGTTGTTGTGGACTGCGAGGCAGGTGATGATGTGGGAGTTTAGGGTTTTGAGAGTGGTAATGCATTGGTGTTTGATGAGGGTTTCATGAGATAGTAGGGATGATATTGGTTTGCAATGAAGTGTTTGAAGAGCTATTGTGGTTTTTGGTGGTAGTGTTTGATTGGTATGCATTTGGCTGGGAATGATTCCTGAGAGAGAGAGATTTCAGTTATGAAATATGTAAACGAGGCCAAAGATGTGCTGCTTATATATATATATATATATATATATATATATATATATAAAAGAAGACCAATGTCTTGGGCAAATAAAATTTTGTTATTGGACAGCTTGTGAGCACATGGGGGTAATGGAATCACTTCATGTTTTGTGTTGATTAGGCCCCTTATCCGATGAAATGTGTCACTCTATGGACTATGGGTTCCACTTTCCTTACATAAAATGGGAAGATTTGTTCTAAAGTTTGCCATTTTTTAGCTAATGGAATGTAGCCAATAGCATGTGTTTATGGCTTTCAGATTTAGTTTTGCCTAATGATTAAAATACATGTGACCTACCACTCAAACTTGGTGTTAATTGATACAAAATCGCATCTGTATCATATGATTTGAAGAATAACATAAAGTGCTGAGTGGGGAACATAAGAGTTAAGGCCTCTTTTAGGTCAACAAATACACAATTATAGGACTTACACACATGATTGGCTTAAGGACATTATGCTGTTTTAAAAATGTAATGTTAATCTCAATCTCAAGTACCCATTGATAGATTAATTTCACCTGTTGGCTACTATATATAGCGAGGTCAAACAAACCCAAGTTATAAAACAAGCTAAGTGGGGCTAATGCTAGCAAAAAGATAATGGGTCATAACTCATATAAAAGTTAGCCCAATGCAATTAAACAGGTTAAGGTATGTAGACCCAAAATCATCCCGAACAAAGTAGCCTATACACTGGAGTGGTTGAAGAAAGACTTGATGTTGGGTGTGCAACACAGCAAAACCAAGATTTGTTGCAAAGATCGATTACTCCCTCGTCAAGATGCTCTTCTGTTCCATACTCATTCGAGGAGATCGAGAGCAAGAATGACAATAGAAGGATGAAGAATTAGTGGCTAGTATCACTACGACGAGAAAATCACAAGCGTTGGAATGTGGCCCAAGTGCAACAACTTAATTCTGGGATCATACTTACTGGTTAAGTTTTAGTTTATTTGTTTAGAGGCAAGACAAAATAATAAATTTAAGTAAATCAACTGAATTAAAAATCAATCAATTAATTTTTCTAATTAATTTTATTTGCTTAAAGTTACTTTTTGTCTCATTTTTTAAACAGATATGAGTTTGAGCAAATAAGATAAAGAAACGCATTAAGGTAAAGATTTGATATTATCACCTCTAGTGTGTTTAAGCAAGAGAACATGTAGGCAAACATATGATATTACGACTGTTGGGGGCGTCTCCTTATGATCTTTGTAAAAACAAATTTGTGGGACATGATGTTGTGCTATAAAAGACTTGCATGTGTCTTCTTCATCACCAATTAAGTTTTTTGAGATGAAATGACACAATTTATAGTCCAACAACTGATATCAATCAGAACCAAAATCATGAGTTTGAGTTGCAAAAACATCATCGTGAGGAAAGATTGTTGGGGGGCACAATTCAACTTCTTACAACAACTTTAAATACAAGTCTATGAAGATGTTGAATGCTATAAAATTAGCGAGGTAGCACAGCTCACGTTCTGATAACCAAAGAAGAGAGGAAGAGCAGAGAAGAACAAAGAAATGGAAGGGAATCAATTTGCTACAGTGCTACAATAAGCTCTAACCACAGTGAAAGCTGCTTCCAAGAGCAATAGATCCATTATCTATAGTTATTCTAGTACGTGTGCATGGAACTAACAATACTACTGCTCTTTAGTGACATATAATTAACAGCACCCTGACCTTGGTGTATTTTTAAAAGATAAGGGCGGTTGGGGTCAGCTGAGAGTTCTGAAAATTAAGATACAAAAGAAATAGATGTATGATTGTAAGTGGTACGTACAATCATTCAGCAAAAAAAAAGTGGTACTTACAATCATAGGCTTTTTATATAATTAACAGTAATTCATTGATGAGAATTAACAGCACCCTTCCCGCAATTCATTTTTCATTCATTTATAGGATTTTTATAGTAGGTAGAGAAGATAATGCTGATTGTAAGTGGTACGTACACTACTGGTAGTGGTACCCAATATAATTTGATATTTATTGATGAGAATTAATGGACCGTACTTATTAATTGAATATAAGCCCAATTACTTTTCTTTTCTTTTTTTCTCATTAAAAAAAAGTTTTTTTTTTTTTTTTGTGGGACTAAAAGATAAGAAATTGGAATGCGCATTATGTATCAAGATTATTGAATCCTTATTTTTAGTAGTTTAATTGGCACATTTACGTACACAAAATACTTGAAGATTTAGGAGGGAAAAGTTCAAATTACAAAATTAGCAGCATATTATAATTATCTAAAAAAAAAAAAAATCTATCTCATATTAAAAAGTTAAAAATCTAAAAAAAAGGGGCTTTACTTGTTAAAATGAAGTTTAAATGCATATATGCGAGGGAGTGTTTAAATAAACTTAGGATAGTTAGAAATTTATCACTTTTAACATTTCATGTAATTTCCTGTGTCTTTTTTTTTTTTTTTTGATAAACAAAAGGGAGAGCGGGGAACACCATATGTGGCTTATCCCCCAGGGCGCGTGACCTAATAGGGGCACCCCCGCTAGAGAATGTTAAGTTAAATCATAACTACTGTGACCGGGATGCAACAGACATTACCCTAGCACCCCAAGAGAGCCAATGGATGAGGTACAATGCATGCTAGGAACCCACCCCCCGCATGGTACCTGCCACGACTCGAACGAGGGACCTCATGAATGCACACGGGATCTCACACTAACTGGGCCACCCCTCCTGGTGCAATTTCCTGTGTCTTGAAAAACTGTTTTTCTGTGTATGGAATCATAGGTAGTCTGATAAAAAGGTCATCAGTTAAATGTTTTTAGAAGTGTTTAGGATTTGTACTTAAGATTCTTCAAAATTTATGGAGATCTTAGGATTTTGTTACCCTAAATTATAATAATATTTCTTAAGATGTTTGTATCTAGTTAATATCGTTTGATATCATGATTAAATTAAGTAAATTTTCCAATCTCATGGCTGATGTGTTGAAATCAATTTTCGTTAATATAGGCCATTTGTTTGTGTTCTTTCTGTTTAACATCTTATCTACATGAAATACCACTTTATTGGGTTAAAATGAATTGACCCTTTGCAAATTAATTAATTACCTAAATTAATTAATTAGTCAAATTACATGCAATGGCATGATAGCACAAACAAATCACCAACTAACTAAATGCAATAGAAAATAAATTTGACACAGGTGATTTGTTTACGAATGGGGAAAACCACTGAGGCAAAATCCCACCGGGTAAATTTAAGGTCACCACTCCTGAGAATCCACTCTTATCAATCACAAGCAGCTACAAGTATGAGGAATCTTACCAAACCCTTTGACCTATCCCAAAATACCAACTTACAGTTGAAACCTTACCCCAATACCCAATTGGATTTATATTGTAGCGGCAATCTCTCATTTTAATGCACGAATCCCAGTATTACACTAACCAATGATACACGGATCCTAGTACGCGACTAACTCACCAACTTCAGGAAGATTGTTGGCTGCAAAGTTTTTCAGTTCATCAACAATGAAAATCAAGAAGCTCTTAGGTCACAAAACCCTTGGCGTAAAGATGCAGTAGCTTCTATAGAGAGAATGATGAACTAGAGCAATTTCTACCTCCGATCACAATATGCATGTATTATCACTTTGTATCACATCATGACAGCCCTTAAAATACTTCAGAATATGCGTGTAATCAGACTTGAAAAGTCTGCTTTCGTAATTCTCGACAGATACTATTTGTGTCGAGTTTCAACCATGGGAGTCGATACCGTACCGTACCGGCCCGTACATACCATACCGGCCAGTGTACCGGTACAAATACACCCCTATTTCATACTTGAAAAAATACCAGCCGTACCGGACCGGAACACAAAATGTTTTTTTTTTTTTAATTGTGGCAATTTTTTAAGGGCAAGATGGTAATACTCATATATATTATGCTCCAGAAGTAGATCCTTTTGGTGGATGAGAGTAGATGATCCTATGTAATTTGTGTTAACTTAATTATTTGTATTATTTGTTTTCTTTGTATGCAATGAACAATTAAGTTTTTTATTTTTTATATTGTGTTTTTTTTTCTTTGTATGCAATGAACAATGAAGTAATATTTTATTGTAAACAGGAGGTAATGTTTTATAGTAAATAGAGATTTTGTGTGTGTGTGTGTGTGTGTGTGTGTGTGTGTGTGTATTAAATATATAAAATAGCGGTAAACCCGAAACGGTACACCGGTATTGACCGGTATCCGAAATATATTGTACTGATGGCCAAACCAGTACAGCCTCCGGTACGGTATTGACTTCCTTGGTTTCAACATTAAATCTCTATAGAAGTCTTTCTGTCGAGATTGCTGTCGAACTTTAATGAATAACACTAGGTACTTGTTTCTTTGTCAGATTTGCATGGCTTCAATACTTTTTTTTTTCTTATTAAAAAAAAAGTAAATCAACTTACTTAAAAATCAATCAATTAATTTTTCTTATTAAGTAAGTTTATTTGCTTAAAGTTTTACTTTTTGTCTCATTTTTTTAAACAATTATAACTCAAAGCAACTAAGATAATGAAGCGCATTAAGGCAAGTTTGTTGGGGGGACCAGCAATTGGTATTGATCAAAGCTAAAATCATGAGTTCGAGCTGATTGGCGTTATCATGAGGAAGAAATTGTTTGTAAGATCACAATTCAACTTCCTACAACAGCTCTAAAAACAGGTCTGTTAAAATGTTGAATGCTATATATAAAATAAAGACTTAATTGATCTGAGTGTGAAGCAACGTTTTAACATTCAAAGAAGGGAAAAAGGGTAGAGGAGAACAAGAAATGGAAGGGAATAAAATTTGGTTCTAACCGCAGTGAATGCTGCCTCCAAGAGCGATAGATCCATTATCTGTAGGTATTCTAGTACGTGTGCATGGAACTAACAATACTACTCTCGAGTGACATATAATGTATAACAGCACACTGATCTTGGTGTAGTGTCTTTTCGAGGTTTGTCAACTAAAAGGTCGTGCTAGGGCAGTTGGGTCCTTGGGAGTTGGGATCACCTGAGAGTTTTGAAAAGAATCAAAAGAAATAGGTATATGAATCAAAATATGAATAACCCTTCCAGCAATTCATTTTTCATTATAGGCTTTTTACTAGGTAGAGAAGATAATGCTGATTGCAAGTTGTACACTACTGATGGGATAATCATATTCAGGTACTATATATCTGAGTGTTCATGAAAGATAATAATGATGGGTAAAACCTTTCCAACAATTCATTTTTCAATAAGACTTTTTAGTAGGTATTAATTGATGAGAATGAACGGTTCGTACGTGTTATTGAATATTAGAGCCTCTACCTTAATTTAACTTGTGTAAAAATTTATGTGTATTTTAACATAATAATCTATATTTTTTATTTTAAATATTTATTTTTCAAAATACTCCATGTTAACTTATCTATTTTACACTACATTTTATAATTAAAATATTAATATTATTTAATTATTTCTCATTTTTCACATACAACAATAACCATCAACTCTTTAGTTCTTTATCCTTAAGATACGACAAAATGGAATAAAAAACTAAATATAAAATAAATAGTGTCAATATAAATTTACACAATTTTTTATGGGAATAAATTCACACAATCACTATAGCAACAATGCATATTTACACAATTTTAGCTTATTTAATGTGGGTCATTTTTGGACAAAAAAATATGTAAATTTGACACTTTTTTTCTATTATAAACCTTATGATGTGAGTACTCTAAGCGCAATAACTCATGTTAAAAGATAAAAAATTGGCATACTTACTACGGTATCAAGATTCTTGAATCCTTATTTCTACTCTATCTCATATTAAAAAGTTTAAAATCTCATATATTGGGTTTTAATTTCTTATTAAGATGGAGTCTAAATGCATATATGCGAGGGAGTGTTAAAATAATTGGTAAATGATTAACAACTTAAACTTGGAATATATAGCTGGAAATTTATCACTTTCAACATTTCCTGTATCTTCTTGTGTCTTGAAACACTGTTTTTCTGTGTATAGAATCATAGGTAGTCTGATAGAAAGACCATCAGTTCACAAAAGTCAATAAAAAATTCATAATATTAAAAGTTCTTAGAAGAGTTTAGGGTGTATACTTAAGATTCTTGAAAATTTATGGAGGATTTTGTCTAGGGTTTCTAAAAAATTCTTTCCTTAAGGGTCCGTTCGGTTGGAGGAGTGGAAAAGTGAGAGGATGGAAAATTGTGAAAGGATGGAAAAGTGGGAGGATGGAAAATATTTAGTTTTCCCTCTTGTGTGTTCGGTTGGGAGAGTGGAAAAGTGGGAGGATGGAAAACTTTTGTGTTCGGTTGGAAAGAAAAAGGAAAGGATGGAAAATGTAATTTATATAAATTGACTATTATACCCTTGTTACATAATATGTAAGAAATAGATTTATTTTTAATCATTAAATAATATAAAATTTATCACATCATATATATAAAAAAAAAAAAGAAAAAGAAAAGAGAAGACCAACGTTGTTCAGTAAAACCAAAAAAAAAAAACTTTGAAAGAAAAAATGTTGTCACAATGTTAACATTGTTTACGTTGTTCAGTGAACAACGTTAACAATGAACGTCGAAAAAAAGAAAAAAAAAAGAAAAAGAAAAAACTTTCAGGTCAACGCTGAAAGAAAAAGAAAAAAAAAAAAGAAGAAAAAAAAACGTTGAAAAAAATAGGTGAAAAGAGGGTATTTTTGTAAAAGTGCTACAATATAACTTTCTCTCCATATTTTCCTTCCGATTTGGAAGGAAAAAAAAAAGTGAGCCCGGAGAGAAAACTGTCTCTCGAGTTTTCCATCCTCCCTATTTTCCTTCCCCAAATGAACAGTAGAAAACAGCATTTTCCACCCTATTTTCCATCCTCTCTATTTTCCTTCGAAACGAACGCACCCTAAATTGTAATAATTTTAAAGATGTTTGTATCTAATATCTTTCGATTTCATGATTAAATTAAGTTAATTTTCCAATTTCAAATTCAGTAATGGCCAGAAAGCAGAATGCTTGAACAAGCTGCATCCATCAATAGGCCATACAAATTGCAAGTTTCGCCAAGAATTCATGGCTGATGTGTTGAATTCAATTTTCGTTAATGTAGTCCATTTGTGTTCTTTCTGTTTAACATCTTATATATCTACATGAAATACCACTTCTTTTCTCCTTTATTCCTCATGAGAGCAGCTCGAATAATTTAATCTAAAACAATTTGGGAAGTGAAAAGGAAAAAAAGAAGTTGGGTTTGAATTTTTCACTCTTTGAAAAGCTAGAGAAGTAGGTGGAAAGACACCTATCAGTTAGTTGAATGAGTGACCACTTATAAGCCATAACGACCATATATCTTTAAAACGGAGGGATCAATTTTTATAACCACTTTTTGAGCAATTGGGCTTAGGTGTTGAAGATCATAACTCATAAACATGCCCTTTATCCCAAGCTAGCTTGTTAAGCTTTTAGTACTAAAGCTTGCAAGCCATTTCACTCAGCTGTACGTACTAGGTGCAAAAGTTGGACTTCGATACAATTGAAGTGGATGTGCTAGTGTTTTGTTTGTTTGAATTCCATGATACAATCCATGTCGGTGTCTCACTCTTATAATTTGTGATCTATTCTTCAGGCAGGCAAGGTGGGTTCATTGCATTTCCTTAATTCATCAATCTCAAGAAATTACGATTCATACTCTCTGCTGAGGATGACCATACTGGCCGGCTTCCTTTGAGACTGCACACCTTTGTATAGATTTTGTTTTAATAATTCGATAATTACAATAACATGGGAGGAGGGTTTGAACATATGGGAAATTTTTGTTAGAAGCAAGACGCGAGTTGAATTACAAATTTCTTGACTTATATAGATTTTTGTTAGTGTCTTTACAAATTAATATTCATGGTTTAGTTGAATCTTATCTGAATGATAGAAAAGGACGTCACTCTTTCAAATTGATGACTTGGTACAGCCGCTTTTTAAATTCTGATCTATCACCCATTAATTACTGTGTTTCTTTTCAGTACTCATATGCCATTACTCAAAACCCATTCATTGGCTGCCTATTCAAAAAGCTAGCTACCAGTTCTACTTAAATATCAACTCTGCTTGATCATTACATTGTACTAAATAGGTGCATTAGGAAGCCAGCGCAGAAGCTTTAAGAAGCAGAAAAGAAGACAAGCAAATATGAACAAAAGGTTCCTACTTTTAAGCCTTAGAATGTGAGAAAAATGAGAGATACTACTTGTAATAACATTTATATTAGTTTTTTGGTATTTTCTAATTTCTAGAGGAGCTTCATGCATGGGGATGACCATTGTAAACCTACCTAGCATTATTAATATTAATAAGGTGTCGTGGTTCTGGAAGGCATGGGAATGGGCTCACAATATGTATTAAATATGCATGCTGTAATATGAAAATATTATAAATTATTATAAATTTACTTTAAAAAAATTACAACCCAATGTGATAATGAATGCAATTGATGCATCACTTCAACAAAATAATAAATAGGTGTTTAATTTTTTTTTTTTGGGTATTATTAGTGGCATATCCGTTTGTAAAATCTACTTAGTAAAATTTATAGTATCCATAATATCACTCTCGCTTTTTAGAGGTTTTTTTGTATGTTCCAAATCAAATCTTCATTGAAAAAAACCAGATTAAAACTTGAAAAAAAAAATACTAGCTGTAGATTTTGAAATGCACTCGTAGAAATACCATAGCATCAAATGAAGAATTAAATACTCAATAGCTAGGTAGGTAGTCAGGTACTCATAAATCTTTTTTTTCTTTTTTTCTTTTTTGCTTGACCTCTTGTAATCTTTAATAATGTTAATGTTGTAGTTGTAGTCTTTATTTAAAAAGAATGCTGTTCTCTTTTCACAATATAAAAAGTGAGTAATATTCAAAGTAATAGCAAGAAAAGGTCATTTTAATCCTTCTTACATAAAAATTTGGGAAATTTTCGTATTAACCCTATATGTTAAGGGAGTATAAATTAAATTCTATAATTTTAAAAATAAAAAATTAAATCTTGAGGTTCAAAAAATAACAAGTTAAGTCCTATAGTTTTAAAAGTAGAAGATTATACCATGATTTTGTAAAAAGTAACAAATTAAACCCTAAACCAATAACAAACCTCAAATAAAATGTCATTTTAGTTAAATGGACTGAGGTTTAATAGTTTAATGCTTTTCAAAAACTCATTGTTTGAATAGTTTATTTTGAAACTGTAAGGACTGGTTTGATCTTGGGTCCAAGATATGGTTAGATTCAAGCCCAATAAGCTCAGTACAATAAATTTATAGAGAATGGGTTGAAGAGCTAGGCCTTAATGAATGGGATATCAATTAAAATGGATTTCCCAATCACTTAAGCAGAACCATAGTAAGATTATATAAGAAAATTCATCCTCGGCCCAAATTCGAGGAGTTCTGTTTAGGGATATATTGAATAATAATGACTACAAGAATGGTCTGGATTGCTACAATACTTTTTCCCCCAATTCTCCTATCCCCCATCCATGAAGGGTCTTACCTATTATATATCTTTTACTGGATCATCTTGATCCTACACTTATTGGTCATCTATGTCGTTACTTGAGTACCTATCCCATCAAACACCCTTCCTCGCCCCTTATGAGTTGCGGTAGCTCAGGCAGTACTGTTCAGGAGTCTTCTCCATATAAATGCAACCAGAAAAGTAGTTACAACACCTTTAATGCGGTTGCAGCAGCTTTTCTCTAGATATTTTTGAGTTTCCTTCCCCCTTGTGTGTTCAGGGGGCTCGTCCTTACAACCGTAGCTCCTCGGAGGGTCACACTGATTATTGGAATACATATTTGAGCTGCATTTACTATATCCAAGGAGATATTCCTTCTCGGACCATCTTTCCATTCATACCTCAACCATTAAATCCTGAGTTTGAACCACTCCCTACGATTTGTCCGCCCTCGAATTACTCATACTCTCGGCCAAGCCCAAGGCCTAATATACAATTTTTGGGCCCAACCCCAACAAAAACTATAAAGTTTGATTTTTTCCTTTTTTTTTTTTTTAAACTTTAGAGTTCAATTTATTACTTTTGAAATTATAGCGTCAATTTGTTACATCCCTTAGATTATAGAGTTTAATAATTTTCCCTAAAACTTGAATTTGATATGTGTCCTTATAGGAAAAAATATATAAAAAGATGGAAAATCCTTTAATTATTTTATTAATATTGATAATTAACTCTCTTTTTTTAAAGAAAAATATCTCCTTCTTTCATCTCTACCCCATAAAGAAATTATTAAATCAACTAAATTATTTATTTTGTTGATATAGTTTTGAAAATAAACATTTTTTTTATAACAAATTCGAAACGTATATAATGAAGTAGTACAAGTATTATTAATGCTATAAATAGTAACGGGTGAAATACTATGAAGAGAAAGCACACTACCAAAAAAAGGACCTTAGGCCGCGTTTTTAAAACGCAGCCTAAGGTCCAAAAAATGCGGCTATAGGCCTCTGGGGCCTATAGCTGCGGTTTTTTAGGCAGCGTTTTTGAATGTGGCCTAAACCCCGCGATTATAGGCGGCTAGGGTCTATGGCCGCACTTTTTAAAACGCGGCCTAAGGACAAGGCTTATGGCTGCGTTTTAAATGCGATTATAGATTTTATCTTAGGCCGCATTTAAAACACGGCCATAAGTGTTGTTCTTAGGTCGCATTTTAAACGCGGCTATAGTATTGGATCAATTGCCATGTTTAGAACGCGGCCATAAGCCTTGTCCTTATGGCCACGTTTTAAACGTGGCTATAGGATCCGGTTTGGCAACTTCTAAGACCCATTTTAGCTGCGTTTAGCACGCGACTTTAGGCATGCTAGAGCTGCATTTTATAAACGCGGCTTCAGTTAAGGAAAAAAAAAAAAAACTTGTTTGCCCAAAAAAATTGAAATACGAAGGGGGATATAGCCGTGTGTTTTAAACGCGGCTATAACTCCACGGCCAAAAATGCGGCTATAGCCAAAAAAAAACGCGGCTTTAGATGCATTCTATAGCCCCGCATTTAAAACGCAGCCCCGCATTTTTATTTAAGCCACGTTTTTAAAAAACGCGGCTTTAGTTTGTCTTGGGCCACGATTTTACAAACGCGGCCCAAAAAAAGTGGCCTAAGGCCTACGTTTTTAGTAGTGGCAGTATACCTTTGAGTAAAACCAAATATAAATATGAATTTCATCTTAAAAAAAAAAACTATAAATGAGAATTTGTCTTTGAACCAAATATAGGTAACGGATGAAATACTATAAAGAGAAAGTATACATTTTTTTTTTGGCACATGTACAATTTATACTAAATTTGTGTTCTTTCTTGTTTTCTTTAATTTAGTAAATTCTTTATTGAAAATGGTTCACCTCCAGTACACAAGAAGCTACTAGATGTGCAGAAAGTTTCAAATTACAAGAGCCTAAAAATTCAGGAAAATTGGAACCTAAAAGTGTCTAGGGTAAGAGACAATTTGGTAATGTTGTTTGGTAATGTTGTTCTAGTAACGTTATTTAAGTGTTGTGGAAATACGTGTGGGTGAAAAAGTATTGTGGGAATACGTGTTGTGTTGTTTAAACAACAAAAATTGTTGTTCAAACAACGTTATCAAACAGTCTAGTGTGTATTTTTTTTCCTTTTAAGAATTCAATAATTAGGGGATATGAGATTTGAACTCTTAATGTTCTTTAAGTTACAAATAAGGGAATAGGAGTCTAATATAGGTTCTTCACTTCTTAATACAAAAATTGGAGAATTGTTATTAAAGGATCTGTAAGGTCCAAAAAATCTAGCGACCCAGGTCCATTTAGAATAGTGGGCTGAACAACTCAATCACGGGCCAAATCAATAAGATTTGTAAGAGAGAAAAACAAACAGCAAGAGTGGGCTCTGCCCGAGAATAAAAACAGGGAAGAAATGACTGATCTTATTAAATGGAAAAATCAATCTCTCAATACCAGTTAGCCCGAGGAAACCATATTTACCTACAAAAGGTTACTGTTCACTCTCTTTTCTCTCAATGTTCTTCTCATTTCTTATCTCTATCTTGGCACTTGTGTCTCGATCCCTTTTCTTGTAAACTCCCTTTTTCTTATATACTTTTCATTTTCTCATATCTCAACCATGCATCCCCTACCTAACATGCCTCATATCATGACACTTATCTCTATCTGTATTTGAAGAAGGTGGCGGATGGAATCTGCTTAGCTGTGATTTGCACTGTTCAGGTCACTTCCTCATCAATGCAGCTGATAAAGCTGTTTTCTACCATTAAATGTGGAGGCAACAAGCTACTCCAAACTAGAAGCTTCCCCTATAATCACAGATTCTCCCTCTTCATACCTTTCTCTCCACCTAGAATATCTCAGGGTCCTATGACTCGTCCCTTCCTCTTCTCGGGTGTCCTTCCTCCTCGGGCCCATGGCCCGTGGCATTCCCACACCAAGACTGCAACTCTTTAAGTTCATCCTCGATCCTTAGGCACCCACAAGATCTTAGGTTATATTTGGTAACAGTTTTTGTTTTCTATTTTCAAAAAACTTGTTTATGAGAATATAAAGAAAAAATAATTTTTTTTTTGTATTTTTGAAATCAAAAACATGTTTGGTTAGTTGAAATTAAAAAAAAAAAGTTTTTTGAAGAAAAAAATAGAAAATACTAAAATATGTTATTACTAGGATTTGAACTCTAATGCTAACTCATTAAATGAGACAGATTTATTAAATTAAATGCGCATTTTCATTGAATTTTGAAAATTAGAAACTGAAAACAGTCTTTTGTATGTTTTTAGTTTCCTTCACAGATTGAGTTTTGAGAACAGTTTTTATTTTCTGTCCATTTTGAGTTGCCAAACAAGATTTTTAATCTCAAAAATAGAAAATTGTTTTATAAAACAGAAAATAAAGGGAAAAAACAGTTATCAAACATACCCTTAATTTTTTGTTTTCTCAGTTATAAATACAGATGTTTGGGAAGTAAGTTTAAAATCAGCTTATTTTTACTAGTGGGTTCCAACTAGTTAAATTGGTAAAGTCTCTAATGGTTGAATAAAAGATCTGGGGTTCAATCCCTGCCTACATCAAAAACTGATTGGTGTCTTAGTCCGATGATAAAAAGCTATTATTAGGAGCAAATGTCATAGAATGAAACTCAACTATAGCACTTTTAGCAAAAAAAATTTAATTTCAGCTAAATAAGCTGTTCCTAAACGGAAATGTCTTTATATTTCATCTATTTTATGTTAGGTAAAATGGAGGGGAGAGAAGGGAAAGGAAAAATATAAAGGGAAAGGAGAAGAAAGGAACAAGAATAGAGAAATCTCATGAGGTTTTTGATTGTATATATGATTTGTGAAAGAAAATTAAAAAGGAAGGAAAAATTGTAGTGATCCCACAGCACTTAAATAGACTGGTTCACCCAATTATTCACGAGGAAAGCAATCAACTGTAAATGATAACATATAAAAGTTAGTAGGTGTTTGGTTTTGTAGTTTTTAGATTTTTTTTTTAATTTATAATTCATTTTTAAAAGAAAAGCTTTTTACCTCAAATTTTTTCATCAGAATACTCCTGTCCATTTCCTCCCAATTTGGAAGGGAAAAAAATGATAGGATCCGAAAGAAAAGTAGATTCCTCCCTTCCTTACTTTTCTATCTCAACCAAACAAAGAATTTCATTTTCCTCCTCTCTTCTTCCTCGTCCTCTTTTCCTTCTCTCCTTGCTTCTTGTTTCCAAAGTTTCAAACACACAGTGAGCAAGCTCATCAAAGACTAGCATACTTTTTTTAAAAATAATAAAAAGGACACTACACTAGTCACCTTATTTTATATATACATATATATATACACACACACACACAGAGGCACACAATCTACTCAAAGTCTTACAAGAGCTAGTATATTTTACATTTTCAAGTATTTGATTATTCCCTCATATATATATAGTTTTTTCGTTCCACAAACATCATATTATTACAAAAAGTAATCTCCTAGGAGTGACTAAAAGATGTTGACAAAAAATTTCGAACTCAATATCTCATAAATATCATAAAACTTTAAAAACTACTAAGACAACACCTTAAAATTTTCTAAAATTGTGAGTTAAAAAAGTGTGTTTGCGTGGATTACGTTTGAGTTTGTGGCGTTTTGATATTTTGTGCGTTTTTTTTTTTCCTTTAGCTTTGTATCATGCATTGTTTATTAGCTTGAACAGTGATTTTAGGGCAATGTACAGTGTATAATATTATAGTAAATAGTAAAAAAATTATTTTTTTATTTTTTTAATTTTTAATAAAATAAACTGTATGCAAATGTATATTGTGTAACAGTTTTTATCTTTTTCTATCTGTGTCTGCTAAGACAACACCTTAAAATTTTCTAAAATTGTGAGTTAAAAAAGTGCGTTTGCGTGGATTACGTTTGAGTTTGTGGCGTTTTGATATTTTGTGCGTTTTTTTTTTCCTTTAGCTTTGTATCATGCATTGTTTATTGACTTAAACAGTAATTTTAAGATAATATACAATATATAATATTATAGTAAATAGTAAAAAAATTATTTTTTTATTTTTAAATTTTAGTAAAATAAGCTGTATGTAAATGTATAGTGTGAAACAGTTTTTATCTTTTTCTATCTGTGTCTGCAGGAGTGGAAAAGTCTTTGCATGGAACTTTAAAACATATAGGTGAAAAGTCAATTAGATCTTCCGTACTCTCTGTGCCAGTTTAGTTGACGTGATATTCATCTTTTTTGCTGAATCTTATTTATCTATTCAAGCATTCACATTTACGTATCATTGATATTCATCATACACATTCGGCATTGCACAATCAAGTGTGCATGTGATGCATCTTTCTCGACCTCATGTTTAATCTAGTTCAACTTGCTTAAAGCTCTGGTAAGTACAGAGAGTCGTTGGTCTATTTTAATCACTGACTAAAACAGTGATAGCTATCAATGTCAGTATCACTCTGATCTTCTTTTTGTAAGAAGATGTGTCACTCAGATCTGGGTGTTAAGAGATTTATCTGGTTGACTGTACAACTATCTCTTCGGAGAGATTTATCTTTAAAGTTTAAGCAACAAAAATTAATACACGACCAGGAGTCCAAGAGGCACTGCCAAAAGTGCTTCAATTAAAAACAAGAAAAACTTATTTTACAAAGTGTGTTTACTTAGACTGTGATTTTATAATTGAAAACGTAATTTAAAGTTACGTTTTTAAGTTATTTGTAGTTTTTTTGAGGTGCTTGAGTAACGATATTTTTAATTTTTGAAAAACGTGTAAATAAAAAAATATATAAAAATATGTGTAATATTGTTTAAAAATTGAAAATAAGTGTTTGAAATGCCCTACCAAACACACAAACAAAATGAGATATTTTGTAAAAACCAAAAATGTGATATTTTGTAAAAACCAAGTGACTGGAAGTATCATACAAGGTAGAGTAATGTTCTATTAAAAAAAAAAGGGTAATTTTTTCACAATTATTGAGTTGATAAATAAATTTGGAGCAATATTACTTTTTTATATGGGCTCCTCACTTGCACTATAAATATCATTTGTGCTTTTTTATGTTTGTGATTCGAAAAACTCTCCCCCTTTTTCACTATCTACCTGTAAAAGCAATTCTTCTGTATGGTAAAAAAATTCGTCTCAGACTTATTTAGGAGAACCATATTCCTGCTTGATTTCTTTATTGCCTACAATCCGTACAGTCCTGTTTGGTTTTGAAAAGTGGTATATTCACTTTTCATTTTCTCTTTTCTGTATTCAAATTCTAAAATTGAATATAGAAAAAATGATCTATTTTTATATTTGTGGGTATTTAGTAAATTATTTTGAATGTATAATTTGGGTAAAAATTTCATCATACACGGTTTGGTATTGTTTTTTAATTTTTTTAAAAAAACTACTTTTTTCACTTACACACACTCACATCAATCAAGTGAGGTCCTTTGCATTTTCACAAAATTTGCAGAATTGCCATTGTATTCATTTTCTATGAAAATGAAAACACTGAAAACATGTTTTCATTTTTTGTATTCGAATCCAATTTTTAGAATACTATAAATTGAAAACTGAGTACAATTTTTTTTTGTGATAAGTCCCACTAAAAACTAAAAATAAAAACAAAAAACTCCACTTTTTTTCAGCTAACCATACAAACCCTTAAGGCCTTAACTTTTAAAGACACTAGCGTATTATAGCCATGTATAGTATTGATTATTTTCGGGGTCAGTCTATTTAAGACAATTAACAAAATATATGGACCCGAATTAATTTTGATTTTATAAAACCCCATACCACATTATAAATGAACAATAATCTCTTTCTTAGTAGTTAGTACCTTTATAAATGAATTTTTCTTGCTCTTACACACACACACACACACACACAACCTTGCTGCTGAAAAGCATTCTGCTGATATAAATACCACTAATAAGTGGATTAAAGATATCTGTACCACTAATAAGTGGAGTATTATGGCTTCTTCAGCAAAAAAAAAAGAACAAGGGAAAAACACATGCACAGGACTATCCTCAAGACAAAAGACTCCCAGCGAGACAACCTTTTGTAATGCATGAAGGCGTATATTTTGGGACAAACCCTAGTAGATCAATATCCCTTCAGAAATTTGCCCCGGCAGAGGTGGCATATTCTAGCGGTGATATGGTTATTGCTTTGCAGGAAGTTTTGTCTAAAACATTGCAGTTTCACAATGGAACTTACAGTGAACTACCTGCCCCTATTAAACTTATTCTTGATAACCTTCAAGCTGCTTTAACTTTAAACCACCGCAAACTTTTCAAGAAAACCCTCCAAGCTCTTGAAATCCACCTTGTTAACCTCACTGCTCAAAATGAAGTTTATGAAGGCCTCCTTGTTGACCTTACTACTCAAAACGAGGTTTATGAAAGCCTCCTTGCTAAACCTATTCCAGAAAATGAGGCTTTTGGAAGCCACTTTATTAACCATCCCGATATTTTGAATAATCCCTACACTAGTCAACTCTTTGGCAAAGAGAAAATCCATTTAATGAATAAAAAGACTATTATGGGTACCGATTATGCTAAATTAAGTCTTAAGACCCAGTCTCTATTAAGAAGTGCTATTGCCAACTTGCCAGCTGAAATACAATTTAGTATTTTAGAAAGCAAGGCTATGTTCAGGTTTTTTGACCTGTGGTACAAATATTTCAAGAAACTTAATACAGCTGCTATTCCTAATCTCGCTGATCTAGATGTTGAGGACAATGTCTTTGTTCAACTAGACTGGGAAGAACACTTTGGGAGTAGTCTCAGAATGTATGAAAAAAAAACATCCCTTTCCTGGTCTCAACGGTCAATTTGCTACATTGTTTACCCTTGGTTAAAGTTTCGACTCTTGCTCTGTCTATCCCCCATGGGAATCTGTTGACTACTTCCAGCACAAAACGCCAAAATGTTATCTCCTAGCTTTTAATGAAGCCCCTGCTGTCCCTTATGGGTCCTGATATTAATAATAAAAAGTCACTGTTCATTTTACTATTCACTATTCAGCTTTTGCTTTTTCTACCTATATAAGAGGGGATGTTCCTTATTTGCAAATCAGAATTTCCATTTGGGATTTTCCACTACTAGAGAACTTCCTAAAGCTAGTTCAGAGATATTAGAGAGTATTCTCTCCTCCTCTCAAACTCCCTTCTAGAGTACTCACTATTACCCTATTTACAAAGCTTGTAACTAAGACTAGTCTTCAAGCCTTGTACTGCTTTTCTTCTTTACCTGTAATCCTATAACTACTACTGCTATAAGTGTTTAACTATTTTCAATATTATCAACTACTTTTAGTATTCACTTATTGTTTTAATGTTATACTGTTTGGCTGGTTCTACTGCTTTATACTTGGATAAGGGCCCAAAATCATATATTGGTCATTGGGCTTTATCCGAGAACGTTGACAGGTCCGAAGAGGGATAAATAGTTATGAGGGATTCCAGTCTAGAGACTCATGGATATGAGACGAATGGAAATCGGTCCGAGGAGGAGTTTCTCCTCGAGTATGATAAATATAGCTCAGATGTGTATCCCAACGATGAAAGTAATCTTCGTAGAAACCCCGACGATAGGAACGTGCCTCATGAACATACGAGAAGGAAGGAAATCCAAAAATATCTAAGGAAAAGCTGTTACCATCGTATTAAATGCACTGTATCTACTTTTCTAACCGTATTTATGTGGAAAAAACCCCTGAACAGTGCTGCTTTGGCTACTGGCTACTACAACTCACGGAAAACCAAATGGGGTGTCTGATAGGACGGACACTTAAGTGAGGGCTCAGATGACCTATAAGTGTAGGATCAAGATGGTTCAAAATGAGCTATATAATGTACAAAAACCCTCCATGAGGGAGGAGGGGAAAAAGAGAAAAAGAATACCGTAGCAATCAAAATAGCACTTGTATTCAATTGTTATTGATTTATATGAAGAAAAGACCTCCTTGGATAAGTGAATTTATTCAATTCTATTCTCCTCGTCCTTGTCCAGCTCATTAAGGCCTAGTTCTTTGACCTATTTTCTACAAATTTATTGTACTGGGCTCACTGAGCCAAGATCCCATACACCTTTGGCTTGGTCTGTAAAACGTGTCCCTACATATATATATATATATATATATATATTGAGAGATAATTACAATATGTTGCTAACCTCGCAGCTCCCCCCGCAGCTTCCCCCAAGACCCCTAAGCACTTTGTGCATAAAGAGGTGCCAATTCATATGTCCCTAAACTTTGGATTAGTGGCCAAGATACCCATGACCTTTTTTATTGGCCAACTTACTCCCTAAACTATACACACCTGCCAAATCAATACCTCAATTAGTTTGACGTTAAAATACAAACGGAATAAGGGCACGTGAACTTTAAAATCACACGATAGAAAAAGAACAATACTTGCATTAGAAAGAATGAAAAAAAAAAAAAGAAAAAAAAAGAGAGGGCCTAAAGATACAGGCAGTGAGACAATGGCTGGATGAAGAACTAGGTGCTACTCCACGGTGGCCTTGGTTCTACCGCCTCTCTCTCCTCTCTACTGGGCAAACTAGTTCTCTCCTCTCTCTTTTCTTTCTATTGTGTGATTTGGTTAGTTTTTAAAGTTTACATGCTTCTCATGTGCTCTTATTCTATTAGTGTTTTAACGCGAAACTAACGGGGGCATTAATTTGGCATGTGTATGTAGTTTAAGGAGTAAATTGGCCCAAAAAAAAGTTTGGGGGATGTCTTGGCTACTAATCTAAAGTTCAGGAGGTATATGAACATTTTTTCCTAAAATTTTTAATATTTTTAAAAATAACTTTCAACTACAGACATTAAAATTTTCATTCAAAATATATAACTTCCATAGAACAACTAAAATTTCCATTCGCTGCAGAGATTGGAATTCATGTAGCCATTTTTGAGAGTGATGCTCAAACCATTATTAATCAGCTGCTGTGTAGAAGAAGTTCTGGCTAAGTATGGTGAGGTAATTAAAGGTTGCAAAGTATGTAAGCCTTTTGGAAGAGCTAAAGGCACTCGTATTAAACGCAAGGGCAATATTGGTGCTCATGTTTTAGCAAAAAAGGAAAACTTTGTAGGAGATTTTCAGGTGTGGCTTGAAAGAGGTTCCACTTGATGTCCTTCCTTTTGTAATTCGTGATCTGCTTTAGTTTTTTCAATAAAAGTCAGTTCGACTTGATTCTTCACCCCAAAAAAAAAAAAAAATCTTTGTCTCTCTCTAGTTCTCTCCGTTAAGATCACTCTATTCAATTGACAAATATTTCCTCTGAATTAGTGTGTAGGAATTTTTCTCTAATCCACTACATGACAATTTATATGATTATTAAGGTGTATTATTTAAAAAATTTTACGAGACTTATTAAAAAAGTCATGTGATTCATTACATTTTTTGGAAAAAAAGAAAAAGAAAAAAAGTCATACATGTGACTAAAAACTAAAAAGTACATATAGATGATTTTTTCAACCGCTACATAATGGGTTGAAGGAAGATTCCTCTAAACTAATTTGGAGGTAAACTTTTCCCCTATTCAATTCCATAAAATAATTCTATGGAATTTTTATTTGTTAGTTTTCAAAAAATATTATATAAGAAAAGGCCCCAAAAGGAATTCATCCATATATTTTTATCTTCTCTTGTTGATTGTTATTTTCTATTTTCTGGTTTGCAAATATAAAAAGAAAAAAGTTCCACGAATTTAATTAAATTAAGTTTTGAACCAAATAGACGCATTTTTGTTTTTTGAAGGTATATAATGTTGTGTTATTTAGAATTTTAATGATAAGGTACCATAAACTCAGTTACAACTTACAAGATAAGATTTAATCATGGATTTTCATTCTTGCATTTCAAAATTCTATTGAAGCTTTATTGTGACGATAATTATCTCCTTACTACTTACTACTTAAGGATATAAATTTGACATAACTTTCTGTAATAAAACTGTCACAGGCGTTGTTAATAAATGGTGCCCCTATAATAGTGTAAAATTTTGAGTTAACAACATCCAAATATGTCCAAGTTTTAAAAAAAGGAGGATTCTTCCATTTATTTGTATTTTAGTTATAGTAAAAAATAATAAAACAAAAATATAGTGGGGCATGAATGCAAGAGATCTACTCGAGTTAGCTCATAATTAAGATACATTAAAGACACAGGAAAAAAAAAATGAAATTAACACTATTTCATATCTTCCTATCCTGCTCCATTCTGTGTAGATTTTCCTAATATTGAAGAAGAATGGAATGGGAACAGGTTTTGACTATTTTTTTTGCTTCGAGTGTGTGTATATATTATTTAATTTTTTATACATAATTCTTTTTTTTTTTTTTTTGTTACGTTTTCTTTTTTTCTTTTTATTTTTACTTTTTGAGGGACGTTCTGTTAACCTATCTAAGAACACTCACCTTTCTCTTGACACTCTTTAAGTCTTACCATTGTCCCTCTCTTTTCTTTTTTCATCTTTATTTCATTTATACTAAAGTCGCTTCTTTTTATTTTGTAGAAAAGTTACTTCATTAGAGATGGCAAAACAATACTACTAGTGCTATTTACACAAAATTTTCAAAATTATTAAAATGGTCGATTATAATTAGTGGCAAACCCACAACTTTTTACCACCGCTCACAACCAATTAACCTTTCATTGTGAAAAATGTTTTGAAAAAATTGCATACTTAGCATTAAAATTCAACAAGAGAGATGCCTCATACCTTAGACGCATATGAAAAGTTCTCATTAAAATGACATCATTGCAATTTGTTTTGCTTCAATTCTAAAAAGTAGACCATGTATAACTCACATGTCAATAAAAGAGCCGTTTCATACACCGGATGCATATAAAAATTTTCCATAAAAATGACCATCTCAATTTGTCCAGCTTCAATTCTAAAAAAATGACGAAATAGACTCATCACCTAATCCCACCCTTACATACCACTTTTGAACTAGATTGGTGGTGGGTTCTTTTTTTTTCTTTTTCTTTTTTCCAATAAGCCTATAGTCATAATTTTTTTCTCAAACACTAGGATGATAAGTTTTAAATGGAGATGATAAAATATCATAAGTGGTCCATCTAGATAACAACCAAAAACAACTTTATAACTCATCCATAGTAAAAATTTGTATTAGCAGAAATTCATTATTCATCTTTAGTTCAACAAATTAGGGAGGGAAAGAAAAAAAAAAGAAAAAAAGAAGAAGGAAAGTGATATAACACGTGGAGCTTGTTCATAGTGTAATGGACAACTACACGAGACCAAGTGGGTACATTATATGATTGTTTCTCAAAAAAAAATTAAAGAACAGGAGAGAGAGAGAGAGAGAGAGAGAGAGCTCACACACACTTTCCCCACAAATCTCTCTTACACACACTTCTCATTGACTCTTCTTGTCTCTTTTCACTGTGCAAACTGCAAGCACAAGAAAACTTAACAAAATTCCAAGGAATGTCAATTCCCTTCTGAGAACTCTCTCTTATTATCTCATCTTATAACCAAAAAAAAAAACACAGTTTACAGTACTAACTCAGTCAGTGACACACAGAGATTGAGAGAGAGAGAGAGAGAGAGAATAATGGGTGGGGTGACATCATCAATGGCTGCAAAATTTGCTTTCTTTCCTCCAAACCCACCTTCCTACAAGCTAATTACAGATAATGCCACTGGCCTTTTGGTCTTGGACTCTTTAACTCGCCGTGAAAACATCGAGGTTCTGAGGCTTCCAACGCGTCGTGGCACTGAGATCGTTGCCGTTTATATTCGGTACCCCATGGCGACCTCTACCCTCCTTTACTCTCATGGAAATGCAGCTGATATTGGCCAAATGTACGATCTTTTCGTCGAACTCAGCATCCATTTGCGTGTCAACCTCTTTGGGTACCTCTTCTCTCTCTACCCTTTTGTCCATTTTGGAAGATATTGTTCATACATGTGAAATTTGGTCATGTTTTTGTGTGTGAATTGGTGAAAGTAAGATGAGTTTTAGATACCCTTTTTTGTGTATATGTGGGAATTTGAAGTTTCTTTGGGTGAAAGTAATGGGAGCAGGGAGATAGTGGGAGTGCGCTATTGGGGTTGTAGATACTCACTGCACAAAGCTCCAACTTTTCGCTTGTGTAGAAACACTTGTTGAATAATGTAATTTTATGAGTGAATTTTGATTAAGCAGAGTTGTTTACTAAATGAAAGAGGGTGATAGCATTTTTTAGTATTGAGTTTGAGATGCACCAAGATTAGATGAAATAAGGAATTCAAGTAGATTGGGATGCAGGGTGGCTGGATTGGGTTGGTTCTTAGGTCTGAATCTTGCATCAGATGGGAAAAACGAATGCGCACACATATAGATTTTGTTCATTTGTTCTCTGTATAGATTTGAATTCTTACACATTTGTTCATTTGTTCTCTGTATAGATTTGAATTCTTACACATCCAATGTTATTTTTAGGTTGTTTTCATTCTTCACCCAATTAGATAGATATTGGTAGAGGATATGGAGAATCATGTGAATTTCTATTACCCTGCTAAGCTTAATCAACTGATTCCACAACAGTGAACCAAATTGGCTGGTGAATGCATCTGCATGGTTGAGACTAGTAGTAAATTAATTTGTTTTTCTGGTCTACTTTTGGTCCAGGGTTTTAGTCGGACAAAAATTAAGTGTTATATGAATTTAAAGAAGTTGGTGAATGCACCTATGCATGGTTGAGACCAGTACATTAATTTCTATTTGTGGCTGGCTTTTTGGTCCAGCTGTAATGAGAAAAGAAAAAAGTTTTATAGATGGATTTAAATAAATGTTGGTGAATGCATCCATGCATGGTTAGGACTAGTACACTAATTTATTTTAATGATAAATTACAAAATCAAGTTTTGCCCCTTCAAATTTAATTAATAAATTTATTTTTGTTTTAGTAATTAAACTTAAGCACCATGTGGGATCAGAATGTGTGATATTTCACCAACCGTGCTGCTTATTTTATCTGTGACATTGATTGCACAAAAATGTGGCTTCTAAATACTTACTCTTGTGCATTTGTGCACTAATTATGCTTTAGCAATTTAGAATGACTTTACTACTTTTTTCCCCTTTTGAGTAGGATTCTTTTACTTGCACCCTCCCGAACTCACCCCCCCCCCCCCCCCCCCCCCCCAAAAAAAAAAAAAGGAATAAAGAAAGAAAAGGATTTTTGTTGGAAGCAGAAGAAAAGAATCTCTTTTGGTTATGTGGCAAAGAAAACTTTTTTACATATGGAAGTAAAGTAGCAAAAACTAGCCTAAAAGGAGCTTCACTTGCCTATACTTTAGAAAAATGTTCCCTTGTTTCAACAAGAATTATGATAATTATTTATTGAAGATTATATTTGCTTATCATATGTGTGAGCCTTTGTTCTAAGGCTGAACACCACAAGATATTCCTTGGCAGCATTAAGTCGTAGATTACAGTGCCCATTTTTATTATATGATGGCTCTCTTATTGTTGAGTTATCTAGATAAGAGGCAACTGACTTTCCACTTGAGCCTCATGTATTGAATATACTCTCAATCACCTTATTAAATTTATGCAGGTATGACTACTCTGGCTACGGGCAGTCATCAGGAAAGGTAACCACTGTATGAAAAAAATAAGGCAATATGAATTTCCTTTTATAGTTCTACAATTAAAAAATGCTACACAAAAGCACTCTGAATCTCATATGTGAACCTTTCTGCAGCCAAGTGAGCAAAATACTTATGCAGACATTGAGGCAGCATACAAGTGTCTAGAAGAGAACTATGGTACTAAGCAGGAAGACATAATTCTGTATGGCCAATCTGTTGGAAGTGGCCCTACTTTGGATCTTGCTGCCCGTTTACCTAAACTAAGAGCTGTTGTTCTGCATAGCCCTATTCTATCAGGGTTAAGAGTCATGTATCCTGTGAAGCGCTCATACTGGTTTGACATCTATAAGGTCGAATTCTTGTTTCTGTAACACTGTCAAAGATTGTTAAATCCAAAAATATTGTGTTTGTTCTGTGTCTGAATATAAATTTACTTCGTTTTTGTGCAGAACATTGACAAAATTCCTTTGGTAAAGTGTCCTGTACTGGTAATTCACGTAAGTGTCCAGAATTTAATATCTTGTTTGCCAATAGTGTAATATAGGAGTGTTACAGTTATCTAATTTTGGTTACATGCTGCTTCTATTTATTGTTTCTTTAGTTGACTACATTAATGCAGTATCATGCAATTGTAACAACACATGTAGTCATTCTTGGGGGCAGTTGGGCTTATACTAGAAATAAAATGATACCATTTAGTCTTATAAAAACTTTAGAATCAAATTGTTGCAGAAAATAATGTCAAAATAAGTATGATAGAAAATTTGGAGACTCAGGTAATTCCTGAAAATGGAAATGTTGATTAATGAGTGGCAAAAGAAGAAAGGATAGAATATGTGCTTCTGTAAGAAGCTGGAGATGGTGGTTGAATAACGCTCATGCATCACATGCAAGTAGGAGCAATGGCTGAAACTGTTATTATGTAAGGCACCTAAAGGACTAGAGATAAGAGATAAAGGTTTACGTCTACAGTTAGGATTGAGCAGGAATCTGTTGCAGCAAGATTATTATAGAATGTGCAGTTGACCTCCAGTAATTAAAATAGGGCTTTGTTGGGGTGAATAAAGTAGAAATGGAGCATAAACCTAGGCAGTTATGAACCTAGTTACCATTATTCATAAAATATGTTCCTATCACCTTTTTAAATTTGGTTTATATTGTTGCTCACGACATCAACTAGCTTCAATTCAAGAGGAGTGAAAATTTCATGGTATGGGATGCTGTGTAGTTTCTAATCTAGTATCTGCATTCTGCCTTATCCAATAGTAAGATACTAATTAGAAGTTTAGAGTTGCTGAATGCCTGGCAATTAAGAAACAGGCTGGTGTATCCTAGAAATGAGGTTGAGGTAGTGACAATTATGACAAGGAGATAATTTGTCAACAAAGACTTAAAGCGTATACTAGCAAAGAGGTTAAATTTATATTAAGTAGGAGGCATCTAAGGACATGTCAATTAAGGGAGTAATAGAGACTATGATTTTAGATAGAGTATAATGGAGGAAAAGAATATGCATAACCGACCCTAACTAATCTGTTGAGGATCCATAGCCAACCCCAAAAATTTTGGACTAAGGCTTTGTTTGTTGTGGTTGTAGGAGGCATCTAAAGAAAGAGGAAGGCTAGAAAATTAGCAATGGAAGAAGACATGGTGATTTGTGATTTCATAGAAGATATGAGGTTTTCTTTTTTTATTGAACCCATGACCTCACTCTCCATCCCCTTTTTAGAGAGAGAGAGAGAGAGGGGGGGGGGGGGGTGTTGGAGGCACAATTTGAGCTAGAGATCATTAGCCTAATAGAGGGTGTAGTTTTAAATAGAGCTAAAAAAAGATCTTTCGTCATTTGTGGCAAACACCAACTTGTTGTGATCCAAATACCTTTTTACATCTGAGTTGCTCATCAAATTAACAAACAGGTGAATTAAGTTGCTCATCAGACATTTATGGTTTTAAATGTTACTTGCATGTACACCTTCTATTAAAGAACGTTTCCAAATCTTTTCTTTAAGATCCTCAAGGTAATTTGAGGTTTAAACAATATTTTCTTATGTGCTATGTGTGGAACAAAAACACCCCCATAAAGTTGAGGTCTTGGTCAACTATGGCACATAAAATACAAATATAAATCTGGGAGAGTATCGTTGATCAGAAGTTAAAAAATAAAGTAAGTTTTTCTTGTTTTTGTTTTTGTTTTTGTTTTTGTGGCACTGCTATATGGAGTTCTAGCAGCTGCTGTTCTTGACAATGTTTGTCTTGGTCCATGGTCATGGGATGAGTCAATCTTGCATTACACGCGTATTCTCTCTAGTTATTTCTAGTTATACTTAGCACAATCTCTGAATTAAGTATTAAATTATCTGATTCGGTATCTTACCCTTGTCATTCAGGGAACTGCTGATGATGTTGTCGACTGTTCTCATGGCAAGCAGCTTTGGCAAATGTGTCAGGAGAAGTATGAACCTTTGTGGCTCAAAGGAGGAAACCACTGTGATTTGGAACTTTATCCAGAATATATTAGGCATCTAAAGAAGTTCATTTTGTCAGTTGAAAAGTCACCTTCACGTAGGAATGGTTCAAGGAGCAGCACAGACCGATTGGAGCAGTCCAGACGGAGTATTGATTTTTTTGAAGCTCCTAGGAAGAGTTCTGACTGGAGAGAAACACCTAGGAAGAGCATAGATAGGTCTGAAAAACTGAAAATTCATGACTACAAGTTTCATAACATTGACAAGTTAGATAAGTCAGGAATCTCATTTGACCAAATGGAAAGGTCACGGAGAAGTGTGGAATACCATGAGAAATCTAGGAGAAGCATTGATCAACAGCTACAAAAGGCACGAAAGAGCGTTGACTGGTTGGATAGGATTCGAGCTGGGTAGACCTATTCTTTGTAAAATTGGTGCACTGAATTTGTTCTTGGGGAAGGGGACCAAAAAAAGCAACAAAGGAAAGATGAGGAAATTATTTTGTGTTTCACTTACGGTTTCAGGATTTTTATTTTGAATTTCCATTGGTTGTGTTATGGATTGTAGAGTGAAAAATGTTGGGATCGTCATCCTTGATTGTCAATGAAAGAACTCTTAACCTCTTTATTTTTTATCATTGAAAGAAAATGAGGCTTGAGGTTTATTTATATTATCATGTTTCTAAAGTGATAGCATCTTCATTGTTATAGAATGCTTCTTTTCATTCTATACAATTTAGAGACGAATGTCCAAGACTGGGACACTGGGTACGTGTCATGACAAATGTAGCAAAAGACTTTGAAGAAAGCTAGTCTACCAAGGATTTTGAATTTGAACTCTATCACAAATGACAAAAAGACAATGGATATTATTACTCGCTTTGGTCTGTTGACTGCTAAAAATAGAATTTAAGGTCACCACAAAGTTTAAGTTCTGTGAATTTTATAATATAGATAAATAAAAATAATAAAAAATTGCTCGGGAAGCATAATAGAAGTCTAACAAAACCCAATATTTAGATGGGGAAGATATGGTGGGCAGGGCAAGGAGAGAAGAGGTGAAGTTCTCTCTTTTCTATTATCTCCCTCCGTTTGAAACATATCCTCAATAACATATTTAGTATCTTGGTTAATACTTAATACTAGTATTATTATCAAGAGAGAACTTTTTTTATGTGCTTAACATCAGTAGAACTTAAAAAGAAACTAAAAAGCAAAACTTATCGTCTCCCTCCTTTTAAGGGTCCGTTTGTTTTGCGTGTCTGGCGTTTCAGGTTTTTTTTTTTTTTTTTTTTCCTTAAACCAGTGCCTACAACATTGTTCATGGGACATGAACAGTGCTAATAGGCATGTTAATAGTAATTTTAAAAGTGAACAGTAACCGAAAAATGATTTTTTATTGTTTTCAGTTTTCAACAAGATAAGCGGTATCCAAACGCACACTAACTTTAGTGTCATAAATCTTCAAATTTTTTAACCCTTTATAAAATAATAATAATAATAATAATAATAATCCTCAATTGGTCTTCAAATTCAAATTATATCTTATCAAAAACTAAAGTTGTATAATTTATTCAAAAACTAAACTACTAATATTAGCTAAGGGGAAAAAGGAAAAAAAAAATACCACAAATCATTAAACAAAACAATTAAAAATAATAATATTACTTTTTGTCATCTATATTTTTTAATAAATTCAGATTTAGAATATGTACTGTGAGGGAGCCGAAAACCAAGGAACCTAATCTGAAGGTGAAGGCGTCCAATCTAAATAAAGAAAAATAGGCAAAAGGGAATCCACCCACTCGAGGAGAACAAGAGAGCAAAGGGATGACTGACACCTTATTGAAGCCCAAGGATAAGGAAAAGGACGTCAACAAGAGAGGATGAGACCTGCAAGGATGGTGGGAGGAAGTTTCCAAAAGAAGACACCTCCCACCTCCGCATTCAATACTCTGTAGTCTGCACCAACCTAATTAGCCGCATTAATGAGGAAATGACTCCTAAACAGCAACATCACAGCTAGCAATTATCTCTACCATCTCCAGAAGGGTCCTAATGGGACAAGTATCCTGAAGGATCACTTGAAATGTACAGGTGGAGGGCTGGGATGCCAAGGAAGGAACTATAAAAGAAAGAGAACTCCCCAGAAAAAGGGGATGAACATTTTCCAAGAAAGAGAAAACTAGGGAGAGAACTAAGGAGAACCTTGTAAGGGAATTTGAGCTTAAGTTATTAATAAAAGATTTATCCTCGGACTCACTTGAGGAGGGTATTATCCTCAACTGTTGTCCTGCATTCGTTTACCTGTTATTCTAGATTCAGTAGTCTTAGATTTGGACCTATCTTTATATTGCACTTGGGTTTAAGATCTACTCTCTTAAAAATTTATTGTTTGGAGCAAGATTTGTAGGACAAGGCACCATTGTTCTTAGTGGGCTTGGGCCTTTCTTTTAGCCACCCTCACAGGTGCTCTCAACCTAAATGCATCTTTTCCTATTCTTAAGAAAGTGCACCGAAATGAACCAAAAGTAGACAGAATTAGACAGAAGTGTACCAAATTGACCGTGGTGGACCGATTTGGACCAAATGTACTGAAATGAACTGATTTAGATTGAAATGGACCGATTACTAGGGATGGTAATTTAAGCCCAACCAGCGGGTACCTGGCCCGGCCCGACCCTAATGGGTCGGGTTTTACCAGATCAGATAAAGAATAGGGTCGGGTTTGGATTTTTAAAAAAACCCGAAATGGGTCCGGGTCGAGTCCAAGTTTTGTCAAAAACCCAGCCCGAACCCAGACCCGACCCGGTTAGCTTAAATATAAAATTACAAAAAAACCTACCTATATATATATATATATGTATATATCACAAATTCTAACCTAAAACTCATTTCTCTCCTTTTTCTCTCAACTCAGCCGTCTCCCTCATGACCATCACTCTCACTGAATCTCTTCTCCCTAATCAGCTCCACCAAGACTCAAAGTCACAAATCAAGTTCAAATACTCACATCTCATCCTCACCCTCACTCTCATTTACTCACCAACCCACCCTCACCCTTGTGGAGGAGCACAAATCTCATGGTGGTTGCCGTTTTTGTCACAGAGGAGCCCGTGATTGTTAGATCGAAGAGAGATTTAATGGTCTAAGTTCTTCTTCTTCTTTTTTTGGTTCTTTTTTTTTTTTTTTTTGGGTTCATTTCCTCTCTTAGAAGTTTATGTTTTTGGGTATTTTGTTTGAGGATTTAATATGTTAAAATCTGTCCATAAATGATAAATGAAGTTTTGTTCCTCTCTCAGTAGTTTTTGTTTTTGGGTATTTGTTTGAGGATTCAATATGAAAAAATCGGAGTGAATATTATGTTGATGTAAAAATCTGTCCATAAATGTAAAAATCGGAGTTTTGTTTCTTCCATAAATGATAAATGGAGTTTGAAGATTTAACTGATAACAATGTTGATTGATTTGTGTTTGTGTTTGTGTTTGCGTTTGGGTTTTTCTTTTTTTTTTAATAAATAAGAATGGGTTGGATTAGGTGGCCATGGAATAGGCCCAGAAGGGACTGAACGGGGCCCGCAGAGACCTGACAGGCAGGGTTTGGGGCTAAAAAAAAGACCCGTTTATTAAACGGGCCGAGTTTGGGTAATAGGTGAAGACCCGCGGGTCAGGTTCGGGTATCAAAAAATCTGGCCCAAACCCGACCCGTTGCCATTCCTACCGATTACCTCAGCGAATGGATTGAAATGGACCTAAGTGGATTGAATTGAACCAGGTAAACCAGACTAGACCGAACTAGACTAAATGGATTGAAGTAAGAGTAACCAAGAAAAAGAAAGGTGTGAAAAGAATTCTTTCTAAATTAAAACAGATGAATGTATAAATGCAAATTAAATATAAAGTTAAATCCGTCCAAAATATTATTAAAAAAAACTGTCCAAGATGAAAGTGTTAAGTCAATTGGTTAATATATTTAATATTATCAAAAAAATTAGAGGAACAAATCAATAACAAAAAAAATGGTGATGCGGTCCATAATGTGGCTCAATAGGAGCATACAAATATTAAAAACAATGTTTCAACTTTTAAATATTTTATAGATATAGATATGAAAAATTGCATTAGCTTCTCTTAAGGTTTTCAATTACTGCTCTTACCTCCCATCTACTTTGGAATAGGACATTCATCTCCCCTAAAATGCAAACTGTTTATTCTGAACTCTCCTAGATGACTTAAAAAGGCTCGAAAAATCTTGAATTTCTTATGTTACTCTCCATTTAAATTATCATTCACACCCCTCATTTTTAGTTCCATCAAATTAGGGAATTTTAGAGTAGTAGGGGTTCCCACTTATATTAATTTATTTTAAATTATCAATTTTACCCTTACAATGCTAGTTTATATCTATTCCGTTAAATGGTATAAAAGAAGGATTTAAAAATCCATTAAATGGCATAAAAGAAGGATTTAAAAATCAATTTGAATGACGTCTTATCATTTTCTCTCCTTCCTATTTACATTTTTAAAACATCCAAAAAAAAAAAAAAAAATCAAATGATAACCATTCTCCTCCCCTCCTTCCTTCTTTCCCCTCGTATTCTCTACTCCTCTCCCTCCAACTTCAAAACTCACTCTAAATAGCAGTTAAGCTAGGAACCCAGGACCTGGTGGGGTTATGGTATCATCATTCTCACCTGCAGCAGGGAGGTCAGTATGTAAATTGTGCAGTAAAAAGCAGAAGTGCAGCTGAGACTTGGGAATTGCTGCATGATCTAAATATCTTGTCTAACCATGCTTACCCACTATGGTTTCAACATTCAAGTCATACATAAGGAGTACAAGACTGCGAGAATTGGAAGTGGAAGTTTCTAAATCCGTGATTATGTATTATCCAATCTTTTTTTTTTTTTTTTTGTTCTTTTTTTGTAGGGAGGGATAATCACAATGTACAATTCTTTAAAATTCAATATCTACACCAATCCCACACCTAATTTTAACTAATATACAGTATATGAAAATGTAGATAAGAGATCTGAACATCTTGAAACTGACCAGACTCCGTGTTACTAATTTAAATATTGACACCGTACCCATCATGTCCAGGTACATATAATTCCATTCCTGTCTGCCGAGGCTAAAGGTTTCCCAAGCCCACTCCAAGAACAACACAGCACCGGAGAAGTGTGTTCCCTCAGAGTGCTCACTATATCAGCTTTAGATATAGACCAAATGGAGATAGAACCATCAGCGGATCCAGCAGCAACATAGTTGTCATCTGGACTGATACAGGACCGGCTCCAATTAGTCGCCACTCTATTTCCAGACGCTCTAAGTGTGCCACACACTTCCAGAGATCGCATATCAAACAAATTATGCAAGTTGTCCCTTCCACTAGTCAATACTACATTTCCGTTCCGAGACAGAGATATAGATGTTATAGCAAGTGAATGTGCAGCAACTTCACTAAGTAGCTTCCCTGTCTGAATATTCCATAATCGAAGATTCCCATCAACGTGACCGGAACAAATGGTTTGTCCATCCATGCTAAAGCAAAGAGCATTGCAATTGCTGTGACAAATGATTGTGTTAATGCAGTAACCTTTATTCAAGTCCCAAACTTTTATGGTACGATCATAAGCTGCACTCAAAACATGACGACTCGAAACTTTGCTTACATCTACAGCACAAACTTTGTCAGTATGGCCAGTGAGAGTATGGCGGACCCGACCTGAGCTGACATCCCATACATACAAGTTGTTCGAACTGCTTGCTGCTATGACAGATCTATTGTCATGGGTAATGGTAAGATCAAGAACAGAACCAAGGCAACCATAGAGAGTTTGGCTTAGTGATCCTGTGTTTGTATCCCACATCTTGATTGTCCTGTCCTGCCCTCCACTGACCAACTTGCCAGAATTGTACTCAAACAATATGGAAGCACAGCCACCTTCATGGGCATTGATCCTGTGCTTGCATATAGAGGGAATGGTTGACTCCATAAAAAATTCAGCACCATCTTCATTTCGACGGACCACACCATCCACTTGTTGCTGAGCAAGTTTTTCTAAACCACTAGCCTTGAGCCGATCAACCATTTCTTCATAAATTGCATTTGCCTAGTAGATCATAGAAAACTAAGGTTATTCAGATATACACTATGTATAACAGGATTGCAATAAATAAACCGAGACTCATTTACAATCAAGGGAAACAGATCAAAACCTTCCCCTGATTAATCTGTGTCTATATATTATATGTCAAATCAGACGCTAACATAGAATTGCTCCAATATGCGGTCTTTATAAAATGTGTTCATCCATGATATATAATATGTGATTTTTAAAGGGCAAGCCTCATGTAAAGTGTAACAAAATATATACAATTAAACCCACAAAGAAGATAACGGAGACCAAGAAATAGGTAAACCAAAACTTAGTTATAAAAAGAAAACAAGTAACAAGAAAAGAAAATCTCCCCTTGTCCAAAACTGAAAGGAAGTACATAAAATTTCCCAATTCTCACTAAACCTCTTGCAGTCTTGTATGTATATATATCATTCCTTTGGTTTTTAACTGGTAAGTTACACATGCTCTTGGTGGGTTTTGAACCTACAATTACACCCTCCACCTTGCTCCTACAGGGAAAGGAGGTGCGATTTGAGCCAAAGTTCATTGGCTTTTCATATATATTCTTTTCTGGGTAGAAGGTTATGTCATGTAAATCATTCAGCACCCACAAAATGATATGATTATGTTCCTCTAAAACACATGACGAGAGAAAGGCAATTGCATCTTCATTGTGAAGCTTGAGAAATATCCACAATTATCTTAACACAACCAATCTCACACCTCAAAAATATAACTTTTGATAATTTTTATTTTTCATTTTTTATAATTTGATTGTTACAATAAGTGGAGGAAGGGTTGAACCCTGATTCTCCTCAAAAAAGATAACAGTAATTGCCACTGAGCTACAAAGCTCTTGGCAACATTTAATACATCTTATATTAAGGTTTCAATTATCTTACCCACAAATTGAATGCACTAAACGTTCAACATACATGTTTTTGCATAGTTCTCCAAAAACACTATATTCTAGTTTGTGCAGGAACTGTTCTTCCTGCAGTTAGGTTTTTCTAAATCATCCATAAGAAAGAGGGCCCCTATATGTAACTCGAACAAATCTCATTTTAGTAGGGGTATTAGTGATTCCTAGACACTCACAAGCTATGACAGAAATGTACAAGCAAACACAGTAGTATTTATTGATTGGTAAACACAAAGGTATTTGTATAAATAAATTATATAACGTTCCAACTAACAACAGTTTGATGGAGTTTCCTACAAGTAGTGGCATAACTCACACACATAAATATTATTAAAAAAAAAAAAAAAAAACTCTTCCACAGGCAATCCTTCTAAATCCCAATCAATCTTCTGTTGGAGTGCAATTCTTAATACTAGAAGATTCCAAAAAAACTAGGAAAAAAATTTTTGACACTATATTCTTATACCCAATTACACGCTTTGATTCAAATTATGGAAAAAATATGAAGTACCTCATTGAGTCGTTCCGCATCCTGCATCTTCTGCAGCATCCAGCGATCAACTAACATCTTATTTTCAGCCTCAGCATTCTTAGCTTTATTAGTCATCTCTTCCAGTTCTGCTTTAAGTTGATGGTTCTCACTCACAAGCAATTCTAAAGCTTTAATTTTTTCTTCTAGGTCTGCCTGTAATTGAGAGCATTCGTCCCTGCAGCAAATACCTGAGTTGGAATCATCCATTCCCACAAAAGCCTGAAAATTTCAAACTGTGTCTAGTGGGTTAAAACATGTACAAAAGGTAACCTTGTTTGGGTCAACTCTGTCTGCAGATTAGTGATTCCTTCTTCTTTCTCTTGAAGCGATGCTTTTGAAGCTCTGGACTCAGCAACCTCCACCACAAGTTGCTCAGACAATCGAGATTGAGCTTTGTAACATTGCTGAAGTTCCAACTCCAAATTCTCTGCTTTCTCTTTCCATTCTGAACCCTTAACAAACACGCACCAATGATCTCACTCACAACATTCAAAATTACCAAAACAATATAAAGTTGCAATGTAAAGTTGCATAGAAATCAAGAGCCCAGAAAAATAATGGCAAGTATTCATTTCTAGCAGCACCAAATTCCTCCATGAAGGGTTAACATACTCAATCCCAATATGGTCACTTATTATCAGGTATAAACTACATCTAGGCCATGTCATAGTGCCTATGGAGCCAAGCAATTCAAAAACTTATTTCTTCATTGGAAAACAACTTCTGTGCTTACTAATTTATGCATCATCATCAAAGTAACATTGCGAGTTGCAACGACCCAGAACATTAGGACTGTAAATAAAAGTAATTCAATCAATTTTTTTATAGCCCTTTGGACTCGCCTCTAGCCAGTAACAACTAACCCCGCCCACCAGACCAGTTGCCAGGTAGTCCAGGAGCATTCACCCTTGACGAGCTAAGCAGTTTATTATATCACCTAAGATCGCCTAACATTGCGTTTCACAATTGACATATCCTATCTTTCCCTAATTAGCAATTCAACAAACACTTGGAGTGCATTTTTCAACAATTTGAAAGTTTACAAGCAGAACAAAATCAAAATTCCATAAAATCACCAATTTTGAAAGAGATAAGAGTACCTGAGAGGCGATCGGCCCAGAAATCGCGATGAAAGCCGGAGCATGAGCACCTTCTTCGAGCAAATGCCGCTTCCGCAGAGCCTTCAATGCGTGCTTTATCGCTTCCCTCGCTATCACCTCCTGTGACCTGTGAAAAAAAAAAAGATTCATCTCCATCATCATCAAATTCAAAAAAAAAAAAAAAAAAATCACACACAGAGAGCTCTATCATCAGCGTTCGATTAAAGATTAATCCTCTTGTTTAATTTGTGAGCTCATTTTTTTTTTTTCTCGTATTCCTTCAATTTTCTCAGCAACCAAACAGAATATTAACACACAAAAATTAAATAAATAAATAAAGCGTGTGAGAATTAAGTAATTTTAACACTTACATATTGATCGAATTAGATTGTGTATGAGAAATTGATGGAATTAGGGTTTGCGAAAGGAAGAGAAGTCCTGTTCTTAATCATTATTGTGTACATAAGGGGGGCAAGCCCATGTCAGCATCATGGAGTAGAGATTTATATTACTAATAAATAAATTTTTTATTCTTTATTTTTTTTTATTTGCTGAAGAATAATATTTTGATCTTGCTTATCAATAATAAATATTAATATTATGAGCTTAATACACATTTTTAATAATTAATTATTTAATTGAGTTGTATGCATAAAAATTTGGTGTCATATTTATGAATCATAATTAGTAAAATTTGGATTGATGAACTTTGTAATTTTTATTTTTTTGAGAAACGATTAACCTAGTATTTGAATCGGTGTTGTTTAATTTGACCACTTATGTAAATGAGTTAGTAAAACGCTAAAACTCGGTGAGCTTTTTGCAATCGGGTCATGTCATTTTTACCCACAAGTTTTGTAATTTTGAACAAAACTATCCTTATAGGTCCATTACATTATCGTTTTTTTTTTTAGAATGAAGAATATAATGAGATTGACGTTGTACTTTACAATCAAGATAGAGTTTTATTTATTTATATTTTTCTTGAGGATAAGATTGAGTTTTAAGTCTTAGCTTGTAATTCATAAATTTAAAGCAGCCAGTAAGATATTTAATATGCATAGAATATGACTTTCAGATTTGAGATATGATTTTGTTCAAAGAATTTTAAGATATGTAATAGGATTTTATTTAGCAAAGATTTTTATTTTTGCTAAGTATATTTATTATTTAGCGAATATTTGGCTGCAATTACATGGCATCCTTTATTTTATATTTTCTAGTGTTTATTAAGAAATAAGAAAAGCATACATAATATGGTTATTAAATCTAAATTATACCTTAATAATTTAGTTTAAGAGTTGGGTCATTGGAATAAGGGTTCAACTAGTATATCATTGGTCAGGAGGGGTCCACACGCACATAAAGGAGTTATTTGGATTAGTGAGCCAATGGACTTCTAGCGGGTGGATTATTCTTTATGCTTGGACATCATTTTTTATATTTTCTAGTGTTTATTAAGAAAAAAGAAAAGCATACATAACATGGTTATTAAATCTAGATTATACCTTAATAATTTAGTTTAGGAGTTGGGTCTTTGGGATATTGGTTCAACCAGTATATTATTGGCCAGGAGGGATTCACATGCACATGGAGAGAATTATTTGGATTAGTGAGCCAATGGAATTTTGGTGGGTGGAATATTCGTTCTGCTTAGACATTATTTTTTGAATTAAACTTGACAATCATGGATCCTACAGTGATTTTGTGTCCAAATCTTGGATGAACTGTGGTAGTATATTGTTTCTAATTTCCATTATGAGCATCATTTTTCAGGATTTCAAACCAGAGTTTTTCAAAATATTTATTATTGTTAGGGAAAAGGAGCTTGTAAAATCCTGGTTCAAAATGAAGGTATGGGTAATCTAGTGAATTGATGCTTGAAAAGTTTTGGCTGTTTAATTTGACCACTTATGCAATTGAACCAATAAAACAAAAAAATCCCAATGAGTTTTTTGCAACATAAGCATGTCGTTTTCACCCACAACACATTGTATGTGTATCCCAATGACCCAACTCCTAAGATAGGCCCCCCAAAGGAAGGTTTTTCACTTCGTCCCTGCAACTAGGAGTGGATCCTTTAGACTTTAGTCCAAATAGGTTGCACTAAAAACTCATATTACTTTGAGTCATAAAGCTCATCTTTGTTGCAGGGAGTGCTAATCAGAGAGAGTTGATTAGGATGAGAATGAGATGACTTGTCTAATCAATGCAAGTAAATATATTTTTGGTTCTCTAGTTCTCATTGTGTGGTTGAATATTTGCTATTATGAGGTTGGTGTTAAAACTTTATGATTCAGTTCTTGCACATTGTATTGTGAAACAATTCTGTAGCTAGCTAGTGGTTTGCTGTGTATGTGCAGATGTAGTGCTGCACTTTTTCTTTTTTTTTTGGTTTCATGAAATTTTCCTTCCTCGTAGACAGAAAGCAAAATGGCATTCTTGCAGGTATTGTGAAATCTGTTTTGCCTCTAGACTTATTGATAACTTGTAGGTCATGCGCTCGACTTCAAGACATCATTTATAAACTACTTCATTTGCTTCATCCAACTTATACTTGCTGCCATTTAATCTGAGCCTACACTTAAGGCTTAGTTGCAGGATCTTAACGACACATTTACATAAATTTGTAGTCTATAATCTCATCTTGGATATATGAGAAATGAGAAATGATATGTCCACAACATTTTTACAACAAATCCTAAGTGGCTGGTTATTTGTGCTGGGACAAAAGAGTAATTTTAGTGTTAGGTTCAAATTTGAACCTATAACAACTAATCACCTATGATTTGTTGTGAAAATATTGTAAAAATGTTGTGAACGTAACACCTCTCATGAGAAATATTCCCTAGCATTTGGTTTTTTTTACTAATTCTTCGATATCAATTTGCTTTGCATATCTATAATCTCATCACATTCACAGATGTGCAAAATAACACATACCACCAAAACCAAAATGCACAGCATGATATGCACCACCAATACATTGATGTGCTCAACCTTGCCAAGTTGAACCTAAACTCATTTTTTCCCTAAGCTCACTTATTAGTCACTAAAAAGGTTATTTTACAAAACTATGACAATATCATCAATTCCACCCCTAGAGGTAATCTTGTTTCTAGTTGCCTCGCACAAGCAATAGCTGCTAAATTCTTCTCATGATCCCTAGAATCAAGTAGCATTTCCTCCACATCAGGACTTCGTGTATCAATAATAATCTTCTCCAACGACACAACATTGTTGATTATGTACATGGCAAGCTCCATGTCAATTGCACAACCAACAAAACCGATCAATTCAAACACCTTGAGGCATTGGTGTGGATATTCAGCCCTCATCACCGTTCTGTTTACTTCTGCAGGTACATCCTCAAGCCCTATCAACTGTCACAGGGAAGAAGTAAAGGTGTTATGCTAGTCAAAAGAAGTAGATAATCTCCTGTGTCAATTGAGACCGCTTTAGGTTCAAAGGCTTGTAATCGGCTTATTTCAAAATGAACTTTAGAATATCATTACAATAGAAGGAAAATATAAGCGTATTAAGACAAACAATTTAATCTTACATCTGGAAAGACGAGTGCTGAGATCTATTCTTATGAACAAAAGTAGTTTTCCTAATGTAGGGGCATCTACTATTATACCATATTCAACCAAACAACAACAACAACAACAACAACAAAAAAACACTAATAACAATTAGCACTTTAAATAAGCTTATCATGTTTATCGTATACACTGAATTCTATCTACTAAAGAATGGACTCATTTTGTTGGCAGAAAACACTCAGAAAATTATAATTCTTGAGATAGAGAGAATGATCCACAATTAGCAAGTACACTATGGAACAATTTAATTCACAGACATCACAACACAATAAGGGGGGAACACCCACACACACATATATAGGGTTAGCCAAGTCACACATTGACCATAGATTAACTCTTTGGTAATGTTACACAAGCCTAATTTCATGTTAAGTAAATGTTATTTATTATCTAATCCATAAACACATGCTATGTGTATAATTGTAAAGAACATAAAACATAAAATTTGAACATTCTTTTGTATAATATAGTGATTGAACTCTAATAACTTTGTTATTTGCAAACATGGAGGATATAATCAAGGAATCTAACGGTGGATTGGCCAAAAAAATTCATCCAAAAAAAAGTTATTCAGTAATTAAACATCGATAAAATCTAGACCATGTGTAACTTGAACCAAATAGATAGCCTCTCAAGACAGTAAAGAACACAATAAAAACTGCCTGGTAAGGGCTGTACAAGGGAACAAAAAAGGAGTTTGAAAACAGAGTTTAGGAATAACTTTTGTTGTATATTTTTCAGAACATTAGACACAACAACAAACAATCATGTGGAAATTATAGGCAGTTGATAACAAAGCAAATGTGGTTATATAATGCACATGCATAATATAAACTGTAGTCAGTGTTAATGCTAAAGCTAAGTGAAAATGTGCATTATAAAATGTTTCAACAATAAATCCCACAACTTTAAAATTAACGTCTGAAGTAACCATCTTTACCTTTATTGTAAATTTGTGCAATACAGGGGAGGCATTCAGCAAGGAAGAGCAAAAATGGAGTCTGTCAACCTGAATTGCATAGAAAACCAATTTCAATTGCTTGAGATTTCTTAATTCGGGAAATTTGGGGAGGTGAATAAATTTCTGAACATGTGAACCACATAAAGAACCTTAAAATTAGGGGGGGATTAGCAAACATGAAAGTGTTTTTATCACTTACCATAGCAGGTAATTCTAGAACAAGTGTCTCCAGTAGAGAGAAATTACATGAATTCAGGATAATATTGTCTAGCATGTCAGAATACCGAAATGACAAAGATATCTCCAGAAGATTATTTATAACTGTCTCCAGTTGAGGGAAATAATGTGAAGGCAGGATACGATTGTCAACTAGAATGTCAGAATATTGAAATGACAGATACATCTTAACAAGATTAGGAACATCCCCTAGAAGCATCCTTGTTACCTCCCCACAATATTTGAATGACACAAGATTTATAGCAGAAATTTCGACAATTCTAAGAAAGCTGCAGCACGATATCATTAAATGCTTTAACTTGAGCAACGGGCAAGAAGGCTTAAACTCCACCAGAGATTGTGAGCCTTCCACATGTAACACTTCGATAGATGGACAATTAGATAAAACACAGTCAAGAACTTCTCCGGCCACTTCCACATTGCTCAAACAGAGGTCTGTTAGGAAATCCCCACATAATAGATTTGAAGAGCATTCATGAAGAAATTTCATAGTAAGAGTATAACGAAAGTCCGACATAATAGGTTTGAACTCCAACAAAAGCCTTTTAACTTTCTTTCTCAATGAAAAGCTTATCCAATTGTCAATTTCAGACTTGAATTTCATTCCATTCACATCAAAACAAACTCTAAACTCATCTATAGTATGACCTTGATGCAATTTCAATACGCGGTTCACCATTTTGACAAACCTATACCTTTTAAATTTTAAAGACGTTTTAACCAATCCCTCCCCATCAAAGTCCAAGCTACCAGTCGTAAATGTCCACAGATATCTCCACCTTCTAGATAAAACACTTGTCCTCCCAGCTTCTTTCAATGTCAACACTGACAGAATTGGGACAAGAATATCATCCGGCAATTCACTTAACCGATCCATGTCAAAATTGTTCGTTTTCATCACACTGAAGATTTCAGACCATGACAATATAAATATATGTTAGTATCTCAAACAAAAGTCTCAAAGAGGTACACATTACACAATGAGTTTAAACTATCAACTATGAGACTATGAAGAAGCTTGTAAAAATAGCAGAGAGTACTACTGGAGCTTGCTTTTATTTTATCTTTTTTTAATTCAAAAATGAGTTTGAATTGCTTAGATTATATTTTCATATACATGACTGTTTCTGAAACTAACAAAAACCATTACCTAGAAACTCCAATACCCATTTTTATTTTTTCTCTTGCAAAATGACAACCAAACAATTCTCTCCATTCTAACAAAATTGTCAAAGGGTACTAAACAAATATAAATTTTAAACCATGTTGGACCTGACATTTAACATAAACTCAATTAGTCAACTATATAACAAAAAATGTAACAAACTCAACTCTCTGAGGCATTTTGTCAAACATGTAGCAGATAAAGACTGATATTTTCTACACAGAAAAAGAAAAACCGAAATTTGGACAACATAAAAGGATTAGAGACCAGAAAAGAAAAACCCATTTTCATTAAATGAATGAAAACACAAAAATCATAACAAATCCAGCCATGGCAATTATGAAAAAGCAAAAGAGAGAGAGAGACCAGTTAGAGAGAAAGACCAAAGAAACTCACAGTCGCCGTCGCCGTCGCCGTCGCCTTGGTCCTGATCTGGTGGAGGTAGAGCCGTCGACGGTGGAGCTGAGGGCAGAATTTTGAGGTGGAGCTGTCTGAGACTCTGGGTATTGATGTTATTTTGGAATGGGTTTTTGAGTTCTGGTGAAACGGCATCGTTGCACATCTTTGTTTTGACTTTTGTGTTTTGATTTCAGGCCAAAACGGCATCGTTCAGTGGGCCTAGTCTAGTGGAATTCTACCTTGTGTAAAACGGTGTCGTATTAGGCTTACTAGCATGTCCCTTAAGGGCCACGTGTGAGTCGCCTAATGAAGGGCTCCTAATGGAAAGTAAAATTAGTGTAAATTCCAATTTTATGTAAAATTCGAGCAATCCCGAATTTCAAGGTGTATTTTCTTCTCTTTCTCTTTTTCTAATTTTTAATTTTATTTAAATTAGGATCATAAACTTAGTAAAAACATATAAAAACCTTAAAATTACTCGAAGAGTGAAAAAAATCTAAGAAATACAAACACTTTATTTTCGCGTCAAACACTTGATACTTATGGAACACTTCTGCATGCGTGTCCCAGTCATGTTATTTAATATATATATATATATATATATATTCTAGAACATGGTCGGGACATGAAAATAAGAGAAATTAAATACCATTTTACAAAACAAATAGTGCCTTCATGCTCAGAATAATAATAGTGCATTTGAAAATTAATAAATATTTTTATTTTTGATTTGTATTCTAATTTCTAAGTGTTGGGGACGTTTTTGTGACAAGGGCCGAAAATGCGAAAACGGCCCAAATCTCCTCTTAGGTTCTTTAAAAGTGTTTATTTGTTTATTCAAAAAAAAAAAAAAGTGTTTATTTGCGAAAAATCAAACCCAAAATTCACAATGTATAAAAAACAAAGGCTAATGGTGCTTTGACAAGAGAGAATCAAAATGCTGATAATAAAAGTCCAGAAAAAGCAAAAAATATAATAGGTCTGAAACTTCGACCCACAGTCACCGAGAAGAGGAAATCGAGGGAGGCCGTAAGGAAGAGAGGGAAGATTCCCCTGTACCCATATTTCCACCCCCAAGCTTTGGAATTGTAAGAATATTGACTGGCTGAATGGGTTTTTGCTCTAAAGTTTCAAGTCTATGGGTAGAACGTGGCTGGTTTCATTTTGAATTTGATTGGAGCCTTTTGTATTGAACATAAGGTGCTCTAAGTGATTGGTTTTTGGTCAATAGAAGAGGCTTTGAACCCCAAGGTCTCAATCAAAGAGGTTATGGTCAAATTTGCTTTAATTGAGTAAGAGAGTTGGCTTGCTTTTTACATAATTTGGGAAATGGAGTGACCTCAATTCATGGGCTGATGTTTCCTAGACATTACAAGCCCTTGGAGTCTGCATTTAGTTGTTGTAGTAGACAAGGCTAGCCACTTAGGGTCAGCTATGTGTTTTAGGCAAAAAAAAAAAAAAAAAAAAAGTAGAGCTGAAAAGTTGGGTCATAGTCACCCAGAGCATAAAAGTTCTTTTGAGGTAGAAATTTTGGGTACAAGACCTCCTCCATGAGCCTAAGGTACTACCAGTGTCCCTTGCCCACTTGGTAACACGCATGGGTTGGGCTCATGCAAAAGGTCCGAAAGGAACCAACCCATACCCTCCAATCCACACTCCCTCAATTTTCCCAATAAGTCGCACAGGCTTGGGTCATGCTTAAAATAATAAAATATAATATAATATAATACATGAATTGGGCTTATAAAAAAATGTGTTGCAAAAATGGATATCAACACTAAGCATCGTTTAATAGTCATGGATCTCCTTTATTATCTATTACTAGCATGTAACCCATGCAAATACATAAATACATTTAAATTTAAAATATTTTACCAAATTTTGTAAGGTAAAATGTTTTATGACTTTTTATAAAGGATTTTATAGTTAATAGAAAATATTTTACAAGTTTGACCATATTTTACATGCAAACGAACACATGAAATGGGAAAACATTTTCCGAAAAATATTTTACTTCAAAACAAAGGAGCGCCTCATATATAAAAAAAAAAGGACGTTCAAAGTTTTTGAAGTCGGATCGAAGTCAAATAAAGGTTGAACCTTAATGACATCATAATTAATTTAATAATTATTTAAAATATAAATAAATATTTTTAATTAGTACAAATAGAAAAATTAACTAAAATAGTCCAATTATATATCTTTATATTTTTCATATCAAAATTTTGACCAGGCAAACAAGAAATATTAAATCTTAAGCAAACATAAATATATGGCGAAACTACACTATTGGTCCTTGAAGTTTACCCTGTAAGCATAATTAGTCCCTCAAGTTTCAAGTGATTACTTTTAGTCCCTCAAGTTTAAAAAATGAGCATTATTAATCTTTCTGTTAATTACCGTTAGTGTTAATACTTATGTGGCTAATGAAGTAGTGACATGGCATTTTTTATATTAAAAAAAATACAAAACTCAAATGACACCTCAGAGAACCCAAATTCCCCACACCTGATTCGGTTCTTAACGGGTTACCCAAATCAAATCTCTCTTAACCCAATCGTCCTCCTCTATGTGACGTCGTGATGCCACCACCGTTGCCTGGCGACGACGTCATCCTCCCCCACACGATAGCAACAGCGACGGTAAGTGGTGAAAAACCCATTTTGGCTCTAGCTCTTCAAGTGTTGTTTGCCACAGCCACTACTGCTTCATCGTGCTTGCACAACCACCAGTGTCTCACCGCTTCTCCTCACCTCTCCAGACAATCCCTCAAATGTTGCTCTTTTTTCTCTCTCCGTGGTCACAGTCCTTCAAACTAGATTTTCAAATTTTTTGAAATTTTAGATCTTCTTGTTATCGTTATGCACACTATCTATTTGTGTTTATGCTTAAACGGTTGAACCATCATTTGGCTAATTCTCCGAAACTGCGTGTATGTTATATTGTAGGCATTTTTTTCATAATTGTGTTTTGGCATTTTATTGTTTTGGTGGTGTGTTCATTCTGGATTGTGATTCTCCTTTTTTTGTTGAGATAAAAGATAGAATTGTATTAAAGAATTGAAAGGAAGTATACACTTACACCTTGAAGACAGAAATGGCCAGGCAAGGAAAGAAGGAAAAAAAAAACAAGGATCTGCAAATCATATGAAAAGCAATACAAAGATTTAAAAAATGCATAACAGCAACTAACAGAGTGATTTTAAAGAGTTGAAGAGTGATGGTGAATGGTGACATTCTTTGATCGTAGAGCTCATAGGTAATTTGAGAGATATGATTTGGGTAACCCGTTTGGGACTTGTTCAGGTGTTGGATTATGAATTTATGATGTGTCATTTTTTTGTAAATTTCTAATAAAAAAAAACACTACATCACTAATCTGTTAGTTACTTCACTGCTCCGTTAGCCATGTAAACATTAACAGTAATCTATAGTTAACAAAAGGATTAATAAAATTCATTTTTTAAATTTGAGAGACTGAAAAGTGCTCGCTTGAAACTTGAGGTATCAATTACACTCACAGGTCAATTTCAGGAACTAATAACGTCTAAATATATCTTTATATTTTTATGTTGAAAGTATGTAAGTTGTGGTTACAGAGTTTCAACGTTAACGAGTTACACGTTGTAGAGAACACGTGGCAGATAGTTATAAGCAGATTTTTGATTACGCGGATCGTAGTAAACAATCAACGGACACGAATGGCTTTAAATCATCCAACGGTTTATATGAATTTGCCGCTACCCGCTTTAAATTCCCGCCTCACAGAGACTCAACTCAGTCTCATACTCTGTTTCTTCATTCATTTCCTCCTGAAATTCCCAATTTCCAAAGCAGAAAAAACCTACCCACATTCACACTCATGGCGGTTCCCGAAGCAAAAAAGCTTTGCGAATTGGTGAAAAGTCGTGCCATTAACCTTTCTGAATTTCTCCTTCCAAACCAAGAGTCTGTGAAGAAGCAAGTGAAGAGAATTCGGGATGAGCTCCATCGCAAGATCTCTGAAGGTAATTTCTATTTTTTTTTCTTTCTTTTAATTACAGTTTCTATAATAAATTAGAATTGCAATTGCATTGAATTTCAGTTTCTATTAATTTTTGTGTCTCTGGAATGTTGAATGTGGTGTTTATTTTCAGCGTGTGGCATCGGACCACTGCCTATGTGGTTTGATCGACAGGAGGCAATGTTGGCAACTTATTACCGCAATAGAGAGTATGAAGAGCTCAAGCTGTGGATCAAGTTCCTGCGATACAATTTTGCTGACTGGAACAGAGCCAAGAAGAAATTGGCGAAAGCCAAACTGAATTTACCTGTTGGACTGAATGTGTCAAAGAAATTGATGGTGAAAAATGGACTGGACGCTGCAGCTGTGATGAGGAAGTCTAGAGCAAAAAATAGAGGTTGGATGGAAAAGAGAAGGGCTACTCTGTACAACGCGGGGAGAGAATATTTCTTGGCAGAGGAAGGGCTCAATTGGCAGGTGGCAAGCATTTGCTTGTTTGCCATTTCGCTCTATCGGTTGCTAAATGTGCCAGGGACGGTGGTGCCTATTGGTGACATAGATGACTTCCTCTCCTTGGAGGTCATTCATGCTATCTTTCCTTTGACAGAGGGTGTTCTTCTTCTATGCGAGTCTGATGATCTATTGGGGACAATCAAGGAAAGAGCTACTCTGATTCATCTCCAGATCAACTCTCCTAAGGGCAAGTTCAGGAGGGGAAATTGATTTTCTGTGTGTTTTTTAGTTAGTTTTACTATGACTTTGAAATAGGAGAAAACGGGAAATTGATTTTTTGTGAGGTTTTTAGTTAAAAATCTACTGTGACTTGTGTAATTCCTATGCTTAGAGGGATGTTCTAAGCAATTCTATAACTGATTCGGTTGAAATGAAGAGAGGATATATATAATGTTTGAAACCCCAAATACGTGTTCAAATTTCATTAAGTTGGATCAAGCCTGAATTCCATGGTAATTTAATTGTTAACTTGGAATATTATTGTGAACCATCCATTCGAATTTCCCATCAAACCAATCTTAATCGGTTGTAGTGGGATTCCTTGCATGCGGTGTAGTTTGTTGTTCTGATGGCCTTATTTTATTAGTCTGCAGTTTTGGATCTTGAAGCTCCCAAGAATTGACAAATAAACTTACATTTTAAAGGATGGACCTGAATTAGAAGGGACAGTCCCAAATAAAATTATAGAAATTCAATTTTAAGACAACCACTAGACTAAGATAACAAAAAAAAAGAAAAAAAAAAGAAATGGTTATTCTGTCTTGGCCTCTGGGCATCTCTACTAGAAAATTTTGTTTTTGTCTTTCTCAATACTTCCAATCCAACCTCATCTATTTGGTAAAGACTAAAGATGGTGAAATCCCATCTGAATATCAAACTTTAATTTATAAACATCAAGCTTATCCTTGAACACTCATGAACATATCTTTAATTCTTTAAATGAAATAATCAATGGCATCATTAGTAATCAATGGCATTAATTGACAAATAAACTTTGTTTGTGTTCATCAATCATTCCCAAAACAGATCTTTACTGCACCTCCAAGACCAAATGGGCCTTATTATAGGTTTTGGACCTTAATATAGGTTTGCTCACACATTTAAACACATTATGGGATAACATAACAGTTATAAAGTGATAACTGATAACACCCCATTGTTGAATTAAAACCCATTACTAGAAAATGGCATTAAAATATTTTCGATGAGCTAACTAAACAGTAAACACATACTTTATCCTTAAAAAAAAAAGTAAAAAGCAAATAATTAAAGCTTTTTGGTAACAGTAACACACGAAAAGAAAATACAATAACAGATACATTCATCATAAATGTGCAAGCTGCACCCTCAACACACCATTGTAGCCAGAACTACAGTAAGCTGCATGAGACATACTTTTTTCCCCTAAAAGCATGAGATATACCTACTTTCAATCACTACATTCAGTGATAAACTTAAATAAACTTACGTGCTTCATTCTTGCAAAGTTGAAGCTAAGCACACTTCATGAATACATTAAGGTTTACATTTCACAATACTTTTACACTATCACCATTTTAATCCTTGGTGGTAATGTTGTTTCGAGTTGCTTGGCACGAGTTAAAGCGGCAATTTTCGTCATAGGATCCCTAATATTCTCCACAAATGGTAACCGTGTGTCAATAATTATCGTCTCCAGTGACACAGCATTGTTGAGTACATCTAGGGCAAGCTCCATGTCATGTGTACCACCAACAAAACCAATCAATTCAAGCACCTTGAGGCATTGGTGTGGACATTTAGCCTTCTGTGCCTCAATTTTTCCAAGGTCATTATTTAGCCCTATCATCTGTCACAAAGAAGAAATAGCAGCGTTATGCTAAGTTAAAAGATAGAATGTTCAAAAAACTACTGGAATATAGGTATAGCAAGACAATTAACAATGTTATCACCAATAACTAAAAGCAGCAGAGAAATAATGACTTTGGCATATGTTATGGGTCCTCTATTTTATTATTTTTCCTTGTTTGTTGAATAGAAGTAGGTTGTCTCTGACTTATCAAAAAAAAAAAAAAAAAGTTGTCTCCTGTGCTGACTGTTGTAGGTTCTGTAACGCTTGAAATGGGCTTATTTCCAAAAGAATTTTAGAACATAATCATAACATTAGGAAAACAAAAGCATACTACAAGACCAATAAAACCCATTCTACCAATGTCTAAGAAGCCAACCAGTTGTAGCTTCCATTTGGAAAGCCAAGTGCTAGAGCTACTCATATGGACAAAAGCAGCTTTTCTAATCCACAAGCATCCATGACTATGACATTCCCCTTAACAAAAGTAACCAAAAAAAAAAAACTGAAAACAGAACAGCACCTGAAATAGGCTTATCATGGTTTTTTTTTTTTTTTAATTATTATTTTATACAAGTAAAACAGGGGTTATCATGATTATCTTATACTGAATTCTAACCAATAAATAATGGACTGATTTTATTTGCAGTGAACACTCATAAACTACAAGGGACAGATGCATCACAATGCACACAATAAGGGTGGAAGAACACATACTCACACATATATAAGATCTGTATCAAGCTACCGCTGGACTCTTTGGTTAAGTTACACCAATTAGTATTTTAAAGATCCATCATACTTATTTTTTAACACGCATGCCAAAATTTTTATCAATTGGAAGTTATTTACTATCTAATAGCTTGTCCAACTACAAAAACAATCCAGCTAATATGCATTACAAAATGTGAAGGAAACGACAGCAAAGTGCTAAGCTCAAGTGAAAGTAAATTTTAAAAAATATCCAAACAATAATTCCATAACTCTAAAATTATAAACAATAAAGTAATAACAATATTTACCTCGAGTGTAAATTTTTGCAAAAAGGGAGATGCCTTCAGCACGGAAGTGCAACAAAGGAGACTGCGGGCACCATATGAAGATACAATCAATGTTAATTTCTTGAGGCTTCTTAACTCCGGAAATTTGGGGAACCCCTGAAAAATTAAACCAAGAAAGATGAGAACATTCATATAAACAAACATTGATGTTTAGGAAAAAAGAAGAAGAAAAAAGCACAATGGAGTTAACAATCATGAGAGTGTTTGTGTATAAGTGTTTTTATCACTAACCTCAACATACACCTTTAGTTCAATTGTCTGCAGCTGAGAGAGATAACTTGAAATCGGGCAACATTTCTTCACAAAATCACAAGCATAAAAACCATCCATAGACACATCAACAAGATTGGGAACATCCCCTAGACGTAACCTTATCTTATCCCCATAATATTTGAATGAAACAAGATTTATAGCGGAAATCTCAACCTTTAAGAGAGAGAAGCAGCGTAATATCTCTAAATGCTTTAGCTTGAGCAAAGGCCTAGAAGATTTTAATTTCACCAAAGAATGTGAGGCTTCCACATGTAGTGCTTCAATATATGGACAATTAGATAAAACATAAGCAAGAACTTTTCCGGTCACTTCCACATAACTCAAAGAGAGGTTTGTTAGGAAATTGAGGCTATAACCATGAGGAATCTGAGTAGGAAGAGTGTAATATCCCCTAGCCGAGTCTGTAACAATAGGGTCGAAATCCAATGAAAGCCTCTTCACTTTCTTTCTCAGTGAAAAAAGTATCCAATTGTCAATATCCAATTTGTTACACTCCTCTTTTAGAGGAAAACCAACTTTAAACCCCTCTATGGTATGAGCTTGATGCAATTGCAATACATGATTTACCCAACTGACATATCTATCCCTGTCAATTCCAGGTAAAGTTTTAAAAAAGCTCTTCTTACTGAGATATTGTAACGATGAATCATCAAAGTCCAAGCTACCAGTCGTAAATTTCCACAGATGTTCCCACCTTCTAGAGAGGACACTCGTCCTTGCTGCTTCTTTCAACTTCAAAAATGAAAGAATGGAGACAACAATTTCGTCCGGCAAATCACTTAACCGATCCATACAGAAACTGTTTGTCTCGTCACACTGAGCATAACAATGTAAACATACGTTAGCAAAGACTATAACTTTTTCACTTTATTCAGTAACTTTCAGATAATAAATCTTACAAAACTATAGCAAAACGAAGCTTTATTTATTTAATTTTTTAAAGAAAAGATTAGAAATTTAATTCATAAACTAAACAGATTGTACACCATCTGCTACAACAGCAGTAAAACAAGAAGGTAAGTCTTCCAAGTTCTAACCGAGCACTAACATTACAACCTAGCATGTGAGACCAACATTACAAAATTTTTTACAGTGTGACAAAATTTTAACATATATTAGCAAAGACTTTAACTTCCTACTCAATTGTGTAACTTTCAGTGAGTAAATCTCAGACAATTATACCAGAAACTGAGCAATTTTAAAACAACAAAATTTAAAAAGAGTGACTTCAATTTGGAAAAATTGAGCAATCTAATAACCAAAAGAACAGAACTTGAAGAAACACAGACAAACAACCAAAAAAAAAAAATTTATAAAATTTGGGTTGCTTTTGAGAAAGACTAACCTTTTGTGGTTGAGACTTAGACCCAAGCTCCATTATTCTGGCCTTCTCACACATGTAGTATTGGCAGAGACACCCACGAGACAGAGTGAGAACAGATTGTGATTTGTGATATATATATATATATATATATATATATATTTGAAGTATTTTGCCGAATCCTATTCAAATTTGGAGTTGGGGACCTGGGGTTAACTGAATCCTTTGCAGGTTCGAAGTCGAACTCGCGTGAATGAATGCGATTCATGAATGAAATTTGTCGAGCTCCGATGATATTAAAAGTTGGTCGGCCCGGCCCATTAGCTAAAAGACTACACACCCATTGATTGTTTATATTAAAAATCCAAGGCCCAATAGTTTGAATGAAAAGGGCGCGATTAAAGAAACGAATCCATCTTTGTATTGAATGAAGCGATAAAGAGTAACTTGCAAAACATTAATGTTTGGTCATAAATAAATTGTGATTGTGTTAAATGGGAGAAATTATAAAGTCCACGTGATGAAGAAGTGAAATGGTCCACCATTTTATTAAAAGACTCACACTTGTTTAAAATTGCTGAGTTGAAAATTTTTTTAAAACACTAACTCAACAATTTTAAACAAGTGAGAGTTTTTTAATAGAATAGTGGGTAAATGACGTAATCCACCAGAGGACTGTATAATTTCTTGTTAAATGGATACCTACCTAGTATACTGATTTACATTGATTCTCAAAAAAAAAAAAAAAAAAAAAGTATAATGATTTACACTAACTTGATTATAATTCAAAATTATTCATCTTATTCTTTTTACTATTAACTTACTTAACTTTTTGTTAAAAAAAAATTTCCATGTATCATATAGGCACTAGATCCTAAAAGGAGTAATCTAATCACAATTGAAACTTATTGTAGTTATTTATAAAGCTCATACAACTTAGTGTCCGCTTGGGACAATTTATCTAATTTTTTCCTGGAGGTGTGCTTAAGTATATTTGTATTTTGGAAAAAGTGAGAAAACGTGAGATTTTAAAAAACTATACATAAAAGATAAAAGTTAAAATCTAAAGCTGATTCCAAACAGACTTACCATATTTGTACTATTTTGCTAGCTTTTAACTTCTTCTTTTTTTACCATATTTTCAACAACAACAAAATTAGTTTTAACTAAATAATCTATTCCCAAACGAACCCTAAAAATATGTCCGATGTAGGACTCCATACACATCCACACAGCACACACTCAATTAACTCAATAGTAAGGGGGACATCACCATTTTTCCCCTTTACATCCTCAATCTCTACATTAGCACCACGTTGTGAGAATGTCTAGGTGCATGTTAGGTGATTTTAACGCTTGAAATTAGGTTATGTGATAAAAACAAGTTATAAGAAAATTAGCCAAGAGCCTCGAAACTCTATTCTTAATTGTAACAATCGAATTATGAAAAAGAAAAAAAGAAAAAAAGAAGAAGAAGTTACAATGTAAAACTCACATTTTAAGTTTCACAAGAATTTATTTCAATTCTTTAATACTTTCGTTCAATTAAGGCTTCCATTTGTCCTCCGTTAAACTGGTCTGTTAACTACTCTTAAAATAGTGCTGTTTTGGTTCATTCAATTAAGGCTTCCATCAGTGACATGCTTTATCTCACGTTCGAGTAAATTAAACTAGGTTTGAAAATGTTAATTTTACTTTACATTTATATTAGATTTTGTACGACACTTATAGTTATTTACATTTATTTATTTATTTTGTTATAGATATGACTAATTTTTAGATTTTTTTAAAATCTTTTTTTAGATTTTACTAATTTTTTAATCAATTTTTTTTCTTTATAACAAAGAAGAAAAAAAGCACAATGGAATTAACAATCATGCGAGTGTTTGTGTATATTTGAGAGAGAGATGAATGCCAATGTTAACGGATTGTGATTTTTGAGTTTGTGGATTTTCGACTTTCGTTGAGCAAATCCCTTTTTTAAAATTTGGTGTTTTTGCCTAATACTATTCAAATTTGGGCTTCGGGTTAACTGAATCCTTTTCAAAGTCGAAATCGAACTCGCATGATTCTTGAATAGAACAACGACAACCAATCTGAATTTAGTCAAGACTGATAATGTTAGTGCTCAGAGGCTCTTATATTTTTTGGGTAAAGGTTAATTTAGAGTATTTATTATAATTCAGGATTTCTACATTTTCAAATCACAAAAAAACCTAGGAGTGTGATGAATATTATGCGTTTGTAGGTGAAATAATTTTTCATCACACCCCTAGGTTTTTTTGTGATTTGAAAATGTAGAAATCCCGAATTATAATAAATACTCTAAATTAACCTTTATCCCAAAAAATATAAGAGCCTCTGAGCACGCGAGTGAGCGCGTGCTCAGAGGCTAGTTTAAAAATTAAATTACTGGTTTTCAAATAAGTTACTTTTTCTCAGTCAATCTATTCCTTAATGTAGATTTTATTTTAGGAAATGGTTTTGTTCCGAATAGAAGTGGTAGAATTTTTCTCTAACTCACTATGTGGCAATTGAAAAAATTATCCATATATAATTTTAGTTATATGATTATTTTAATGATTTGTGCGATTTATTTAAATAATATATATGAATAGCATTTTCACATATTTTATATACTTTTTGTGAGTCTCAACTTTATTCCAAATAGTTTAAATTTCAATTTTTTGGAAATAAGTCAATTTTTAATTTTTTTTCTCACATATGCAAATAAACTATATATCCGAAATAAGTAATTCTCAAATGGGCACTATAAAATAAAAAAAAAAAAAAAACTATTGTACCTTCATGATTAACTTCCTAAATCTCTCAAAAAAAAAAAAAAAATGAACTTCCTAACTCTCTAGACGTGAAGACTTATCCTATGCAATTGTGCATTACCACCCAAATCCAAGTTTTCAACAACTCCATCTGAGGGGGAAAAAAGAAAAAGAAAAAGAAGAAGATGCATTTAGTTGGTAATCTAGTGGAGCCCCAACAATATTGCCAAAGTCATATTGAAAGAAAAAATTTTGGGATCCCTAGCATGTTGCCTTATTTTGAAAATTGAAATATATACACAATTACAACTTGTAATTTATACATCCCAATTATTCTTCTTAATCTTCTAGATCAACCTGGTGGAAAAAAAAACTTATAAATAAAAAGAATTACAATTTTTTTTCCTTATGAAATCCAACAAAAAATATAAGTCAACAACAATAGATGAAGATATAAAAATAAAAAATAAAAGATTAGATGTCTCATACTCCTTTGCATTCATTTGGGCTCTTTAATAAGGGCTTATGTAGTATCGTGTCTTCGATTCATCACCATCGTCAACTATTCTGCAATCAATCTAATCACTCAATGAATATCTCTTTCAAAATGTGTCTTCTCTTTGTCAAAATACATAAGTAAAAAATAACCTTAAAAAAAAAATTGAAAAATGACACATTTTGGAAGAGATTAAATTATATCAATATGACTTACAAAATAAAAAATTAAAAAAAAAACTGAAAAATGAAATTAAGAGTAAGAGAGCATGAGAGGAAAGAGAGTTACCTAAAATTGTGATTTGTGAGAGAGTGGATTAATTGTAGAGAACCATTTAGGTGATGTTTGGTTTAGGTGTTTTCGTAACTCAATACTCAGTTTTCATCACTCAATACTCAGTTTTCATCACTCAATCACAAAATGTTTTGTTTGAATGAGTTTTGAGTTATGGTTTTCATCACTCAGTTCTCTGATTTTTGAGTAATGAGTTATGAAAACTGAAAACACATTTTATCTGTTTTCAGTTTTCATAACTCATAACTCAATGGCATTTTTGTAATTAAACATAAAAATTTTTACTGTACAGCCATCATTTTTGACTTTTGGAGTTTTTTTTTTTTTTTTTTCTTCTTCTTCTTTGTTTGTTCGGTGATCTGGTTTCTTTTTTTTTTTTTCTTTTTCTTTTTCTTTTCTTCTTCTTCGTGTGATCCAGTTCGTCTTCTTCCTGTGCAGCCATCCAGTTCGTCTATACTGATCTGGTCTTCGTTCTTCCTTCTTTCTTTTTTTTTTTTTTTCCTTTTCTTCTGATCTAGTTCGTCTTCTTCTTCTTCTCTTTTTTTTTTTTTTTTTTTTTTTTTTTTCACTGGTTTGGGTGATTTGGGTACTGGCTAAAAAAAAAAAAAAAAAAAAAAAACTAAACTGTACCAATGACAAATATGGGACTCACAAATAGTGTGAAAATATTGAGTGATGATAACTGAGTGATGATGTTGTTTGGATGTGATATTTTAGAGTGATGAGTAATGAGTGATGAGTAATAAGTGATGAGTGATGGATGATGAGTGATGAAAATTGAGTGATGAGTGATGAGTGACCATTTTTTTAAACCAAACAAGGCCTTAATCTCTTTCAAAATGTGTCTTTTCCATGTCAAAATGCATCAATAAAAAATATCCTTCAGAAAAATGCATCAACCAAAAATAACTATAAGAAAATTTTATCTAAATGACTAAAGAAAGAAAAACTTGAAAATGAAATTGAAAGTAAGAGAGTGCAAGAGGAGAGAGAGTTACCTAATTGTGACTTGTGAGAGGGTGGATTAACTATGGAATACCATTTTTTCTCTTTTTTCAAATTAATCATTTTTGGCACTTTTTGTTGAAAAAAAAAATGATGAATATAAATGGTCAGTTTTTAGTAGTTATCTTAAATAATAACTGCTGAGTTTTTTTTTTTTTTTTTTTTTTTTTTTTTTTTTTTTTTTGAGAGAGAGAGAGAGAGAGAGAGAGAGAGAATGAATAACCGCTGAGTTTAGTGGAGGTGGAAAAGAAGAAAATGGATAAATGGATTAGTAGGATAAAAGAGAGGGAAACGGAGAATTTTTTTTATTTTTTTCCTGGATAGGAATGTAGCAGACATTTGAATACTGGTGAAGTGAACATTTTTTTTTTTTTTTTTTTTACACGAGGCAATGGGTTTTTGGTGGAATTTTTGTTATTATTCGCAAGAATTTGGGTGTTTTGAAATTTGGTAGTGATTGACATTGAGCCTACCTCTAAAAATTGCTAAATTTTAAGGAATAAAAAGACGTACGTGAAGAATAAAATCTCAAATTGTAGGAGTGCTTTATTTGTCTATTTTACCAAATTATTCTTTAATTTTGTCTTTACTTGTATATAAGGATATAAATATATATTTTGAAAAAAAAAAATTCTGTTCAAATAAGTAGAGCCTCTTAAACAGTCGTATAAATAATGGGAAAGAAGTGGAAGAGTAACAACTGGGTCCTAGGACATCTCAGGGCTACTAAGGTAGCCTGACTCTTAAAACAAAGGCACAGACACGTCAAATCATCTATTCTTTCAAAACACAACTTTTGCCCGTTGGTTTTCCACTACACCACTTCTTTTTTGACTGAACCCACTACACCACTTGATAATATGATTACATCCACTGCGTCCTTGTATTAAAAAACAAAACAATTGGATCCAAGACCCGATAAAGCAAACGTAGGATAAAATCAACCGCTTTTCATCCAAAAAATATATATATATATGTATATTTATATATATAAACACACTCACTGAGTCATTTAAGGCTTATTTGGTAAAAAAAAAAAAAAAAAGAGAGAGGTGAAAATCACATTTTAGTCTTTATATTTTCAGGTGATTGTTATTTTAGTTTTTACATTTTATTTTTGTTATTTTTAATTCCTATTTTAAAAAACGCTTTTCGTTTTGGTCCCTAACGTTACATCATAACGAAAAAAGCAAACGTAGTAAACAACAAAATAAATTAATATTAAATTAATATCCACGTGCCAAAAAAAATATATTTTATTCATTTTTTTTTTTCAGTCATCCCGTGCCTTCTCTCTCCTCAGTCATCTATTTTCTTCTCCACTCTTCCCTCAGAGTTCCTCAGAGTTACACGTACATGAACCCACCCATTAACCCTTCCATCATCCTCAACAACCACTTCCATCATCAGGTACTTAGTAATATAACAATATATTTAAAATGTTTGTATAATGACCTGTTGCTTTAAGCTGAAGTGGTGAGAAATTTTATACTTGGTTTAGTAGAAGATTATTTTAATTAAAAAAGGACTTAATTAAGAAATGAAGTGACATGAGAAAAAAATGTTTTGACTGGCTTAAAAAACATTGTTTCTAGACCAAGAAACAGAGCATAGCTCCTAACATGAAAGGCAATGGTAAAACGTAAAAACTTGACCTGGTGTTCTCAAAAGGACAAAGTGGAGTCGTCTTGGTGTACAATGCAATCACAACCTTTGCTATTTGGCTATTGCTACCAAGCTCCACCAGACAATGGAAAATAAATTTGGCATCAACCTGACCTCCCATTGGGCATTGGTGAACTATTTTTTTCTTCAAGCCCTATCATAAAACCCATAAAAATATATTAAAACTATATTATCAATAACGCACAATACACAGTAGCCCGCCATGACCACTGATGCTTTTTGTTTCAATGCACCTCCTTTCCAACATTCAATTATTTCACCATTGACTGACAATACAAAGCACACTGCCTTGTTGTCTTGAATCAACAGCAGCTTTTGGCTTTTGCCAGATGGAATAGCATAGATGGGCATGCATGATTCCTTCCAGAGTCAGTTTTTACGTTTTACTATTTCTATTTTAAATTGAGTTACCATAAAATGCACAGTGGTGCTAGGACATGGCAGTGTGCTTTGTTGAAAGAAGACAGGTTTTCCAGCAAAGCAACAAATGATATGGCATTAATCTACATGTTAAAAAGGCCAATTAATCTACCGATTGTTTTAAAGGGAGGGGTAAATTGCCTTTCATGTTAGGAGCTATGCTCTGTTTCTTGGTCTAGAAACAAAGTGTCTTTTAAGCCAGTCAAAACGTTTTTTTTTTTCTCATATCACTTCATTTCTTAATTAAGTCCTTTTTTAATTAAAACAATCTTCTACTAAACCAAGTATAAAATTTCTCACCACTTCAACTTAAAGCAACAGGTGATCATACAAACATTTTAAATATATTGTTATATTGCTAAGTACCTAATGATGGAAGTGGTTGTTGAGAATGATGGAAGGTTTAATGGGTGGGTTTATGTACGTGTAACTCTGAGGATCTGTAGTGGCTGGGCTAGGCGAGAAACTTTGAGGGAAGAGTGGAGAAGAAAATGGACGAGTGAAGAGAGAGAAGGTACGGGATGACTGGAAAGAAAATGAACAAAATATATTTTTTTTGCCACGTGCACATTAATTTAGTATTAATTAATTCCTATCATTTGCCACGTCAGCTCAGCTTTCTTCATTTCGTCACTAATCACATACTTAACTCCCTACAGTCCTTTCCGTAACATCATTCACTTATTATTACTCAATATTTTTCAACTGTTTGTGAGACCCATACACTGACCGATGTCAGTTAACTTTTCTCTCTCCTTTTTTTTTTTTTTTTTTCCCTTTTCTTTTCCCCCTTACCCCTCCCCTTCGTTTTTCTCTTCGTTTTCTCCTGTTTTTCTCTGCTTTTCTCTTCTACCATGTTAACATCAACAGCTGCCGCTACAACCCATAGTGACAACAACGGCAACAGCAACATCAACAGCAGCAACAACTTCGACGAGCTCGAGAAGAAAAAAAAGGAATTGAAACCCAGTAAAAAAGAAAGAAAAGAAGGGAAAAAAAGAAAAGAAAACCCAAACCTAGAAACTAACGTGAAAAGAAAAGAAAAGAAGAAAAGGAGAATAGAAAAGAAAAGAAGAAAAAAAAAAAAAAAAAACCAAACCCAGAAAGTGAAAAGAAAAAAAAAAGAAGAAAGAAAAGAAAAAAAAAGACCCAAGCCTAGAAACCAAACCCAGAAACCAACGTGAAAAGAAAAGAAAAGAAGAAAAAAAGAAAAGGAGAATAGAAAAGAAAAGAAGAAAAAAAAAAAAAAAACCAAACCCAAAAAGTGAAAAGGAAAAAAAAAAGAAGAAAGAAAAAAAAAAAGGCAAAAATACAAAACTCACCCTTTAAGTTTCATCATTTTTCATTTCAGTCCTATAAGTTTGAGTTTTGTCATTTCAATCCTCCAAGTTTCATTCATCTCCAATTAAGTATTCCGTTAACGTACCATTAGTTTTGCTGTTAACTTATATAATTTTTTATTTATTTAATTTTTATTTATTTCTTAAATTTATAAAAATGTTAATTTAAAAAAAAAGCTGATTATAGGAACATTCTGAGAAACCAAGAATGAGAAAGAGAGGAAGAGAGAGAGAGAGAGAGAGAGAGAGAGTGAGAGATCGAGAGGGGGAAAGAGGGAGAGGAAGAGGCCTGCAATACTGCCTCGACAAAGTCTCCGTTGAAACTTCATCCTTATCCTCACCAAATCGATTTGATGACCTCCCAAGCTTAGCAGCGTCGCAGTTCTGATCTGATTCTTCTCTGGAGCCCAAACCCGAGCTCATGGCTAATATCCCGGCGGCTTTGTTAGGATCGTCGTTGGCTTGGCGGAAGGCTGAAACGACGTCGTCCAGAGAAGCCAAAGAAAAGGCCTACGCTCAGGCTTTGAAGATCTTACTTTGTTGGTCTTCTTCGCCAGCCAGAACACGCCGCCTTTGTCGCTGGTGACAAGATTGGAGACTTGAGGCCTCCTCTTCTTCTTCAAGTGCTTCAGATTCGGCTGCCAGCAAGTGCTTCCTCAGATGGGTCTTTCCATTCGTCAATTTTGCAATGTGAAAATCAATTATGCTTCACTATGAGTTACACCTACCCGTAACGAGGGTCGAAAGGGAATTTGGAGGGTCATTTTAAGGAGTATGCCAAGTGCTTTTGTCATTCACTTTGTCGCTAACATGTTTCCTTGATTTCATTTGGCTTTTTTAATTTAATTTAATTATTATTATTATTATTGTTTTTTTTTCTAAAATTAAGAAATAAATGAAAATATAAATATTAAATATAAAAAAATAAAAGTTAACTGCAGAAACTAACAGTACATTAACGGAAGACTTAATTGGAAATAAATGAAATTTAGAAGACTAAAATGACAAAACTTAAACTTAAAGGACTTAAATGAAAAATTGTAAAACTTAGAGGGTGAATTTCGGATTTTAGCCACAAAAAAAAAAAAAAGACCCAAGCCTAGAAACCAAACCCAGAAACCAACGTGAAAAGAAAAGAAAAGAAGAAAAAGAGAAAAGGAGAATAGAAAAGAAAAGAAGAAAAAAAAAAAAAAAACCCAAAAAGTGAAAAGAAAAGAAAAGAAGAAGGAAAAAAAAAAAAAAGGACCCAAGCCCAGAAACAAAACCCAGAAACCAACATGAAAAGAACAAAAAAAGAAAAGAACAAAAAAGAACCAAACCCAGAAAGAAAGTGAAAAGAAAAGAAAAGAAAAGAAGGAAAATAGAAGAAGAAGAAGAAGAAGAAGAAGAAGAAGAGGAGGAGACCCAGACCCGTGAAAGACAAAAAACAGAAATAGAAAAAAGAGAAAGGAAGATATAGAGAGGCTATTTGAGAGAGAAAAAGTTTGACCGTGAGATTTTAATTACAAAAATGCTATTGAAAACAGAGTAATAGAAACTGAAAACAGTTAAAATGTGTTTTCAGTTTTCATAACTCAACACTCAAAAATCAAATAATTAAGTAATGAAAATCATGACTCAAAATTCGTCTAAACAAAGCAACTTGTTATGAGACTCACAAAATTTGGATAATGAGTGATAAAAACTAAGAATTGGATGATAAAAACACCTTAACCAAACATCACCTTGAACAATTGAGTTAGTTTAATTTTGTTCCTTCAAAAATTAATTATGTCTTAAAAAAAGTCTTGTTTCTAAAAAAAAAAAAAAGTCAAATCAATCTTTAAATCTACTCTACACTATTATTTAAATAGAATTAATTTGTTGAAGTTCAATAAAAAAATAATATAATAATAATTTGTTGAAGTTGACTTGATTTTATGATTCTTACAATTTCCATTAGCATTTCAACCGTATGCTCCATTTGCCATCCTAATTAATTTGGCTAAAATTTAAATGGGGACATAAAATTGACTTAATTTTTTTTTATTTGGTGGGATAAACACTATATTTTGTTCTATTAGTTCAAGAAAGGATTTCCTTTAATTAAATCATTCAATTCCTTTTCATTTTAAGTAGTATTTATTTGATTTTTAAATATTACATGTTTTACATCTAAATAAAAAATTGAAAAAAATTAGAGAAGATCTTCACATGAATATTGCTTAAAGTATTTAAAAAACATGATTTTAATCTTCTTGACAAGCCTTTGCATTAATGAAAATTTGAAAACTAAACACCAATTCGAATAAAGTACACTCATAAGACAAATCTAACTAAAAAAAAAAAAAAAGGTTAAATGCAAAATTAACCATCTAAGTTTCTTTATATTTCATTTCAATCTTCTAATTTTTGCTTTCGCTTATTGCAGTCTTCTAACTTTCAAGTTTATTCAATTAAGGTTTTTTCATCTATTTTTGTTATATTTTGTGACTAATTTTTCAATTTTTTAGATTTATCTTAAAAAAATTTTAATTAAAAAATTCAATTAATGACTAAAATGAAATATTAAGAAACTTAGAGGGTTAATTTTGTATTTAAAAAAAAAATGCTAGAAAGTTCTAATTATACCATGGTTAAATAATTAATGGTAATAACAACAAGAGATGATGAATCAGTGGTCTTTGTTAATGGTGAAATCTATTTCCCAAGCAATTATGGAACCACGTTTCAAATGCTTAATGGCTGGTATCTTTTCACGGGGATCAACCCAAAAAATTCCCACTTTCTAAAATCTAACCTTTCTTCCCTCCCTCACGTGGATCGGTGACATGGAGTTCTAACAGTTTTTCAAAGTTGCCACTTAAATTTTTTTTTTTTAATTCCCTCTTCCACACCCTCTCACATACTCGAATTCAGACTCAAATTTTTTTTTCTCTCCATTTAATTCCCACAATTTCCAAAAAGCTACCAAATCTGTGTCTCAAATCTTTAAAGAATTTTATTGTGGTATAAGTGAGAAAAGGGTACTATTTTCTGAAGTTCGCTAGAAATTGGACCTATATTTTAAGAATTTGCTTTGATTGGCTTTGTTGTATGACCATAATATATTGAGACATTTGGGCATGATTAGTGGATTAGGTAGAACTTAGGAGATGATTGAAATTTTCTTCCCTAGTAGTTCCCCTTAATACTAGTTATTCCTATACTAGAGAGGGTGAAACATATTCCTATACTAACTATTCCTATACCTTTAGAGAGTTGCCAATTGGAAATTACTAAATTGTAACGTGATAGAATAGGTTGATTGCGTGATAGAATTGGTTTGGATTAACATTTTACAGTCACTCTCTAACACACTCCCCAAAATCTCTCAACCGTCAAAATTCACAATAATTTCAAAACCTACTCGCATGCTCGGCCTCCTTGAAAACCCGAGTTGGATGTCACGCAGATCAATGATGTGGCATGACAAATTGGTAAAAATATATAAGCCTTAGGGAGTGCTCAAGGGCATTTTTGTATTTTGGCCTAAAAGAATTTGTGAGTTTATAAAAAGAAAAAAAAATGGTACATAAAAGAAAAATATTTTTAAAATCCAATGTTTCTTTTTTTGCCATCATCTTATTGTTAATGTGACCACTAAAATTTGGACATGTTTAGTCTTTAAATATTGTGCATGCCAACAATGCAAACACATTTTCCATAGTTAGTTGACGGTAAGGAGTTTAGGGACTAACTTGACAATAAGTTAAAAATAATATGAATGAAAAAAAAAAGAAAACCATTTGCCATATAGATATTTTCTATAAGTGAATTGATGATAGGGACTAACTTGACAATAAGTTAGAAATAACAAGGACTAAATTAACTACCGAGAAAAAATGAGTACCAAATTTAAAGTGACCCCAAAATATAGGAACCAAAACAGTAATTTTGCCTAAGTTAAAATGGTAACAAAAAATAGCTAATCCAAATTCCAAATGCACTATTCATTTTGCATATGCCTTATGCTTTTGGAAATTGTTGAAAAAAGTTTTGTTTATTTTTTGTCTCAACTTTGTTGCCAATAGTTTAAAAAAAAAAAAAAAAACTTTGTTGCTAATAATCTAGCTAATAGCTTTTTATAAATAAATTATTTTTTCTAACATATTTAACATACAAAATACCAAAAATTATATATTCTGATAAATACTATATGAATAAGTTAGCGAAAATAAACAATTTCCAAATCGACACACACTGTGTCATGCTACTTCTTTTGGCAATATAAAATTAACTAAGCAGTGGCAATATAAACTTAACTAAGCAGGCACACATTTTTTTGGAGCTCAATAATAATTTTGCAATTTTGCCCACCATTCAATAGGATATATCCAATTAGCTCAACTAGTAAAATTTTTGCTGGTTGAATATATAAAAGATTTAGGGTTCAATTTCTGCTTACACTACAAATCGACTGGTGTCTTGGTTTGATAATAAAAGAGCTATCATCAGAAACGGACATTACAAGTTGAAACTTTCTTGAAAAAAAGAAAAAAAAGAAAAAGACATACCTAGTGGAAATTAGATGTAAGCTTGATCAAATGTTATATTACCAAGAAATTTAATTGAACTTCTAGTGATTTGTTTTTATTTAAATATTCTAAGCATGTTTGATAATAAAAGAGCTATCATCAGAAACGGACATTACAAGTTGAAACTTTCTTGAAAAAAAGAAAAAAAGAAAAAGACATACCTAGTGGAAATTAGATGTAAGCTTGATCAAATGTTATATTACCAAGAAATTTAATTGAACTTCTAGTGATTTGTTTTTATTTAAATATTCTAAGCATGTTATGTATGTAGAGTTAATCCACTAATCAGTCTGTTCTCATCTTCAAGTTTCAACACTGTGTTGGTGGGGAATATTGATAGTTGGTTTTCAACTGTGTTGGTGCTGGTGGGAATACGAATTAAGCTGGATACCGCTTTCGCCTATACTTTTTACACAAATGCGTAAGAAGTTTTAGCCTATACTAATTGTCTATAGCCAAAAACACCACTAAATGATTTTTTCTGGTCTTTTACATGTCTGTCTTTTACCCTTCATTTTATACTGAGTCGACTGACAAATACTGGTCTTTTTTTGTCTCTTTCTCCGAAAGCCTTCAACACCGTTTCAGCATTCACATGGGCTACGGTAAAAATTCTAACTTATTTTAGTAAAAGAACAGTATTAGCGTAAGACTTTAGTAATCATATATTTTTACACCATTTTTTTATAGGTTTTTGCACCATTTTAAATATGAGCGAATTTTGGATTTAATTGGTTAAAATGTGATCACTTTTATATGAGACTAACCGCAGATCCACGCGATGTGTGGGAATATATAAATTAACATTTACTTCAAATATTATTTATTTTTTAAAAAATTTCTACAAGTATTTTTCATCTTTTTACCTCTAGAAAGTACAAATATTTGATACTATTATATTTTGTATGTTTGATTAATATTTTCTTAAGATGAATTATATTTTTCTAACTTCTGTTGTAGTGTGTTATATTTGATGTACAACTAAACTTTATAAGTTTCAAATTTATTATTCAAATTTCTCATCTCTTAAGGAATAATGAGATTATCATAATAATAAAAATTCATCACAAAATTGCAATGTTATCTTAACAAAAATTAAAATGAAACAAAAGGAATAAAAGACATACTTTATATAATTTATTACTCAAAATTGGTAAGTATATTCAAATTCATAACCATGTAGAATGTGCTTTGACGTAAACTCAAATTCCTATTTCTAAAAAACTAAGTATTAACCCAAATCAAAATTCAACCAAAGCTTTAAAAGGGAGAGAGAAGACTCTGTAATGGGAAATTAAAAAAAAAAAACCAAAACACATATTTAAAAATAAAAAACCATCAACGTTAATTAGAATTATGAGAAAGAACAAAAATCCACAAGAGAGGGAGAGAGAGAGAGAGAGAGAGAGTATTTACAATTTTTTTGTGGGGAAAATATGGATTGAACGGAAGAAATGATATCGAATTTATACAAAAAAAAAAAAAATGAGGAGAAGAGGAGTCAAAATATAATACAGAGAAAATGATGAAGGAAGTATGACAATAAAGTAGAGAGTAGTGGGACGATAAAGATAGTCAAGTAGAGAATAGTGTGGAGATAAAGAGGTAAAAATTTAATAGACCCTCACTTATACTAAGTTCCATCAAAGACCAAATTCTTAAACGCATGCCATTGATTCTACTCATGTCCACTACACACATTCATCAACGTGTCTATATACAAATCACCCACTTGCTATTACATTCATTTTATTAATGTTTTGAATTTCCACAAAGAATCAAAATAGTGCATATACAAATTGTAAGTGTGTGAGTCACTTATATTATCATGATATTGTGGTCAAAGTTAGTGGCAAACTTATTGAACTCGACTGATTGTTTTTGCCTCAAAGAAGATGGCTATTAGCATTCCAAGTCATGAAGTTTAAATGGCTATGGGAAATTATCATAATGTATCAGCTGCTATGCCCCAAAAATAGCAGTTTCTCCTACCTTCATTGCATCACTTTAACTATATCATATTATGTTTAATAAGGAAAGTAATAGAAAAATATGAAATTTAAAACTCAAGTATAGGAGTATTGTTATGTTTTGTCTAAAACTCATGTACACAATATTCTAGACCTTCAATAGGAGACTGTAAGGACACAAATTGCTATTTGGGCTAGCAAGAGAAATGGACTCAAGCCCAGCAGATGAATAGTCTCCTTGCAATGAATTTGTAAGAGAGTGGATTGAGTAAACTCGGTTGAAAGTAAACTGGTTAGTGGCCCAACCCTGGTTGTGATCAGCTTGATAGACACGAAGTGCTGGAATAGTCTTGGATGATACTCAGCTTAGTCCGAGGAGATTGTCTTAGAAGATGCCTCAGTGTTTCTCTTTCTCTTTTTTCTTCCTCTTTTCTTCCTTTTAGCTCTCCTTATATATCAGTTCTTCCCACGTTCCAATTAGGTGGTTCTTTCTTGATACTTGTCTCATCAACCTCCCCCTAAAGCCTTTGCGTGGTAGCTGTAAAGGACCAGGGCCACTGTTCAGATGTCTTTTTTCCCATTAATGCGGCCATGATGTTAGCTGTAGGATTATAAATGCGGTGACAGCAGCCTTTTACCTAATATCTGATCGTTGCCACCTATCCTCTTTGGCCTATATAAGTTAGGGGGTCCTCCAGGAAGGCTGGGCTCAGTGTTGGAGTACTCGCCTTGGTCATCTCCCTGGTGATCCGAACAGGCAAGCATCCTCGGACCAATCTTTTTATTTCTACGTAACTTGTACTTTGGATAGGATTTAGGCTAGGCACATTCCCCACGGCCTGTTGTCCTTGGACGTAGGGTCTCCTCGGACAGGCCCATGGCCCATTTTCTGGTAACGGGTCTTTTACCCCTATAATAGCCCCTCAAAATTTCGGCTTTCTCTCTTATCTGAGGAGAAGGGCGGGATTTTGACTTCTCCAAGGACAAATTCTACCAAACCTTTTGACCCGTCCACGTGGAGACGCTACTTCGCGCGTCTCTCAATTTCTGGTGACGCTTCGAGAGTTGCAACGCGTCATTTATTGTTCAAGGTGGCGCTCTGTCTCCTTTATCAACGGTGAGATGTAGATCATGTGGCTGGGATTTTTCCGTGAAATTTCGAGCGGGATAACTCCCATTCACTTTCCCTTACTATATAAGGGACTCTGAGGGAGTCGCTCTGTTCATTTTGCATACTTGAGTTCTTGAGCATTCCGGCCCTCATACATCACTTTTTTCTAAAAATTCCGAGCACGTTTTTACAAAGGATCCTAGGTATCTTGGAAGTTACTGAGCCAAAAACATCGACCATTGTCGTAAGTACTTGGTTTCCAAGTTCCTTTCTTCTCGGCCGAGCACCTCGGCCTTCTTCTTTTTACATTTCCTCGCCTTAGGAGACTCTCGTAGCACCCTTTTATACATCCATATGGGTAGGTTTAAGAATTTAGTTGATACCCCTGTGGCCATAGAGCTTTTTAAGGCGAAATATAACATTCCCGAAGGGGTTAGTCTTCGCTACTGCCCACCAGAGAATATTTTAACCTTTAGGAGGACTGGTGAGGTGGTTATTCCTGTAATCGCCTTTTTAGAGGGAGGGAATGATCATTCCCATGGGTAGCGTCACTAGGGAGTACCTTAGGAATCATAGGCTGTGCCCGCACTAATGTGCCGCTAATATGTTTAGGATTCTGGGTTGTGTAGACGCCCTTAATCAGATGATGGGTTTACAGCTTACCTGGCACGACGTCGTACACATGTATGAATGTCACTCCTTGACCGAGGGGGGGGGTACTACTTGAAATCCCGATCTCCCATTGTAAAAATGATATCGTGCCTTCCGAAGTCCAACAAGGGCATGAAGGACGATCACGTCATCGTCTCTGAGGCGTGGCATGATGGTCACCATTGTCCGACCATGGAGGGGGAGCCAGGTGGGGTACTCTAGGACTAGGTTAAGATAACATAGGGTTTGCAATTTAGATTTCACTTTATTTTATTGTGTATGTATTTGGCTTAGAGGTGTGATGATTAATCTTGTGTTCTTTGATTGTGACTGTAGATAGAAAGTTTGTCGCCCCCAAGCTTAGTCTTGTGAACGTGCTCGTCTTGAATCATCTGCTGCGATCCGAGGTGTTTGTTCATTCGGACGGTCAGTTGCGTGCCGTTCACTTGATATTGGACTTTGCTCCAATATCAGACAGTTTCTAGGAAATCGGGAATTCTATCCAAGCGAGGGATAAGAGAATTCATCGGATAGACATCTCTCGGCCGGGTTTTTTGGCAAAGAAAAATCTTCCCCCGGTTCCGTGGCCGCTTCAACGAGCTGTCCCTCAACCAGCTACACAAAAGGAATAGTCTGCTTCCTTTCGGCCATCTTTGGATACGGAGATAGACCAATTCCGTTTCGAAGAAGAGGAAGAAGTGCAAACCAGACCTCTTGGCCCTCAAAGCTCTGAGACTTCAGAAGAGGAAGACGAGATGCCCTTGCAGCCAAGAAAGGGATTGAAAGCCCTCGTGGCAGGGCGGAACGCGGGTACATCTTCTAAGGAGGCCCCTAAGGAGAAAGATGCTGACAAACTGCCCCCTCCTCCACCTCCTCTAGCCACTTCGGCCGGCCTTCTTCCTATGCTAGACTTGCAGAGGAAGAGAAAGGTGGTGGACCTAGATGCTGAGGAGGGTGAAGTGCCCCCTCAGCAACAAAATTGGTGAAACAACAGAAGGGTGGGAGAGACGACATGAGGGTTTCCCCACCTGCGCACAGGAGTGACTCCCATTCTAGGGAGGTTCAGCATCCACCAGCCTGGGCTCCTCGGCTGGACCTGGATGGCGCTCCTATCCCCACCACCGCCTCAATACGGGAGTTCCAGAAGGGGCACTCAGGCTATTTTGCCGAGGCCTTGGAGCGTCCTTTGCTCCTGCCTCGGGACATAGAGACTGTGAGGTCTTGGAGGCAAGCGAACCTATTCATGTCGTTTAAAAGGGACTTGGCCATGGTGAGTTTTTGGTCATTTTATTGCACATAGAATTCATTTATTCTTGAACTGTGTGATTTTCTTATATCTGTAGTGACGTAATGTTGTTTTTCTTATTGTGTAGCTCACCCAGCAAGTCTACGTGGCCGAGGACTGGGTTAAAGACGCCCGTAACCTGGCTAGGGCTGAGTCCCAGTCTTGTAAGGAGGTGGAGAGGAGCCTGGGGGAGCTAAACCTCGAGAAGATGGAGTTAGCCAAGAAGCTAACCATCGAAGAGAGAGAGAGAAGGAGCGCGAAGGCCGGGTTAAAGAGCGCCCAAGACCAGGCTGAAGACCAGCGGAAGAGGTTGCATATGACAGAGATAGAGTTGGCAACCGAGAGGCAGCTGAAGGCATATAAACCATGAGTGGGGGTGTGCTTTAGGCCATGTGGGATAGTTGGAGCCCTAGAGGCATATAAACCATGGTACACTCATGGCATATAAACAGAGATAAAGTGTACCATTAGTTGGATATCCAACTAATGGTACACTCATAGCAGCCCCAGAGGCATATAAACCATGAGTGGGGGTGTGCTTTAGGCGATGTGGGATAGTTGGAGCAAGTCCAAAAAACTGCCAACGACTCCCACCCCTTCAGCAAAAAACCGTGAGGGCCTGGCTCCCCAAAGCGGACAAAAACTGCTAATGTGGTTCAGGAAAAATCCGCACAGAGACAATTCCAAAAAGAAAATCAAGTAGTTGAAAGAAAGTAGCATAATCTAAAATCTAAAACTAAAAATCCAACTGTTGTTCATGTACACAATATTATAGATAGATATTAAAGAATTAAGAATCAATTAGTTTCTCCATTCGCATAACAATTAGCTTAAAGCTAGATACTAATGGAATTTTAAAAGAATTCAGTTCTTTGAGTTTCCTCACTCCTAAATTCCCAAATGATTTCTCAAAATCTAAACAATCTCCAAAGTTGTTCGTCAACCAAATAGGCCAACTAAGGTCCAAAATACAAAAATTCCAGCCACAACACACCAATTTACTTAAGTTGGTGTGCTTTGAAGAATTAGAGTTTCATTTAAAAAAGTTAAGATAAAAAGATTTAAATTGTTACATTCCAAGTTCTATACAACAAAAAAAATTTAAGCTTCAAACTCTACTTTGTTTTCTCTTCCATTGGCCCACAATTTTTGGGACACCAAACAGTCCAATTAAATAATAAACAACAAATTATTAATATAAGGAAAGAGAAATCTTATATAGCTACTGTGTGTTGAACCATAAAAAGCAATTTATCAAGCACCATCGAAGAAAAACAACAAATTTATTCCCCTTTCCTTCAAAAGGTTGTAAGAAAAAATTATAATTACCAATTGATTGGTATGAACTTCAATAGAATAAAAAGCTTCCAATGATTGCAAGGCTTAATTGTGATATCTGTCAAGAAATTGACAAACAAAATAAAGATAAAAATGAAATTTAGTTCAACATATAAAATGATAGGAAAAGGAGAACAATAACAATTTATCTTTGTTAAAAATGAATAACATGCTTACTATAAAATAAAGATCGGAAAACATCACATTGAAGTTAATTATCAGACGGAAAAACATTATGGTAAACATATTGAAAATAACATTCTTGAAATCTAGAGAAGTGCAACCATAAAGCAATTTATCACAAACATGATCAAATGCTCAATTCAAATCAATTTTGAAAAAGAAAAAACATATTTGAATAGTTTTGAGACCATGAAAACTCAAACTCATTCATCATGAAATCCCAAAATTGAATTACATTTTTTTTGTAGTAATGAGATGGAAACAAATAAATAATAAGAATAATATAGCAATAACAAAAAGAACCATTTGTAGAAAAAATAAAGTGGTTGAAACAATAAAAAAAATCAACCAAAAGAGAAACAAAATTGGAGAAAGAGAGAGAGTATTGACCTTTTTGTCGTGGATAACTTGGGAAAAATAGGGGAGAAAGGTGTAAATGAAGTAAGAAGAAATTTATATGAAAATTAAGATGGAAGAGAAAGGGTGGAAGTAGATGAAAGGTTGAATGAAGTGAAACTATTGAATTTAAGAAGATATAATGGAAAATTTCTTAAAATCTAAAGAAAATAAAAGGAAAATTAAAAAAAAAAAAAATTATTGGAGGGGATGAAATATTGAACTAAAAAGACAATAATTGAAGAAGATGAAAAGTTGAACAAAGTAAGAATTGCAAATAAAAACCAAAAACAAAAAAAAAAAAAAAACAAAAAAGAAAAGATGCTAAAGATGTAGTGCATAAAGAACTTTATAAAATTTATTACAAAACTCCATTATTATATATAGTATAGATATGTATAGACATTATTTTTGGTTTTTTTATTCTTCATTGATAATATTATTTAGTTATAAACATCTAAATTAAAGTAGATAAATATGTAAAGGTAAAATTATATATAATGTTAAACCACCAAAGATGAATGTATAAAGTAAATAATCAATTTATATTTTTTTTGTTAAACATGCCAGTAATATAAAAAATAGAAAGGTTTTAAATATTTAAAAAGCATTTTTAGTAGATTGTAATATAAAAAAAAATCTCAATATTTTATGTAACTTTTCCCATAAGATCAATATTGTTGACATCCTTTGTATTCAAAAAACACTGAAATGACACATAAACAGAGAGATTAATTGTGTAGAATTGCAAGAGTACATACGTGATATTAGTATTTCATTTACAACATATACATAATATATACATGATTCATGGTCAGTTGGTATGAACCGTAATAATTACATCCTCTTCAATGATAGCAGAGGCAATTTCAGGTTGCATTAGTAACTTAAAATCATCTTTAACAGCGAAGCCATCTCTCCCCTATAGCCTTTAATTTCATGCACAGTTCAAGCATCGTCAGTTGCTATGAACTGTAACAATTACATCCTCTTCAATGATAGCAGCGGCAAATTTAGATTGCATTAGTACCTCAAAATCTTCTTTAACAGTGAGGCCATCTCTCTCCCCGATAGCCTTCAATTTCATGCACACTTTAAACATCATTGGCCTTCTATAGGCACAAGGCTGAACACAACTACAAGCAATCATAGGGAACTGAAGTATTTCACCATCATATCCTTTCTACAACAAAGATTTATCAATGACATCATACAGACCAAATGTTGATTCCAAAAAGTTATGAAAATTAATTAAGAATTATAAACCTAAAGCAGAGATGCAAGTAAAAAAAAAAAAAACAATAACAGAGAGAGAGAGAGAGAGAGAGAGAGAGAGAGAGAGAGAGAGAAATAACATTTTTTTATGAGAAAAAACTATGTAGAGAATGGAAGAGAATAACTAATTTATAGTGAAATGGTGTGTATAAGAAGAGACAAAATAAGTGAAGATGAAAGGAAAGATTAAAAATGATATTAAAGTAGATGGTAGTGGGGAGATGAAAAGGTAAGGGGGAGATGAAAAGGTAAGAGAGAGAGAGAAATGTTGGAGTAAGTGTAAATATTAAAAAAAAAGTAAATGTTAAAAAAATTAGGGAAAAATTGGAAAGAAATAGGATAATGACATAGTGAAAGTAAATAAATAAGTAGTGTGTTGAATTTATTATAGGGTGATAGTGGAAGTAAATAAATATGGTTGAATTTTTTTTTTAAATTGTAGGACAAATTATATAATAAAAAAAAATGACGTGGCAGCTGATGTGGCGTAATGTGAGAGCAGCAGCATTAAACGTTACGCTTCAGTTTTTAGTAATATATATAGATGTGTTATATCTACAATATTTGCACAATAAATCATATGTGATTAGTTATTATTAGTTCTAATTTAAACATATTACTGAAATTACTTTTATACCTTATGGCTAACATCCTTTAACAATTTGCTACGTAAAATTTGTTACGAAAATATTGTGGGTAACATCCTTTTTCTATTATACTGATCCAGTGCTATTAGTCTCATGTGTACTATCCTTAAGTCATCTTCTTATGCCACTTTTTACGTCATCAACAACTAAATAGTCCAAATTTCCACTCCGAAAATTCTGGTGACACAACTTTATGCACAACTCGCCAACGTGGCGAGTTGTGCACAAAGTTATGGCACCAGAACCTCTTTGCACTCATCTTCTTAAGTCATTCTCTTACCTCTACTATTCATTGTATAATCTATTTTCCATCCAACTAATCTCATTTACAACACTGTTTCCACACAACGTCCCCACAAACGTGTTATTTTTTTTTTGGTTATAAATTGATGGTCTGTACATGTCTGAGACTTCAATTAAGGTTTACTCCGAAATGGGCTTGCTCAAGCTTCCATTGCCGGATGTTACAGTTGGCGCTTGCACCAACTGTAACATCACTTGCAAGGTACATTAAGCTCTAGTAATGCTTTGAGCAAGTTTTACTTGCCTTTTGTTTCGGGTGCTCTGTTCTCTCTCTCTCTCTCTCTCTCTCTCTCTCTCTCTCTCTCTCTCTCTCATGAGTTTATATATTTCATAGTTCTTAAGTTAATGTAAGGGAGTTGGTTGATTTAAAGAAGTAATTAGCACGTCTTTCCATTCTGTAAGGATGTAATGAGGTTGAATTTTCTTTTAGAGTTTAGACTAATCAAGAAAGCCATTTGGAATTCAGTTTATTCATATGTACGTATTTTGTATTTTTCTTTAGTTGATAAGATTAATATAATGAATGATTGCTCATATTCTTCCTGGTGCCAAGCTAAATTATTGGATTTTTTTGTTTTTTTGTTTTTGTTTTGTGTATGTGTTTTGCTTTCCACTTCAAATAGTAAGTGGGAAGTGAAGAAGCTGCATCATGGTTTGATTTATTGGGAAAACTTTGGTTTTTCTCTTGATGTTCATTTGGCTCGTTCCACAAAATAATAGGTTAATAAACTTGTTGGTGCAGTTGGATGACGGCTTTGGCCGCATTAATGCTTCTCAATGTGAAAATGGGACGGTTTTGTGTGAAGGCTTGCAGGATGGAAATCATAAATTTGAGGTTTGCCCCAACGGGACTCAAGGAGTTGGCTGCAGTAGCAATACCTGGACTGTTGGTTAAGAACCTTCCTTTTATTCCTTTTCTAATTGTTATTATATTTTCTTCAATTACCACTCAACTTCAAATAAGACCTTCTTGCTTGAAAGTCTTCAACAGCTATGTATATGAGGAAATGTTTTGCCTCCCAGGGGCGGAGCTAGAAATTTTGGTTTGAGGGGGCCAAGTTGTGATGCTAATATATTAGTTAAGACAAACCTCTCCACATGCACACATGTATAAATTAATTTCCTAAGAGAATTTATCATCATCTAAATTTTAATAAGTATATAAAAGTCATGTATTTCTTCTATTTGACATGTACAAAAATTTATCAATTTCTACATAGTATAATTTGTTAAACCGCTTAAATTATATGATTTTAATATAATTTCTCTTTCTTTTAAAAGCACTATTGAAATAACTCAAAATTTAGGGGGCGAACTTCAATTTTTACATGCTACATTTTTTAAAATGTAAAAAAAATACATACTATAAATTAATTTTTTAAAATTTTGGGGGGGCCTTGGCCCCCCCACCCTTGTGTGTGGCTCCGCCACTGGCCTCCCATGAGCTTATATTGTGTTCTTTAGTTCCCAATTTCTAATGTGTTCATTTTTCTGAAAATGGGCTCTACAAAACCCATCTACTCAATTTTCAAATTTCTATGAAATGCATAAATTTTACCTTACTATTCTTATTCTTGAAGACTTAAACAAACCCCCACATTGAAGGTTAGTTTGACACTTTATCAAGCCTGCTGAAGCTGAATCGAGTCTATGATGTTAACAATCCAATTTAGATTTTCTGGCAATCATGGTGACTTATATTTTGCCTGTACCCATAGCTTATTCATATTATATACCTTAATTTTGCAGATACTGTCCCACCAACGGCATATATCTCAGCCTCAACACCTTTCACAAATGCTCTGAATGTCCCTATAAATATATCTTTCAGTGAACCTTGTACTGGTGGAGGTTTTGTATGTTCATCTGTGAAATGCAATGTGAGTAGGTGGCTAACAAACACATAAAAAAAAAAGCGCCGCTAATTTGATTTTATGTTCTCTCTTTGGTTATTGCATTATTATAGTGTTTCAGAATTGTGGTTTTTTGGTTAATTTGTTCTCAACCTTTCTATTATAGAAGAATGGCTTTAGTTGAATAACTGAAAAATGTCTTGAAATTTTTCATATGGAACTGTCCACCATGTTAATTAAGTAGATGTGTAAATTGAATTCCATAATCTAGGTTCTCTGACTAGTTATGCTGTCTAGACTGAATAATAACCCGAAATCTAACATTTTCATCACTTTTGGAAAACTATTTACAGCTTTTGGTCTATGGTGCTGGCAAAGTCATACCAAAGTCGCTCAAAACTCTACAGCCAAACCTCCAATATTCAGTCCTTGTGGGTTTATCATCCATTGCTCAGTCTGGGCGAGTGACTTTGGTAATGGATAAGAATTTTTGTACTGACAGTGCTGGGAACACGAATTCTCTTTTATATTTGCATTTAAGTGAGTCTTGTTTTTATTTACAGAGGAATTTATTTTTTTCAATAGGATATATGTATCATTATTTTCAGGAAGAGTTATAAGTGAAATGTCCTTTCATTTTTATTCTTGTTTTTATCTAACTAATGCCTTGGGCTTTACTTATTGGCAATTTGTATCATATTTAAATTGAATAATCTGGACTGTTTATGTAACTTTCCTTGTCTGATTTGATTGATTGGTTGATTGTTGTTGTTGTCAATGTGTTCTTTACATGCTCTGTTCCTTAATTCTACAGATAGACGAAGTATCAACTTAACTACTCACGTTCCTAGAAGGCAACTTCAATTGAATGGTAAAACTATACCGGTGCGAGCAACCAATAACTATAAGAAACTGAGGGTCTATTTAACCTTTCCAGAGCCTGTTCTCAACACATCTGAAGAAATTAAAAATTCTCTCAGCGCAGAAATTTTATATTCTCTCCAAATGAGTGAGGGCTCACTTCTTCCTCTGGTTGACACTAAAAAATATGAAGGGCCTAGCAGATTTGAATTTAAGGTCAGATGGTTCTCACAATCTAATTTACTTTTTCAGCCATGAGAGTAGAAGTTGGTTCATAGGTTAGGAGCCTGTTTAGTTGTCCTATGAATTTGGAATGGCTCATTTATATTTTGTCCTATGTAATGCACAACATCATCTTGAATTGGGTCACTTAGAAACATTGGAGCCACTAATTGTACTGAGAAAATAAATCATCTTCAAAAAATTTTCATGGTTGCACATCTTGAACTTCCCCCTAATATAAAATGCAAAAGTGTATTGATTATCACACATTCATTATTGTACATCATCCGTACACACTACCAGTTTCACATTTTTTTTTTATACAAAATAGAAATTCTACTCTAACCTAATCTAAGTGTATACGTGTGTGAAACTTCCTCCTAGAGACTTGAACCCCGGCTCTTTCCCCCCACACTTCACAAGCACTTATACTTGTGAAGTGACCACCACACCATGGGTGCGCGGTGGTCAGTTTCACATTTTAAATGTGGACATCCTTAACAAATATGCGATCACATTTGAAATTGTGGATGTAGTGTGTATAGAGTGTACATTAATGTGTGTGTGAGAACATTTATTGCTATTTATGTCTCTAGGACCTATATTTCTCATATACCTTTTATTTCTTACTCATTTCACTCTCTCCTTTCAGGTTGTTACATATATATCTGACACGACTGTAGTCAATGTAAGCATTGATACAAACTCTATAATAAGCAGACAAGGGACTTCAGTTTCCCCAGTTGAACCATTTGCTTTCATATATGGTACGATTGACAATAGTTTACAAGCGTTACAAAGAGAATAAATAATCTGTTTGTGGAATCAAAATTCTGTTTCAATATTCTGTTACTCAACTCTTTGAATATAGAAACACTTCAGGTAGAATTCTTTTTTTCTACAGTTATATATATATATATATATATACATGTGCAATTAGGCGTACAAAAAAAAGATTATATGCAATTAGGAAAGCTTTATATTTAAATGTCTATTTGTTGGGTGTTTCCTCCTGATAGATATAAATGTGACCTTCAGATTCTCTGAGGCCTGCTGTAACGTTGAGTACACTACCTTCCGAATCTTCGAGGCCTGCTCTAATGTTACGTACACAATCCCATAATTGGACAAGAGAACGCAACATCCCTGTGTTGATAGAATTCAAGAAGCCAGTATTTGGCTTTAGCCGTTCTCATATATCAATCACAGGAGGGAAATTACAGAGGCAAGTCATTTCTGGTTATCTTCGTGTTTGTATCAATGCATATTAACCCTTACATGAACAAGACATCACATAAATAATTCACCCACACACAAATAAGAAACCATGACGATGACCATTCTACACACCATTTGGGTTCTTGATGGAAATAATATTTCAATTAGTATGTCATATTTACGCTTTAACAAATTTTCACTTTTGTTCCTTTCCAATGATAATCATTAACATTTTCAGCTTTAAAGAAGTACGTAATCACATATATACTGTAGTGATAAAAGCAGACCAAGATATTGTATCTGTCTATGTTCATGAAAGCGTAACTGGGGATGCTGCTGGAAACAAAAATGAGCCTTCCAACGTTCTACATGTAATGTACTGTAAGGATTCTTACTCTTTTCTCTTGTTGTCAGCTCAATTGTAGTCCAACATCTAAGCTCTAAATGGCATTTCTTATCCCTTTGATATTCTCATTTATTTACTGATGTAAGGTTTAAAAAATATACAGATTTTGTGCCGAAAATATCTGTTGCGTTTTATGGATCTACAACTGGCTCATTTGTGGTGATAATTACTGCTGCTGGGCTGCTTACGGTTTCGATAGCAAGCCTTAACTCCATTGGGGAATCTTCAAGTCCAAGTCCTTCTCCATCTCAATCTGAGAGTAATCTTTTTGTATGATATCTATTTCGTTTGAATTGTTATCTCATTATTTGATTATTTAGTTATAGCATGAAAATAATCTATACGGACGCTTTTACACCGTGTTAGAAACACAACAGTAAATAAACTGACTTTTTTTTAATCATAAATTGACATTAATTCTATGGCTGGATGTTATAAAAAGGGTAGCGAAAAATCTTACAAATCTTTGAAGTTGAAGCATGTAAAGTTGTGATTTTCAATTCATGGCCGTTGACTTTAATTTTGTATCAAATTTGATTGTAATTTATTTAATCATTTACCTTTATTTTTTTGGGATTAAATGTAATGGGTTTTATGTGCAAATTGGTGAAGAACTATGAAGTAGGGGGTATTACGATTGACTCGTGATTGGTGTAACCTGCAAAAGGCTACATGAGAAGCATATGTTAGAAGTTCAAATGACTCAAGTGTCAAAGGCATTTCGTGAGTGGCTCACGACTTGGCCAACTTGCGACTTGACTCACGAGATGCACGACCACCTTTTTATGTTTGTTTCCCTCATTTCTTTTCTCACACTTATGAAATTGTAAGAAAAGTTTCAGAGAAAAAGCCCTAAAATCCATTTGAGAGTTAGAGATTGTAATCCAACAATCACCTACACATTTCTCTTAGTTTGCTTCAATCTCCTCTCTCAAATTCTATATCCCTTGAGAGGTTCTTAGCCCAAACACAAACCACACCTATGCAGAGTGTTGTAAGTTGATTTGGAGCAATTGGGAAGCATTGGGTTTATGCCAATCTTTGATGGAAGTAATTGGTGATAATTGCGGGATCCAGAAAGCTAGTGAAGATAAGACTTAGTGAAACCCATTGGAAGCTAGGACTTGGAGGGTCAAAGTATAGAGGGTAGTCTAGGTTTGGGGGGTCTATTTGTTATCCTTGTACTCCAACTAATTTACGAATGAATCGATTCAACTTGTAGGGCCGCAGAAGTTTTTGCGTTGGATTCTCTAGTTTTCCTCTTCGATAGCAAATTATGGTGTTATCTTGTGTTTGCTTCTCTCTTCCCTTACTGCTTGTGCTTTTTACTTAATTGTTAATTATGTATGCATGCACTATTAGTAGTCTCAGTTGATTGCACATTTATTACTCTTATTCTGCATTGTTTAAAGTGGATTAAAAGCAATCTAGCTACAATTTAAAAATTGGGGTCTAAACTACCTCTAGTATTTATATTGGTGAGCTTTCAAAACAAAATTTTTAAATGAAGAAAAATAATCATGACCTCAAAAAAAGTTCTGATAGCATGTCGATGTGCAGCTTTATTAACTTTCTTGGGACACCTTATTGTCTCTGCAAAGCATTTCATTTATGGTAAAACAAGATCTTTATTATGTACAATTTAATTTGCTTATTTTTTCTTTATGGCTGATCCAGTATTTTCCAAGGTTTGAACCTGAAGTCAATCAAACTGTATCTAGCAGGTCATTTATATGTAGCCTCTTGACAATTAGTCAAATAATTAAAAATAATTAAAAATACTGTGGAACAAATTAACCCTCGTCCTCTGGATCCGATAGAAATTAATACATCTAGAATAATTTTCCTTGATTTTTATACATATAATTTAATATATAACTGAACTCTCTAAATATTTTGGATGGTTTTAAGCCTTTTGAGTTTTGACCATGTTGTCTGACTTCTTGAACCAATGTCCCAACTGTGAAGCTTGTGGAGCCTATTGGATGGAAAAGTAGGATTGACCTCTTCAGAGTGGGATTTTGTGGGCTGGGGTTTTATTACATTATTGGCATAAAGAGTAGAACTTATCAAACCTTGGCAGATAGATTAGAGTAACCTACTGTCACTTAAAAGTATCTGATAAATAACTTATCAAACCTTATGAACTGCATCATTCTAGTAAAACTAACCAGCATTTTTCCTTTTCTCTTTCATACAGAGAATTGCATGCCATCTTCAGGTTATTGCATTATCTGGATGGTTGGCAGTGAGACTGCCAGTGGAGTATTATGAATTGACAAGGGGTTTGCGATGGAGCGTTCCCTACTTAATGGCTTGTTTGGAAGTTTATAGCATGTTTGGGAGTTAAAAAAAGAAGAGGGAGTATAGTAGAGGGAGGGAGAGTAATTCAATTACTTTGTTTGGAACTTTTTTAAGGAAGGAGGAGGAGGGATTTTGAGGGGTTTGGAGGGGTTTCAACTACCTCCAACCCCTCATTTTTAATTCCTCCAAATTGGAGAGATTTGGAGGGAGAGTAGAGTAAATAAGTTATTAGCCAAATGAATTCTCTAATTTACCCTTTCTAAATTAACAAAATTACCCTTTCTAAAGGACTAATTACTCCCTTCCCCCTCCCTAATTTTAAAAACATCCAAACAATGTAGAGAGGATTTATTCCCCTCTACTCTCCTCCCCACTACTCTCCTTCCCTCTACTCCCTTTTACTCTCCTCCCTCTCTAAACTTCCAAACAAGCCATTAGAGAGGAAGGAGAGTAGAGGGGAGTAGAGAGAAGGAGAGTAGTGGGGAGGAGAGTAGAGGGGAATATTGTTTGGATGTTTTTAAAATTAGGGAGGGGGAAGGGGGTAATTAGCCCTTTAAAAAGAGTAATTTTGTTAATTTAGAAAGGGTAAATTAGGGAATTCATTTGGCCAATAACTTATCTACTCTACTCTCTCTCCAAATCTCTCCAATTTGGAGGAATTAAAAATGAGGGGTTGGAGGTAGTTGAAACCCCTCCAAACCCCTCCAAATCTCTCCCCCTCCTTCCTTAAAAAACTTCCAAACAAGGTAATTGAATCACTCTCCCTCCCTCTACTCTACTCTCCCTCTTTTTTTTGACTCCCAAACAAGCTATAAGTCTTCCATGGGAAAGGGAAACTGGGCACACCCGTCCGGTCATGGGGAACTCGAGCCTCCCTGTCAACGTACACATATCTAAAAATCCAAAATCGGAAATCATGAAGACCTTGTTAGCGCTGGTTGGAAAGGATTATAATTCATCAACTGAGGTCTGAAACCTCTACTTTTTCTATGACTTGTTTTTGAATTCTTTAATCTTATAATGAGTAAATTTTTTGATAGAATGCATTGTGCACCTGCAGACACCTTATATTAATTCTACTCTTGATCGAAGTATTATAGATGGGTAAGTTAATAGGACTCTTACTTCTATTTATTACATGAACTCGCATATGGATTTTAGAGACAAAACAAATGGAGAAAATATTCAATACAGATTTATTTTATTTTATTTTTGGGCTTGGAAATATTCAATATAAAGCAGAAAAACTATGAAAGCCACAATTTTTTATAATAACAAAAAACTGTTGAATTTAATTTAAATATTTGCTAGTTATCAGTGTAAATGTGTGATATCTTACTAGATTTTGTCTCATGTAGGTGGAGTGATTTTGGTAGAAATATGTTCGGGTTAGCCATAATTGGTGGCGGTCTCATAAACGTGCATGCTTTACTCCTTCTCATCCTAAAATTGAAGAAAAAAAATTCTGAAGAGCAGAGGGATTATGGAGTACTCAAATCTCCAAGATTTGAAATAATCATTGTAAATCTTGCGCTAACTAGTGTTTGTCAGGACTCTGCTGCTATAATTGGAGGTAACTTGACAGTTTGTTTCCTTCCCCAAAAATGAATCCATATCTATCCATTTATCATGCAAAATCTGCTTTTCAAAAGATAATTATGCTGCTTTCCCTTTCTTTTCTTTTTTAATTGCAAACCCCATATTAGTATCTTTCAGCTCTCTACTTATATTGAATTCTTTAGTCAACGAATTTTCTAATTCTCTCTCTCTCTCTCTTTTTATTTTTTATTTATTTTTATTTAATGAAATCTTTTCTACTCTACTTTCCAAATATGTAATGGAATTGTGACTATGTTCCTGTCTTGTTCATATATGTCTTATGGACTTAATAATTATCATATAGCTTGGCACCACAACTGGTTTACACAGTCCCATCTCCTCACATATTTAAGAACTACAATGAAGCTGATGTTTCACACTGTTTGAACGTTAACTCAATTCGCTTCTCTGTGCTTGTCAACCATCATAGCATAGTTATCTAACTGCATCATATTAGAGTTACGCATGTATCTAGAACCAAGATTCACAATTTTTTGCGCATCGAAAACTTATTGCTGAAAATAATGTAGTAAAATAATTTTTAAATGTGTAAATAGTACTGTGGACTCAGTTTTAAAGTAAAATTTATTAAATTTCATATTTGCGGGTCCCGTGAACAGTGCACGGGACCCAGTCAAAAAAACGCAGACGTGCACGTTATATGTTTTCAATGCAATCCAAACATTCACTTAGTGTTTGTTTGGCAAAAATTATTTTTGTTAACTTATTTTATTATTCAGCTTATTTTTGCTACTATTCATATACCTCACTGCATATTATTCATGGGTTTCATTGTACTATTTCAATTGAATTTTACTTTTATTTATAGTAATTTCAGCAAAAAAATTTCAGATTTAGCAAAATAAGCAGACCCTAAACAGACCTTTACATGCCCTTTGACTGACGGCTCCCCATGTATGTGAGGGTGGTCCTAGCCTCTAGGACCACCATCACTTGCAATTTTTTTTATATATAAAAATTTATATAAATAATTAGTTTAAAATAATCTATTCTGTGACCACCCTATCTTGAAATGAAATGTATATATATACTTAAAAAAAATATTATATACTAAATTAACCTATTTTGACAATTTTAATAAAAATGTTAAACACTGTGAATCACAAAATTTTGAGTTCAACAAAAATAAGAGTAATGCTATATCTATCATATTTTCACAATAAATATATATGTGGTAAGTTGATACTAATTCTAATTTGGGCTCAACATTGCCATATTTTACCTACCAATAACAGCTTATTTTTCATTTTATATAAGATTTGTTATGAAATTTTTTTTTTTTTTTTTTTGAGAAACAAACACACACACACAAGAGAGAGGAAAAAGGGTTTTAACACAAAGACACACCACAACTCCACTCAAAAGCCATGGTAGCTTTTAAGGGAGGGTGGGGCAAGGTATGAAATTATTGTGGTCACTTTATTGTTTTCATTTTAATGTTTTTCCACTTTATTTCTTATTAGTTGTTTTTTTTTTTCTTTCACTTTGTTAATACAAAAAATATTGTAATATTTCATGTATTTTTGTGTGTGTGTGTGTGTGTGTTTATTTTTGTGATATTCAAGTTGTCTATTTATTAGATTTTGTATGATTTAAATTTCTTAGTTACTACAAAAAAAAAAAAAAAAAAATTTAGAGACTCTTTGTTATTAGTTTTAAAGCTAAGAACTTCAAGCACAGAACTATGCGGCTTAATCATTTCTCACTTTTGTGAATTAAGGAGGAACGGCATCGGGGATTGCTGTTGGCGTTCTGCTTCTGGGTGTTGTGTCTCTTCTACTGCTGGCCTTGCTCTTGTTCCTCTCTATAGGTATTACATTTGCAACGCTACTGCAATACGAGGAAGTTCATCAAGAGGGTCAGGGTTTTTGGTATCAAAAAATAGGCCGAATATTTTTGGCTTCTGTTGAGGGAGACCTGTGGAGACCGAAAGAACAATATGTAACCATTTTAGGGTCTCTATATGAAGATTATAGAGGCCCTCCACAGTCCAAGCTCTCACAGATTTCTGGGGGCAGTTCCCATACACAAGCTGAAGCACCTTTTATCCAAAAGCTGTTTGGAAAACTCAGAATATACTACATATTGCTTGAGTCTGTTATCCAAAAGCTATGTGGAGAAATCAGAATATACTACCCATTGCTTGAGTCCGTGAGACGTGTTTTGCTAGCGATTATGGCTGATTTCTATGAGGAGAACTCGTCTTCTAAGATTCCTACCACATTCTCTTTATGCATCAATTGTTTTCATCTCTTCTTCCTTGTTCTCGAGAAGCCATTTATTCAGAAAAACAATCAGTTGCTTGAGATCACGGCAGTTTCCAGTGAAGTATGTATATCGGCTATTATATTTGTTCTCGGAGAGAAGAAATTGCCAGACAAGGATGGGTATAAATTAGGAATTCTCATGCTTATACTTGTCCTAGTGGGAATTTTACCACAGATAATGAATGAATTGTATGATTTGTACAAACAGATAAAGCAGCTGGACTTTGAGAACCATTTCTTATTAACCGGTTTGAGAAGAGCTTCATCTGGATTATTTTTGCTTTTCAGCTCAAAGGAGTTTTCATTAAGCAGGCCCCCAGCTTTAAAGGATAATATTGCAGACTCCAACTCTAAACCAACCTCTGTTGCAGATGAAGATACAGCTACCTCTACCTCTACCTCTTATCAAGTCAAATCTCCAAATCAAGATTGAACAAAAATTCACCAGTCCTGCTGAAAGTAACAGGAACTCTAGGAGTAGGAACAGGAACTCGAGAACTGTTCCAGAAAAATCATGGTTGAAACAACACCCCTCTGAGTTATTAGGTGCTATCTTTAGTTGCTTAGTTGTTACATGTTAGGATGGACTTTATCCTTTTATCCTTAGCATTGTCTTAGCTTATCATTTGTTTTAGTTCACCTCAGCTTTATCTCATTGTTGAGTTACGTTTTCAAGCATGTAAGGCATCTGTAAAAGCCTATGAACAATTATAGTAGATTATTATCAGAATGAATATGAGAAAAATCAAGCTTCTGGAATTTCTTCTTTGACGTTTACTTGCTTTCCATATTTCTCTCTTTTGTCACCATCTCCCCACGTGGGAAGAACAGTGCAGCTCGCGGCAGAAGTGGTTGTAACAAATGCTAGCTTAGTAGCTTTAGTAAGGATGAAAGTGGGAGCCCTACTTTAAATACATCTTCTGATTTCGAGTCAAAACCAAACTTTCTGATTTCAAGTATAAGCCATTTATGCATTCAAGCGAAAGTTAATGATTCACAGAACACGTCATTTAGATTACTGGTTTCATTACAGTTACTTTATCCATCTTCCAACAGCTGATGCAGTGCTAGCTAAACTACTTTTTGAGAAGCAATGAGACATGGGTGATTGCTTAGGACTCTGGAGATGGGGTTGATATCCTTTTATTTCTTTGCTGTGACCCATTTGTTGGGCTCATAGTAGTAAAATTTTGGCCCTTTTGAATAGCCATGAAGGTTAGAATTATAAAAATTATTTGAAGTAAAATTGGAACTTGTTTGTTTTTAGTTGTATGTGCATATGTGCAAGCATCAAATGTTTTTAGTTGTGAGAACTGCAAATTAACATGTATTATCTAGGGAAATCAACTTTGCTTCAAATCAGTCTAAGAGTTTTTTTTTTTTTTTTTTTTTTTTTTTTTTTTTTTTTTTTTGTGGATTGACCAATTTTAGCTTGATTATCATTCTTGTTTTTTCCGGTTAGATCTAGTTGGAAGTTTTCTTCTTCTTCTTCTTCTTTTTTCTTCTTTTTTTTTTTTTTTTTTTTTTGTGTGTGTGTGTGTGTGTGTGGAAGAATTTGAAGGGGAGGGGAGGGGAGGAGAGGGTTTCTAATAATAATAATAATAATAATAACAACTAGTCGTTAACCCGTACAATGCACGGGAAAGCTACTAAAAATGAGATCAACTCAATATATATATATATATATATATATATTAGCTTCATCACATGCGCTTTGCGCGTGCGATGCGGCTTTTTATTTTTATTTTTTAGTGGTCCTATTTTGTAGAAAAAAATTGTATTTAATTATTTTTTATATATATAATTTTTATTTTAAAAATTTAATTTATAAGTTATAGGAGAGTGGTCCTATTTTTAGGTAATGTTTTAGTGGGAGTTAAAATTGCATTTTTATCAGATTGTCCTTTAATTTTGTCTCTACTTAAACATAAGGCTGTAGGAGCATTTTTAAACTATAAAATGAAAAATCCAAACAGAAAAAACTCTTTAAATAATAGTATAGATATATACACACACACACACCAAAGCAAGATACAAATTGTCAAGCTTTTACCAATTAATGGTACTGGTATTATGGGAGAGGAGTGAATTTTACTACTTATTATACAGGTGATATTATTTATTAAAAATAAAAAATACCCCATGTCATTGTTCATGATTCAAACTGTAAAATGGACGGTGCAATAATAGGATTACTTGCACCGTGGCACATTTTCCACTTGGTTACTTTTTAGGAGTAAATAATTCTCTCAAAACTGAGGTTTAAGTTATTGCCCAATAATATTTAAGGGTATACAATCCAACCCCAAACTTTTAAGAGTATAGTTTGCACTTTATTTTTTATTTTTTTAATACGTAAAAAGCAAACAATTAAAGATTTTTTGTAACACGCGAAAAGAAAATACAGCTTAACAGTTACATTCACCTTAAGCTTACTCTATGAATGCATAAAGGTTTATATTTCACAACACATTTACACTATCACCATTTTAATCCCTGGAGGTAAAGTTGTTTCTAGTTGCCTGGCTCTAGCTATAGCAGTTAATTTCTTCTCACGATCACTAATATGCTTCCCAAATGGAATTCGCGTATCAATAATTATCGTCTCCAATGACAAAGCATTGTTGAGTACATCTAGGGCAAGCTCCATGTCAAGTGTACCACCCACAAATCCAATCAATTCAAGCGTCTTGAGGCATTGGTGTGGATATTTAGCCTTCTTCTCCTTTATTGTGCCAAGGGCATTATCTAGCCCTATCAACTGTCATAAGGAAGAAATAGCGTTATGCTAGCAACACCATTAACAATGTTATCACCAATAGCTAAAAGCAGCAGAGAAATAATGACTTGGCACTTGTTATAGGTCCACTGTTTTATTATTTTACCTTATTTGTTTAATAGAAGTAGGTTGTCTCCTACTTATCGAAAAAAAAAAAAAATGTTGTCTCCTGTGCTGAGACTGTTGTAGCCTTGTAGGTTCTGTAACGCTTGAAATGGGCTTCTTTCTAAATAAAAACCATTCTACCAATGTCTAAGGAGTAAGGAGCCAACCAGTTGCAGCTTCAATTTGGAAAGCCAAGTGCTAGAGCTATTCATATCGACAAAACTAGCTTTTCTAATCCACAGGCATCTACAGCACTTGAAGTAGGTTTATCATGGTTTTTTTTTTTTTATAATTATTATTTTTATACAAGTAAAATAGGGTTATCATGTTTATCTTTTATACTGAATTCTATAAAATAAAGAATGGACTGATTTTATGTGCAGTGAATGCTCAAAAAATACAAGGGAGAGAGATTCTGTGATCCACAACTAGCAACTGCATTGTGTACTCAATTAGTTTTGCAGAAAACATTAGAACATTTAACTTGTTTTCAAATAATGAAAAGTATATCTTACATCACAAAGAAATTTAGTCCACAACAAGCACCAGTTTGACTTGGGGGAAATTCGAAGTTAGAAATATTTAAAGAAATAAAAGATAAAGATAAAGAAAGATTCTTACAATTATACAATAATTAAAGGGCTAATAAATAAGAAAGGAGCAATAATCAACTGAGCCTCAACAATTCCACTCCAAATTCATGACTTACTCCCAACAGGTAGACAGAGTTAAATAATCGTACTTCAACCGGGGATTTGTCACAATAGACACCATAATAAGGGTGGAAGAACACACACACACACAAACGCATATAAGATCCGTATCAAGCTACCACCAGACTCTTTGGTTAAGTTACACCACTAAACAAATTTTTATTAGATTAATATTTCAAAGCTCTATCATACTCTTTTTTTTTTTTTTTTTTTTTTTTTTTTCTTTTAATTGGAAGTTATTTACCATCTAATAGCTAAGCTTGTCCAACTACAAAAACATTTCAGCAAATATGCTTTACAAAATGTGAAGAAAAAGACAGCGAAGTGCTAAGCTCAAGTGCAAATAAACCTTATAAAAATCTCTGAACAATAAATTCCATAACTCTAAAATTATAAATAATAAAATAATAACAATATTTACCTCAAGTGTAAATTTATGCAAAAAGGGAGATGCCTTCAGCATGGAAGTGCAACAAAGGAGACTGTTGGCAAGATATGAAGATACAATCAATGTTAATTGCCTGAGGTTTCTTAACTCTGGAAATTTAGGGAACCTCTGAAAAATTAAACCAAGAAAAATGAGCACATTTATATAAACAAACATTGATGTTTGGGAAAAAAGAAGAAGAAAAAAGCACAACGGGGTTAACAATCATGAGTGTTTGTTTATAAGTGTTTTTATCACTAACCTCAACACACACGTCTAGTACAATTGTCTGCAGCTGAGAGAGATAACTTGAAATAGGGCAACATTTCGTCACGAAATAGCTAGCATACAGACCTTCCACAGACACATCAACAAGATTGGGAACATCCCCAAGTCGCAACCTTATAACATGCCCAAAATATTTGAATGAAACAAGATTTACAGCGGAAATCTCAATCTCTTTTAGAAAGACACAGCATAATATCTCTAAGTGCTTTAGTTTGAGCAAAGGCCTAGAGGGCTTTAAATTCACTAAAGATGCTGAGGATTCCACATGTAATGCTTCAATATATGGACAATTAGATAAAATATAATTAAGAACTTTTCCGGTCACTTCCACATAACTCAAACAGAGGTTTGTTAGGGAATCAAGGCTATAACCATGAGGAATCTGAGTAGGAAGAGTGTAATATCCCCTATACACCTTCTCAAAAATAGGGTTGAAATCCAATGTAAGCCTTTTCACATTCTTTCTCAGTGAAAAAAGTATCCAATTGTCAATATCCAATTTGTTATACTCCTCATCCAGAGGAAAACAAACTTTAAACCCATCTATGGTATGAGCTTGATGCAATCGCAATACGTGATTTACCCAACCGACATACCTATCCCTGTCAATTCCAGGTAAAGTTTTAAAAAAGCTCTTCCTCCTGAGATATTGTAACGATGAATCATCAAAGTCCAAGCTACAGGTTGCAAATTTCCACAGATGTCCCCGGTACCTTCTAGAGAGGACACTAGTCCTTGCTGCTTCTTTCAACTTCAAAAATGATAGAATGTAGATAATGATTTCATCTGGCAATTCACTTAACCGATCCATGCTGCAGAAACTGTTTGTCTCCTCACACTGAGCATGACAATGCAAACACATGTTAGCAAAGACTATATAACTTTTTCAAGTAACTTTTAGATAATAAATCTTAGAAAACTATACCAAAATGGAGCTTTATTTATTTATTTTTGAAGAAAAGATTAGAAATTTAATTCATAAACTAAACAAATTGTACACCATCTGCTAACACAGCAGCAAAACATGAAGGTAAGTCTTCTAAGTTCTAACCAAGCACTAACATTACAACCTAGCATGTGAGACCAACATTACAAAAGATGTAACACTAAAACCTTTACTAAATCAGCGTGACAAAAATTTTAACATATATTAGCAAAGACTTTAACTTCCTACTCTGTTATGTAACTTTCAGTGAGTAAATCTCAGACAATTATACCAGAACTGAACAATTTTAGACAAAAATAAGTAAAGTGACTAAAATTTTAAGCAATCTATTAACAAAAGGACAGAACTTGAAGAAACACAGACAAAGAACCAAAAACAAAATTATAACATTTGAGTTGCTTTTGAGAAAGACTAACGTTTAGACCCAGGTTGTACTTTTCTGGCCTTCTCACCCAAATAGCCAACGCAAAGTAAAGATCTAAACTTTACTTAGTTTTCGCAGAGAGAGAGAGAGAGAAACTGAATGGTAATGCTAACGAATTGTGATTTTTGAGTTTGAAATTTTTGGCTTTTGGCTGAGCAAACCCCTATTTTTTTTTTTTTTAATACTTGGTATTTTTGACAAATCCTATTCAAATTCGGAGTTGGGGTTTAAAACTGAGTCCTTTGCAGAGTCGAGGTAGAACTGGTATGATTCATGAACAGAACAGAACAACCGATCTTAATTCGTCGAGCGATGGTCGGCCCAGCCCAATTAACTAAACCGAATAAGTCTAGTCTGCTGTATAGGAGGTTGCCAGCCCAGCCCACTAAACATTTGATAATAAAGCCATTAATTTTTCTTAGGCACGGATACCTTTTTGATCCATTTAACTTTTAAATTATTACCATTTTGCTACTCAGGACCTTGGGATGGGTATCAGAATTTGGATTTAAAATTTGTTGAGTTTCTGCCCTCTCTTGATGGTAGTTCTTTTATTATCAGACCAAGACACCAGTTGGTGTTTGGTGTATGCAAGAATTATATTTCAAATCTCTTATTCAACCATTATAGACTTTACTAGTTGAGCTAATTAGAACCCGTCAAAATTTGGATTTAAAAATTTAACATGATTCTTCTTAGTTTTAGTTGGCTCAACAAATAAAATATGATGTAATATGAGTTCTAGAGTTTTAAGTTTTAACTACATCTACACCAAAATCCAACTGAAAGGAAAAAAAAAAAAACATTATTCTTCCATTAACATCAGTTAAATGCCAAAAAAAAAAAAAAAAACCTATGTCAATATCAACATAAAATCTACTTTTCATAAAATAAAATAAAATCTACTGATCTTTACGGTATGAACCATAATAGGGAATCAATAAAGCAAACTTAGGATAAATCAACTTCTTAAAAATTACAACAAAAATAATAAACTCATGCAAGTTTCAAAAACATAGCCAGTTCAATTTGGTCCCTCAACTATTAATTATGTCAATTCAATTCATCAACTTTTGAGATCTCTCCTTTCCATTTGAATTTAAATAGAATTAATAGTTGAAATTCACTTATTTTGAAACTTTTACAATTTCCATTAGAATTTCAATGTTTGCTCCACTTGCCATACTAATTAATTACTCTAAAATTTAAACGGAGATAAAGTTGACTTGATTTTGAAGTTTTTTTTTTTTTTTTTTGAGGGTCTCTTGATTTTGAAGTTGAAGAATTAAATTAACACAATTAATAATTTAACACCAAATTAAACTTTATCCAATAAGTAGAGTAGATGATCATATTTGTATTTTAATTTATCTTATTATGTGTACTATATGGTGAGATAAACACTATGTTTGGCTGTATTCCCTGGGAAAAATAATCTTCTTCAATTCCTTTTTATTTTTAGTTAGATTTTCTGGACATTTATTTAATTTCAACAAAAGAAATAGGAAAAACGGTAAAGTAACAACCATACCATGATTAATGGTAGCAACAAGAGATGATGAATGAGTGGTTTGGTCTTTTTTATTTATTTATTTTATTTTATGACAGACTGATTGGAATTTCATTAAGAAACTTAAGATGTTATTTCATGATGAATGATAGCTCCAATCTCCATTATTTTAAAAATCAGACTAGACTAACCTTAAATCGGTCCAACAAAATTGAGGACCGGACCTAATTTCCGTTATTTGATCGTTTTGATTTCTAAAACCATGTTAATCTCAACGAGTGCTTCCTCTAGCCATGCATATTTTAATTCTCCTAGGTAGACGATTCTTTCTTCTTCTTCTTCTTCTTCTTCTTCTTTTTTTTTTTTTTTTTTTTTTTTTTTTTTTTTTTTCTCTAGTTTCTGTGAGTCTATGACTCTAGTCTTGAAAATTTAATGAATTAAAAGTGAAGAACAAATAAAATCACTACAAAAAACTGGTTCTATAGTGGCGTTTTTTTTAGTGGCGTTTGTAAAAAACGCCACTATAGGCACCCTATAGTGGCGTTTTTTACAACCGCCACTATAGGCATATCTATAGTGGCGTTTAGAGAGTCCTATAGTGGCGTTTTTAAAAAAAAGTCTATAGCAGCGTTTTCAACGGCCTATAGTGGCGTTTGTCAAACGCCACTATAGGTCCTGGACTTTCCAGGACCTATAGTGGCGTTTGACAAACGCCACTATAGGTACCTTTTTTTTTCTTTTTTTCTTTTTTTTCTTTTTTTGGTTCGGTAGGTCCTATAGTGGCATTTGTCAAACGCCACTATAGGGTCTCGTAAGTCAAGGACCTATAGTGGCGTTTGACAAACGCCACTATAGGGTTTTTTTGGGTTGGATAGGGCCTATAGTGGCGTTTTTCAAACGCCACTATAGGTACCTCTTTTTTTTTTTCTTTTTTTGGTTCGGTAGGTCCTATAGTGGCATTTGTCAAACGCCACTATAGGGTCTTGTAAGTCAAGGACCTATAGTGGCGTTTGACAAACGCCACTATAGGGATTTTTTTGGGTTGGATAGGGCCTATAGTGGCGTTTTCCAAACGCCACTATAGGTACCTCTTTTTTTTTTTTTTTTTTTGGTTCGGTAGGTCCTATAGTGGCATTTGTCAAACGCCACTATAGGGCCTCGTAAGTCCAGGACCTATAGTGGCGTTTGACAAACGCCATTATAGGGTTTTTTTGGTTGGATAGGGCCTATAGTGGTGTTTTCCAAACGCCACTATAGGTACTTTTTTTTTTTTTTTTTTTTTTTTTTTCTAGTTGGATAGGGTCTATAGTGGTGTTTTCCAAACGCCACTATAGACCCTTGTACAAACGCCACTATAGCCCAGCACCAAAAAAAAAAAAAAAAAAAAAAACCTGAACGGTTCAGCGTTTATGGAATATGCCAAGAATATTCTTTGGCATATTCCATAATATTTGAATATAATATATATATATATATATTTAAATGTATTTATTATTATATATTTATATTTAAATAAGAGATGTTACGTTCACAACATTTTTACAAAATATCATAAGTGTTTAGTTGTTATTGGTTTAAATTTGAACTTAACACTAAGATTACTTTTTTGCCCCAACAATAACAACTGGTAATAACTTACCACTTAAGATTTGTTGTAAAAATGTTTTGAAAATATTGTGAACATATCATTTGTCTTTATATATATATATATATTTTTTTTATATGAGAGATGCTACATCCACAACATTTTCACAACAAATCATAGATGGTTAGTTGTTATTAATTCAAATTTGAACCTGACACTAAGATTATCTTTTTGCCCTAACAATAACAACCAGTAACAACTTGCCACTTAAAATTTGTTATAAAAATGTTGTTAATATATCATTTTTCTTTATATATATATATATAAATTTAAAAAAAAATTAAAACCCCCCACCTACCCCCACTCTCCCATATCTCTCCTTTATCTCCAGGTCAAGCCTCACTTTCTCTTTTGTTTTTTTTTTCCTTTCTTTCTTTCTTTTTCTCCTTGTCTCTCCGCCTCTGCTTGGCTTCCTTTCTCTTTTGTTTTTTTTTTTCCTTTCTTTCTTTCTTTCTTTTTCTCCCTTGTCTCTCCGCCTCTGCTTAGCTTCCTTTCTCTTTTGTTTTTTTTTTTTTTCCTTTCTTTCTTTCTTTTTCTCCCTTGTCTCTCCACCTCTGCTTAGCTTCCTTTCTCTTTTTCTCCCTTGTCTCTTTTGTTTTTTTTTTTTTCTTTCTTTCTTTTTCTCCCTTGTCTCTCCACGCCAAGTCTCAGATTTCCTTTTGTTTTTTTTTTTCCTTATCTCCACTCCTCCATCTTTCTTCTTTGATTTTTCTTTCACTCTTCTTTCACTTAATGTTTGTGGGTTTTGGATTTGCAGATAGTGTTGCAGCTTACTGATTTTGTTCAAATTTGTAGATGGTGTTTGATGCCATTGGTTGTATAGTTGCAGGTAAGCAAATTTTTTTTTTTAAATTTATAATTTTTTTGGTCTATTTATTTTTTGATAATAGTTTTGCAGGTTGCTAGAAATTCAAAATCAATTTGATGATTTTTTTTTTTTGCAGGTTGGTCTATGGTGGCTGAGTGTGTTGGGGTGGAGTTTCTATTTTTTTTTTTTTTTTTTTAATTTTTGGATGTGAATGTTGTGTTTGATTTTGAATTTTTTTAGGTGGGTTTGTGTTTCATTTTGAATTCGTTGGGGGCGGCTAGTTATAATGTTTAAATTTTGATTTATTTATGTTTTTTGTTTTGTATCTTTTAATTTAATTAAAATTGTAATTTTAATTTAATTACCATCTTAATTCAATTAAAAAAAATTCACGGCAAAAAAAAAAAAAAAAAAAACTTTTGATTACCAAAAATTAATTTTTGGTAATCAAATTTTTTTTTGCTGGGTTTTTTGCTATAGTGGCGTTTGTAAGTCTATAGTGGCGTTTGTGAAACGCCACTATAGGTCTTCCCTATAGTGGCGTTTGCAAACGCCAAACGCCACTATAGCCTTTTTTTCAAAAATAAAAAAATTGGTCTATAGTGGCGTTTACAAACGCCACTACAGGGCATACCTATAGTGGCGTTTTTGAGAAACGCCACTATAGGCCTATAGTGGCGGTACAATAGTGGCGTTTGCAAACGCCACTATAGCAAACGCCACTATAGCTCAAATGGGCCTATAGTGGCGTTTTTAGTACCTATAGTGGCGTTTCACAAACGCCACTATAGGTCCAGTTTTTTGTAGTGAATGTTGAATGAAACAGAAGAATTCAAGCTTCATAAAGCTAACAGCAAGCCTTCAGCTGCATATGACTACATCTAGCCTCCTTGCAGCTTCTCAAAATCCTAGCCACATTTTTAGACCTTGTATCTCATCCACTCTTTGTTTGGTCTAATTTACACCCCAAAAATGACGATTTATATGAAGATAAGTTGGATTCATATCAAAATCACACAAAATCAAGCTATATTATATAAATGTGCTAATGTAACCAGCGTTGTAAAAATTAAAATGCGAGCCAGGTGCTCACCTTGGCGCATGGGCGAGGCAAGGCACCTCTGAAGCCTTGAGGCATGATATCTTTAGTGGTGCAAATTTTCAGGTGCTTAAGCAGTGTAAGCTGTGTACCTTTCTAAAAGTTACTATATTTTTAGAAATAGACCAAATAATTTTTTTTTTTTTCAATATTTATATTGTTGGCTACCCAACCATATAGAATGAGGTTTGGCTCATTCACCCATGGGCCAGGGGTCTTCGGCCAATATTAAAGCTCCACCTTAACAAATTCAACATACATCTAACCACTTTTATTATCATACTTAGTAACAAGCCTACGTTAACAGGCTTAGCGCAAATAATCCTTAGTAAAAGGGCTTTTAAATTATTAATACCTTCAGTAAAAGGATAATTTTCTCATTATCAAAGGTCAGTTAGACTCAGAATCAAAAAAGTTGGGTTTGTTTGTTCATTGTTGGGTCTTTAACTGATCAAAAAATGGCCAAAAAGGGCAAAAACCATTTGGGAAAAAAAAAGTAGATCACGTGTTTGCACAAAACCACTCAACTATAATTTGAGTACATAATCTAATACTTTTTGACGCCTCATGCCTCTATTCACAACCTAATCAGCCTACAAAATTGTGTCAAATAATTCTAGTAGTGAGCAGCTAGCTATAAATCCATTAAAAAGTCATAAGAGTAAGACAGTTTTGCACATACTAACTGATTTCATATCTCTCTCTTTTTTTCTTTTTTTTTTGATGACAACGCAATACAACTTCTTACTAATCAACAATTACAAGCCAAAAGATTAGAAAGAACGGTAAATAATTCTCATCTAATGCCAAAGTACCATTGTCCTGATTTTCTCCTCCACTTGCTAATCCCCATAGTTGAGATACTTCGCTCTAAAGTCAATACAAATAATACACAATAATTATTCCAAATCACCAGAAAAGCTATAAAATATAAATCTAAATGGTCTTATGAATCACTAGCCTAGTAACACTAACAATGATTAGTGTTATGAGTATCAGAGTATGGGAGAGGAGTGAATTTTATTACCTGTTCTAATTATGTAAGTGATATTATTTATTAAAACTAAAAAAAAAAAAAAAAATACCCCATGTCATTGACTCATTGTTCAAAGTTTTTTTTTTTTTTTTTTTTTTGAGAAATAATTATAACATTCGGCTAACTCCGCAGCTCGAACATTTTCTCTCATAAACCCCCAAGCACTTTGTAAATAAGTAGGTGTCAATTTAGCTACAAGGCCTTTGGCACTCATTGTTCAAAGTTCAAATTGCAGAATGGAATATTAATTTGGACTATACCCTACCTATTATAGGTTTGATACAATTATTGCACCCCTTAATGTATTTGGATTTCAATGAGCAACTGATTGGCTTTAGCCAAAGCTTCACGAAGGCAAATAAGTCACATCACCAGCCCACCTTATTTTAAATCACCAGAAAAACACATGAAGTGACGTGCTTTCCCTTTTATGTTGGAGTATTTAGCTTTATATCTACCATATTGGCTATGCTGTTCAGTGTAAAACAGTGAAAACACTCATATTCTTGTTTTCTTAATACGTAGCAATTACAAATTAATTTTTTTTACCCCACCCAAAGATATTATATGCTACTTACTCATATTCTCTCCAATTGAAGGTCATTTTGTCACTTGCAAGAAACAAGCACTATATGTCATATAGGTAGTATAAGATCTCTCCCATTTGTGTTCTAACTATAGAAGTGAACAATGCCCAACACACCACGTTATTGTGTCCAGCAAGCAAAACCTTAGATTCTGTAATGCTTTAGCCAATCGAAAACTCCATAAATGATTATTTTATGGCCTTCTAAAATTTTAGATTCTTGCCATTCATTTCGGCTTACCAGTAAATCATGACAATCTAGACAAGGAAATAATTGACTATGCAACAAAAATCGAACTTTCTGAAATGCGACAAATGATATATGTAGATAAATATATACAAAATAAAAACCAATGCAACTTAATTATTAGCCATCTCTCAAATGCCTTACTCAAATGGGTAACAACAAGCAAAGCAGTAACCCATTAATCCGAAGAACAACTTTTTTTTTTTTTAACAAAAAGGAGTACTAATAACAATATTAGGAATGCAATAATTATTTATTAAGTATTCCATTAATGCTCTATGGTGGGTAGATTAACTTTTCAACTTTAGTTAATGCTATATGTTGCGAAGTTTGCAGCATGTTGTAACTATCTCAACAAAAAAAAAAAAAATAATAATAAAATAAAATAAAAGAAAAAGAAAAAGGAGAGAGAGTTAAGCTCATCACATAAGCAAAGGAGCATGTGATATAATGTAATTCCATGTTCTAAAATTTCCCCCCCTTCCTTTCTTTTCTGAATTTTTTTTTTTAAATGTTTATTATCCATTCAAAGATCAAACTGCAAAAGGAATGGTCTAACAATAAGATTACTTGCATAGTTGCACTTGCACATTTTCATTCAGTTACTTTTAAGATCTAGAATTCTATCAAAACCATTTAAGAGCAATTGGATTTCAGTTAAAGATAAAAAGCAAAGCAATTATATGGACTTTAATTCGCACTTGTAATAAATCGTGGCTCATCCTCTCTCTCTCTCTCTCACATCTTTACATTATAACTTGTATGGCATGTAAAGCTATCAAGCACACACAGCTTTTTCCATTTAACCCCTAATTACCAGAAAAACCTTCCCTCCTACTCCTAAAGGCATGTGTGAATTAGCTCACATATATAAGATCTTGCTTGTATAAGATAAACCAATCCCAGTCATCATCTTCTCAATAACACTCAAACCCCATTTTGTTCTTCTTCTTCATTATTAGAAATTGTTGATGCCCATAAGCAACCTGTAACTTCTCCATTTATTATACATTGTTTCTTTAATTTATTTCATTACTCTATATAAAGCAGTTCCAAGGTCTTCATTTTCCCATCTTGTGTTGAATATCCTAGCTAGCAAATGAAAATGAGGTTCTTTTGTGTTGCTGTCTTACTTGCTTTGGTTCTTGGGGTCACTAAGGGTTTTGATTTTCATGAGAACGATTTGGCGTCTGAGGAAAGTTTATGGGATTTGTATGAGAGGTGGAGGAGCCACCACACAATCTCCAGGAGTCTTGATGAGAAGCACGAGCGCTTCAATGTGTTCAAGGAAAATGTAATGCATGTTCATAACACCAACAAGATGGATAAGCCGTACAAGCTGAAACTGAACAGCTTTGCTGACATGACTAACCATGAGTTTAGGAGCATTTATGCTGGCTCAAAGATTAAGCACCACAGGATGTTCCGAGGAACGCCACGTGGAAGTGGGAGCTTCATGTATGAGAGGGAGGACAGTGTTCCAGCTTCTGTTGATTGGAGGTTGAAAGGTGCTGTGACTAGTGTAAAGAATCAACGCCATTGTGGTAAGGAAAATCTTGTTCATTTGTTACGAGCCTTACCCAAGTCGTTCATTTTTTTTTTTTTCCTTAAATTTCACCATTTAAGCTTGGAGTTATATTGATTTTATTCCTTGCAAGTATAAAATTTTAGAATTTTCTCCTTCATGTTATATGGCGTTTAAAATGAATCCTTCTATGTCCATCACAAAGGCAACCATTAGATACCACCTCAACTTATATATAGTTTTTCTATTCAAAACTACGTTGTTTAATCTTTTCAAGTTCATTCTTTTGCGAATTACGCCACACCATAATCCACATCAACCTTGAAGTGCAATTCTTGTCAAATTCATTAATTCCATGTAGATGCATGCATGCACAGAACATTTAAATGGGATAACATAGTGACCTTTGCTTCTAGTGACATAATACTTTGATCTGACTGGTTGTTGGTTATACAGGTAGTTGCTGGGCATTTTCAACCATTGTAGCAGTTGAGGGTATTAATCAAATCAAGACAAATGAGCTAGTTTCTTTGTCTGAGCAAGAGTTGGTAGACTGTGACACTAAACACAATCATGGCTGTAATGGAGGGCTAATGCATCATGCTTTCGAATTCATCAAGCGAAAGGGGGGCATATCAACAGAAAATAACTACCCTTACCATGCAAAAGATGGAACTTGTGATACATCCAAGGTATATGTAAAGTTGTGCTCAACTTGAATTAAATTCTGTTTGTTAGTTTATACTGTCCTTTACTATGGATTGAGAACTATGTAGATAAAGCCTATTCCTTTGACAGGTAAATTCTCCATCAGTGTCAATAGATGGACATGAACATGTGCCTGCTAATGATGAGGACGCATTACTTAAAGCAGTCGCAAATCAACCTGTATCTGTTGCCATAGATGCTGGAGGTTCTGATTTTCAATTCTACTCAGAGGTATACCATATGATAATCTAATGTGACATAAAATTTGTGGAAAGTAGCTAGGACCTTAACGTTGCAGCTACCAAATGTGTTTTCAAGATAGTAAAAGGGAATAGCAAGATAAAATAAAATATTTTCTTGAGCTCAAGGCAATAACTTGCTAATTATTAGAGAATTTATCTTAATTTGGTTGTGCATGAACACAGGGGGTGTTTAATGGAAAATGTGGCACAGAGCTTGATCATGGAGTTGCTATTGTGGGCTATGGAACAACCCTAGATGGAACCAAGTACTGGATAGTGAAGAATTCTTGGGGACCTAAATGGGGGGAGAAGGGTTACATACGGATGGAGCGTGGCATCTCTGATAAGGAGGGACTCTGTGGTATAGCAATGGAGGCTTCATATCCCATCAAGAACTCCTCAACTAACCCACTAGGACCTTCATCATATCCTAAGGACGAACTCTAAACAATATTCACCGTTCACTTCAACTTTGCTCGCCTTCAGCTGTGGTTTCCTCTCTTCTTGTGTGTTAGAAGTTGCATGCTTCACGGTTTCAGAAACAAATAATGTTCTAGAGATTAGATTTTAATACAAAAATTAAGACCTGTTTGGGTGTGTGAATAAAAGTATATCTTTCAAATTATATTTTCTAGCAATCCAAAAACATCTACTTGCAACAAAGCCAGGAGTCTCCAGCTGAGGGGATAATTAGAATCATTAATATAGGCAAACAATACAGCACATCCATACAAATAAATTGATTATCAAATTCAATACTTAAATGAGTAATCATTAATTGACATAACAACACTCCAAGAAAACACAAATACTAATATTACTAGAATCCGTTTTTTATTGGTTTACTATAATGCATTCAATATATAACAGAATGTGTTCAATATATAAAAAGTGTAAAGTACAATACCAATATTTGGCAGCATTTTAGAAACCAAACCAGATGTTCAAAGCAAGAACTCCAACATAGGATTTTGACCATAGCATCAAACATTATTTGTCAACCATAGCATCTGATGGGGTCATTGCAGCCCTTTTCAGCAGACTGTTTTGCGCCTCTGCCTCCTCCCTTCTCCAGATATTGTTGATGATACTCCTCAGCCCTGTAAAACTTCTTTGCGGGAAGAATTTCTGTTACAATCGTCTTGTCCTTCAATTCCAACTGCTTAGCTTCCTTTGATTCCTGAGCTAAACGAGCCTGGGTCTCATTGTAGTAGTATATTCCAGATCGATATTGTGAGCCCACATCACCACCCTGACACATGTGATTCATGTTGAAAACTTGAAATGCTTGGTTACTTCTTCAGTACATATTTTATAATTACATACAGAAAAATGTCTTTAAAATATAGGTAAACAACCATGTCTAAGCCTTTATCATTTAGTCCATCTTAAGGAAGAGAAATGAAATCTCAAAATGACTTTGGTTGAATGGGCTGTTGCAAGGCTCTAACACTGAGCCTAGCTAGGGCTTGCTGGTTGGCAAGGTTATAGAACCTCAGAATTGCAATAATTAGAGCAAAGGGGCTGTTTTACAGAGTTGAATTGTTCTACTTCGACAGAAGCCTGCAGTGGAATCATGCCTATTCTCCTTTATAGTTTCAGATGATGTGTGAACTTTAAGGCTCCTGCAGACTAAGTCTACTTTCTCCAATGAGTAGTAGGAAACTTATCAGGAACCTGATTACAAGCCTGAGTATAGGAAAACCCTTCGTTATCATGTTTACTCGAAGCCTCATGGTCCCTCAACAACAACCAAGCCCTAGTCTCAAAACTTGGGGGTCGGCTGTGAATCCCCAAAAATCTAATCAAGATTCTTAACCTTTGGGTTTGTAATTCCTCATCTCATTGTTTACAACCCTCAAGATCCTTGCAACTATGTTTAAATTAAATATTAAGTTGGTGACTAAGTGAGTTCATAGTGAAATAATCAAGCACCAAGAATAAGATTCTTAATTCAAGGAACCCAACTTGACAGTTGACTGAATCATATATCCAACAAATTTGAATCTACTGCATAAATTAAATCTAATTGCTCTATTTTGTGCTAGGAATTAGTCATTTCTCTAGGATTTGAAATTCAATACACTTTCTTTTGACCACCCTCATCTATGTAGAACATTCAACTAAGACCAAATCAAACCACCTCATAGTTATGTTCATCACTCTTAGATAAATACGACTACTATAATATTTCCATGAATAAGCGTTCTTTAACGATTTAGTTGACCAAGCTACAGATTGTAAGCATTTAACAAAAAAAAAGTTTTTTTTTTTTTTGACGTTTCACTCCTCACACCAAAAATTGTGTTCCCACTACGTTTATCCTACAGCTATCAATATCCATTTGAGTTACCTTTCTTATACAATAATCAATAATAATAACAACAACAACCAAGCCTTAATACCAAATTTAGGATCAAGTATGGATCCTCAAACAAACTAGTCATAGTTGATCACATGTATTATTTTTCTCCATTCTATTATATCCAAAATCACTCTCTCTATTGCCTCCTTAATTCTCTTTTTTTATTTTTTTTATTTTATTTTATTACTTCTCCTAATGATTAAGAGAACCATTCTTCATATGATTAACAAAAAAGCCTACAAGAAAACCAATGGCCAGTTCGCCACCAAGTTTCAGTACTATGAGCTCTCAATTCTGGTCCTAATTTCCTACCTTGTATATAAATATAATCCTCATTTATAATCTCACCCAGCATTATGCAATGTTGCACCAAACAACATACAATAATTTCCAAAAAATTCACTTTCGTTCACATCTATTGCTCCAAATCCGAGAGAGTAAGTCTGGTACCACAACTAATTCCATAACTCTGCCACAATTTTGTCACATGGTGACATGAGTGGTAAAATCATGAACTTGCCATTTTATTTCCATCACTTACAACTTGCCACATAAAAGTAGTAAAAATTGTCGAGACAGTAGACAACTCACTACTTATTCAATCGAGGACTTCCAAACACAATATTGGACTTAAAAGTAATAATAAATTGGACATCTTTTAACCTCCTGATTCAAATACTTTCAAATTAATAAATGAAATAATAAAAGAAGATAAATACAAAGGGCACAATTTTTAATATTTTATCACTTTTTTTTTTTTTTTTTTTACAACTTGTTAATTTATTAACGTATAATTAGGGCAACACTATTTTCTCATGAACCAACAAACACCTTTAGTACTATGCATCACCCACATTCGCGAAACTAACTGCCGCATGCAGTTTTGTTGTTGGCGTATGAGTATATTCCCTTATCTCATCTCCTTTTCCATATATATATATATATATATGTATGTATATATATATGTGTGTGTGTTTCTCAAAAAAACAGATACTCAGTTTTGTTGAGTTGTTCCACATCGGTAAGGTGTGATATTGAGAAAGGGTTTATCACTTGCTCTGTAGCACTAACTGCCGCATGCAGTTTTGGTGTTGACGTGTGAGTGTATTCTCTTATTTTATCCCCCTTATATATATATATATATATATATATATATATATATATATACACATACGCGAACACACACACATTTGTGTGCGCGCGCAAGCTCAAAAAAAAAAAAAATATATATATATATATATATATACACAATATCACAATCAGTTAGTGAAAAATTAAATTCTGAAAATTTTGGAATCATTAAAAAAATTTCTAAAAATTCTAAATATTTATTTAAAACCAACTTTTTTTTTTTCTTTTTTTCACATATGATAGAATTTCCCATTTAATTCATAATAACGTTTGATTTAAAACAACAACACTAAATAGAATAGAAAAGTGAAAGTGTGGAGCCCACTAAAAAACCAAAATGGGACCCACCTAACTCAACTATCCAAAATAAACACCACAAAAAGATAAGAGAAATGAATCAAACGATATAACGTTGTACCTGGCGATTGGGCGTTGTCGGATCATGGCGAGACCAAAAGAGAGAGAGGAGATTGGTGTACGGGCAAACTTTCGGGTCGAACTGGACCCGCACCACCTCCACGTGGTTCGTGGTTCCGGTGCACACCAGCTTGTAATTCGGATCCGGCGCGTGACCCTGAGAATACCCAACCTCAGTCTTCACCACTCCAGCCACTCGCTGAAACGCAAGCTCCACGCCCCAGAAACACCCGGCTCCGAATTGAGCAAACTCGTGATTCGGGTCGTTCGGAATATCCGTATCCGGGTCCAGAGCTGGGTTATTGTTGTTGTTGTTGTTGTTGTCAGCTGTGGCAGCCATTTTCTTCAAATTAAAAAAAAATCTCTTTATCTTTGGTTTGACAAAAGAGAGAGGTTAACTTATAGAGAGTGTGTATAATTTAAGTGGCAGAGACTGAATCTAGCTTTGGAACCGGTCAGGTACAAACGATTTTTGTGAGCCACATGATGAATGAGGATTTTATTTTTTTTGGTTGGTACAAATAAAAAAAATATGTTATTTTTTAATAAACATGAATAAATATTAGAACACACGAAAATAATAATAAAAAATATATCGACTTAATGAATGAGGCTTTTTTTTACTATTTTAAATTTTTTTTTAGGAACAAGATAATGCATTAAAAAAAATTAGGAAATACTGGCAAAATCAGTTTGTAGTACAACAAAAAATTAGGTAAAACATCCTCTATTCAAACTAAAAAACTTGACATATTAACAATATATCAAATCAAATAATGAGCTACTTGATTACCTTCTCTTTTAATATGAGAGCAATACAATTGAGTAAAAAATATATATATGTATTAATTTTTTTTTTATGGGATATATGTATGTATTATTGGTAGTATTTTAAGAAGAAAATTGTTTTTTTTTTTTTTAACTCAACAATCAATTCTAACTACATGGATATTACCATATTATTTAATGTTATTATTCTCAAAAAAAATTTTATTTAACGTTATTATATGATATTTATTTTATTTATTGCTATCAAAGTCGAGCTTTTAATGTAATGTTTTTAAAATGGAAATGAACAAAAATTGTTAGTGACCTTTATATAATCGATAACGTCAAATTGATACATATAGCCAACCTACTCAACTCAACCAAACCTTATCACCACATATCATCTACTTAGCCCAATCATGCACTCCCTATTTTTTTTTTCCTCTTTTTTTTTTTTTTTTTTAGTCTTTTCCAATAAGTAAAATGCCCAAAATATATATATGGTAATTAAACAAAATGGAGCTGAACAAATATTCATTCAATTCCATTCTATTTCAATCTAGTAGATGACTAGATGTTGGATGTGTTATACAGTTGATATGGCTTAGTAATCTAGAAAGGGCTTGTAGGCTATGTTGTTCCAAGTGTGTGATTTTGTGAAGCTGATATGGCTTAGTTTAATAGATTGAGTCTATAGGATTTGTTCCAATTGTGTGATGGTGTCAGTCTCTGCAATGTGGAGGCTTTGTCAAAACTTTGTATCTTGTTGTGTTCTTAATGAAATTGTTGAATTTCCAAAACACACTTAGCATTCATCGCATTTTCGTAGATATTTGGAAGGAACATTGATTCTATTTGTGAAATATTGATTTATCTTTATTTTAATATATGATAAATTGATAAGTAAGATATATTATGGCAAAATTATTTATTTAGCATTCATTTTTTATATACTTTCAAATATATTAGAGAAAATACAATATATTCATATTCATTCCACTGACATATAGCATATATGGGAAGTCATAAAATGAAATGAATGAAATCTAAAATGAAAGTGAATAAAACATTCATCTTTTTCTTGTTTGGAGGCTTACGAATAAAGGAATGAGAAGTAAAATAATCCTACTTAGAAATATCATAACAAGGAATAAAAAAAAAAAAAAAAAAAAACCAATTTATAATAACGTACCACCATTTGTTTCCTCAAATAAATTATGTGAGGACACGGAGCGAGCAGCCTGAGCCACGGCATACCCCGGCCTAGCAACATTAGAATTTATCCTCTTTGGGTTGCCAGGCCCTCAAGGTTTATCTTTCTACGCAATGGATGGGATTTGTCCCACATCGGGTAGAAGGCGCTCCCACACATGGTTCATAAGGCTCTAGACCTCCCATGCGTGTACCATTATCACACATGTGTGATAATGGTATACACATGTGGTGCCCAGGAGGTTATAAAGCATGTGTGGGAATGCCCTTTGCCCGATGTGGGACTCGGTACGCCGTAGCCAAAGCGCTGCTCGCTGTGCTCCCATCCATCGGCTAAGGGATAAACCGTGAGGGCTAGACCTCCCATGTGTGTACCATTATCACATGTGTGTGATAATGGTACACACATGGGAGGTCCAGAGCCTTATAAACCATGTGTGGGAGCGCCTTCTACCCGATGTGGGACAAATCCCATCCATTGCGTAGAAGGATAAACCTTGAGGGCCTGGCAACCCAAAGAGGATAAATTCTAATATTGCTAGGCCGGGGTATGCCGTGGCTCAGGCTGCTCGCTCCGTGTCCTCACAAATTATATTATTATTATTATTTTAAGAAGAAAATAGTTTCTTTAACCCAACAATCAATTATATACTATATATTTTTTTTAAAAATTTTTAACCTATGTCGTTCACTCTTAATAATAGATCTTTACTACATGTTGTTCTTAAAAAAAAAAAATTATATACTACGTGCATATTATTATATTATTTTATGTTATCTGTATATATTAAGAGGATTCAAAAAGTTAGTTATTGCTCTTTTTCCTGTCAAAAATACCCCTAAATTAATTAACCAACAATTTAAAAATGGGGTTAAAATAGTAAATTGGCAAAAAAAAGTTAGTTTTTGCTTTTTTTATTGTCAAAAATACCCCTACCTAAAACTTAAAAATGAGGTTAAAGTAATAAATTGACAAAAATAAAAAATTTCTATATCTACGTTGAAATGTCTTCCTTTTTTTAATAAAACTCCTACTTTTACGTTAATTTAAACTAGTGTGTAACCCCGTGCATATGCACGGGTACATTTAAAAACAATAACAATTACATAATATATATATATATATGATTTAAAATCTAATTAGATCTAGACTCTTCGATTTTTATCTCCAATAATTCACTTGCCACAAAAATTAACAAATTAGATGGGACACATGACGCAAAATTGAACTCCAATTAAAATTCAATCTAAAATCTAATTGAATTTAGATATTTTGATTTTTGCACCTAATAATTCACTTGACACAAAAAATTTAAAATTAAATGACACATAACACAAAATTATACTCCAATTTAGAATTTAATTAAATTTTCTCTCTGCTTTAGTTATTAATATATATGTATGATTTATAAATTTGAATTTTTTTAGTTATATGGTTATCTTTTTTATGGTTTATTATATTGGACTCCTCGTTTTCTACATTAAATTAACTAATTTGACACAAAAATTTTAAAATTTAGATTAGATGGAATACGTGGCACAAAATTAAACTCTAATTGAAATTTACCTAAATTAACTCACTTGGAACAAAATTCTAAAAATTAGATTAGATGAGACACGTGGCGTAAAATTAGACACTAATTAAATTTCAATTTGAAATTTAATTGGATTTTCTCTCATTTACCTAAATTAACTCACTTGGCACAAAATTCTAAAAATTGGATTAGATAAGACACGTGGCATAAATTAGACACTAATTGAATTTCAATTTGAAATTTAATTGGATTTTCTCTCATTTACCTAAATTAACTCACTTGACACAAAATTCTAAAAATTAGATTAGATGAGACACGTGGTGTAAAATTAGACACTAATTGAATTTCAATTTGAAATTTAATTGGATTTTCTCTCTGCTTTACCTATTATTATATATATAGATTCCCAAATTATAATAAATGTAAATTATTAATTTTTACCCAAAAAAATAGAAGAGTCTCTACGGGTGAGCGCGTGTTCAGAGGCTAGTTGCTATTAAAGTAGTGGTTTTTACTGTAATATTTTTGACAAAAACATCAACAACAATACAAACAATGTTAGTACATGGATTACATGTGTAATAAACATTGCAATGACCTTTCAATTTTGAGAATTGACTTTTCAATAATAAGTAACATCAAAATGTCATACAGATACAACGAACTTATCTTATAACCACATCATCTATTAGCCCAATCGTGTAATTTTTTTCTCTCTTTTTTGTCTTTTCCTATGAATAAAATATTAAAATGATCTGTCGTGTGTGTGTGTGTGTGTGTGTGTGTGTGTGTGTGTATAGAGAGAGAGAGAGAGAGAGAGAGGTAATTAAAAATAGAGAACTCACAGGTGAGTTCACTGCTTCCGACGCACTTGAACTTTATTCATGAATGACGTGAAATCATTCACACAATTAATGAAGCATGCCAATACTTGAACTCTCAACCTTTACTCACAAATTGAAGAGTTGGAGGAATTCCTACTACTAAAACACCTCCGCGAATGGTAAATACCCACCATATATTATACTTACGTCTTTCTAAATTTGTATATTGCACATTGCCATCAAATAGAGAAATATAATGAAGATGTCTTCTTTACATTGGTTATCACATAAAATGAACGAGCAATCATGTTCTTATCTCCATCAAATTTAATGATTTTTTTATATTAAAAAACAAATTGCATATTGAAGATGTTAAGAAGGTACTCCAAGGTGTTTCACATCAACTTAAAGTGACATAATATCATCATGATCATCCACCTCAAAAGTTTTCAAAACAAATTTATTTAGAGACATTGTATTATCATTGTCATGAATAATATTACACCCAACATACCATGCACATTTAAAAAGAAAAAGAAAAAATTATGCATATATCTCTTTTGCAAATTGCATCCACTAAATTTGGGATCGATTTGATTTTGCGTCTTATGTTTAAAATTTTGAGTTTTCATCCTTAAAGCTTGCATCCATTTTAATCTTATCCTTCTATTCATGCACGTTAATGGCAAGACTGTCAAAACTTTATATCTTATTGCATTTCTTAATGAAATTGTTGAATTTCTAAAAAACACGTAGCATTCATCTCATTTTTGTAGATATTTGGAAGGAACACTGATTCTATTTGTAAAATATTGATTTATCTTTATTTTAATATATGATAAGTAAGATATATTATGGAAAAATTATTTATTTAGCATTCAGTTTTTATAAACTCTCTAATATTTTAGAGAAAATACAATACATTCAACTTACATATAGCCTATATGGGAAGTCATAAAATGAAATGACTGATATATAAAATGAATTGAATAAATCATTAATCCTTTTCTTGTTTGGAGGTTTGCGAATAAAGGAATGAAGAGTAAAATAATCCTACTTAGAAAAATCATAACATGGAATGAAAACAGAAAAAGTTTATAATAATGTTCCATCATTGGTTCTCCTTAAATAAATTATATTATTATTAGTATTTAAAAAAGAAAATAGTTTCTTAAATTCAACAATCAATTATATACTACATGTAAGTTCTCGGTGGTGAGTGGTCTCCCTCTCTCTACTATAGCATAGAGTTTCCTTTCTCACTGAGAAGGAAGATAAGTCCCTTATAGTACCTACAATACTATTAGGGCTTGTGTGATTCCCTAGCAAGGCTGGGGTTGGTGAGTTTATCATTTAAGAATGGAGGAACTCTCTTAAAAATGGAGGAAACTGTCGTTATCAGAGGAGGGAAGTAGAAATTTAAATTTATCGAGAAATGTGGGAAGTGGGTGTTGGAAGCGAACTTTCTTATGCGGCGGTCAGTAAACATTGAAGCAGTGGCTCGGACCTTTCGCCCGTTATGGAGGACACGAAGGGACTTTGAGGTATGTGATGTAAGAAATAATTTATTTGAATTCAAATTGGAGGTGGACATGGAAAAAGTCCTTATAGGGGAACCGTGGGCTTTTGATCAACATTTGGTTGTGCTAGAGCGATACGACGGCTCAACTTCGGTACAGGAATTAAAGTTCAGTTCCACTTCCTTTTGGGTTCAATTACACAATCTTCCCTACTCCTTGTTAACTACGGAGACAGCTCAAAATTTGGGTGAAACCTTGGGTACAATCATTAAACCTAAGGACACTAGTTAAATGCGAGGAGGTAGTTTCATGAGGGTTAGGGTGGCAGTGGATATTACAAAGCCATTGTGTAGGGGCAGAAGAATATCTTGGGATAACTCAATGGATGGATGGACGCTTTTCAAATACAAAGGACTTCCCAACATATGTTATTGGTGTGGTTTGTTGTCCCATGATGACAAAAATTGCATGTTGTGGCTCCGGAGTAAAGGTTCGTTGTCGGTGGAGGAATAGCAATTTGGTGCTTCGATAAGAGCAGGTCAGTACAACCCGGCTAGGAAGGAAATGGTCACAGTACAAGGGTTTGAAGCACCAAGTTTTGGTAGTGAGCAGGGTTGTTATCCTAGGAGACTTATTCCACTATCAGTTGAGGCAGTAGAGCATAGAAGGAATGAGGATGTCTGCCATCAACATCCTAGTATAGCCGAGGAGAACCAGATGGACTTTGAGGTGACGGGACCAGTACAGGTGGTGGAGAAGGCAGTGGTGGCTCCTAAAAATACGTTTGCAAATCAATTAATGTCGGAATTCAAGGAACTTATCTAGGGAATTGATGAGGCCATTCACGTGGATTATGGGACTTTGAATTCGAATAGGGACTTATCTTTGCCAACTAGAGAAAATGTGGGAAATGCAGTTGTTTTGGAAAAGTTGGATAAAGAGGCCGAGATTGGGGATCCGGATAAGGAGGTGCTGGATAAGGATTTACATGATCCTCGAAGTATTTCAATTATTCAAAACATGATAACTTTGGAGATTAACTTCTGCATGAGACGTTCTGATAGGAATACAGTTGGCAAAGGTACAAATAGGAAAAAAGATAAGCCCAAGCCACCTAAATAAGGCCTAAAACCGAAATGGAGTCCAAATCTGATAGTTTTACTATATGTTACGAATTTGAAGGACCTGTTGAGGATGCTTGTGGACCAAAAAGGAAGGCAAAGTCACATGTGAGTGTGGAGGAGCTTATAGAGCAAAATAAGAAGCATAAATGAATGAAGAAGTGAAGATTCTCGGGTCAATTATGGCTGCACATTTAGGATCGGCGGAGGTTGCAGGGCCGGGTCCAATGAGTCTTTTAAGCTGGAACTGCTGAGGCCTTTCGAACCTCTGGACAATTAAAGCCTTGGAAAATGTGGTTTTCCAAGAAAAGCCCACAATTGTTTTTCTCATGCAAATGAAATTGGATAGGAATAGGATGGTTAAGGTGCGGGATGGATGTATATTTAAACATGGCTTGATGGTGCCCAGTTGTGAGAGACTGGGAAAATTAGGTGTTCTCAAAAAAGAGATTTGGGTGCTTTGAAAGACACTTCTCATTTTGGGTAAGTAGTATGGAGTCATCACTTATTTTTTATATAGAAAAATAAGAAAAAAAGATTAGAGGCTTTAGACGAATCATGACTCTTTGGTTTATTGGGTTCTCAAAGCTCGGTATTTCCCCAGATGTATTTTCATTCATGCCTCTCTAGGCAATTCTCTTACACATGGAGAAGCATTATGGCAACTCAGGACCTGGTGAGATTTGGCTTACGGTGGAGAATTGGCAATGAAGAGAATGTACGGGTATGGGGAGATAAATGGCTTCCTCCTCCTATTACGTATCAAATAACTTCACCAAGGTTGTTCATGCATGCAGACACACAGGTTCGTGAGCTTGTGAATAGGGAGGACGCGTCTTGGAAAAAGGAAGTGCTTGATGCTCTATTTACGCCTCACGAAGCAGAGATGATTAGAGAAATCCCGTTGAGTTCTCGCCTTCCCCCTGATAAGCAGATTTGGGCTCTCACCCTTAATGGCATGTTCAGTGTGTAAAGTGCCTACCATAGTGCAGTACCGTTGGCCAATGCTAATAGTTAAGGAAGCTACTCAGATAATAACCTCAACAAGCGGTTTTGGAAGCATCTATGGAAATTACCCACACCCCACAAAATCAGGCATTTTGCGTGGCAGGCCTGTCGTGATATTCTGCCAACGACGTCCAACTTGGTGAAACGATGTGTTCTGCAGGATGATATATGTGAATGGTGTAACTCAGACGTGAAGATAGTAGGGCATCTATTCTAGACTTGCCTGAGAGCGCGTGAACTATGGCAATGCTCAAAAATGGCTTTCCCTGTAGAAACATCTTTATTGCATCTTGTTCAAAGATCTGATCTGGTGTCTAATTATGGGAAATCAATCGAGGGAAGAGTTGACGACGAAGGTGATCACCTGTGCGTGGGCTTTATGGCATAATAGAAATGAGGTTCGACTCGGAGGAGTAAGGAAATCAAGACATGTCCTACTGTCATAGGCGTTGCAGTACTTAGAAGAATATTATGCAGCTACGAACTTAATTCAGTCTTCCTCGGCTCTAGCAGCACAGGTTCATTCTTGGACTCCTTCTGTTGATCATAGCTTTAAAATAAATGTGGATGGGGCGACTCTTTCTGAGCAAGGAGCAGTGGGGATAGGGGTGATTGTCAGGGATGCTCTAGGTTGGGTTACTGCAGCTTTGAGTAAGAAGATTTTAGCTCCACTAGGAGCACTAGAAACTGAAGCGAAGGCCTTGGAAGTTGGAGTGCAATTTGCTAAGGACATTGGGATCCAAGATTTTACGTTGGAGAGTGATTCTCTTACTCTTCACCGTGCTGTCACTAGTTTGGCTCTGCCTTTCTCATCAATAGACTCAATGGTCTTAGGAATACAAATGTTATGTAGAGAATTTAGGCAAGTTGCCTTCTCTCATGTTCGTAGACAGGGTAATAGACCAGCCCACCTTTTAGCAAAACATGCCAAAGGTATTGTTGATTTCTCCACTTAGATGGAAGAGAATCCTTATTTCTTAGAACAAACTTTTCTCCATGATGTGCTCTCTTTTTCTATGATTTAATAATATTGGTGATCTTTCTATCAAAAAAAAAAAAAAAACAAATTTATATATAGTTCTCAAAAAAAAAAAAAAACTACATGTTTTTTAAAATAAAAAAAATTATATACTACATGCATATTAGTATATTATTTAATGTTATTTATTGCTATTAAAGTAGTGGTTTTACTGTTATATTTTTAATAAAAACATCAACAACAATACAAACAATGTTAGAACGTGGGTTACATGTGTAATAATCAGTGCAATGACCTTTCAATTTTGAGAATCGACCTTTCAATAAGTAATATCAAAATTTCATACAGATATAGCCAACCTACTTAACTCAACCATATCTTATCACCACATCATCTACTTAACCCAATCATGTAGTTTTTGTTTTTTTCTCTTTTTTTTTTTTTTGTCTTTTCCAATGAATAAAAATACTAAAATGCCCTATATATATATATATATATATATAGAGAGAGAGAGAGAGAGAGAGAGAGAGAGAGAGAGAGAGAGAGAGAGAGAGAGAGAGGGTAATTAAAAAAAGAGAGCTCATAGGTGAGCTCATTGCCTCCGTTCTACTTGAATCTTACTCATGAATAGCATGAAATCAACCCACACAATTAATGGAGTGTGTCAATACTTGAACTCTCAACCTCTACTCGCAAAGTGAAGAGTTGAGGGACTTCTTACTATTAAAGCACATGGTAAATACCCAACATATGTTATACTTACGTCATTCTAAATTTGTATATTGCACATTGGCATCAAATAGAGAAATGTAACTAAGAGTCTAAGATGTCTTCTTTACATTGGTTATTACATAAAATGAAAGAGCAATTATGTTCTTATCTCCATTAAATTTAATAATTTTTTACTATTTAAAATCAAATTGCATCTTGAAGATGTTGAAAAGGTACTCAAAGGTGTTTCACATCAACTTAAGGTGACATAATTTCATCATGATCGTCTACCTCAAAAGTTTTCAAAACAAATTTATTTTGAGACATTGTATTATCATTGTCATGAATAATATTTCACCCAACATACCATGCACATTTAAAAAAGAAAAGAAAAGAAAAAAAGAATCATGCATATATCTCTTTTGCAAATTGCATCCACTAAATTTGGGGGTCAATTTGATTTTGCTTTTTATGTTTAAAATACTGGGTTTTCATCCTTAAAGCTTGCATCCATTTTTAATCTTATCCTTCTTTCCATGCACGTTAATGGAAAGACTATTAAATGCTTATTAAGCCTTTAACATATACTAATTTTTCCCATTAAAATACATTGAATTTAACATATATTTTATCAATTAAATAGCTATAAGCCTTTAAAATATACTAATTTGTCCCATTAAAATATCATGAATTAACATATATTTTATCAATTAAATAGCTATACACACACAAATAATTCTTAAAACAAAAAAATGTAAAATAACTTAAAGTATTTAATTTTTAATCTATATATATATATATATACCCATTTTTTTTTTTTCCATCATAGTCACATACTCACAAAGTGTATTAGTTTATTTTTGGTCTCCCTGGCCTTGAAAATGCCCAAGCCCATGATGCAGCTGGTGGAGTGCTTCCAATTCCAAACCAATCTTAAATTTTAGCAAATTCAAAGATCAGCTTTACCCACCAAGGTTGACGTTCCAACTTCGAAGCCTAAATTTTCCTGATTGGACCTCTAGATTAAACACTTGGCCCAACATTCTTGGGCTTGCGTATGGATCAATTATTTTAAGTATTCCATTAATGGGAATGTAAACCCTCCCATCTCACTTTTGAATTTTATACTTTTATTATCGTAAGAGATTTTTTTTTTTTTTAAATAAACAAATAAATGAAAGACAGCAATTTTATTGGTACTTGTTAAAACTTGTAGAATTAAGCATTACTATCTAAGGCCAACAAGGACATAAAAAAAGGTTTAAGGAATAAAATTAATGTACGTTTTTAGATCCCTATAAACTAGATTGTTTAACCTAATTAATTTAGCCAAATGATTACTTAGATAAATTATTCAGATTTAGATTAAAACAAAACAATCATATCATGCAAAACAACGAAAAATAAAGAACACAATGATATGATCACCTAAAAAAACCAAACTGGTAAAAAGCAAATCCACTATAAAAGAATTGAAATTTGTACAGTAGAACTTAGACTACTAATATTCTATTGCTACCTTGAGTAGAAAACTTACTACCACAATACCATAATAGCTCCGAGTCCACGGACTATTCCTTTCTTTGGCCTTTGCAACATAAGCACCCACACTTGTGACAAAAAACATAAACTCTCCTATTTGTAACTCTAAGACCACCCTTGAAGGTTTATATCATCAGCACTTTTGATGACTAAAGAAGACAGCAACTTCTACAACACCGGATCTTGAGATTCTTTAAGGAATAATATCAGTAGAAGACATGAGAGAGCTTTCTGGGAATAAAGCCCTAGATACAAAAGAGGCACACTCTTCTCTCTCTGAAAAGCCTTGAAAACACTACCTGGGTTAGCTTATGATGTCCTTTAAATACTGGAAAAAACAGTTCGCGATTTGGACTTCAAATGGATAAGTTATGGCCTTTTTATTTTTGCTAATTTATGACTTTCGATCGATTGAATCTAATTTTCAATCGATCGAGACTTGCAGAAATTGAATAGTAATTTCCTACAATTACTCGATTCCAAACTTAATTTAAACCAAACTTTCAGCAAGTCTAAACCTAGAAAAATTGAAATTCTAATACATTAGTTCTTAAAGTTTTAGAACCTAACAATTAATTAATAAAAACTCATGAACCAAAATGAGGCTAAATACTTTCTAAAAAAAAAAAAAGAGGCTAAATAATAAAATCGAAACATGATCAAACAAGGCTAAAAAAAAAAAAAAGAATTATGCATAATTCAAGAACCATAATTAGGCAACCATCTTCTCAATCAAAAAAAAAAAAAAAAAAAAAACCTTGCACATTTAAAAAAACAAGAAAAGAAAAAAGAATCATGCACATACCTCTTTTGCAAATTGCATTCACTAAATTTGGGGTGAATTTGATTTTGCTTCATATGCTTAAAATTTTGGGTTTTTATTCTTAAAGCTTGCATTTATTTTTAATCTCGTCATTCTATTCATGCACGTTAATGGCAAGACTGTTAAATACTAACTAAGCCTTTAATATGTACTAATTAGTCCAATTAAAATATCATGTAATTTAACATATATCATCTATATTACTATTTAAGAGGTTTTTTCTATTTAAAATCCTCAATTTAGATGCCTAAAATACCCTCAAATTCATCCATTTTTAAGACTTAAATCATAGGGTTAGACATGTAAAATTAGTAATTTAAAAACTCCTAATTTTTAGCTAAATTAATTTTTTTTTCTCTCACATTAGTTGTCAAGTATTAAAAAACTCCTAATATTTAGCTAAATTAAAAAAAAAAGTTTTTTTTTTTCTCTCAATTTCACATTTTTCTTTCACGTTAGTTGTCAAGTATTAAGTACTAATACAAATTTTTTCTCTTTGAAAAAAAATAAAAAATAAAACTGCTTTTTATTTTCTCACAAACGTACCATTTTTTTTATCACTAAATTGCTTTTTTCCTACCTCCACATTTTTCTATCACATTAATAGTGAAGTACTAATACAACTTCTTAAAATAAAAAATAAAATAAAACTATCATAAGTAAAACGTGTAAACCCAAAAAATAAAAATAAAAATAAAAAGCCTCCTTGCACACGTAAAACGGTGTGATGAGGCTAGTATCAATTAAATAGCTTTATATATTTTGTGTAGAAGGGATTCAAACCTAAAGTTCTAATAAACGGGTTTCTCAATAAAAGAAAAAAAGAAAAGAAAAAAAAAAAAGAAAAAAAAGAGGGTTCTAATAAACGGAAATAGACTTTTTCTCTATAACTAAAGCCCAAACGGCCGAAAGAGACTTATGGTCTCCCTGGCCTTGAAAACGACCAAGCCCATAATGCAGGATTCCAATAATCAAGCTTAAATTTTGCCTAAGAAGGTTGACGTTCCAAGCCTAAATTTTCCTGATTGGACCTTTAGAATAAACACTTGGCCCAACATTTTTGGGCTTGCGTATGGATCAATTGTTTTAACTTTTAAGTATTCCATTGATGGGAATGTGACCCTTCTATTTCCCTCAAGGTTTTATTATACGAGACCCTTTTTTTTTTTTAATAAATGAAAGACTGAAATTTTATTGGTACATGTTAAAAAACTTGTAGGACATCAAAAAAAGGTCTAAGGATTAAAATTATTCAAAATTCATGAACCAAAATGGGGTTAAATAATATTTTTATTTTATTTTTAATACAAGATAGAATTTTTAATCTGTATATATGTGTATGAAGCCCCCCTCTTTGAGACTTGAACTTTGGCCCTTCCTGGCCGCACCCCACAACACCCCACAAGTATTTTTTGTGTTGCGGTCTAAATAAGAAAATTGAAACACGATAAAACAAGGCTAAAAATAAATTATGCAAAATTCAAGAACCATGATTAGGTAACCCCAATGGGATTCCATATAGCTCATTCTGTGTCTCCCAAGGCTTGGTGCAAGGAAAGCTAGACTTATTTCAGGAAACTTTGGACACGAGTGTTCAAGCCACTGGCAAAAAGAGCTTCAGTAGTGGACAGCATGCTTTAGACACATTCAAGTGTTAGTGCAAAAGCTTTTGGAAACAGATTTAGTTTAAAAGGGCAAGCTACTCATTACAGCTAGTGTTGATCTACGACACATTGAGGAGGTCCTAGCCATACTCCACTCATTCATGAATAGATAGAAATAGAATAGTTGGGCAATTTACTCATATTTGAGTAAACAATCAAACACATTAAAGTTGAGCTAAAACACTAAAATCTTCTCATTTTACTGTAAAATGACAATATTATATTACATGGTATAATTTAGATTCACAAGAATGCGTGGTTTATAATCTAATTTCTTAGGAAACTGAATATTTGATGACAAAAGTACTCATTATGTCTCTTAGCACAATACATACGGAAACTCTGGCCCAAGGAAAGTTAGATAAGCATTTGGAAGAATTTGAGAGAGCTGGAGAGCCACTCAAAAAGAATCCTAATTGTTGGACATAATTAAGGCCCCAGATTGCTTCTTTCACTGTGCAGTTTTATTGTTGTAATATGAAACGTATTGTCGGTAGGTAGGTATCAAAAGGGGCATGCCAATCGTGAGTTTCATTGTTCTTAGATTCCAACTTGTGGTTGTGATTGTTAAAGAATGCATGATTTAGTCCATCATACTATTGCAGTAAAGCAAGGTAGCTAGTGACGTTTGACGGGGCTGTACATGATTGTAACTGTTATATTGTAATTTTGGTAAACATGATGTTGCTCTCTTTTTCTTGTTTTTGGTGAGTAATGTTATAAACACCACATTTTCACGACGATTTCACAGCTTAAGTCGGTAAGCTATGATGATGTTCACATCTAATATCACTCAATATCTCTCCTTCACAGTTTGTTATCTTAGTAGTTGTGAAAAAACTGTGAAAAGAAAGTTGTGAAGGTAGACGTATTGATTTTTATTTATATTTTTTGGATTTGGATAAACAACACGGATTACATAGAAAATGACTAAAGGTTTTTTTATTTGTACTTTTTGGATTTGGATAAACCACATCAACATGGATAACATAGAAGATAAATAAAGGTAGCATATCGCCATGCCGACGTTTAATATTTTCTAATTGCCAAATTAACTGTAGAACTGTTGAAAAGGTACTTACCATTTTGTTTTGTCTGAGTAAATTTCAAATTACTTGACCGACTTTCTGTGATAATGCTAAACACAGCAACTTATCACCAAACAACTGCTAGAAAAATATCATATGAATTTCTATGCATTGCTTGGTGGGTGTTGTAGGCAAAAAGTTTCTCAGCACATAGGACAAGTTGCTAGGAAACTGTAAATATGGCATTTGAAAATTGTAAAAGAAGATTGTAATTGGAAATGGTAGATCCAAGTAAGGTCATGAGAAGATTCCTTTGTTGCACGAGTATTTCCAACATTATCATTGATTACCTATGTTTTTAACATGATGAGCACCTTAGCTTTACTTTCTATCATGAAATTACTTCTTTTTGGACCAAGTAAGACACTATCAGACAGCAATGACTACACCAATGGTGTATCTGTTTAGTCTTACTCTAACAAGTAACCAGTTGGACTACATAAAGCAGCCAGCAAGCATGACTTCACCCTCTTTTGGAGAAAAAAATCATCTTAGGCCTGTTCCTTTAATAAAGCATATCAATGTCATGACATAATTTTTGCCATTACTTATTGAAGTAACTAAGTGTGAGTGGTGGATAATTGTTTACATATAGACTCATAGCTTTTTCTCCATCACTCATCTATATTTATATATATTTAAAAGCTGAGACGTAGAATTTAATGTTGCTATACTCCTGTTGAGTCACCTATCAGCCACGTCATACTTAAAAAAAAAAATTTCTTTTATGATTTTTCTATTTTATTGTATATAAAATAATCAAATATAGTTCATGGACAAACCTGTTAATGCACTCCATTACTATTCAACATATTACTATTCATTTGTTTCAAATGCAAATATTTGACTATTCAGCTACCCAAAGTGATTTCAACTGTTCATTTTCTTCTTTTTAATTTCAAGTAATTGTTAAAATTGAATAATTTATTATCTTTTTAGTGGATATATGCACATGTTTGATTATTCATTACAAACGTTATTATTCATTAAATGCAAATGTTTGATTATATTCAACTACCCAAATTGATTTCAAATTTTCGTTTGCTTCTTTCTAATTTCAAGTAATTGATAAAATAGAATATTTAAACTTTTCATCTTCCTATTCTTAAAAAAAAAAAAAAAAAACTCTTCTTCTCTTCCTCCGACCTTTCCCCTCCCTCTGTCTCTTTATCTTCCAACTACTCTTTATTTTATCGTTAAACTTCCTTCATCATTTCCTCTTTCTTATATTTTGACTCTTCTTCTCTCCATCTTATTTTGTATAAATTTGATATCACTTATTCCATTCAATCTATATTTTTTCTACATAAAAATTGTGAGTAATCTCTCTCTCTCTCTTTATTTTTGTTCTTTCTTATAACTCTAATTTAGGTTGATGGTTTTTTTATTTAATTTTTTTTGTTGTATTTTTCAAATTTCCCATCACAAATCACTCTTATAGCTTTGGTTGAATTTTGGTTTGGGTTAATATGTAGTTTTTTTTTTTTTTTAAAATAGAAATTTGAGTTTATACGTGGCTATGAATTTGAATGTGCCTACCAATGGACTTTCACTGAACAGAGATGTATTCACAATATTTTTAGTTTCATATACTTCTTTGGTAATGTGAATTTGAGAAAGAGAAAATAGTAAGCAAATGATGTGTGGTCTTTAATAATCTCCCATGTCTTGAAGAAAGTGAATAGCCTATTAGTCTCCCTTCTACTAGAATTTTGTATAGAAAACATTTTGCTATAAGTTTCTTGACTTTTTTATTTTTTATTTTGGTCATTTTATTACAAATAATTAGTATCTCCACCATCAAATTTTTAGTTAATTTGAATTTTCTTGGTAAGTTTTTACTTTGCTTAGTTGATCATCTTTACTAAAAATGCCAAAAAGAGAACAAGATAAAATATAATTTACTCTAGAGAATCATTAAGCTATTAATGTTTTTTATGTATAGATACATAAGGAATGTTTTTTTTTTTTCATTTTATTTTATTTTATATTTCCACTTTATGATATATGATTTATTGATAATGATCTATTGTATAGTCATCTTTATTTACTTTTTTACTTAGTTTCAATTGTGAGGAAGAAAGAGATGTGCATCTATGTTTTGGAGAAAAATATACCTATAAGAGTTGAATTGCATACATATGTATAGTCATAAATAAAGTATACTTAGTTATAATTTGGTCTAATAGTTCTCACACTATTAATTTTAAAAAAAAATTATTGTAGTGTTTTCATACATATCTTACAATATATAATACCTGACTACAAAAAACTTCTAATTTAAAACATAATTTCAAATAACCCATATTGAACTTTTAAAATAATATAATCTAATATATTAATTCAATAATTATCTAAGAAAAAATAATCATATCAAATTTTCTAGCACATCACGACTAGTACATAATAAATTGCATCAAAATTGTAATGTAAAAGTTGTATACCTAAACTTTCCTATTTCAAATGTGGGAGACATACCACCGGTACCGGGTAAGTTGAGCTGGATGGTACCTCCCTATGCTTTAAGTGCACAAGGGAACACAAGAACCTCGGTTCAAGCCCCGAGAGGGAGGGGTAGGGATAGAGGTATTTATGTAGTGATATATCTAATCAATTCAAAACACAAAACATGAGAGACAATAATTTCACCAAAAATATTTCTTAAGAGTTTCCTGACTCGAGTCCTTCACTCCAAACTGAAAAGTCATAGACAAAATCATTTCCCCAACAATGATTTCACAACACAACACATGCTTATAACTGATTACTGTATCTAATTGACACAAATATTACTAGGATTTTTCCCACTTCAAGAATAGCCCTTTGATGAAATGGCCAGTTCTTCTGAGTTCCCTGAGCTTGCTTAAGCTCAATCACCACCTTTACAAATTAAGGCTTCTATCTTCTCTTCTCCATTGTATAGTATAAATAGCTACGTTAATTAACTGTAGTCTAATACAGTAGTAATTGAACTTTTCATTTAGCAAGCACTTTTACCCTAACGTGGAGGGGGAAGATATTGCTCAAAATTATGGAAACATACGCCAAATAGAGATACTACAAATTTTATTATATATAAAATCTTACAAATTGATATGTCACCAATTATAAAAAAAAGTCATTCAAATATTTAATTATTATATCTCTTGAAATGGCAGTTATTACATTTTTTTGTGAATTTATAAGTATTTTGTAGTAATATTGTAATTTATTAGCTATAGTGTTTTTCAAACCGATACTAAGTTTTTTGCCCATGACAGCTTGTCAATTTTTCCTTAGGAAAATGCAAAAAAAAAAAAAAATAATAATAATAATAATACTAGAAATTTAATTATGAAAGTTTTATAAACTGATGTGCCAATAAATATGATTGGTGTCACTTTTTTTTTTTTTGAGAGATGATTAGTGTCACTTCAATACATAATAAAAAACTATCTTAATTGCTTTTTTTTTTTTTTTGTTATTGATACAATAATAACACATCAATTTGTAATACTTATCTAATAAAATTTGTAATATTTTTAGTATGACTCTTTGCTTATTGTCTACAACATTTTTATAACTTTTTTTAAAGGAGATACAACAAATCTTAGGTGATAAGTTGTTACTAATAGGTAAAAAATAATTTTAGTATTAGGTTCAAACTAAAACAGGTAATAATATGATACTTAAAATTTATTGTGAAAAAATCTTGAACATAAAAATTTTCATCATTAATTAGTCCATTTGAGGGTGCCTTGATCCTACTCTTCTCCAACCATCAAGGTTCCACTACTTTACCATTAGTCAAGATTCCACTAATTTCCTTAGTTGAATATTATTTCCAGCCTACCAAAAAAAGATATTCCACTAATTTCCGATGGTCGAGGTTATTATCCTAGCAATTGTTGAAGCATCTTGACCAAGAGAATTATCTGTATCACGTTTTCAAGGCGAAAGGTGCCAAGAATCTCCACCATGATATGATTATAAATTTATAAGTAAAGAAATGACGACAGAACAAGAGAAAAGTAAAGGCAGTACTTCCACTAAATTACAAAAATTTCTCTAAATTCCGAGCATTATTTATTATTTGGTAAACCATCGTTGTCCTTAAAAATGACAATATAAAATTGAGTTTTTTTTTTTAACAAAGAAAAATGAAAGCTATAAGTTGCTAACTTATGAGGAAGTTGAAAATGTCAGTCTTTTCCAAATCTTTTAAATACCAATACCCATAGGATAAGTGATGCCTTGGAGATTACATAATTTAAACTAATCATTAATCAGATATCGTGTGAATAAATTATAGACTTCATTTTCGACCTTTTATTATCCCAAAAAAAGTTATTAATAAATATTTGGTAAAGAAGATAGAAAGCTCAAGAAATGGATGACAAATGACAAAACAATAAGTAAACTTGCTTTTCCATAAATGGAGAGATATAAATTAGAAGCAACCACGTCACCTAAAAACTCCAATTCTACTTGGGCTCTTATTGATTCTGATAGGTAGATAAGATTCCCTTATCTTTATTTTGTCCCTTTTAAATAAAATATATCTTTGTTTACCCCCAAAAAAAAAACTACATTTTAAAGGGCATTTGATGTGACGTTGGCCTTATTTATTTATTTTTTAGAATTCAAAAAGGAGGGATTTTTTTTTTTTTGGAAATCGAAAGAAGGTTAACTTCTGAAGTTTTCATTCATTTAAAAATAAATAAAATAAATCTTCAAAACATGCATATAACTTGTGTGAAAGGGTTAGTTTATATGAATTAGATATGATGAATAAATTAATCACTTTAATTTCTTCCTTGTATTACCCTCCAAAAACAATTAATAAATATTTGGCAACAAGATAAGGAAATCTAAGGAAATGGAAGACAAAACAACAAAACTATAAGTTACTTGCATTTGAATAAACGGAGAGATTTAAAATTACAAGCAACAACCCTCAAGTCTCACCTGCTAGTACTACTAACTCTTAAATTCTGTGTTGAACCCAAATTCACAATTTGGGACTCGCTCTTTTAAAACAAGCGCTGCACAACAGTACTAGCCTACCTTCATATACAAAGAAGACTCAAACTTATTTCTTAATAAAATAAATAATTGACAATAGAATAATGACACTTATATAGTATATTGGCCCTAATACAACGAGCAATTAGAAACTTATAATCTGAAGCTTCTAATTCCATGATTGTTGTTGCTGGTCTCTTGTAGTTCCTCTCTTTCACTCTTGGGCAGTGATAAGGAAGAAATGGCTTTGGCTGACACAACCTTCCTCACCAGTAATCTCCACCTTGCATCATCTTTCTTGTTCTCTTGCTGCATTTTCAATTTAAATTGCCTGTCACATTCCCAAAACAATTACATCAATTCAGTGACCAATTGACAACCCATGATTGAAAATAACACAGCAGCATTCAGTGCATGCAATAGCCACCGTTTGGTAAAAAGAAAAGAAATGCAGAAGGACAATGGCCCATTCACCATAGACTATGGAAAAGGACACAGCATTACATTGGACTTCGGACACAAAAATCATGATATTTGTTAGAGGAGAGATAGAAAGTAGGACATGTCAAATCCTATCTTTTCTAATGACCTATGAACCGGTAAAAGATTTGAAGGATATTTTTTACTGGCAAGCCGTGAGACTCGAGAATGATCTATTTGCCGACTTCTGCAAAAGTATAAAGTGAAGAAAATTTCATAACGTCGAATATCTGTATGTTTCTTTTCATAGCATATGAGTCCCAGACTTATGATTGTGGAGCAAGTTGTAGGACTCGACAGTAATCTGTTTTCTTCAATAGTATGAAGTGAAGAAAATATCTTATTGTCGAATATATGTATTTTCCGGATTGAGATCAGGTGACCTGATGCAATTACACCATTTTCTTCACAAATTTTTTTTTATATTTTTAACTTTTAACTTTAACTTTTTACATCTTTTTAATATTTTTTTATTTAATGACTAAGATTGAAGGTTATTTTTTGTAACTTTCAATCTCAATCATTCATTGCTAATGCATCAGGTGTAATACTTAGATATTACACCTGATATGAATCCGTATATTTCTTTTCACGGTGCATAAGTCTCCGGCTTACGATCGTGGAGTCCATACACTCGGAAAGTAATTATGCATATATCTAAATGTAAAATAATATCTATTGCATGAAGTGAGGCTAGCAAGCACCTAAAATACTTACGGTCATGTTTAATAGTGGACTATTCATGATCATGATTAGTACGCTATGAGGGGACCATTTTCTTTAATCTTATTGGACTTATGGGAAAGAAATAAGAAAGAAAAGGTTTACTTTTCTTGTCATTTTGAGTGGGACCCCATTTCTTGGCTTTATTAGGCTAGTTCATGTCCCCTTCCTCCTAATCAAAGTTTGGTCCATAATAAGCTGTGACATTGATGGATAGCATCTTAAGAATGTGGTTGGCATTGAGCAAAAGTTAGAACCAGCTTACCTATGGTTTAAAAGATTAAAATTACAGGTTATACGATTATGACACACTAGCAACTATTCCTTGGAGGCTGACCCTTCTTCTCTTTCTTTTGCTAACTTCATTGGAGATCACCCATGCATTGATAGCCACTAGAGTCACTATCTAAATATAAAACTAAATTTTTGGGGGGGGGGGGGGGGGGGTGGGGTTACTACGGTACAAATGTACAACGCAGAACTCATTGATATTTATATATAAATTGAATTGAAAAAAACTTTTTAAAAAAACTAAGACAAAAAGAAAATCAGTACCATGCCAATAAATTTGGACCGTTGAAAAATTTTTAATCATGCCAGCTGCCATAAGTGAGGAAGAGAAAATTGAAAGCTAACCAAACACGATTCTAGACATTAATTCGAATTTGAACAAGCCAATACTGCCAAACTCATGTGTTATCCTATTCACTTATATTTTTTTGATAAGCACACGAACCTATTTAATATAGGCTATTGTAAAATTCAAAGGTCATATATGGTATACCCCATCTCTATAACATATAGATATTTTCAAAACCATATAAAAACGTGTCTCAAAACACTCAATTTTCATTTTCTCAATGGCCCATTTAAATGATTATATATGAAAAGCAACTAAGATTTATTTCTAAATTTTTGGGATCAATTTGTATGACCAATTGATGATTATATCGATTTTGTGACAAACAAACTTAATAATAAATAAATGAACCATATGACCAATAGGTGAATCATATATAATATAGGGTAAGACTTGACTTCAGTGCTCTATTGTGTTGGAATGGACACAATTTAAATACGTGGTAAAAATCAAACACGAATCTGTATCATGTCAGTTTCAATACGCTAGAGCACTCGACGTAAGCTGAGTCCATTGAGGATGAAATAAAATTACCTGCAAAGAGGAACTCTGCAACAATCATGGTGCTCACAGATTGAGGAGTGCAATCTAAGAAGCTGCCACATCCGCTTACACCTTAAGCACCCTCCATTCACCCTTTTCTTACACGTGGCAAAGTGTTTAATCAGGAGCTGGAGACCTTGACACGTGGAGAACTTGCTACAGGGCCCCTTCTTCTCCGTGGGCTCCATGTCATATGGCCCAACACTTGTGCAACCTTCCGTACATATGTGCTCCAAACATTCCATTGCCTCACTTAGCTGTAGATACAAGCTCTGCTCCTCCCTCAGCCTTCTTGATCTCTTTCTTCTCTGTTATTACCAAATCCAAATTTAATCAATATAAGTTAAAGAACTAAAGAATCGAATTGAAAACACATAAGCATATTTAGCCTAAAATATATAATTAATTTAATTTAATCGAAACTAAGTATGTTATCAAAACTTCGGATCGATCATGGATTTTCAATTGATTAATTAGAATCGGTTACATGTATTGATAAATCACGACGTAACAAATTTAATAAAAACTAGGGTAATTTACCGATTCAGCTTCATCCATAAAATGTAAGATCTCGAGCTCGAGCCAAGGGTCATGATCTTGTAAGAACTTCCAGCCTTCGGTTTTCTCCACAGCTTTGAAATGGTTGGCCACCAATTTCATGCACTTGAGGTAGAGATTTGGTGCGTCGCACATTCTTGCAAGTTGAAGCACATCCACCACATTCTCCATCGTAAGCCAATCACCCAACACCTTCGTGCAACTCTGCTTCAACTGTGGGACTGAGTACACGTGGGACAGCGCCAACAGATGAATCCCATACTTCTCCATCTCCTCCTCCGAACACCTAAAACACCAGTGACACTTTTGTCATTTCACACGATCACTCATTTTCATTCATTAAGTTCGATTTCATTTCTTAAATTGATTATGATGGTTACTAATTTGAAACGTTAATTTGAACCAAACAAAGAGGCATTTAGTATCACGAAAATATATCACATCCTTCTCACATTTTTTTTTTGAGATGAGATTTAACAATCAATTTGATGGACTATGTATCACATGAGAGCGACATAATATATCTTAATAACATAAAATAAAAATCAGAACATAGCAGTCAAATAAGTTATGAAGACGGCTAAGATAATAAATTAATAATCTTTGAACAAAATCAAACTTACTGATTATTAATGAATTAAAAAAAAAAATCTTGAGGTTCAAAATAAAAATAATTTCAGAATTTTAGGGTCAAATGTGTAAATACATTCTAAAATGAAAGAAAGGTATGTACAATAAGCTAAAGTAATAAAGTACCCCTTTATTTTATAGAACGTGCATATACCAGATTGAGATTTGACCATATCTAAAATTTATTTTTACACACTAGACCGAAAAGTGACGGCCGTTGGATTGATTATAGGCGTAACATACGGTAGATGAAATGGACGGCTGATATTTTGCGTGAAGTTACCGTAAAAAACTAAGAGACTAGAAAGGGTGTACCAACCACCAACCTGAAGGAGTAGAGGAAGCGAACGAAGGAGACAACAGCGTCATAGGGAACTCCGAGAATCGGTATGACTCTCTCCGAACTCCGATGCTTACGTGGCCTGTCTATGATGTTCTCCAACACCGGTGACGCCGAAGCCTTCACAATTTCCAAAACAAATATAAATCAATCAATATTATGAAAGATACTATGTCAGATTGAAATTACTAAGGTTATAAATCATACGACCATACGAGGTATATAGCTAATTATAAAAGCAACAAAATCAGCAATACAAGGTCCTGTCCAATGCTCCAGTGCACTAGACAGGATAAGATACAGGCACGTAATGAATTTTGAACACGTGTTGGAATCGTTTCGGATCCAATATATTGGAAACATTACTCAAGCTATATTGGGTCGATTATATTCTATATGGATCTTCAATAGATTAGTTAGAATCGATACCTAATTAAAGTATATTATATAAGTTTCTAAAAATGAGAGATGGGCTGGAAATATAGAGTAGAGTACCAGGATGCTAGAGTGCGCAGGGACGCGAAGAGCAGCAGAGGTGATGATGTGGACGTCGGGTTCCGGCAGCTCTCGGGCAGTGGCTGAGGAGTAACCGTAGAAGTCATCGGAAATGTTAAGAGAGGTAGTTTGGTTTTCTTCCATTTGTGTCTGAGAGAGAGAGAGAGAGAGAGAGATGAGAATCTTTGTTGGGAAGAGAGAGAGAGAGAGAGAGAGAGGATGTGAGAAATGAAATGAAATGAGTGCGTGTGTTGGGAGGTTGGGGTTGTTGCTAATTTTTATAGACAGCGGAATGAGAAGGAAGTAGGAAGTAAAGAAGTGAAAAAAAAAAAATTATAATAAATAAATAAATTGACTAATGCCCGAATGTTTTGTTTTTTGGTAATCTGCCACGCACGCGCTTTCATCAGTGTCTTTAGTTCATTTTGTATTCTGATTTTTGTGAGTACAGTTGTTTCCATTCTTTTTCTTTTTCTTATTATTTTTTGGGTAAGGAAAAGTGGAGTACAGTTTTAGATTTTTTTTTTTTTTTGGATATTCAGTGTACAGTTTAGTTAAGGTGATAAAGTGAAAATCCCACAAGTTTTAAAATTTTTCTTATGGGAAAATTTTACCTATTTATTAAAAAATAAAATAAATAAATCTCGTGTAATTAACTTTTAATTTCTTTTTTGAAAGTTGCACCAACCTCCATTGAGATGTATTGGTGTGAGATTTGAAATTTCCTTAAACTTTTATATTAACCTATTTCATCATTAAATGAAACAAATTAGCCTATACTATTTCATCATTAAAACCCTATACTCTTTTAGGGAGGTTTGGGTTTAGTGTCCAGTGATATTGAACCTGTTGAAATTGTGACACGTGTCCATTTGACACGCATATCACCATTTGATTAGGTCTAGTCACCAGAAGCACTAGACCTAATCTGGATCCTACTCTCTTAGGTACACTATTACTTCTCTAATAGAATGTTATACATAAAAAAAAAAAGAAACAATCAACTCATTTGTACAAATCTCTATTAAGGAGTAAGAATGTCATTTATATAAAACTTAGTGGAGCGGAGTGTCATTTTGCTCATAGTTTGGGTAGAAATATTATTCTTAGTAAATATTTTGTTAAGAAAGTTAGGCATAGACTTATATGTGTTATTGATAAATCTCGAGGATAAGTGTTATTTATACAAATGTTTAGGGAGTGTCATTTCAATAACCTAAAGGGATGATAGTGTGTAATTGACATATTTTTTTGTAATTGGTGTGTGATAAAAATAGTGTCAATGATGCATTCATACAAAAATATAAATATATTCCAATCGCAGATTATTACTTTAAAAGGCATACTATAAGAAATAAAAAAATTTGTGTCTCTAGTATTGCTCTAATGCATTTGACTAAGATATGGTGATGATCTTTTGGGGTGTTTGAAGTTAGGTAGGTTGGTTGTCTTATCATCCCCAATCAAGACATAAGAAAAAAAAAATGGGGAAAAACAAAGGATAGCAATGATTTGCAGGTACATTGAGTTTGAATCAATAGACAAATAGATGAAACTTGTGTGGTCCTTTTTGTTTGGATAAGGAAGATAACAATGTTTTGTCAAGCCAATTAATTCGTTGAAGAGGATCTCCCATTTTTTTTTTCTTGTCCCTTTTTGTTTTTTTTTTTAGGCAATTCGAGATTACAGTAAAAAAAAAAGTCCAATTTCATTCAATTCTTTCGAAAAAAAAAGTCTAACTGGTTAAAAAATTGGCTTACAAATTAAAAACTGGTTAAAAAATTTACTATCACAAACAGTAACGTTTAAAAGCTTAGAAAAAGTATCAATTTCCATTATCATTCTTGACCATGATATGTTTTAATGATGAAAAATATATTTTTAGGAATAGTTGTCACTATTCATCAACCAGAACCATTAAAAAAAAAAAAAGATCACATTATACATGCAAAGTGTAGAATTTATTGTCAGATACGCATCACATATAAATTAATCCGTTGAAGAGTGTTTCCTTTTTGTCTTGGGCCTCTAGGCAATTTGAGAATTTTGTTTTTTGGAGACTCGGCAATTCAATGTTCTGGCTCATCTTTTAAAGATTAGAAGGGGATCTTTTCTTTTCTTTTTTTTTTCTTTTTTTTTTTCTTTTTTTTTTTTTTTGGCTGAGAAGATTAGAAGGGGATCAAATGAGCTAATATATTTATGCAGTATTTAATTAAATCTTCTTATTTTTGTCAAACACTAAAGTAAATTGGGTTTTGAATTATATATTGAACAAAGTTTAGTTACAAAATTGGTTGTACTCTAAGGTTACAAAATTGGTTGTACTCTAAGGTTACAACCTTACTCAATATCTTTTTTTTGAAGGTGAAATTTGAGAATTTTACTGTTGGATTACATTTTCTTCTTATATTCTCTATGGTTGCAAAATTTATAGAAAATTAAAGATCAATAGTTATGCCATCAATAAATTGTTTAAATTGCTAGATTTTGTAGTTTAAAATTATGCATAAAATATAAGCTTATAGAACATATAGTATATAATATTCGATTGACACAAAATTTGATATGTGTATTAAGAAAGTGAATAACATGCAATTCAACGGTTAGATTTTTAAAATATGTAGTAAAGTTTATTTTATTGAGTAAAGTTGTAATTTTAGGATACAACTAATTTTGTAGCTAAACTTTATCATCATATATTTAAATTCCTAAATACATTATCAATAAGTTACAAAATATATAAAACTCCAATTTCATTCCATTCTTACCATTTGATCAACTCATGATTATCAACGTCTAAGTGCTTAAAAAAATTGCTATCACCTCTAAGCGGTTAAAAATTACTATAGAGCCGAAGGTAACGTTCAAAAGCTTAGAAAGTATCCATTTCCATTGCCATTATTGACCATAATATGTTTTAATAGTGGAAATATTTTTAAGAATAGTTGTCTCTATTTCTCAACCACTGCCATTTAAAAATAAATCACAATATTTATGAAATTTCAAAGACTAAATTAATTGTCATATACGCATCACATATAAAATAGAATCAATAGATCCATATGTAATTTAATGTGGTATCTTGATCGTTAACAAATGTTAGATCGTGGACCATTGGGGAATAGCCTCGGCATTTACACATTTTATATTTTTTATTCATTTTTTTGTGTCGAATAAATGACCCAAAAAAGAGTGAAAAAAAGAGCTATCACTCTTTTTTTTTTTCCTTATATATATATATATATATATATATATATATATATATTACTCGATTAGCAATGTGTTCCGTAAACTTTCAAGTTAATAAATCAGTCCCTAACTTTATTCAAAATTGCAACGCTCTAGGTCAGGGTTTGTAGCAGTGTTTGTCAAAAATACCGGCATAGGTCGCCTATATATAGCGAAAAAATGCCGCCACAAAAACGCTAGGTTAAATATATTCCCATCAAATGAAAATGAAATATATTTATTATCACAAATAATTCCAAAGTTTCCGAGAGAAAAGTCATAAGGCTTTTAAGGATAATACCTTCAATTTGATAAAAATACATAATGACATGATATACTTGAAGGTGGGTAAAACTATGGACTGAATTAGTCATAAGAATTTCAATTGGCACAATGTTGAGACGTTTAAAATTCAACATTGAAAGGGCCTGCATAACAAGAGTAACCTATTTACTAGGCCATATAACCAATTGGTGGAATTGGTCGAGTTTCAAAAATGAAGCTAATTCATAAAATAAGCTCAAGTAAAAATGACAAAAGTGTTTGAGATAGTGGAGTACACTCCTTTCTCCATTCTTTTCCATGCAATAAGGAAATTTTGGGCATCACAGTATCACACGATTCACACCACTCCCTATGATTCTTAAAAAGGGAATTTGCCTTGGCTATGGCCGCATATATCCCCCATGGTTGCAGGTGGAGAGTCTCGTCATTGTCATGTTGTATTACATGTGAGTTGTGTTGGTGAGGCACTGAGTAATGTGGGATGTGAAGGGAGGTGGCCTTCTACATAGCCTCATTTTTGGGCATATTCGACCGTCTTAACCAAAAAAACTATTCTCAGGATCTCAATTGGCTAAGTGGCCTTGAGCTTAGAATCCATGTAAAATTGGTCGAACATTGTAGTTTTGAACCTTAATTGTTGGGTTTGGTTAACAAGGTTATACTTATTGGAATTGAAACCCTTGGATTAACTTACTTACCTGCCAATCCTTAAAACCGTAAATGAACCAAATTGTTTATGAAAAAGTCATATTAAATATGAAAAAAACTTGTTTATATTAATTTATTTAGCAAATGAGTCAAAGTCAAGTTTAAATTTATCCTCAATTATCAAACAAATCAAGCTCAAGCATAATAATACTATTTATAAACAAGTTCCAGAGCATGGAGCTCGCTTTAAAAATACATTTTATGTGTACCCATGTATAAAAAAATATACTCATAACTTGAATACATAATATACTTTGGTCCGATGAGTTGGAACTCAACTTCACTTTGAAATAAAATTAAACTGAACTTTTAATGATTCTGTTGATTTCTTTTACACCCATTTTAGTCTTGTGCAATTAGTAATTTACCCCCTCAGTACTATATGTAATTGAAAGGATTAATTACCCATTTTTTTAAAGTCATGGGGGGCGTGGCGAACATTCATCATTTCCAATGGAGTAAACAAAGTTCCCCATATATTCCCATTGCCTTCATGGAAAGTTGCTTTTAAAAAAAAAATGTATTATCTCAGAGACTGAGACAATGTGGATGAACTTTGTGAATCTGACGTGGACCAGTGGATGGATCATACACGACCTTGTCATCCAAATTTAAATTAAAAATAATAACTTTTGGAGAACACAAGAGCTTGACTCAATCTGACCTGGCTTGTTATACTCGTTCTCATCCATTTCCACGTGTGAATTCGTCTACTTGTAGCACCCAAGAAACATAGTTGATCTATTCTTGCCACGTGTCGAATACCCAGATGCTCACAGTCACACCACCTCATACAGTGTTCCAGGCTAGTTTGTGACCGAAGAATTCAACCAATTAGTTGTGAACACGTTGAAACGTGTTGTTGATGAGGTGAAGAAGCTGACGTGTTTAATGTCTTACATGGGCCCACCTCTAAACAAAATGCTAGATTCTGATTGGCGGTGATCTAATCTGGAGTCTCAAAAACTTGTGTCGGAGCCGACTCCGCCGTCAGGTCTACCATGTTGTTCCGCGGTGCCAAATAAAATAATTTCTTTTCATAATATAAATAAAATATTTTATATTAAACTAAAGAATATGCTTATGGGTGTTTGATTACATCCGTTAACGAAGAATTGAACCAGCTCTAAGTAATAGTAAAATATAATGAACATTTTTTAATTGAAAGTTGACTCTTAAAAAAAGAGTTGATTGTGTGGAGTCTTTTGGCTGAATAATACTCTTTTTAGAGTTTATTTGCGTTATAGGCACTGTTACAACTTATTTGTAATTTTGAGGAGAGAGATTGAATTTCGGCAACACAGTTGCCGAAATTCAATCAAAAAGCTGGAGAGAGAAATTTTGCTGCCACGGGTGTGCTCAGGTGAGAGAAGGGTGCCCAAAAAAAACTTTTTGCCCCCTTATTTCGGTAATGCCATTATCGAAATAGGAGGGAAAAAATTAAAAAATTCTGCCCTCCTATTTCGGTAATGGCATTACCGAAATAGGGGGGCTATTTTTTTTTCTTCCTATTTCAGTATTGCCATTACCGAAATAGGAGGGTAAAAATTAAAAAATTCTGGGGGCAAAAAATTTTTTTTTTTCTTCCTATTTCGGTATTGCCATTGCCGAAATAGGGGGGACACTTTTTTTTTTTAATCCTATTTCTGTAATGGTGAAATAGAAAAAAACAATAAAAAAAAATTTTGTAATTGGTTTGTGGTAATATCATTGCCCAAATAGAGGGAAAAAAAAATTTGTAATTAGTTTGTAGCAATGCCATTGCAGAAATAGAGGGCATCATTGCCAAAATAAAAGTGTGGCAATTGTGGTAATGCCATTGCTGAAAATTAGAGGAGAAATACACACTTCAGTCAACCAATTAACTCGGTGTCAGAATTTTTTTTTTTTTTTTTCTCTTTAGAGGAGAAGTACACACTTCTTCTGATTCTTTTATAGCTTCCTATATCCTTTTTTTTTTTTTTTTTTTTTTTGTCTCTATATTAGCTTCCTATGTTAGAAGAATCTCAGTAGCACATAGCTTGGCACGGGTGCTTGTAATTTTCCTCCTTTTTGTACTTGAATGGAGAAAGTCCCTGTTACTTCTTATCAATAATTCGTGAGCCTTATCAGCAATTCTAAAAAAAAAAAAAAAATGTCAGAAGAATCTCTTTACAACCAATCAAGAGATTCTTTTTTTTTGTTTTTTTTTTTTTGTCTCTTTTATATCTCTTGACTTTGAGATTACAACCAATCAAGAATCTCTTTACTTCATTCATCATTTCCAAGAAATAAGGTCACGCGTGCACAAATTATTTTTTGTCTTCTTATTTTTTCTACGTCTATCTCAAAGATTCATTTTTGTCTTCTTATTTTTCCTCTCTTCATAATAAAAGGCAAGTAGCTGAAGGTTTTCATTTCCTGACAAAGTTACATCCTTCAGCTACTTGCCTTTTATTGTTACTCTTTTCTTTTGCTTCTTCAGTGCATTGTTACTCTTCTATTTTTCTTCGGTGCATTGTTACTCTCCTGCTTTGGGTTAACATAAGTTATTTTGCCTTGTTTATTAACTTATATGCTTTTTAAATATTAGAAGCTAATGCATTGTAAAATATTATGTATTGTTGTAAGCATTATTGTTTTTAACTTATTGTTTTTATTCAAATTTTAGACTAATTAATATTATGTATTATGCATTTTTAATATTGTTGTTATTTTGTGTTTATTTATTATTTTCTAATTGTGTTTTTTTTTTTTGCAAGTATCACTCTATAATTCTCACGATTGTGGTAAGCATCTCAACTTTCTAATTAAATCCATATATGTGTTTTGTTAATTTTAAAATTATTTAATATTATTTATTGTTATTATCAGTATTTGACCACATAATGGCATTACCAAAATAGGAGAAAAAAAAAAAAATTTGTCCCCCTATTTTGGCAATGGCAATATTGAAATAGGAGGAAAAAAAAAAATTTTGCCCCTATTTCGGTAATGCCATTACCGAAATAGGAGGGCATAATTTTTTAATTTTTACCCTCCTATTTCGGTAATGGCAATACCGAAATAGGGAAAAAAAAAAAAAATGGCCCCCCTACTTCAGTAATGCCATTATCGAAATAGGAGGGCAGAATTTTTTAATTTTTTCCCTCCTATTTCGGTAATGGCATTAGAAATAGGGGGGCAAAAAGTTTTTTTTGGGCACCCCTCTCTCACCCGAGCACACCCGTGGCAGCAAAATTTCTCTCTCCAGCTTTTTGATTAAATTTCGGCAACTGTGTTGCCGAAATTCAGTCTCTCTCCTCAAAATCCCAAATAAGTTTGAATAGTACCTATAACGCAAATAAACTCTGAAAAGAGCATTATTCAGCCAAAAGACTCTGATTGTGTGTGTCTATATATATTAATTTATAGATTCTATTTTTACGTCTCAAATATATTATTTGATTCATTCTTTCTTTGATTGAAAGTTGATTCTTCAAGAAAAAATGTCAATTGTTTTTAAGAAATAGTTTCAATCTATAGAATAGAGTCTACTTATGATGATTGTTTTTTTTTTTTAATATATTTTTGGTGTAATTGGAGATCCAACCCTAGATCTCTTATTTAATAATAAAAGACTTTATGCTAACTAAAACATACAAATCGATCTCAATCTTAATCGATGCATTTGAAAACTTTTAAGCAAACCCATAATAAACTAATACGCCTGTGAAAATTCCATATTTTATTTATTTATCAGGGTTTACTTTATCCTAATTTTATTAAGGTATGGTTGTCATGCACACTTTTTTAATTTCACCTTGATATTATATGATTTTGGCGTGGTTGGATTTTTTTCTTTTCAACCACTTGGAAAAAACATTAGATAATGTTGGTATTTATTTTAATCAAAATGGATGGTGTTGATTCAAGTGGGATTATTTTATTCTGACCAAGTGGCCATTAAAAAAAAAAAAAAAAAAAAACTAGTGCAACTGTGTGATTGGTCGTTTCCTAGAAGAAATATGCTATGGCCAGCTACTATTTTCTTATCATAACGTATAATAAGAGCATAGCATGATGCTCGTGCTTATGAGTGTGTAACTGTCGTGATTGAAAGTGTGAAACAAGAACCACGAGTACGGAAACTCATAGTCCCTCTAGATCAATATTGTGCTTTTAAACCAGTGATTTCAATTACTTTTTAAAGTTTGAATTGGCATTCAAAACACTAGAAAGATTCTATTTCATTACTGGATTACTGGAAGTAAATTTTGACAAATCTATCTTTGAATTACATTTTTTTAAAATATATTTTTAATGATCTATGTCATCAATCAAAATGTTTAAACATTATGTTTTTGTAGTATAAATTATACATAAAAAATAAGTTTATAGAATAAATAGTAAATAAAATTTGATTGATACGAAATTTTATATCTGTGTTTAAAACATAAATAATATACAATTCAACGATTAGATTTTTTTAGATTTTTCAAAATATGTAACAATTTCAATGCTTCATGATTGCTCTACCATTTCAGTCCTATAGGTTTAAATATGCTATGGTTGATATATTTTTCTCTTGGTCCAGTAGATACATTTTTATTTTGAATGCCAATCGGCCTAAAAAGAAAAAAGAAAAAAGAAAAAGAAAAAAAAAGCTAGACTACAGGTGGGTGTCGATGGATCAAGGGCTAATGTACTACAGCCTCATTAGTCATCGCCACTCTATGAGCCCCTTATATGAATTGTGGAAGCTCAAACCAAAAGCAAAAAAGATTAAGACATCAAAATCGATTCTAGTATAGCAATGGACCAATGGTGCACCGTGCGGTACCTTTCTACTAAAAGTGGCCCGGCCTAGGCTACATCTCTAATGACCAGCAGCCCAAGCTGTATAAGCTAGTGATACTAATACCCATGCATGTTGACTATTACAGGCCCAAACTGTAAGTGAATTGGTCAAACACAAATCATCACTGAACAAGGACCATCAACCTTTTGTATTAAAGCACTGGCTTAAAGTTCAACTACCTTGTGGCTGGTCCAGTTTTACTCACTCCTAAAGCTATGTACCATGTGGAAAGCCCACACACTGTTTACCATGGTGATACTAATACCCATGCATGTTGACTGTTACAGGCCCAAACTGTAAGTGAATTAGTCAAACACAAATCATCACTGAACAAGGACCATCAACCTTTTGTATTAAAGCACTGGCTTAAAGTTCAACTACCTTGTGGCTGGTCCAATTTTACTCACTCCTAAAGCTATGTACCATGTGGAAAGCCCACACACTGTTTCTCAAGTACCCCCCACTAGTGGTCCAAGATAATTGCACTTTGAAAGGCTTGCTTAGAGGGTCAAAATTCAAAACACAAGTTGTGTTTTGAGCTACTACTCGAGTGAAAGGTCAATCATAATGGGACTTTTATCTCTTCTATTTTTAAGCTTACACTTACCTTCACGTTGCTTTTACAAAAAGAAAGGGTGTGTATGCTTATTCGCTATAAAAGAAATTGTTATTTGCAACAAAACTTTTTGACAACTACAAAAAACCGTCGGAAACACTAGCTTTTTCGATGGCAAGTTCCTTTCGTCAGCAACTGCTTGTCAAATATTAAAACATTTGTGACGACAAAATAAGTCTGTTGAAAATGTCTATTATTTTTGTCAAAAATATGATTTGTTTTTGGAGAGAAGTGCTCCCACCTTACTTTTTGCGATGGGATAAAAAAGGTCGTCGCTAAAAAAGTATTATTTACAATGAACAAAGAAAAACTATTGGAACTATTAACACTTGTGACGGCTTTCGTGCATTGAAAGTACTATATATATATATATATATATATTAATTATGGTGTTAGTATTTACAACAAACATTCTTCCATCGTAAAATATAAAAGAGGGTATTAGCAATAAACATGGAGCCATTGAAAATGGTAAAATCTTTTGGAGGGAAAATTCCTCCCTTACTTTTCATATTTGTGATGACATTTTTCCATCGCAATTATTATTATTATTATTTTTTATTTTTCTAATTGAGTTTGTATTTGCGATGAACATGCTGACTGTTGTAAATAGTTAATTTGTTTTTAAAGAAAGAATGTATTAGTAATCTCTCGCAATCAATAATATTTGCGATAGACCTAAGCCGTCGACAATGGTAATTTTTTTTTTTTTAAAAAAGGGGGAATTCATGCCCTTATTTTTCCTGTGTTTAATGGATTTTCTATCATTATAAATTGCATTGTTATTTGTGACGGATGTTTTGGTTGCAGTTAACAGTTAAAATTTTCTTAAGAGAAGAAGATATTAGCGATGGTCAGGTAAATTCATCACAATAAAGGTGATTTCCAACAAACATACGCCCATAAAAATGGTTATTTTCTTTGAATGGTGAATTTTCCTTAATTTTGTCTTAAAACTCTAGAAAATTTTCTTAATTTTAAAAACTATACAAAAACATCTTTCAAGACCCTCCAAGTACTTTAGGGCTATTTTGGTTATTTTAGATATAAAATGTGTTTTGATCATTTTGAAGTTTTGAGGGATACTTTGGTTATTTTGTAGGTTTTGGGATGAATTTTGGTTACTTTAGAAGTTTATGGGTATTTTAGTCATTTCCTAGCTTTGATGAGGGGGGGGGGGGGGGGTGTATTTCAGTCATATTTGATGCTTTAGTAGTTATTATTGGTTATTTGGTAGTTGTTATCAATATATGAGACAATGATATGCATCCATCATGTGCCAAACTCATATTCAAAGTTTGACCATTATATTGAAAGAGTGAGGTAAGATATTGGTTTTGGCGAATTTTAAACTTAATTGGATGGTTAGATTGTGTGAGCAGGGTTAATCAAAGCTTTTTAGTGGGTGGGTACAATACAACAACACGTGGCCATCATGCAACAATTTGAGATCCAAAATCTGACCGTTGGATTGGCAGAATGTGGTGAAATATTTGTGTTTGTGAAGTATAGTGACAATTAGAAGGCCTGATTTTTAAAACAAAGCAGTCAAATCTTACTAAACTTCGTCAAAGATGATTAAACATGGTCAGTATTTGGTCAAACTTCAAAGTTGGTTCTAGGACCACTAGATTTGATCAAATTAGGTTGATCAGGAAGGTTTCAAGTGGGTTTTGGGTATTGGTAAGTGTTTTAAGGTTTTCTCGATTTTCATGGTTTTATCAATTTCAAGTTTTGAAAGCGTAAAACAAGGTAGCCAAAAGTCACATACAAATCCATTAGGGTCATTTGGTAGATTTTGGGTTGTCTCTTGTAGATCATTTTCTTGATTCTTAGTAATGTTTATACAGTGTATAACTCTCTTGGAAGAGTATTGAATATTTTTAGTGATTGAAGTTTCACATTAGGTGGATACAACGACATATGTCCATCTTGTGCCAAAATCAGATTTACAAATTGACCATTGGATTGAAAGAGTGTGATAAAATGCCGGTTTTGATGAATTTTGAGCTCAATCAAACAGTTGGATTGTGAGAATGTGACCAATCAAAATTTCCTAGTGTGCTGATACAATGATACATGTCAATAATTTTGTAGCCTTAAATCCAGAATCTAACCATTGAATTGAAATAATGTGGTAATATATTGGTGTTTGTGAAGTATAACAACAATTAGACGGTCGGATTGTGAGGAAAATTTTGCAAAACTTGATCAAAATTGGTAAATATTTGTTCAAACATGGTCAACTAAATATTTTAAAATACTCTTTGAAGTTGGGTCTAAGAACTGTTGAAAAATAGAAAAATAAGAACAAGTCATTCTAAATATTTTAAAATATTCTTTAATTAAAAATTTAAATAAATGAATTTTAATTATGAAATAAGATAATTTTGGAAAGCAAATGGTATGTGTGGGGGGCAAAGGGCCCAACATCAGATCCTGGGCCGTGGGCTTGTCCGAGGAGACCTACACCTTTGAAGACTACACCTCATGAAGCATTTGCCCGGCCTAACCCGATTCCGAGGTGTGAATCCCGTAGGAGAAAGCCTTATCCGAGGAGGCCCTCTGCTCGGACTGTTAAAAAGGCGTCCCAGATCAGTGCACCAATCTCAATCTTATCTCTTCCAGAGAACCCCTCGCTCTGTGTTAACCGTAAAGACAGATGGCGGAAATCAGATGTAAGCAAAAAGGCTGCTACCACCGCATTTATGATCCTGCAGCTAACATCATGGCCGCATTAATGAGAAAAGACTCCTGAACAGTGACCTCCTCCTTTACAGCTACCCCAGGAAGGCTCGAGAAAGGGGCGGATGGGATAAGAATAAAGAAAAAAGGGCACATGCAGGGGGGAGGGCATATAAATAGAAAAAAAGAGAACTAGGAGAAGGGGGGAACGAAAAAGAGGAAAAAAGAAAGAGAGAGAAGAAGTTCTAACAATACTTGTACTGATATTCTCCTCGGACAGTGTTGAAAAGAGCATTGTAACCCTTGACTATCTTATTAATACACATCTGTTCACTACCCTATTTGGGCTTTCAACCCATGCGTGTCCAATCCAATAATCTTCAACCCACTCTCTTTACAAATGCATTGTTGGGGTATTAAATATATTCTGGGCCTCCAGCCATCCTGCTAGCCAGCCCAATCACCGTTACATTTGTGCCCTTACAGTATGTTAGTATACAACATTTTTAATATTAATTTAATAAAATTGTGTCAATCGGATGTCAAGGGTGGATAATATTTTTTTCCTTCAAATTTAGGGTAGAGTATAGTTTCTCCAAACCTTAAATTTCAAAGTGACAACAACCAAAAAGTGGGGTGATTTTGCCAAATAAAATATACAAAGCTTATTTTTTTTTTTTTAAATATTGAGGTTAATTATATTGCTATAAAAGAATCCCACCTATACAATATCCTTTTTATTATTATTTTAAATAAGGGCAAGATTTAGGTAGAGTACTTAGATACTGTTCCTTAGGTTTCCATCTTAAAATTCTGCCATGTATCTTTTTTCTCATGAGATGAAAGTGTATTTTTTAGTTAAGTGGTCACAAGACAAAATCTTAAGAGGAGAACCTAAGGAACAGTACCTAAGGTACTATATATAAGTTTTTTCCTTTAAATAAATCCTCACAATGAGTAATTTTTAATTTCAGAGAGATAGTTTTCCCGTAAAACGTTTTCACGTTTATTGTGGTCTTTTAAAAAAGAAATGTTATTGTGGCAGATCGCAATTGTGGTCATAATAATAGGTCTATTAAGAGCTGGTTTTGTTCTTTGATTACTTATTGTCACACAATATCTGTCACAACAAAATATAATCTTGTCACAATAAGTCATGAAATTCACAAATGAGAGTTAAAAAGAAAAAACACAGTATTAGACTCTGGGAATTAAGAGAGCAAGGTACACCATCTCAACTGCTAGCAAGGGGCTCAAAAAAACTGCTAGCAAGGGGCTCCTACACCGGTGATCAGAAAATTTTCCCTCCCTTTTTTTGGGTTTTACTTCCATAACGTATCTCTCTCTCTCTCTCTCTCTCTCTCTTACTTTACCAGCCAACCAAGAGGCCGAAGACTTCTGCAAATCCAACCTCTGCTGCATTATATATCTCTTTTTAGGTCCATGCATGTGTTGCGTTCAATTTTATGTTTTTTTTTTAAATATTATTTTTTTTTTATAATTTTTGGTAAACAGGAGCAATTCATTAACTAAGAAAGAGAGGCAAAGGAGCAGTTACGCTCATACAAGGTTCCCACAACATCAAGGCTAACCAAAAGAGCAACATCAGCTGGAGGGGGAACGAAAAACTACAAAATCTTGAGAAAGTACAGCAACACTTATTTGCTTCCATATAGCAATGCTAGATTTGGACTCTCAAGATCTTTAGTAGCCCACCATTGCAATCAGCAATAATTACATCGTTACCATTAGACTTCCCCTCATCTTTCATAATTTGGTTTCTCGAAAAAAAAAAACTTCCCCTCATCTTTCATTAGTAGATCAATTACAAGCTTCGCATCCAGTTCAGCCAACACATTAGCCAAATTTTATGTTTTAGTATTTTATAGTTTGTCTTTTTATGAGTCCGATTGTTTTTTTATACTATTATTTAAGGGGCTTATCTTGTTTGGATTGCTCAATTTTAATGCCTAAAATACCCTCATTATACTCACTTACACAAGTTTTCAACTAATGGGAATAAATATGTAAGTCAAAACTCCTCTATTTTAAGATCGACAAACTCCCGTACACTTTGCCAGTTTCTCTCATTCTTCTTTAGATTGAAGACATTTAATTTAGCTCTACATCCTCTTCTTTCTTCTTCTACTTTTAGACTTGAGACTCCAACAGCTTTTCAGGTTTAATCTTTTGTAAGTTCCTCTTTCTTTTCTTTTGTTTATCATTGACTTTTTTTGAATTCTTACTTGCCATGGCTACTTATTACCCATGTTTCAAACAAGAGGAATTTAAAGGTGTTTGACAGTTGCTTATTACCCATGTTTCAAATAAGAGGGTTTGTGCTTGAACTGGCAGCTTGAGAAAGGATATTGTCTATATTTGCAAGTTCCCTTTAGATCTCACTGAAAACCATTCATTAACCTTAATGCAACCACAAAGAATGCACAAGGAGAGACACAGTTTGAGATACAAGTGTCACCATCCAAACTCGACAAAGATTGTATTACTCCTCATGGTTCAGCATATGATTTGATTCATTTTCGATCTCTGAGATTTTTTTTTAGGATGTATGCATATATTACAAAAATATATGTTTTTGTGGAACTTTTTTTTTAATTTTTTTTATTGCTTATATCATTTGGCGGGTGTTGGTTACTTTGAACATGTTTTGTAACTTTGTTGTTATATACACTAGTTATAGGCCTGTGCGTTGCATTGTTTTATGAAAAAGCTAATAAAATAAATGTATAAATAATTATATATTTTAATAGATTTAATAAAGATAAAAGAAAAAATTATCAAGTGTAAATATTTATCTCACTAAAATAAGCGGTAAGATTTCTTCCTAAAACTAAATTCAATTGATAATTCCAAATTGAATTTTACATTGATAATTATTTAAAAAAAATGTACTAAACAATTGATAAATCTAAAATTAATATAATCTTGATAATATTATAAATTAAAATTAAAGTTGATAAATCAAAAATACATGTGTAGAACATCTTGATAATTTGATGTAACATAAAAATCAAATAAGAAAATTGTTAAAATTAATCTATTAATTCTAACCATATTTAATCATTAATTCTAATATCCTAACTCTAACCATATAAATTAGATCAAATCTAAGAAAATTAGTTTAAACAAAAGGCAATCAATACATAAAACCTAATCAATTTAATAAAAACAAAATACAAAGACAAAGAGGGGGCCTTTAGAAACTTGACAATGTTTTCAAATTTTTTGAATTCATTAATTAAAATCACATGAAGACAAAAAATCAATAATAACACTAAAGAAAATAAACAAAATGAAAATAATAATAATAAAAGAAGAAAGAATGCATACCTACATTGTCATGAGATTTAGACATTCACATATTGAAATAAGCTTCAGTCCAAAAGTGATATATAGGGTTATATATATTGGTAGAGTTCCATTTGAAATATAATTCATTTAAATCTTATTGAAATTAAAGATATTTAACCAATGCGTTTGTTTTTATCCCATAAAAATTGGAATTAAAAAAAGGTCAAATGAATAGAGTGAAAAAAAAAAAAGAAGAGTAATCTCAACATAATGTAACATATAAAAAATTAAAAATTAAAAATTAAAAAAAATTAAATAAAAAAAGAGAGAAAAAGAACATGGTTGATAGCTATAAGGGATTTTGATATATATATATATATATATATATATATATTAAATGTCATTAACGTAGAAATTTTCAAATTAATGGAGATATATGCTATTTTTTGGAATAGATAAAGATTATCAAATTTTTGGAGATATATATTGTTTCTTGGGATAGATTTATATTAACCACCTTCTGAAGAATTTGGATTGTGTTTATCCTTTAATAATCAAGTTTTGTAGTATGATATTTCGATAAAATAATATTAATTTAATAATATTAAAAATATGAAAATTTAGATGATAAATATTATCTAAATTAAAATTTTTGTATGTTAAATATCATATTATACATAATAAAAGTTGGGCTTAGACACCGTGGTTGCGCTACGTGGCTTCACCAAATTACAGAAATTTTATTAAATTTTTAGATTTTTAAATAAGTAAAAAGGAATAGGATACTACCAAGACTCTAATTCATTCTTATCATTAAATAAAATTAGATTAACATTATTTTTTTTTATTTGTTAGGATATATTTCTTAAATTAAGGGATAATATTTAACAAACAAAAATTTAATTTATATAATATTTATCATCTAATTAACATTATTTTTTTATTTGTTAGGACATATTTCTTAAATTATGGGATAATATTTAACATACAAAAATTTATTTTAGATAATATTTATCATCTAAATTTTCAAAATTTTAATATTATTAAATTTATATTATTTTATCAGAATATCAAGCTACAAAACTTGATTATTAAGAGATAAGCATAATCCCAATTCTTTAAGAGGTGATTAATATAAATCTATCTCAAAAAATAATATATATCTCTAATATTTTGATAATTTCTATCTATTCCAAAAAACAGTATATATCTCTATTAATTTGGTAATCTCTATCTATTCTAAAAAAACAGTATATATCTCCATTAATTTAATATTTCTACGTTGATGACATTTAATATATATATATATATATATATCTAAATTCCTGATAGCTATCAACCACGTTCTCTTTCTCTCTTCTTTTTAAAACTTTTTAAAATTTTTAATTTTTTATATGCTACGTTATGTTGAATCAACTCTTCTTCTTCATTTTTTTTTTCATTCTATTCATATGACCTTTTTTTAATTCCAATTTTTATGGGATAAAAACAAACACATTGATTAGATATCTTTAATTTTAATAAGATTTAGATGAATTATATTTCAAATGGAACTCTATCAATATATATAACCCTATATATCATTTTTGGAGTGCACCTTATTTTAATATGTGAATGCCTAAATTCCACGACAATGCAGTTATGCATTCTTTCTTCTTCTTTTATTATTATTTTCATTTTGTTTATTTTCTGTAGTGTTATTATTGATTTTTTGTCTTCATGTGATTTTAATTAATGAATTCAAAACATTCAAAAACATTGTCAAGTTTCTAAAGGCTTCTTCTTTGTTTTTGTATTTTGTTTTTTATTAAATTGATTAGTGTTAGGTTCTAAAAGTTTAGAACAATTGGCAAATTGTGAACACACAAGAACAAGTAAGCTGCAGAAAGAAGATTTCAGAATTTGCCTAGTTCGACCGATCGAGAATCGTATCTGCAGAATTTTAAGTTGGCCCAAACAGTAGTTTTAGCCCATTAATGATTAGGGTTTCAAATCTACTTCTCTCACTATATAAAGGAAACCTTAAGCACGTTTTTATAAGGCTTTTTAGAGAGAGAAGAGTGTGCCTCTTTTGTATTTAGGATTTTGTTCCTAAAATCTCTCTTATAACTTTTACCGGTGTTATTCCTTGAAGAATCTCAAGATCCGGTATTGTTGAAGTTGTTGCTTTCTCTAGTCATCAAAGGTGCTGATGATCTAAACCTTCAAGGGTGGTCTTGGAGTCACAAACAAGAGAGTTTGTGTTGCTAAACGTTTGAGTGAGATCTTAAAGTCACAAGCGTGGATGTTTGTGTTTTGCAAAGGTCAAGGAAAGAAGTAGTCCGTGGACTCGGAGCTATCATGGAGTCGTGGTAGTAAGTTTTCTACTCGAGGTAGCAATAGGATGTTAGTGGTCTAAGTCGCTATTGTACAAACTTCAAGTCTTTCTAGTGGATTTGCTGTTTTACCTTGAGGATAGTTAGGTTAAATCCTCCCCAGGTTTTTTACCGGTTTAGTTTTCCTGGGTCATCATATCATTGTGTACTTTATTTTTCCGCTGCTTTGCATGATATGATTGTTTTGTTTTAACCTAGATCTGAATAATAAACCTAAGTATTCACTTGATTAATTAATTAGGTTAAACAATCTTAGGTTCTAAAAGTTTAGAACAATTGGCAAATTGTGAACACACAAGAACAAGTAAGCTGCAGAAAGAAGATTTCAGAATTTGCCTAGTTCGACCGATCGAGAATCGTATCTGCAGAATTTTAAGTTGGCCCAAACAGTAGTTTTAGCCCATTAATGATTAGGGTTTCAAATCTACTTCTCTCACTATATAAAGGAAACCTTAAGCACGTTTTTATACGGCTTTTTAGAGAGAGAAGAGTGTGCCTCTTTTGTATTTAGGATTTTGTTCCTAAAATCTCTCTTATAACTTTTACCGGTGTTGTTCCTTGAAGAATCTCAAGATCCGGTATTGTTGAAGTTGTTGCTTTCTCTAGTCATCAAAGGTGCTGATGATCTAAACCTTCAAGGGTGGTCTTGGAGTCACAAACAAGAGAGTTTGTGTTGCTAAACGTTTGAGTGAGATCTTAAAGTCACAAGCGTGGATGTTTGTGTTTTGCAAAGGTCAAGGAAAGAAGTAGTCCGTGGACTCGGAGCTATCATGGAGTCGTGGTAGTAAGTTTTCTACTCGAGGTAGCAATAGGATGTTAGTGGTCTAAGTCGCTATTGTACAAACTTCAAGTCTTTCTAGTGGATTTGCTGTTTTACCTTGAGGATAGCTAGGTTAAATCCTCCACAGGTTTTTTACCGGTTTAGTTTTCCTGGGTCATCATATCATTGTGTACTTTATTTTTCCGCTGCTTTGCATGATATGATTGTTTTGTTTTAACCTAGATCTGAATAATAAACCTAAGTATTCACTTGGTTAATTAATTAGGTTAAACAATCTAAGTTTACAAGAATCTAAATTTCTAACAATTAGGTTTTGTGTATTGATTGCCTTTTGTTTAAATTAATTTTCTTAGATTTGATCAAATTTATATGCTTAGGGTTAGGGTCTTAGAATTAATGATTAAATATGGTTAAAATTAATAGATTAATTTTAACAATTTTCTTATTTGATTTTTATGTTACATCAAATTATCAAGATGTTTTACACGTGTATTCTTGAATTATCAACTTTAATTTTAATTTATAATATTATCAAGATTATATTAATTTTAGATTTATCAATTGTTTAGTACCTTTTTTTTTTTTACAAAATAATTATCAATTTAAAATTCAATTTGGAATTATCAATTTAATTTAGTTTTAGGAGGAAATCTTACCCCTTATTTAAGTGAGATAATTATTTACACTTGATAATTTTTTCTTTTATCTTTATTGAATCTATTAAAATATATAATTATCTATACATTTATTTTATAAGTTTTTTCTATAAAACCGTGCAACACATGGGCCTATTACTAGTTATCCCCTAATTTAAAAAATATATCATAACAAATAAAAAAATAATGTTATATATGATATGATATGATGTGAGAGAAGGAAAAAAAAAAAAAGAGGAAAAAAAGAGGATAGAGATGGGTGTCGGAGAATCCTCTGTGTTGAAATTAAAGTAATAGGAAAAGATAAAAGGAAAGTGAACTTATAGTACTTGTGAGTGTTTTTTGATTGGTTGGTGAGGAAGTATGGGAAATAGGGGATTCAATATTTAGTTTGTCACGTTAATTTGTACATAGGTGAGCCACAACTCTGCGCTCAGTTGGCATTGAAATGAGATGGAGACGAGCAAAAATAAATAAATAAATATTGTTTGCTGAGAAAATTTGAGAAATAAAATGATGGTTGTTTTATTTTTTTATTTATTTTTTAACACGACTTAGTGATGTTGATTTTAGATGCACCTCCTGTGAAAATATTGAATAAGTATATTTTAGAAATTTGATGCTCATGAATATTCAATTTTTTATTTCTATACTTTCAATAGTTTATTATTTGAACCACCGCATACCCTTGGTGTAATGATTACTCCACAAATATAAGTATATTTTAGCAATTTGATGCACCTCTTGTGAGAATATTGAATAGGTATATTTTAGAAATTTGATGCTCATGAATATTCAATTTTTGATTTCTATACTTTCAATAGTTTAAAATTTGAACCACCGCACACCCTTGGTGCGATGGTTACTCCACAAATATAAGTATATTTTAGAAATTTGATGTACCTCCTGTGAAAATATTGAATAGGTATATTTTAGAAATTTGATACTCATGAATTTTCAATTTTTTATTTCTATACTTTCAATAGTTTATCATTTGAACCACTGCACACCCTTGGTGTGATGGTCACTTCACAAGTATAAGTACTTGTAAGGTGTGGGGGGGAATGGCTGAATTCAAGTCTCCAAAAAGGAGTTTCACATATATATCCACTTAGATTAGGCTAGAGTAGAATTTTTATCTTGTATATAAAAAAATTTATCATTTGATAATAGACAATTGCTGTCTTGATATTGCCCCAGTGCCCAAAATATGTGTAGTCAATACAATTTGTCAATTTTCATTCATCATAATTTAGAATTAATATATTTTTTAATTACAAAGTTACCTAGATGTGTGATGAGATATCATTTTTGGAGGGTGTAGATATAATGCCGGTTGATAAATCTTGGATCAATCTTTCTAATAGGTTGCGTGAGGAATATGTAAATGAAGTAATAGAGTTTGTTGAGTATGCATTTCAACGTGTCAAAGAAGAGGATATGAAGATAAAATGTCCTTGTAATGATTGTTACAGTAGGTATGGAAGAACATGAGTCGAGGTTATAGGAGACCTCATTTGGAAATGGATGACAAATGATTATACTAGATGGCATCTCCATGGAGAGGGAAATAGCGATGAGGATGAGGAAGATAGTGATGAGGAAGATACAAGGTACCTAATGTAGAATTTATATATTAGAGAATATTTAAAAAATCCTAGACTAAACATAGATTAACAGGAGGTTAAGTTTCTTATTCTACAAGTACATAGATCCTATAATTAGTTTAGGTCACTTGGGCTACAATATTTAACATATATTAACTTGTTGAGTTTGAGAAGATTACAATTCTCATCAACTCTTTTGCTTCAAAACAGACATTATTAGCATTATTGGTTTCATCAACTCTTTTGCTTCAAAACAGACATTATTAGCATTATTGGTTTGGTTTAATCTCCAATTTACCTCCAACAAGTCTTGAGACAGCATTTTGGAAAACTAATGTATCTTGTAATGCTTTATGCACAATCAAAGTTTTATTATTAGTGAAGAAATGTATTTTCAGTATTACAATTTGTTATTTTAACAAATAACTTTTCACAATTTTTTATTTTAACAAATTGTGAAATTTTGGAAGAAAAGAAAAGAAGTTACATCTCTAGTAGAGAAAAGAATTTGACCCTAAAAGGCTTCTAAGCTATGTTTGAGAGATATCACAAATCAGCATGCAGAACCCTTCTTGCATTTAAGTGCACCCGCATTAGCTGTAAGTTTGGGAACAAGAGAAGCTGCTTTTGCTCTTATGTGGAAAGTGCTTGAGGAAGAACTAGATCCAGAGGAGGATGTGAAAAATGCAGCATTTGAGGAAGAATTAGATCCAGAGGAGGAAGTGAAAAATGCACCATTTAGAAATTCATCTCCTTCAGATTTCCAATTCCATTTCTGCCATTCACTTTTTGGTGCATTTTCGTATTTGGTCACCTGCACAAGTTCACAATAGGATAGATTTTAGTAAAAATTATAAATGCAATAATTTTGGACCAACTCGATTCAAGAATATGATATATTGTAATTGGTAGTACATAATAAAAGTGAGAAACCCAAGTTAAAAATGATACATTTACTTTTCCGAAAAAGTAAGCAATTGAATAATAAATACGGGGATTTTACCTCTTTGCTTTTTTCATCATCAGGTGCAAGAAATCTGTTCCCTTGGCTAAGGATGGTAGGGGAAGCACTCCCACCAATGGCATACATTTTCCACTTGGTGTAGTCATTGTTCACCACATGGACGTACCCGTGCCTAATCCTGCAAATTAATGTGAAAAAGTATATGTTAAAACATCACAATGTACCAACTAGATAACAAACAAACCAGTTACCAATTAAATTGACAGGTTAATTTACACTTTTTCTTTTTTTCTTTTTTCTTTTTGGCACTTCACCTTGGAAGTCTTTGAGTAAGCCCTTCTCCAAAGTGATTGAAGGCAATAGTGACTTTCATGCTCTTGTCTGCAGTGTAGGCATCATTGTGCCCCAATAAAATAACCTTATCATGTTCTGTAAATAAATTGTTTGAAATGGTAACCAAGGATGAACCTTCAACTACATCAATCAGACCGTCATCACAGTTCGAAAGTGTGACATGGTCCACCCAAATCTGTTTACTACTAAAGATGTTTATAGCATCACCATCTGAAACACCCCTATGCCCAAAGTGACCTGGGGAATCTCTCACATTAGTATTCCCTGTTGGCTTACATTCATATATTTTTATCCCATGGATTATAATGTTAGTTATTGACTGAATAGTAATGCATCCACCACCAGTTATCTGCACATTAGCTCCCCGACCATCAATGGTCTTATACGAGTTCATAATCAATTCCACCTTCAATTTGATCACCATATCACGTTCAAATATAATCCACAATGGTTCATCTTGGATCACAGCATGTCTTAGAGTCCCGTTCTTGGGATTTACAGCATCATTATCACTGGGATCTGTAACCACATAAATCTTACCACCTTTTCCACCAGCAGCATTCTTGCCAAACCCAACTGCACAATCAGCTAGCTTCTGCCGATTCTTATCCCAATTGGAGTCACACTTCCAACAATCATCAATTGGGTTCCCAGTTGAGCAAGAGGAATGTCCCTTCAAATTTCTCCTTGTCAAAGAGGCATTGATGCTCCTGCCATATAAAAAATGACACATTTTAACACTGTAGAATCTAAACTGTAAAAACTAAAGTAACTGATTTTTTTTTCTTTTTTTTCTTTTTAAGGTAACATTGTAACATATATAGTTTATTTATTACCTTTGTACTTCTTTTACTACAAATTCCGGGTCTTTAACTGCTCTGGAGGCAATTAGGGTTGGGATTAGGAGAGAGAAGAGAATGGTAATGAGAGAGAGCAAGCAGGAGCTTGCCATTTCTTATTCTTAGCTAGAAATTGTGAGTGAGCGAGAGAGAGAGAGAGTAGAGAAAAACAAATTTGAAGAAATTAAAAGTTCTGTGCAAAGAAACTGAAAAGAGCCGTGTAGCTTATATAGAACTAGAGATAGTGTGTACTATAATGTAGAACCGTTTGAAACTAAAAGTAGAATTTATCTAATATTAAGGATCTTGAAAAATTAGTAATGTGACGTATATATTTAGGTTTTTTTTAGCATGCATATATTTAGGTTTTTTTAGTTAAACTTATTGTTTATATATATATATAGTCCACGTCTTTACTGAATTGTGATGAAAATTGTTAAAATTAATATTAATTGTACTTTAAAAAATTACAAACTATGTGATAATAAATGAGATTAGCATCAAACCAACAACAAAATATATATATATATATATATATTTACCTTCATTTGATTACAAACTAATGTCATAATAATGTGATAATATTAATTTTTGGGTGATTCGTAATACATTTTGTAAAAATAGTAACTTTTGGCCACAAGACAATGCGATAATGCATGTTTACCTTTGTCTTTTCTTACCATTTCATGCTATGAATATGAACTTAGTAATGAACTCATCCTAATCCTTATCACAAAAAAAGTGGTATTTTGAGAAAACCATACTACAAATAATTCTTTATCTTGAGAAAAACTCATTTCTAAAATTGGTATATTAATCGTATAACAATTGGATAACCAAATATAATCACGAAGACATTGACACGATTAAAGGTAATCCTACATATGTATTCTTACCTTATCTTTGTCGCATTTAACAATGGTTCTTAAAAAAAGAAAAAATAAAAGAAGAAGAAGATAATGAAGAAGAAGAAATAACAAGGACCGGAAGATGTAAAAAGTATGACGAAGTCTCATATGATAGACATACCAATCAATAACCTAATAAATTAATGAAAGTACAAGAATAACCAAATAAATGAATGTCATGTCATTTAGTTTTATACATATTTTGTTAAAGTTGGTCCACTAATCGCCCTAGGTATTTTTTTTTTTTTTTTTTGTGTGTGGTTATAACTGGGGAGGGGAGATTTGAAATTTTGAACCTTAGATGTTTTGGAAATACCAAGAATTCTTGTCAACAAGTTGAATTGCAGAGCATTTACTTATGACTTGTTACGTTGGTATTTGAATAGATCTGTTAGAAAAGAGACTTTCTCCAAAAGGTATAATTTATCAAGGAAAAATGCTTACACACCCCCTGAACTTTGGAGTAGTGGTTAAAACACCCCCTAAACTTTTATATTAGCCAATTTACTCCTTAAGCATTTCACTTTTGGCAAATCAATACATTAGTTAATCTAGCATTAAAACACTAACGAAAGTGGTGTGTGAGATGCACATGAACTTTGAAAAACACACACAATTCTAAGAATTTGAAATACAATAGAAAGAAGAAAGACGAGAGATGGATCTAGGTTTTGATGTAGTACAGAATCAACTATTTCATTTTAGTAATTATATAATTTGGTAATTTTATTTAATTTTCATTATTTTAGGTTTAGGTTATATATTTCCATGTTTTTTTGTTCTTTTAATGTTGTTTAGTCAAATTAGGGTTTAAAAAAAAAAAAAAAAATCTTTTCCCTGCTGTCCTAGGTTTTCTTTGTACAATTTAAATGCATTGGAGCTTTTAAAGGTAGTTCAATTTTGAAATTAATAAAAATACAGACTTTGTCTATTGTTTTCTTTGGTGGATTATTGAACCCTATTACCGTTTGGATTGAAGGAATCTCTCGTAGATTCGAGGTTTACTACCAAAAACTAGCATTTTTGTTTCTGTTCCATCAAAGAGAGCATCATATTTTATTTCTTCAGTCTTCTGTGACATAAGTTGGTATTAGAGCCTTGACTTACCCTAGTTTGATAGCTAATCAGTGTGATGGTAACAACCACCACAATAACAACGAAGTTGAAGATGTAATTCTTACTAGGCTTGAGTTCCAATAGTTTAGTGAAGAGAGACATTAATCTATATGCAAAATTCGTGAAGGGATTGCTACTCTTCTTGCTAGGAAATCTTATCACTACAACAATGATCAATATATTTGAAGACACACTCCTAACTACAGGAAAATTCCATTATTTGATGGCGATATGTATAAGTTGAATTTTATTAACTAGCTTCTTGATTTGGAAGATAATTTTAATTTTTGGAAGATTTATGACGAAGAAAAAATATGGCTTGCATCAGATAAATTGGATGATGAAGCAGAGGAATGGTGGGAAGACATTCAAATTGACAAAAGACGTCGAGATAAGTATCCAATTTGCTCTTGGCAAAGAATGAAAAAGGTATTAATTGATTTAAGGTTTCCTAATGACTATTATGATATACTAGATTACACAAGTGTTGATTACAAGTTTGTATATTCATACAAAAAGTAATATGTTCAAAACATGAAAGGTTAGCGAAGTCCCTGTATCAAGGAAAGACAAGAGTTTGAGAGTTGACTAGATGTAGCTAGTTTCTAAAGAAAATTTTGAAATGGTTAATAAAAGATCAAGACATGCAACAAGTTGTTGAATTGAATCTTGAAGATACCACTTATCAAAAATTTGATGAAGAGATCAAAGAAAAGAAGGTTGAGTTGATTGTGGATAACGATAAAAATCAAAAGACGGTAACTGTTGAGAATATTGTGGAAGATTCAATTGAGGTCAAATATGAGAATGAGCTCACAACTCACAGTCCCTAGGTTTCATTTGACTTGTTGAAGATGACTAAACAATATGTTGATTTTCTTATAGTAGAAAATTTTAATTTTATTATCAACCCTTTGTTAATTGATGCTGCAAATAAATAGAAGGCAGATGAGAAGAAATTTTACTATGTATTTCAAGCCTTGATTAGGTTACTAAAGCATTCAAAGTATTTGTTTATTTGGAGTGGAATGTTTCAGATCTTGACTTTCAACTGGATGTCGTGTTCGTTTCAAGTGGAGGGGTTTGGCGTTGGATTTAATCTACTATTTAATTTTGGTATATTTATGTAATTTTCTTTATTTTTGGTTTAAGTTATTTATTTCCTACTTTTTTGGTTCTTTTATTTTTTTTTATAGTCAAATTAGGGTTATTGCGTGTTTTCCTAGACACCCTAGGTTTTAATTTTACTATTTAAATGCATTGTAGCCTCCAAAGGTATTTCAATTTTGAGATTAATAAAAATATAGACTTTTTCTATTCTTTTCTTAGGTGGATTCTAGAACCCAATTACCTTGTGGTTTCAAGGAATCCTTCATGGATTAGAGGTTTACTACTAGAAACTAACAGTTTAGTTTCTATTCCATTAAAGATAGCATTGTGTGTCCTTTTTTTAGGCTTCTGCAATATTTGATTTGACTGGCAGAGAGGAGAGAGAGAGAGGTGGTAGAACCATTGTGGCATGACTCCTATTCTTTATCCCGCCGTCGTCTTGCACTTTATATCTCGAAAGTGCTTTGGTGGTCCTGTTGTGCCGTTCTACGGCATGGTTCAAAACAAGCTTACTCACTTTGTCGATTTGTGGCATATTTGTAATTTTCCTGTTTTCTCAACGTCAAAATTTAATAGGTAACGGTGTCTTCTGTTAGGTTCTATTTTCATTCATACTTTCTCAAATATTTCCCTCTATCAATACGTATTTGTCCATCAAGCATCAATCCATTATTCTATTCATTACAATAAGTAATATGATGCCTAAATATGATGTCAATTCCTATTGTTATATAGCTTGGTAATCTTATTCCCTAATATGAAATAACTAAATGTATGTAGGACAAAATTGGGCTATGCCCTTTTTAAAAAAACAATCTAGCATTTTGCTTCTTTTTCCAAACTAATGAGGGAAATACTCTTCTTTTGAAACTCGATTTTCTCAAAATCGAGTTAAGCTCTATAGCGGTGTTTTTAAGGAGCCTATAGTGATGTCTTCAGGACCTATAGTGGCGTTTTGGAACTCGACCTCCATGAACTTGAGTTATAGGTAAAAAAAATAGAAAAAAATTTCCTATAACTCGAGTTCACGGAGCTCGAGTTTTAAAACGCCACTATAGGTCCTTAAAACATCACTATAGGCTTTTTAAAACGCCGCTATAGAGCTTTAGAAATTTTTTTTAACTTGATTTTTAAAAAATCGAATTACAAAAGAAGGACATTTCCCTAATTAGTTTGGGAAAGGAGGCAAAATGCCACTTTTTTTGCACGAAAAGGGCATTTGCCCATTTTGTCCAATGTATGTATCTCAAAAAAAAAAGAAAAAAAAAAAGAAGAAAAGAAAGTAATGAATTAAAGCTAATGCCAAATAGACTCAAGAGAAAGAAATTAAAAAGAGCGATTTGCTGAAAAGGTTTATAGGATGAGTTCGATTTTCGTGACCCTCCCAAAAATTAACCAAATTTTTTTCAAAAGTGAATTAGAACAATCTTTTTATTTTTTTTTTCTCTCTCTCTCTCTGTCTCAAACCTATGTCTGTCTCTCTTCATTCTATCGTTATTCAAATTCTTGGGATTGTGTGTGTTTTTTAAAGTTTAAGTGCGTCTCACTTTCCACTTCCGCTAGTGTTTTAATGTTTGACTAACTGGTATATTGATTTGAAAGTTGTGAAATGTTTAAGGAGTAAATTAGCCAATATAAAAGTTTAGAGGGTGTCTTGGCCATTTACTCCAAAGATTAGGGGGTGTATGGACAATTTTCCAAGCTTATTATTCATTAGCTTAAAATCTTGCGTTGTTTTTGGATTATTACTATCTTTGTTTATTATCAACTTGACTTTTTTGCAATGATAAACATTTATTGCATACATTTATGATTTATGCCATCTTAGCAAAAATTAGCGTCTAAACACACATTTTTTTTAAAAGGTTAACAATTTCCTTTCATTATAATTTGAGGTTTGCTACATTTTTTAATTACAACAATACCCAAGGGTGTGATGAGAGTTATATACATAAAAGTTTTTTTACTCACAAACACATAATATGATCACACCTCTAGGTATTTTGGTGATTGAAGAATGCAGTAATCTCGAATTATGATAAATGAAAATTAATAACCATTTAAAAAAAAAAAAACTTAGAAGAGCCTCTAAGTACGCTCATGACCGCTTCCTTACAGAATTCACATCAAAGATGTGAAAATTACTAAAATACTATTTTATAGCTCAAAACACTAAAACAAGCTCTATATCAATTGTGCCAAATCTAAAACATTTTAGCAATTCGCTACAGTAAGTTGCTACAACTAGCAACTAACTATAGCAAGTTGCTATTTTTTTTTAATTATTTCTTTTTCTTTCCCACTCTCTCTCTTGCTAGGTCTCTCACTCATTCTCTATCTTTTCTCTCTCTCCACCTCTCAGTCTCTCTCAGTCTCCCTCTTTCTCTCTGCCTCTCCGTCTCCCTCTTTCTCCGATTTGACTCTAGTAGCAAAGCCTTAACCAACACCATCTTCACTCACCTCAGTGCCAGTCATATCCAAAAAGCTGTCTCCATTTTCTTGCTGCTCCAGTACTTTTCCCTTGTACCCTTTACGCCAATCTCTTCCAAATTTGTTCTTCCAATCACGCCGTTGTTGAAGCCTAGAAGGTCGAGTCCCATTTGGTCACCTTCTCCCCTACACCACCAGTGTTTCTCCTGAACTAGGCCATCAAGACTTTGGGTAAATGTGGATGTTTAGTTTATGTAAGAGAGCTGTTTGAGGAAATGCCTCAAAAAGATGGGAGGTCTTGGAATGCGATGGTTACAGCATATTTGCAAGGTGGGTGTCCTGAGGAGGCCTTGTAATTGTTTTCGGACATGAATAGATCAAAAATTTATGTGAGGTCACGTTTGCTAGTGATCTTATGTCTTGTGGTGCAGTGTCGCCACTTTGTCTTTTGAGACAAGTTCATGGGCTTATTGTGAAATATGGGTGTGGATTGGTCGGGGTGGCTTTGGGTTATGAGCGTGGGTTGATTGATTCAGTTGTTGTGGGTTGATGAGGGTGACTTTGGGTTGTGGGTGTAGGTTGATTGTATGCTGCGCTAGGATATATTATTTTATTGTTTTGTTTATATTATTTTAATGTGTTATATGTTAAAATAGAACATTTGATGTCGAGTGTATTATAAAGTGAGTTGTTAAAATAGGTGAAGTAAGGTTTTGAGTTGCTAAAAGTTATATTTTTTTAGAACCTTGTTGTGAATGTTTTTAGAGGCTAGTATTTCATAATTATAATTTATTTTTTACAATTATTTTAATGTGATAAACAATGTTGCGGTAATTGGAAAATGATACTATAATTCACTATTAACTTAAGAATTTTTTAAAAAAAGATGAATTTCTTAACAAGTCTTAAAAATTTTCATAAAGTGAAAATGTATAATAAAATTGTAACTATAAAACTATTCAAAAATTGCATGTGAAAAAATATATTCTATTCATCACAATTCAGAGTTGCAATATTTTTCAATTACAAAAATAATTATTGGTGAGATGAAAATAATATAAACAATAGCATCCACTTAAATGAATCTAATGCAATAATATAGTTTCATCAAGGAAAAGTTTTTGAATGTGGAATGTAATTGGAGAGTAATATAAATATTTGGTTTTTCTAAAATGAAAGTCGGCTACTTTGCCTTTTAAAAATCAGCCTTCATACGTTTATCATTGGAAGATTAAAGAAAAAGGAGGTGGGGGGAGCATTGCAGGAGTTCAAGCATCTAATGTTCCTGATAAATAAAAATTAGGTGTTCCATGCACTTAAGACATTGTTTTTGCCCATCAGTAATTATAGTTCTTAAGATCCGGGAGTGTGAATTACTATCTCTTAAAAACTAATGAACATTTGCATGTAACATTAAGATTCACACCTTTTGCAAATAAAAGATAGTCAAAACTCTCTAGACCTCTAGTATTTAAGAAGAAAGTAAAGAATAAAAATGTTCATTGATAAAAAAATAATTAAACAAAAAAACAGAACATGAAAGACCTCTTACATTTTTGCTGCATCCACATATAATGGTTGATTATTTTGGAATCCAAAAAAAAAAAAAAAAAAAAAAAAAACCCTACTATTTAAACTATTATTTAAAAAAAAAAAAAATTAAGGAGAGCATGTATGTACCTCCCAATTGGTTTCCAATGGAAATCGTAACATTCTTAAAAGCCTCTCCCCTGGGCTTAATCATAGAGATTACTTACATTGTTGAAACGCAATCTAACTATATCATGATAGGAAACAATTAATGTAAGTTCTTATCAAAATAAAAGAGATTAAGGGAAGAAAACTGATATTATAGTCCTAAATTTAAATTATTTTTGAAGTGGCTGTCTGAAAGGACCAAACATGTGTACTTAATTAATTAATTGCCCCAGGGTTACCACTACGAATCATACAAATTTTCCCAAGCTTTCTACGTTTGAATCTTCTTCATCGTCACCACTGCACACCCTTGGTGCAGTGGTCACTCCACAAGTATAAATGCTTGTGGGGTGGGGGGGAGGGCAAGGGCCGGGGTTCAAGTTTCTAGGAGGGAGTTTCACACACATATACACTTAGATTAGGCTAGTGTAGAAATTCTATTTTGTATAAAAAAAAAAAATCTTCTTCGTCGTCAAAAACATTCAAACACAAATCATAGACATAAAATCATAATCTAAAAATCACAGAAAAAAGTTATTTGAATGAAAGAGCATTACCTCCGTTAGCAGTTGACCTTCCCATTTTTTATTCACCTTCTACACTTCGAATCCTTCAATATGTATGATGAAATGATGATTCATCAAATCAACACGAAACAATAACATTTATCTTGTAGCAACTGTATACAACTTTAACCATTTGTTATCCATTAGCAATTGTAAATGCTTGACAGTGGGTTTCAAAGTTGATTTTGGAGAAGAATGAGTATTTATTTTACTGATAAGGATAAATAGTGTTTTTTTTTTAATTTAATTTTTATTTTTATTAATTTTTATTTTTTATTTTATAAACCGGATGGAATGGGATAAGGATGAGTATATATTTAAAAATTAAAATTAAAAAAAAAAAGAAAATTCAATTTCAGTTCAAATATAATACAGACTTATTTGAATTTCGAACAAAATAGAAGAAAAGGAAACGTGAGGAACGTGAGGGTGTTTTTTTTTTTTTTGGAAGGTAAAAGTGTATGTTTAAATTTCAAGAAGGATAAGAGATGAATATTAGGAGTCTAATATGATTGTGATCAAATGTAATATACTGTGTATATGATGTACTGGGAATAGGTATGAGTATTGTAAGCTAATATTTCTACCTTGGGTCAGTTAGTTAGGAGACAGCTGGAGTGGTAGTTAGTTGCTGGAAGTCAGTTATTTGGGCGGGAAAGGCACAAGTGTATAAAGGCTGATTCAAAGGACTGTATTTGGTATGCAAATGACAAATAAATTCCCAATTCTCTTATGTGACACTTGGTACGAGCAAATCCGCATTAATCTTAGTATCCAGATTCTTAGGAATGTGATTACTTGTAATCTGGATGCCCACATTCCTAGGAATGTAGCTATTCTTATGTTTGGTTTCATTGTGAATCTCTTAAAATTCTAAGGAATGTGAGATGATAATGTTTAGTTTATTCTCAGAAATTCTAAATGAATTATTTTTTTTATTCTATCCTTAGATTTGAATGTGAATTACCAAGTCCTTTTAAAAAAATATTCTTCTAAATAAATAATGAAAAACAGAATATAAATAGTGGGGACACAATAACCAGCCCCCGAGGAGTTTTCCACGGATTACCACTATAATTATTTAAACAACCTATATATAAGTAAACAACAGGGGATAAACACTCCACAATGGGAAACTCAAGCAGTTGATTTCTTTGACCACAAGTATTACAATTTCTATTCAGGTGCTACAATAGGTAGCTCTCTCGTTCCCGCGGTGTAACCCATACTCTCTCTTTTTCCCTATCTCTATCTCTCTTCCTCAGAAAGATTTTTCTACTATGTATTTTCTTCCTTCTTCTTTTGGATCCCTTGCCTTTTGCCTCTCTCTCCCCTTTTATAACTTAAGTCCTTACTCTCATCACTACAACTGTCCTCTTGCTAGCCAGAGTCTCAAGGATATTTTCCTTAACTTTATCGGTTTCCTCCCCACCCTTATCCTGAAACTCTGACTTTTGGGAGTTGTTTGTACTGTTCAGGTTGTCTTAATGTATTTAATGCAGTAGAGGTTAGGTAAGAACCCCATCATTAATGCGGAGGCAAAGATCTTCAACCTTCTTGTGTGTTCAGGAAGTTTCCCGTGGTTCTAGGCATATCTAGGAAACCATACGTGGACAATCCGTGCAGCATCCTTCGGATAAGACTAGTTCTTTACTTCTTCATGGGAACTACCTTCCTGCGTCGCCTTCTTCTTCTGTAGTACTTAGGATGGTCTAGCTACTTTTCTTTCACAACCCATTATCCCTTGGGCCTTCCTTGTAGCATATAAGCTGGGCCTAACTCATTTCCTGCAGCCCAACTACTTCTTGGGCCCCAGTTCTGGATGGGAACTCTTCCACTCCCCACATAAAACTATTAATAATTTGTTAAACAACACACACACAATAGTAAAGAAGAATACCTAGCAATAATGGAGGGTCCCCTTTAAATTTTTTTTTTTCCACATGTGAAACCTAAATAGAACTTTATTAAAGAATATATCAACAAAGTTGTTTATCCTGTTTATGTTATTTTGGCAGGAAAAGATAAAGATAAAGGAAAAAAATATTGATAATTTGTTTTATATTTTATCTTAATTGCTTAAATGATAAGGAAAAAGGGTTAAAATTGTTAATTTATAAAAAAAAAAAAATACAATTTTCTTTAAGTTTGAGAATTTGGATAGCCACCTGTTTTAAAGGGAGTCTGCATTCCTACTGAGAGGGGTTTAAAGGGGGAATCCAGATTCCTCTAGCACCTGATTCCTTGGAGTGATTTGCAACTAAACATGAGAATTTTTAAACATTCTTAAGAATCTTAAAACATTACCTTGTACCAAACCCTACATTAGTCTTTCTAAGAAGGTCTAAGTAAGAGTCGTCAATGGGTCGAGTTAGCTCATTTTTACTTAGCCCATGGGTACAATGGGTTGAGCATAGTGAGCTATTAATTAGTTAACAGGTTGGATTGGGCTGGGCTAAAAGAGAAAACCCCAGCCCATGGGATATGCCCATTTTGTCTTTAGCTGGCTGGAATACTAGGTTGGGCCTAATTGGCTATCTATGAGCTTGTCTTAGGATCTTATTTTATTATTTTTTATAAGGAAATAATCAATTTTTAAAAAGGGAATAATCAATCTTTTTTTTTTTTTTGATGGAAAGAATCAAAAAATTTAATGCTTAAATAAAATTTTTTTACGGTCATATCTATTTAAATTTTGTTTTGTTGATGGAACCTATCTAATTTTACACAATCGCTTTAAGTATCTTAGTAGTTGGGAGAATTCTCTTAAGAAATTCTTTTATAATGTCTCAAAATCAATCTATCATACTCATCCTATATATTTTTGTTATGAATTATGAGTTATTAGGATGGGCAATAGGTTTGGCCAACGGGCTGGGCTACTGGGTATGCTCTCAAGCGCCTATGGGCATAAAAACTAGGTCACAACTTGATCCATTGGGCTAGTGGGCTACCCATGGGTCTCAATAATAACAGGTTGGGCTGCCCATTAGCCTCATGGGCTGTTGGGATACTAGGTCGGGCCGTGGGCCATAGGCTATTTGATGACCCTTAGGTCTAGGTCCCCTTGAAGTGGCCTATAACAACTACTATTCTCATTCACCATTCTTACTCTTCCACCATTCATATTCATTTACAAATTTATCCCCTTTAATTGAAAACATGTAATTCTGTAAGTGAGCCAAGAATGCATATTTTGGGATATCTAAGACTTAAGGTCTATTTGGAAAGAGGATTTAAATATACTTTTTTGTTTTGCAAACCAAAAATTGGTGGGTCCTACACTTGAATTCATTGTTTGGCTAATATTCTTTAAATACTAGTTTTAGAAAATTGTAACATATTTTCCTAAATAAGATTTTGAAAATAGTTGAGAGGATGTTTTCAAGATACATAAGATGTTTCTAATGACATAATTGTAAATTAATTGAAATAGTAAACCCCACAAATTTGTCTAAATTATTTTATTTCTATTTTTTTTATACAAAATAGAAGTTATATTTTAGCCTAATCTAAGTGTATATACGCGTGTAGCTCTCTCCTGGAAACATAAACCCCAACTCTTGCCCTCTGTTGATGCTCATTTTTAGGAGCCCAGCAGAAAGGAGAAGTCCAGCAACACGGGCAAAGAAGAGTTAGAAAATGGATAGAAAAACCATTAAGCCCAAGTGGCAGGAATAATGGATTATAGGTTCGTAAAGCAAACAAATGGACCTTGAGGGGGTAAATGGGCCTAAAAGGGCCCAGAAAGAGAGAAATAGCAAACCCATGGGCGGAATTGATGTAGAAAAAGTGAGAATGGGCCATGCTTGCCACGGCAGACCCAAAGTAATATAAGTAAAGAAAGTAAGAAGCAATAGAGGATTTATAAGCCCCAAGGATGAAGTATGGAGTAGTTGGGCTGAGGAAGCCCAATGAATTGGTAAAAGCCCATGGGAAGCACGGAACTAGCAAGGGCGAAGGACGCCCCGAGGAAGTAAATGGGCCAAGGCCGCCCAAAAGGAAGTAGATGGGATATGGGAGCCCACAAATGATGTGATGAAAAGGCCCAATGGGCTTATTGGGCCGTTAGAAAAGAAACAAGCAGCAAGCCCAAAGAAGCCAAGTGGCTCTGGGTTAAATAATATCATGGCAGGAGTGGTGGAATAGTGTGGCAGGAGATAATAGCGAAGCCTTAAGGTTAAAACAGGGAAAGACGTAAATGAGATGAAGCCCACAATCGGGCAAAGCCCAGTCCCATTAAAGAAAGCTATAAAGAATGACTCACGCTATGAGAAGTTAGGAATGAACAACAGAATGGGCAAACAGACCTTTAGACCACGACGAACGCATGAGCAGCAGACAGATTTTGGACGAACATGGAAGTGAGGCATGCGCAAGGCCTAGACACCACCAGCCTGTACTCAGCCAATACAGGAAGTGGTGGGTCATGAGTCAGAGGTAAAAGGGCATGGTCTAGCGGTGAGGAGAGGGGAAAACCTATTTTGAGGTTCTTGCTTAGGCTCTTTCGGGGGAAGAGTCCTGCTAGGATGACATGCCATCCAAAAGAAGCAAGGCTGAGTTAAAACCACTAGGTGGATGCCACGAGAGACCAAGAGAGAGAGAGAGAGAGAGAGAGAAAAAGCACCCACGCCGTGGCAGGTAAGAATGCCATGGCAAGCAAACAAACAAAACAACTTGTCTTTGCCTGGTGATGTGGAGTGGCACGGCCAGCACAGACAAGTGGCGTTGGCTGCGTACCTGACCGATCAGTAATGGTCGGCAAGGACACACGCACTAGACAAAAACGGTTAAAGGCTAAAATGGTAAAAGCCAGCCGCGGCAGGCATTATATAAAGGCACCTACAGTGCACAAAATGAGGGGGGGACGAAGGAAAAGAACGACAATGGTGACCTAAACAGAGAGAATTACAATAACTAAGAAAAAAGAAAACGAAGAAAGAAAGAACTAGAGAATAGAGAGAAAATAGAGAGAACGGAGTGGCAGACATGCACCAAATAGGTTGATTCCCTTTCTCCCTCTCAAACCCATGTCTTTTACCATTAGTAAAAGAACCTTCCTGGGCATAGGTCATTTAGGACTACTCCCTCAAAGCAATTAATTTCTCCCCTGAAGAGATTACTCGCGTTGAGGAAACGTTCTCCTTCTTGGCTTAGACCCCGTAATATACCATGGCAAACTAATATTCATTTTGATTTAACATGCTTACTACTATTTCCCCTGTATTCATTTTTGTTGTCGTTTCACTAAAATACGTATTTCTTGCAACGACTCATTATTACTCTTGTCTATATAAGCGAAACGAATCTCTTTATCATCTTTATTATATCTGCCTGTCGTAATCATTTTAGCAGCTTTGCCTGCCATGTACATGTAATCTAAACCGCGGTAAAACGGTGTGGCTTGCGCACAGGCCGGACCAAGGTGATTGCAATTGGATCGTTCCTAACTCCCTGACCCAGAATATTGTGGGCCTAGCACGGTAGAAAGCAGTCCAGCCCAACCTTGCACAAAAAGCCTACCACGCCCCATAAGCACTTATACTTGTGGAGTGACTATCACACCAAAGGTGTGAGGTAGTAAATTCTTTTATCTCTTACATGGAGGAGTGTATGGATAATAGTTTATCACTGCTTGTCACGTGTCGAATACCTAGATGCTCACCACCTCATACATTGTTGAGAAGTGAAAACTGTAACGTGTTTAGAGCTGTACATTGGACGACCCCTAAACAAAATAACTAGATTTGATTGGTGGTGATCTAATGGGAGTTTCAAAAACTTGTGTCCGAGTAGAAATAAATTAAGAATTATTTTTTTTTTTGGGCTAAACAAACTAAAAATATGTTAATCGATGTTTAATTGCATGCCTTAAAAAAGAGATAAAGCGAGATACTTTGTGTAACAAAGTATCAAAAATTAATAAACAAATATCGATTTAACAAAAAGATGTCGGACTAAATAACATAAAATAAAATAACTGACTGATTATGATAAACATGCTCAACCTTAATCAATAGACTTTGATACTCGTTTATCGGATCCAAAAACTAATAAAACCTTGCACATTCAAGTTTTTTATTTACTTGATTCTCGAAAAAAAAAAGTATTTATTAAGTAGGTTTTTCTTATCGTGATTTTATTAATAAGGTATTGCTGTTTTTTATTTTTATGATAAATAATAAGATATAGTTGTCATGGAGACCCCCCCCCCCCCCCCCCCTTTTTTTTTTTCAAGTTGATCTAATATGATTTTGGCGTGGTAGGCATGGTTAGAAATTTTCCCCAATCACTTGGAAAAACAATTAGATGATGTTGGTATTTATTCTATGGATGGTATTAACTCAAGTGGGGTTAAATTGGATTATTCTGACCAGTGGGCATCGAAATTTAACAAACTAGTTCAACCGTGAATGGTGGCCTCCTAAAAGCTTTATAAAATAGTAAAATACCAATTATATTTCTTTAGAGTTTGAAAACTACTCACTTATGTGTAAAACACTTGTGGATGTTTAGACCCCCAAGTTCAAATTTTCCAATCCAAAGCTTATATTTAAACAATTGATGTGCGGAATGATAAATATAAGCAATACCCAAATTGGCAAAACACTCTAAACCATAATTAATCACAAAAAAAGCAGCAATTAAAAGGAATAGAGTAGGGAAGAGAGAAGAAAACACAAAGATAACACCGAGACATGTTATCTAAGAGGAAACCGAAGAACTTGGCAAAAAACCTCTCTGTTGCCCTCCAAACAGTAAATGATCCACTAGAAAATCAGTTGGGATACATGAATAACAATAGACCCTCCAAATTTAATCTACCTAATGTACTTAAGCCGTCTAAACTTCTTGCTCAACAGGGTTACGCCGAATCGTGTCTTCTTTAGCTTTCCGGATCCCACAATAAACTCCATATTGCATCCACTATCCTTGGCATCTTCTAATGCTTCCCAAGCTCCAAAAACACTCTCAACACTTTGAATGAGTGTGGGTAGTGTTTAGGTACAAATCTCCTTTCAATGAGTATAGCAATGGGAGAAAGAAGGAGAAGAGACTACAAAGATTTCTCTCTAAGAATGAGTAGCTTTCTCTCTAATAAGGTGGGTGTGTTGTAGAACCTCTATTAAGGTTTTTTTGCAATAGAATCCTTACAATTATCGTGGGTAATGAGGGTATATATAGTATGAGTGATGGGCAAATAAGTCACACAAAAATCTTTTAACCAATGAAATTTGCGGGTCACTCGCGGGTTACCTAAGTAGCGAAAACCAGCTGGCACAGTTAGCACATGACTCTTCAACTTCCACAGCTGGCACTTGACTCTTCAGCTTCTGGCATGTGCTCCTCATGTGACTGTTAGCTGTTTTGATCAAATCTCCACCACTTAATACTAAACCCATTACAAATAAATCCCACAAAAATACAAAGAAATAAATTTATGCAATTACAACATTTTTTGTCATGGAATAAACCAACACTAATGTTATGAGAAAAATCATAACTTAACAGAGTTGAGTGTTGGTGTTGGTTACAAATGAAAGGTAAAATAAATTGAAACCCCATTTAGGTGGTGTTTACTATTCTATCGCTTAAGTTGAACTAAACTATTGCCACCTTTCTTTCGGAGTATTTTTGGTCTAATTATTGCTATTAGAAGTTTCAAATGTAGTAACTTAGTAGGGAGGACGGGTTTCGGCAGTAGCAGGAGCATTTCTAACCAATAATATATATATATATATATATATATATATATTTATAATAAAATAAAAGAGACAAAAAATCCCATTATGATTGCGTGCAATAACTCCGACTTCCGAATCTGTTGCTCAACTGCAAAGGGGTTTTTATTTATTTATTACTTATTTGAGTTTTAATATGATGTGTGCATCTGCTACTATGTAAGGACAAAATTATTTTGTTTAAAATTTTTTAAAGGACCTAGCTGTTTGTTTTGAGCAAAATTGGTTGATTGAGTTTAATTGTTTTTAACTTTAATATTGGTAATTGTTGTCGTTGTTAAGTGTGGAATCAAGAAATGTGTGTATCTAGTTGTATTTGGGGTCAGCTAGACCTCCGAGAGAGAGAGAGAGAGAGAGAGAGAGAGAGAGAGAGAGAGAGAGAGAGAGAGAGAGAGAGAGAGAGAGAGAGAGAGAGAATTGGAACTGTATTTAGAAGATTCTTATTGCTTAACCTTCATTCAGTCAGTAATGCCCTCTTAATACATCACTCAGCAATTCCCTAATCCCCTACTCTAACTGATTGACACAATAACCACTTTCCAATTGTCAAATCCAACTCACAGCTGTCAATAACTGTCACTAACTGATTTCCCACCTTCCCATTAGAATACAATTGTAATACAATCCCCAACAATCATTGGGCTAATTTTTTTAGTGCATGAATATTTTCTTTTAGATTTTATATCTATAAATTTTTTTATGCCCTTTAAATGGAGGAAAATGCTAGAGTTGCAAACTTTTATATAAATTGCAAATTTGACGAGTTTTTATGGGTAAGTAAAAAAGTTATGCTTTGAGCTACAACTCAAGTGAAAGGTCAATCATAATGGGACTTTTATCTCTTCTATGTTTAAGCTTTCACTTCCCTTCACATTGCTTTTACAAAAATAAAGGGTCTCTATGCCTATTCACTACAAAAAAAAATTGACATTTGTGACGAAACTTTTTTGATAACTACAAAAAACTGCCCTCAAATTCGGTATTATATCTAATCTCTCCTCTTTTTGGGATTGGAATATCTTATCTCTCATATCTGAATCTCTAGTAGCAAAAATTACTAAACTTTTCTTGGTTGATTAGTTTGATTTGATAATCTAAGTTGTGAAGAAAGTAGAAAGAGAGGCAGAGATGAGAGAACTCTCTCTGCAATTTGCACTCACCGAAAATAAAAGAGAGAGAGGGCAGAGAGCATCTAATGCTCCATATTTTTTTCTCTCTCTCTCTCTATAATAAAGTTGAAGTAATATTTTATTATAAAAATACTGTAGCAGTGCCTAACACATCAACCATGCCCTGACTGTTCCATGCATGATAGGGTAGAGTTAAGTGCATGTATAACGGATATTCAAAGTTTGGGCAAATGAAAATCAGCTTTAGTTACTTATAACTATTGTTAAAGTTGTTGAGTGATTGTGTAATTTTTATGTGATAATTAAATAATGAACAAAAGTATGAAACCAAAAAAAGACAACATATGAATATGTTTACATAATTTGGCCTAACAGCCTACATTCACGGTTTGATAGTCCTTAATGACTATATATTCTATCAAGTATTTGTGCTACAATGTACCCAATGTAGAATTTATATATTAGAGAATATTTAACTAATCCTAGACTAAACATAGATTTACAGGAGATTAAGATGCTTATTCTACAAGTACCTACTATGGAATTAGTCTTTTCCTGATTCTTGAGAGAACATTGACTCCTAAATTTTTGAATATATTAAGGAGACCACCTGAACTTTTTTTTTTTTTTTTTTTTTTTTGAAAGGGGAATATATATTGCAAAGCAACCGATAGAGAAAGATACAAAGAGTAAAGAACCTGCATTGCAGGGAATCTAGTTTAGCATGTCTGCTTGTACAATTGGATCTAAGAAAGGAGGGGTAACCCCTTTCCACAACTGATGAGAACCAGTCCTATGCGCAAGAAGAGCAAGCTCATGAGCTGCATAATTAAAATCCCAGTTCAGGTGCCTAAAGGAGCAGAAAACAAAGGATGCTTTGGCCTGAATGATGTCCTGAATAATGTGCCCAAACGAAGACCCCAGGGCAGAATCATTTATTGCGTCAATCACATTGGAAGCATCACTCTTGAATATCACGTGAGTGAGCTGCATCTCTTGGGCCAGCAGGATACCATGCTCCATTGCAAGAACTTTTACTAATTCTGCCGGGTAGTGGGACTGAAGGGGTTTGCAGAGGGCAGCAATTGCTTCTCCTTTGCAATCTTTGATAATGACTCCAATGCTAGAGGTTCCGTCAAGGTCAGAAGAAGCCCCATCTACATTAATTTTGAGAACACTAGGAGGTGGAGGAGACCAATGACTAGAAAGGGCCGGTCTAGGAGAAGAAAGATCAGTAATAGTAGCTGCAGAAAATTCTTCCAAAGAGCAACAAGCCATCTGCCAAATCTGTATGGGAGAAGCACTCTTGCCCTCATGGATAGTTCTATTTCTGTTATACCAGATTGCCCAAGCAACAGAGAAAAAGAGTCCTAAATCTTGAGAAGTCTTGTGAGCAAGAATGAACATGGCCAAGTCAGGGAAGGTCCAAAAGTTCCTTTGAATCAGTTGCAGGCCTTCGGGCCAGTGACTCCAAACTTGGATAGTGAACCTGCAGTGCAACAAAGCATGATAAATAAATTCAATCTCCTTATTGTAAATTGGGCATTCACTGCTGGTATTGATGCCACGGGAACATATTTTTTCTTTGGATGGCAGTCCATTGATGCAAGCCCTCCACGCAAAAATTTTAATCTTAGAAGGGAGGTTGAGGAGCCATAAACGTTTCCAGAGGGGTTTGAAAGGATCCCCCATAGAGCTTCCCCCCTCATCCTTATTTTCAACCAGGCAGTAGGCAATATGGTAAGCACTCTTTACAGTGAACACACCACGCCTATTCCCCATCCATATTAGTTTGTCTTCAGGCAAGCCACGGCTGAGAGGAATCCTTAGAATTGTTTCAGCTTCAAAGGGAAGGAAGGTTGCATTAATGGTATCAGCTCTCCACCATTTTGTGGTCGGGTCAATGAGGGAGGAAACCATTGGGAAGGTTAAGAGATTATTAGGGGAGGTGATGACTTTGTATGTGGTAGGGGTGGAGAGCCATTTGTCATCCCATATGTGAATTTTTTTCCCATTGCCCACACGTCACCGGGTTCCCTTGCGAATGACCTCTAGACTATTAAAGATACTAGGCCAAGAGTAGGAAGGGCTAGTGCCTAGAGTTGCACAAAGGATGTCGCCGGAAGGAAAATAGCGAGTTTAGAGGACACGGGCAAGTAGGGAAGTTGGATTTGTAAGGATTCGCCAAGCTTGCTTTACCAACATAGCTAAATTAAACGCTTGCAGATTTCGGAAGCCTAAACCCCCCAAAGACTTCGAAAAGCACATTTGTTTCTAACCGACCCAAGCCATTTTTGTCTCTTGATGCTTTTGACCCCACCAAAACTTCCTCATCATGCTTTCAAGATTTTCACATAGACCACGAGGGAGTTGAAAACAACTCATGGTGTAGGTGGGGATCGCTTGGGCGACCGCCTTAATAAGAATTTCCTTTCCCCCCATAGAAAGCAACTTTCCTTTCCAACCGGCAAGTTTTTGCCCGACCCGTTCCTTGAGCATAGAAAAGACCTGATTTTTTGATCTCCCGATGAGTGAAGGGAGTCCAAGATACTTGGAGTGCCTTGAGTCTTGCATCGGCCCCAAAATGGCAAGGATTGTATCCTTGGTATCCTGATGAGTATTCGGGCTGAAAAACACCGAAGATTTATCAGTGTTAATTTTCTGGCCAGAAGCATCCTCATACCTCTAAAAATTCTCTTGAGCTCTTGACACTCCCTGGGATTAGCCTTGCAAAAGAGAATGCTATCATCTGCAAAGAAGAGATGGGTAATACTAGGGCAATTACGAGAGATTGAGATACCCGTAAGGGAGACGTTTCTTGCTGCATCATGAATAATGGCTGAGAGTTCCTCGGCACAAAGGAGGAAGAGGCTCAGGGAGAGGGGGTCGCCTTGGCGAAGACCCCTAGATGGGATGATGTTCCCATAAGCCGACCCATTTATCTGAACTGAGTAGGAGACTGATGTGATGCATTGCATAATGAGACTCACCTAATTAGAGCAAAACCTAAGCTTTTCCATAACCCTTTTAATAAAGCCCCATTCAACCCTATTGAAAGCCTTGCTCATATCAAGCTTGACAGCCATGTAACCCTCCTTCCCGGCTGTTTTGTGGTTTAGGTAGTTCATTAGCTCAAAAGCCACCAGCACGTTATTCGTAATGAGGAGTTCCGAGGTAAAAGCACTTTGGTTCTCCGAGATAATATGGGGGAGAAGGATCTTAAGTCTATTGGCCAAAGTTTTGGAGATGAGCTTGTAGATTACATTGCATAAGCTTATGGGTCTAAAATCAGTCATTTTCTTTGGGCTGCTTGTTTTTGGGATGAGGGAAATGATGGTTTTATTAATTTCGGTCATAGGCAAATTTTTATTGAGGACATTCAGGACCATATCAGTAACATTATTCCCAACAATACTCCAATATTTCTGATAAAAGATGGCGGACATACCATCGGGCCCCAGGGCTTTGGTGGGGTGAATTTGCTTGAGAGCCGTAGCCACTTCTTCTCTAGTAAAAGCGCGAGATAAATCCGCATTCATGTCCTCAGACACTTTGGTGGGAATGGCATCAACGAAATCTTCGATCCTAGTAGGGAAAGTAGTAGAGTATATATTTTCGAAATAGTTTACGGCAACCTGCGAAATGGCTTCCTTCTCCTCACACCATCTGCCTTGTTCATCCCATAAACCCAATATTGAGTTTTGTTTACGTCTTTCCGAGGCATGGGCATGGAAAAATTTCGTGTTCCTATCTCCCTCCTTCAACCAATGTGCCTTGACTCTTTGGCCCCAATATAATTCCTCATCTTCTAACAGCTCATTCAGCTCCCTTCTTAGGTTTTTGATCTCCGTGCTCCGCTCCCCATTTCTATCTTTAGAAGTTAGACCATCGTAACTCGAAATCTGGATCGGCAGTGATTTTGCATTGCATTCACACTTCACCGCAATCTATGCTTAACTACTTTGACTGCTCCATGCATGCATGATAGGGTAGTTAAGCACATATGTAACGGACATTCAAAGTTTGGTCAAATGAAAATCAGCTTTAGTTACTTATAATTAGTTTTAAAGTTGTTGAGTGATTGTGTCATTTGTATGTGTGAATAAACAAAGAATGAAAGTATGAAAAAAGTACACATGAATGTTTACGCAATTTAGCCTAACAACTTACATTCACAGATTGATAGTCCTTAACAACTATATATTCTATCTAGTATTTGTGCTACAATATACCTAATGTAGAATTTATATATTAGAGAATATTTAAATAATCCTAGACTAAACATAGACTAATAGGAGGTTAAGTTACTTATTCTACAAATACATGGACCCTATAATTAGTTTAGGTCACTTGGGCTACAATATATCTAACATATATTAACTTATTGAGTTTTAAAAGATTACAATTCTCATCAACTCTTTTGCTTCAAAATAGACATTATTAGCATTATTGGTTTGGTTTAATCTCCAAGTTACCTCCAACAAGTCTTGAGACATAAAATTTTGAAAACTAATGTATCTTGTAATGCTCAGTGCATAATCAAAGTTTTATTAGTGAAGAAATGGAAAAAATGGGCAAATGCCCTTTTCGTGCAAAAAAAGTGGCATTTTGCCCTCTTTCCCAAACTAATTACAATTCTCATCAACTCTTTTGCTTCAAAATAGACATTATTAGCATTATTGGTTTGGTTTAATCTCCAAGTTACCTCCAACAAGTCTTGAGACATAAAATTTTGAAAACTAATGTATCTTGTAATGCTTAGTGCATAATCAAAGTTTTATTAGTGAAGAAATGGACAAAATGGGCAAATGCCCTATTCGTGCAAAAAGAGTGATATTTTGCCTCATTTCCCAAACTAATTAGGGAAATGTCATTCTTTTGTAACTCGATTTTCTAAAAATCAAGTTAAAAAAAAAAAATTCTAGAGCCTTATAGCGGCATTTTAAGGAGCCTATAGTAACGTTTTCAAGACCTATAGTGGCGTTTTGGAACTCGATCTCCATGAACTCGAGTTATAGGCATTTTTTTTTTCATTTTTTTACCTATAACTCGAGTTCATGGAGCTCGAGTTCCAAAACACTACTATAGGTCCTGAAAACGTCATTATAGGCTCCTTAAAAACACTATTATAGGGCTTAACTCAATTTTGAGAAAATCTAGTTTTAAAAGAGGGGTATTTCCCTAATTAGTTTGAAAAAGAGGGCAAAATGCTGGATTGTTTTTTTAAAAAGGGCATAGGCCAATTTTGTCCGTGAAGAAATGTATCTTCAGCAGTGGCGGCGCCACTCATAGTTCAGGGTGTTCCTAGGAACACCCTGACTTGAATTTTTTTTTATATAATAATTTAAATTTTTTTATTTGTTTAGCCTTAAAAAAAAAAAATAGAACACCCTCAAGCAATATAAGGAACACCCTCAAAATTTTTATGCCAAACAAATTTTGAACTAAAATCTAATGCACAGTGGGGTATGTGCTAATGCACAGTGGGGTGTGTGCTAGACTGCTAGTAGTTAGTAAAAAAAATTAATGAAACAACTAAACATCAATAATTAATAATTTAACTAACTAATATATTATAAAAGACAAACAAATCAAATTATGTTAGGCTAAACAACAATTAATAATTTAATAATTAATGAAATAATAATACAACAAATTATAGTTTATAAAAGACAAAAAAATTTATGAAACAACTAAACAACAATAATTAAAAATTTTATTAATATTTCAAATGAACTTATAGTTTATTGTACAGGTACCTTTGTTCATTTCTTTTCTTTTTCTTTTTATTTTTTCCTTTTGAGGTTTTTTGGTGTACTGAATGCAAATTTGTTTTGGTTTTAAGAATATATATATATATATATATATATTTTTTTTTTTTTTAAACACAAACTTCATGCTGGCCAAATCTTGAATTTCGGCCGGTATTTACCAAAACGTCTCCAAACAAAGTGAAATGACCCGAAATTTTTTCAAAGTAGAATAGGAACACCCTGGACAAAATTCCTGGAGCTGCCACTGATCTTCAGTATCACAATTTGTTATTTTAACTAATAACTTTTCGCAATTTTTTATTTTAACAAATTGTGAAAAGTTTTGGGGAAAAAAAAAATTATATCTCTAGTAGAGAAAAAAATTTGACCAGGGTTCAAAGCTATATTTTGTTTGAGAGATATCACAAATCAACATGTAGAACCCTTCTGGCAATTAAGTGCACCCGCATTAGCTGTAAGAGTGGGAACAAGAGAAGCTGCTTTTGCAGTTATGTCGGAAGCGCTGGAGGAAGAACTAGATCCAGAGGAGGATGTGAAAAATGCAGCATTTAGAAATTCATCTCCTTCAGATTTCCAATTCCAATTCTGCCATTCACTTTTTGGTGCATTTTCGTATTTGGCCACCTGCACAAGTTCACAATAGAATAAATTTTAGTAAAAATTATAAATGCAATAATTTTGGACCAACTCGATTCAAGAATATGATATATTGTACTTGGTCGTACATAATAAAAGTGAGAAACCCAAGATAAAAATGATGCATTTACTTTTTCGAAAAAGTAAGCAATTGAATAATAAATAAGGGGATTTTACCTCTTTGCTTTTTTCATCATCTGGTGCAACAAATCTGTTCCCTTGGCTAAGGATGGTAGGGGAAGCACTCCCACCAATGGCATACATTTCCCACTTGGTGTAGTCATTGTTCACAATATGGACGTACCCGTGCCTAATCCTGCAAATTAATGTGAAAAAGTATATGTTAAAACACCACAATGTACCAACTAGATAACAAACAAAACAAACCAATTAAATTGATAGGTTAATTTACACATTTTTTTTTCTTTTTAATTTCCTTTTGGCACTTTACCTTGGAATTCTTTGAGTAAGCCCTTCTCCAAAGTGATTGAAGGGAATAGTGACTTGCATGCTCTTGTCTGCAGTGTAGGTATCATTGTGTCCCAATAAAATAATCTTATCATGTTGTGTAAATAATCTGTTTGAAATGGGAACCAAAGAAGAACTATTAGTGCCTTTAAATTTTATTGTATGATGCTACGTATGACTTAATATTATGATTAATAAAGTTGTTTTTATTATTATCTAAAATAATGATAACATGAATATTTGGACATTATCATATAGTCTATGAGATGCATAGTATGTGATTTATGTGAAAAGTCACAGAAGATATAAATCATAAGTTCTTTGTAAACTCAGAATTATAGTTTGTAGTCAGTGATGAAATTGGGCATTTTATCTGCGAAGACTATAACATATCAACTAAGATGATTTGTTTTGATCATGGAAGTAGAAACTTTTAGTTGGTATGTTAATATGTTTTAAGAGTTAAAACATATTGAACTAGATTGCTGTGAGATTTATTATTCTCCTAACGACTGCCAAATGAATAATAAATCTCACGACTTCTATTTGCATGAACTCCTAATCTTAAGAGAATAATGGACTTGATCATGAGGTGTAGGTTGCTTTGATATATCAGGAGTGAGATCTAAAGTCATGATCAAATCTCAGTATGTTGGGCAGCCACATTTAGTATTGATGGAACATATATTCTCAATATGGAATTCATAATCTCTTAACGGAGATATAAAATATTCGATTGAGATAAGTTTAATAGGTTTGATCATTCAGAGTGTTAGGTCTAACCACTGTAGTAAGGAGTTTCTAAAGTAAATATTTATAAAATTGGATTTCATAAATATATGATGAATAACTTAAAAGATTAAACCGGACACTAAAGGATTAAGATGTAGTAATCTTCAAAGTGGCAGTCTACATTCATGACTTTGTATTACTCTGAATATTTTATGAAGGGGTTGCATGTATAATAAAGTTTTGGGATATAATTTATTAATAAGGCCTAGAGTGCAATTATATTTATATAGTGGTATTAAATATAATTAATGGTAACTTTGAACTTGTCAAGAGTCGACAGAAAAACCCAAAGCTCATTGGAGCTAGTGTCTTATTGGTCCCTTTTGGTCCCACTCCAAACCACACACTATACCCCAATTAAAAAGGCCCAATAGGCTAGCCCAATTAGATAATCAGTTAGTTATAAAGGGAGAAACATACGTAATTTTATTTTAAGAGAGTGACATCACTGTGAAATAGTGTGTATGTGTGAGTGAAGCCATTCGATTATTCTCTCTAATTGAAAACCGATTGAGAGACCACACTTCCTTGGGTGTAAAGTGAAATTGCAGTGAAGATTAAAAGTGTTCTCAAGTATTTTTAATATTTTGTTTTGAATTTCACCGCACCAAAGTACGCCATCTTGTTCTTAAATTCTGAAATTTACATAATGCATGTTATCAATTATGAATGAAATAAATCCATATTTGTCGTTTCCGCTGTGTATTTTATATGAGATACAAAACAAGATTTTCCAACATCAACTACATCAATCAGAGCGTCAGCGCAGTTCGAAATTGTGCAATGGTCCACCCAAATATGTTTAGTACTAAAGATGTTTATAGCATCACCATCTGACATACCCCTATGCCCAAGGTGACCTGGGGAATCTCTCACATTAGTATTCTTTGCTGGCTTACATTCATGTATGTGTATCCCATGAATTATAATGTTAGTTATTGACTGAATAGTAAAGCATGCACCACCAGCTATGTGCACATTAGCTCCCCTACCATCAATGGTCTTGTACGAGTTCATAATCAATTCCACCTTCAATTTGATCACCATATCACGTTCAAATATAATCCACAATGGTTCAGTTTGGACCACAGCATGTCTTAGAGTCCTGTTCTTGGGATTTACAGCATCATCATCACTGGGATCTGTAACCACATAAATCTTACCATTTTTTCCACCAACAGCACTCTTGCCAAACCCAACTGCACAGTCAGCTAGTTTCCGCCGATTCTTATCCCAATTGGAGTCACACTTCCCACAATCATCAATTGGGTTCCCAGTTGAGCAAGAGGAACCCCCCTTCAAATTTCTCCTAGTCAAAGAGGCATTAATGCTCCTGCCATATAAAAAATGACACATTTTAACACTGTAGAATCTAAACTGTAAAAACTAAAGTAACTGACTTTAATTTTTTTTTTCTTTTTATGGTAACATTCTAACATATATATTTATTTATTACCTTCGTACTTCTTTTACGACAAATTCCGGGTCTTTAACTGGTCTGGAGGCAATGAGGGTTGGGATTAGGAGAGAGAAGAGAATGGTAATGAGAGAGAGCAAGTAGGTGCTTGCCATTTCTTATTCTTTGCTAGAAATTGTGAGTGAGAGAGAGAGTAGAGAAAAACAAATTTGAAGAAATTAAAAGTTCTGTGCAAAGAAACTGTAAAGAGCCATGTAGCTTATATAGAACTAGAGATAGTGAAAACTATTATGTATAACCGTTTGAAACTAAAAGTAGAATTTTATCTAAAATCAAGTATTTTGAAAAATTAGTAATGTGACTTATATATTTAGGTTTTTTTAGTTAAACCTATTGTCTAGAATGGGATAAGAATAGTAGTTGATGGTGACGGTGCCGTCTGGAAGGTGCCGTCGCCCTCTACCTGGACGACGGCATGGTAAAGGGCGACGGTCCGTCTCCTCCGTCATCCCAGGCCAACTCCCCAGCACCTCCCAATGGTGTAATCTACACGTGTCGACGAGATGAATGGGTGACGGGGCAAAGCTGAAGGAAGCAATACATGTCTTGTGATGTACACTTCCACGAGGAAAAGAATCTTGTTACGTACGCTACTACTTGGATAGATGTCTTGCGCAGTACGATTGCTCCCAGAGGGATATCTTGCACAACACGCTTGATCACCCAAGAAGTATCTTGCGCTCCACACTACTCAGGGGCAATTCCTGTAAGATGATATCTTCCCCAGCACGCCTTAGCCAAGGTCCCCTTCTGCTATAAATACCTCCGAGTCCTCCAAAATTGAGGTATGCGTAGTTCAACCCGACTCTGGCACTCTAGAGTTGCGAGCAATATTAACTTAACCATCGGAGAGTCGTTGGCTAGTACTACACCGGTACCTCCCTTTGAGGTTCTTTCTACCTGTGCAGGTTTACTCGGAATGCGCGAAGACCCTGCAGCTTACTGAACTGATTCTTGGCATCATCAGTAGTTTTTATTTATTTTGTTATTTTATAAAAATTATGGACGGGTGGTGATTTGAAAATTTTCTTTTTTAAAAAGACGGTTCTGGATTTAGAATTTTTGTCTGCTTGTTTTGTTTTTTTTTTTTTTTATTGGCAAACCTAATTAATTGTTCTGATAGTTGTATGGATTGGTATAAGTCTGAATAGTTTTTATTTTTTTTATTATAAAGAAGTAAAAAAGAAGTGGATGGTTGAGGTTTTTAAGTTCAAACAGATAACAAATAGAAAGCAAATATTTAAATGCAAATATATGTTACCGTTTTTCTTTTAATTCAAAGGAAGAATGTTCATGAAGTGTATAGGGTAAAATATGGAACCCATAAAATAAGGATTCATAGATCACTCCCTTTTTAATATGCCAATATTATTCATCAAACTCTCCATTCTTACATTTAAAAAAAAAAAAATAACTTAACCTTTTAAGATTCCATCTTGTATACTTTCCCGTACAAGAGAAGCTCCTCATATTTCTAATGCTATATATATATATATATATATATATATATTGATTGGCCAAAAACGTATTGACCTCTTATGATAAATTAATTAATTAATTAGTCAAGTGAATTAATTAATCAGATTAACAAGCAAACACGTGCTAGCATAAACAAATCACCAATTAAACTAAGTATGCAACGGAAAATAAATGACATGGTAATTTGTTTACAAATGAGAAAAACCAATACAACAAAAACCCCACCGGGTAATTTTAAGGTCACCACTCCTAAGAATCCACTATTATTACAACAAGCGGTTACAAGTAAAGGAATCTCAATACCTTATACCAACCTACAGTTGAACCCTTATCCCAATACCCAATTGGACTTGTTCTTTAGTGACAATTTCTTCTTCTCAATACACGGCTCTAAGTACGTGACTAATCAATTATGTAGATCCTAGTACGCGACTTCAATCACCAACTAGAGAGAAATGTTGGCTGCAAAGTTCTTCTGTTCTTCAACACATGAAGATCATGAAGTTGCTTGGTCACAAAATCCTATGATGTACAAACACAACAACTTTTTCAAGAACTAGAATAAACTGGGTTTCTAGTCACACTTGAGGAATTATGCTCTTGTGCAATTTTTCTCTTGGCTGTGTAACCTGATACGGCCCTTAAAATAATCTTTATATATGTTTAGGGTTGTGAGAAAAGAAAGCTCAAACATACAATCACGGATTGGAGTCAAAACAGATTTGAAATTCTGTTTTTCATAAATCTCAACAGATGCCTATTTGTCGAGATAGCTGTCGAGCCATGGGGATAGAACAGCTCTTCAAGCTCAATAGATGGCTAACTGTCGAGCTTTAATGACAGACACTTTTCAGACTTGAATCTTGGATAGACGTGCATGGCTTTAACACTTAATCTTGAAACACGGTTTCTTGAAGTATTAAACACATCCTAGATCTACCCAAATATAAGTAAAGTGCGTTTTGTTAAAGGATTAGTCAATTATATAAAATAGTGACATATGTTCCTAACAAGTGAACTACATATGTCCTAACATATATATATATATATATATATATATATATTTGGGTGATTCATAATACATTTGGTAAAAATAGTAACTTTTGGCTACAAGACGATGCGATAATGCATGTCTACCTTTGTCTTTTCTTACTTGAACTCAGTAATGGACTCATCCTTTTCCTTATCATTGAAGAAGTGGTATTTGACAAAGCCGGAATACAAAAAAATTTTTTCTTCAGAAAACTCACTACTAAAATTGGTATATTATTCGTCTCACAATTGGATAACCAAATATAATTACAAAGACACTGACACGATTAAAGGTAATCCTACATGTGTATTCTTACCTTGTCTTTGCCGTATTTAACAATGGTTCTAAAAAGAAAGAAAAAATAAAAGAAGGAGAAGATAATGAAGAAGAGGAAATAAACAAAGACCAGAAGATTTAAAAAGTATGAGAAATTGTCTCGTATGACAGGCATACCAATCAATAACCTAATAAATGAATGAAAGTACGAGAATAGCCAAATAAATGAATGTCATGTCATTTAGTTTTATACTTATTTTGTTAGGGTAAAAATGCACTTTTGGTCCATACTTTTTGGGCCTATTCTTATTTTGGTCCTTAACTTGATTTTATGCATTTCTTAATCCTTGAAAATGAAAAATTATATTTATTTTGGTCTTTGCTGTCAATTCACTAATAAAAAATTCATACATGTCAGAAGAAATGTACTGTTTACAAAGTAAATACTGGCATGACTAGCAAAATAATAATAAAAAATTTTATTTAGTATTTTTTAAATGTCACGTCAATATTTAAATTAATAAAAAAATTCAGATCAGAAAATTTAAACAATAAAATAAAATAAATTTAAAAAATTTAATCTAATTAAAATAAATAATTTAATTTAAATATTAAAAAAAATCTCTGAAGTCTGAAGATAACAAGCCGTAAGTCTGAATGGAGACTCTTGTTTTTTAGATTGAGAACGCGATACTCCACTCCTACATTCAGAAGATTCCCCAACACCATCCATGGTGCTCAACTAGCCCAATATAAATCCCTATACAAACACCAAATGCAAACCCAAAATCTTGGTTCCCACATCCAAAGATCCAAACTTTCCAAGCCTAAATATTGATTTCTAGCATCAAAAAAAAAAAAAAAAAAAAAAAAAAAAAAAAAAAAAAAAAACCATTAACAAAAACTTTACTGGGAGCTCAAAGAATCATTGCTTGAAACTAGACATTACAGTTCAAATAAAAAGAAACCCTTTAGTTTCCAGTCAGATTATATATGAAGAAAAATAATAATAATGTTGTTAATGATGAAAGGTAAGATTTTTAGCAGAGATCAGTCTAAGAACAGAAAATTGATGTTGTGGGTTTTCAGATTTATTATCCTTTGGTTCAAGAATCATCAGGTCAGAAAAGCTTGTCAGAGCTCAGAGAAGTAATAAAATCTAAGAGTGGTTCTTTTGTAACACTCGGACTAACCGATTTTCTCTGATTTTCTCTCTTCTGAAACACTCAATCTGACCTAAATCATTGTGATGGTTGTTGTGAAACACGGATCGATGGTGGTGATGAGAGGCTGAGATCAGAAACCATGGTCCACTAATCTTGCCCATGATTTTTTTTTTTTTTGGTGGATAATTTGATAGAAAGAAGAGAGAAGACTTAGGTTTGACCTGGAGATAGAGAGAGAGAGAGAAGGGGGGGGAGGGGGGTAGGGAAGGGAGATTTGAAATTTTGAACCCTAAATGTTTTGAAAATACTAAGAAGTATCAACAAGTTGAATTATAAAGTATTTACTTATGAGTATATATGTTAGAAAAGAAACTTTCTCCAAAAGGCGTTATTTATTAAAGAAAAATATTTACAAACTTTTTGAACTTTGGAGTAGTGACCAAACACCTCCTAGAACATTTATAATAGCCAATTTATTCCTTAAGAATTTCATAGCTGCCAAATCAATACATGAACGTTAAAACACTAACAGAAGTGGTGTGTAGGACGCACGTGAACTTTAAAAAACACGCACAATTGCAAGAATTTGAAGCATGATAGAAAGAAGATAGAAGACCTAGGTTTGACTGGCAGAGAGGGGCAGTAGAACCACCACGGCATGACCCCAAGTTCTTTATCCCGCCATTGTCTTGCTGTTTATATCTTGAAGCTGCCTTGGTGGTCCTGTCATGCCGTTCTACTGCACAGTTTAGAACAAGCTAACTCGCTTTGTCTATTTGTGGCAGATTTGTATTTTTTCTATTTTCTCAACGTCAAAATTTAAAAGGTAATTGTATCTTTTGATAGGTTCCATTTTCATTCGTACTTTCCCAAAATTTCTCTCCTCCTTTACCAAGATGTATCTGTCCATCAAGCATTAGCCCATTATTTTATTCATTACAATAAGTAATATGATGCCTAAAAATGATGTCAATTCCTGTTGTTATATAGCTTGGAAATCTATTCCCTAATATGAAATAACTAAAGGTATGTATCAAAGGATTCTTCAAACAAAAAAATAGTAAATGTATCAAAGCTAAAGCCAATGAGAATCAAGAGAAGGGACTAAACAGAGATGTTACTAATGGGGTTGCTAATATGAGATGGTTTTTCGTGACCCACCCAAACATCAACCATTTTTTTTTTTTCTTTTCTCAAAAGTGAATTAGAACAAGTTTTATTATTTTATTATTTTTTATTTTTATCACATGGTTCTACTGCCTTTCCCTTTCTCTATGCTGGTCAGACCTACATCTGTCTTTCACACGCTATTTCTGTTAGTTTTTTAACGTTAGACTAATTGATGTATTGATTTGACAGTCGTGAAATTTTGAAGGAATAAATTAGCAAATAGAAAAGTTTGGAGGGTGTCTTGGCAATTATTCCAAAGTTTAGGGGGTGCATGAGCATTTTTCTAAGTTTATTATTCATTAGCTTAAAAACTTGCATTGTTTTTCAATTATTAATAGCTTCGTTTATTGTCAACTTGACTTTTTTGCAATGATAAACAATTATTGCATACATTTACAATTTAAAACCTCTTAGCAAAAACTAGCTTCTAAGCACACGCTTTTTAATTTTTAATTTTAAAGGCTAAAATTTTCATTCATTATAATTCTAGGTTTGCTGCATTTTTCAATTACAAAAATACCTTGGGGCATGATGAGATTTATAAAATATTTTTTTTTGTATATAAGTCTAATCACGCCCTTGGCTTTTTTGTAATAAACAAAATGTAGCAAACTTCGAATTATAATGAATGGAAATTATTAACCATTTTAAAAAAAATAGAATAGCTTTTAAGCACACTCGTGAGTGCTTCCTTAGAGCCAAGTATTTCATAATTATAATCTATTTTTTGCAATTCTTTTAATGTGATAATCAATGTTGCAATAATTCGAAAATGATACTATAATTCAGTATTATCTTGGGGAAAAAAAAAAGAAAAGAAAAAGAAAAGAAAAGATGGGCCCCTTACCAAATCTTAAAAATTTAAATAAAGTGAAAATGCATAATGAAATTGTAAATAGAAAATTATTTATAACTTTCATGTGGAAAATACCTTCCATTCATCACAATTTAGGTTTGCTACATTTTCCAATTACAAAAATAGTTAAGGGTGAGATGAAAATGATGTAAACAATAGTATCCACGTAAATGAACCTAATCGGTATTCACATGTTTATTATTGGAAGATTAAGTGGAGCATTACAGGAGTTTAAGCATCTAATGTTGCTAATAAATAATGGTTAGGTGTTCCATGCGCTTAAGACAATGTTTTTGCCTATCAATAATTATAGTTCTTAAGATCCAAGTGTGAATTACTATCTCTTAAAAACTACTTAACATTTGCAAGTAACATTAAGATTCACACCCCTTACAAATAAAACAGATGCCAATCAATACTCTCTAGGCCTCTAGTATTTAAGGACAAAGTTAAAAATAAAAATTTTCATTGCAAAAAAAAATAATTAAAAAAAAAAGAACATGAAAGACTTCTTACATTTTTGGAGCATCCACATAATATGGTTGGTTATTTTGGAATCCAAAAAAAAAAAAAAAAAAAAAAACTACTATTTAAACTATTATTCAAAAAAAGGAGAGCAAGTAGTTGCCTCCAAATTGGTTTCCAATGGAAATTGTAACGCTCTTTGAAGCCTTTCCCTTGGGCTAAATCCTAGAGATTCATGACATCGTTGAAACCCAATCTAATGTAAGTCCTTGTCAAAATAAAAGAGATTAAGGGAAGAAAACTCATATTACGGTCCAAAATTTAAATTAGTTTTGAAGTGGTTGTCCAAAAGGATCGAAGATGTGTACTTAATTAATTGTTCCAAGGTTATTAGTACGAATCATACAAATTTTCCCAAGCTTTTTACTTTTGAATCTACTTAGTCTAACATTTAAACACAAACCATAGACATAAAATCATAATCTAAAACTCACAGAAAAAAGTTATTTGAAAGAAAGAGCATTACCTCCATCCTAGCAGTTGATCTTCCCATTTTTTATTCACCTTCTCCCCTTCGTATCCTTCAATATGTATGATGAAATGATGATTCATTAAATCAACACGAAACTGTATACAACTTAAAAAGCATTACATTTATCTTGTAGCAACTGTATACAACTTTAATATTATCCATTAGCAATTGTAACTGCTTGATAGTGAGTTTCAAAGTTGATTTTGGATAAGAATGAGTAATTATTTCACTGATAAGGATAAATATTGTTTTTTTTTTTTTTAACCAGATGGAATGAGATAATGATGAGTATATATTTAAAAATTATAATTAAAAAAATTCAATTTCAATTCAAATGTAATACAGACTTATTTGAATTTCGAACAAAATAGAAGAAAAGGAAACGTGGGGACTGAGTAAAGACAAAGTATGTCTGTTTAAATTTCAAGAAGGATAAGAGATGAATGTTAGAGCATCCACAACCGGTTTTCATATCTCATCTTATTTTATCATCTCAAAAAACAACTTTATCAATTATACCATATGATTTTACAATACTCCAGCATCCCAACTTTTATTTTCCAATTCTACTAATTAAAATAATATTTTTACACAATAAAATAATATTTCCCATAATTATCATTTTACAATACATCACCACTGCACGCCACCACCACCGGCACCACAATCACCGATCTATCCCACCACCACTGCACCACCATCACTGCACACCACTACCACCACCACCACTGCACACCACCACCACCGGCAACCCATAATCTGCCGTCAATACCAAAAAAAAAAAAAAAAACCCAGAGAAAATACCGAACCACGCCGCTGCACCTACCGCCCTCCGACCATCAACACAACCACCACCACCCTCTCCGCCCATCAACACCACAAAAAAAAAAAAAAATTGCAGATGCTCTAAGTTGCCGATCTCGCCGATCTCAACTCAACCGCTGGGAAGCTTGAAGGAAAACCACCGCCAATCTCACCGATCTCCAACTCAACCGCGCCGATCTAGAGAGTCGCCGGAGAAGGAAAACCGCGAAGACCCACCACCGATCTCGCCGATGAGTCCCTACCACGCCGATCTCGCCGATGAGTTCCAACTGCGCCGACCCCGCCGATCTAAAGAGTTGCCGGAGAGAGTGAAGATGAGGAGAATCAGAGAGAGTGAAGATGAGGAGAGAGAGCAGAGAAAGAAGTAGGAGAAACGGGAGAGAGAGAGGCTCCAGTGAGATAATATAATAATGGTTTTAAGATTACAATATTGCTACAGTACCATCTTATTAATAAGATGGTACTGTAGCAGTATTGTAAAAATTTTTACAATTGAGATCTTTTGCAAGTCCGGTTGTTGGGGTTTTTAAGGCTAAAATGCTAAATACCAGTGAGATATGGCATTTGCAAGTCCCACTGGTGATGCTCTTAGGAGTCTAATGTAATTGTGATCAAATGTAATATACTGTTACTGTATATGATGTGCTGGGTTAGTTAGTTAGGTGACAGCTGGAGTGGTAGTTAGTTAGTTGCCAGAAGTTAGTCATTTGGGCGGGGAAGGCTCAAGTGTATAAAGGCTGAGTCAATGGACTGTATTTGGTATGAAAATGATAGACAAATTCCCAACTCTCTCGGGTCTGTTTGATTAGAAGGGTAGAAAAGTTGGAAGATAGAAAATGATGGAAGAGTAGAAAAGTGGGAGAATAGAAAAAAGTGAGAGGATAGAAAAAATTTTGATTTTCTTCATTTTTGTTTAGTTAAAAGTGGAAAAGTGGAGGGATGGAAAAATTGAATATATATATAAATTTATTCATATATCTTTAATAAAAAAAATGATGCCCAAAAAGTGATTAGCAAAAGAATAAAAAAAATAAAAAGAAAGCAATGCCCTAGGAAAGTTAAAATAAAAATAATAATAAATTAGGTTGAAACCCATGTGCACTGCCCTGGTAATGTAAAAGCTAAGAAAAAAAAAAGAGGCAACTAGATGGCAATTTCGTCATTTACCCTCAAAAAATTTTTCCCTACTTAGTTTTCTTCCGAATTTAGGAAGAAAACTTTTTGGTGGGCCCCAAGAGAAATCATCTGGGATCCACCATTTTTTTTTCCTCTCCCCTCCCTCCCAAACAAACACTCCAAAAAGTTTTCCCTTCTCTTTTTTTTTTTTGTCCGTCCTCCCTAAAATCCACTTTACCAAACACACTCTTAGTCTCTTTATATGGAGGTCTAGAACCCCTTGAAGTGGCCTACAACAACTACTATTCCCATTCAACATTCTTACTCTTCCACCATTCATATTCATTTACAAATTTATCCCCCTTAATAGAAAACATGTAACTTTGTAAGTGAGTAGAGAATAAATATTTTGGGATATCTAACACTTAGGGCATGTTTTGAAAGAATATTTAAATATAGTTTTTTATTTTGCAAACCATAAAATAGTGGGTCTCACATTTGAATTTATTGTTTGGCTAATGTTCTTTACTTCTTTAAATACAGTTTTCAAAAAAATGTAACATATTTTCCTGCATAAGAATTTGAAAATAGCTTAGAGGATGTTTTCAAAATACATAAGATATTTCTAATGACATAATTGTAAATAAATTGAAAATAGTGGACCTCAAAAATTTTTCCAAACTCTTTTATCTCTTAAATGGAGGAGTGTATGAATAATTGTTTATCAATGCTTACCACATGTCGAATGCCCAAACGCTCACCACCTCATACTTTGTTTTATTTTGTTTTTTTTTTTTTTTTTTTTTTTGGATACCAAAGATTAACATTTCATTAAAACAAAGGGAGGAGAAATTACATAACCACTGGATCTGCCAAGTAATGGTGGATTGGAGCTTTATTAGTTTTAGAAGCTAAATCTAACTCATTACTTAAGATGAGTTTAGGAACAAAAATAGTGTGGATGTTTAGGTCATGCTGAGTTAGACATTGCAAGTCATTCATCATGGATTGTTCCTACCACTTTGGTTGACTCTTCATGTTGCAAACTTGTTCAAGCCTTTTGCAATCTGTTAATAACAAAACTTGTCTAAAACCAAGGTCTCTATCTTTTTATTAATGCCTCTCCTATTGCTTCTTGAACAATTGCGGGCTAAGATATTGCTGTGTTAGGGACATATTTATGTGATTGGTTAATCCTTTGACAAAATGCACTTTTCTTGTAATTGGGTAGATTTAGAATGAGTTTAATACTTCAATAAATAAGTGTTCAAGTTAAGTATTGAAGACATGCAAGTTTGACAAAGAAAAAAGTAAAGGAAGTGTTGTTTATTAAAGCTCGACAACAATCTCGACAGAACAACAATCTCAACAGAAAGACTTCTATCGAGACGACACAAGCTCGACACAAGCTGTATCTGTCGAGAATTACGAAATCAGGTTTTCCAAATCTGATTACACGCATATCCTTGAGTATTCGTGTAGGGTTTCTTTTCTCACAACCTCAGACATATATAAGGATTATTTTAAGAGTAGTCACAGGGAATGCAAGGTGACGCAAAGAGACAATCCATGCATATTGTGACCGGAGACAAAAATTGCTCTAGTTTGTCATATTCTTTGTAGAAGCTACTGCGTTTTTATGCCAAGGATTTTGTGACCAAGGAGTTTTCTGATCTTCATTGTTGATGAACTGAAGAACTTTACAACCAACATCTTCCTCAAGTTGGTGTGTTAGTCACGTACTAGGATCTATGTATCATTGGTTAGTTACGTACTGAGAGTCATGCATTGAATAGAGAGATTGCCACTACAATATAAGTCTAATTAGGTATTAGGGTAAGGGTTCAACTGTAGGTTGGTATTAAGTATTGGGAATCCTTTTACTTGTAACCGTTTATGATTAATAATAGTGGATTCTTGGGAGTGGTGACCTTAAATTCACCCGGTGGAGTTTTGCCTCGGTGATTTTCCCTATTCGTAAACAAATCACCTGTGTCAAAGTTATTTTTCCGCTGCATTTAGTTATTTGGTGATTTGTTTATACTACCACGCATACTGCATTTTAAATTAACTTAATTAATTAACTTGGATAATTAATTAATTAATTTGCCAAAGGGGTCATTACGTTTTTGGCCTATCAAGTGGTATCAGAGCGGGAACACTCTGATTAGATTTAATCTTTACTGTGTGATCTATTGACCCCTGTTTGTCATAGATAGAGAACAGTTTCTTATTATACCTCCTTTATTTAATGGCACTAACTATGCATATAGGAAAGTACGCAAGAGAGCTTTCTTGCACTCTTTAGATGAGAAGGTGTGGCAAGCTGTGGAGATTGGCTGGACTAAGCCAAAGGAAGCGCTGGCTGATCAGGATGATGCGAAGATCAAAGTGGCAAACTTCAACAGCGGAGCATTGAATGCCATTTTTAGTGCGGTCACGAATGAAGAATTTAAGAAAATATCCTTAACTAAAATTGCAAAGGAAGCATGGACTATCCTCCAGACAACCTATAAAAGGACTAAGGCTGTCAAGGATTCAAAGCTCCAAAGGCTCATTACTAGCTTTAAGGAGATAAAGATGGAGGATGACTCATTTGATGAGTTCTATGCCAAACTCAAGAATATAGTCAATTCAGCCTTTAGTCTTGGGGAAACTATTCCCAAACCCAAGGTTGTAAGAAAGGTGCTAAGGTATTTGCCTGAGAGATTTCATGCCAAGATCACTGCCATTGAAGAATCAAATGATATTGACTCTATTCGTTTGATAGAGCTGGTTGGCAACTTGCAAACCTATGAATTGGGTTTGACTAGAATTGGGAAAGGAAGCAAAAGTAAGAGCATGGCATTAAAGGCCAAAAGTAATGAGACTGATGAGTCTTCAGATGATGAAGATTCCAAGATGAAGTCCTACATCACTAGACAGTTCAAGAAGTTCATGAAGAATGTCAATGCGAAACAATTTGATAAGTACCGTAAGCAATCTAGTTTGTCTCAGTTTAAAAGTCAAGATAGAGGAAAGAAGGATGCTAAGGATTGAGGTCAGTACACTATTTCCTCTGGACTAAAGTGCTTCGGATGTCAAGGTTTTAGACACATGAAACAAGAATGTCCAACATATCTCAAGTCAATTAGGAAAAGCAAGGCTCTTGCTGCTACCTTGAGTGATACCAAGCCTGACATTGAGTCAAATGATAGTGATGACGAGAGAATTTTGAATGCTTTCACTACTACAGTTGATCCTACTGAAGGGGTTATAGAAACAGTAGATGATGAAGAGAACTTGATGGAATCTAAGTTGAGAAAATGAATGGACAAGATGACATCCATACAGCCTATGCAAAATTGTACAAGGTTTCTGAGAAGCACGAGAAACTATATAGCCTGGCCACTAAGAAGCTAAGTGATGATGAGCTAGATCGAGAGGAGCTCTCTACAAAGGTTGATGAAGCAAATCAAATCATTGGAGCTTTGCGATTCGAGAACAACTTCCTTGTTGAAAGGACAAAGAAGCTTGAAGCGGAACTATTTTAGGTTAGAGCTCAATTGGAGAGGACTTAGAAAGCTCGATGAGATGCTAAGCTTTTAGAAAGCTGCTTCCGATAAAACCGGTTTGGGGTATGATTTCTCTTCTCCTAATATTGCCTCATCTAGTACAACTGTGTTTGTCTCACATGCTGATAATATTAATTCTAAGAATGATGAAGCTAAAACTGAAATAGTTAGTGAGAACTTAAATAAAGGCAAATCTATTTTAGTAGCACCCCTTAAGGTTGAAAAGAAAGTGACTAGAAACCCTAGTAATAAGAAGGACAAAAACAAAAAGTCTCAACAAAAGAAGCCGCATTTCTGTCATTACTATGGAGCTTCAGGACATATTCATCCAAATTGCTACAAGTGGTTAGCCACTCAACAAAGTAATAGTACACTCTTGTCTGGAAATCAGAATCACTTTCCATCCTTTCTTGCTCCTTTGAGAGATCTTCTCAAAACCCTCATGTTCCTTTCGAACTTGGACGGTTTTAATTCTTCCCCCTCTTTTCAGGATTAAAGGTTCACACAAAGAAAATGTTCTTCCAAGTTGTGGAAAGAAAAGGTTCAACGTGATTTAGTCACTTTTTTTTTTTTCTCTCTCTCTCTCTCCCTTTTACGTTCTTGCATAACTTGTTTGTTTTGCTTTGTAGTTGTTTTTTTGAGTCAGTTTAGTTTTATGCTTTGTGTGTTTCTTTATATTTTTGTTTGGTTGTTTTTCAGTTTTGTTTTATTTTGCTTTTCATAAAAAAATTTAAAAAAAAATTGAAAAATCGGAAAAATACAAAAACAGTGTGTTTGTGTATTTTAGTACTTGTGTACCATGGATGGCCATTGAAACAAAATTTTATAAACTTTGTGTCTCTTGTAGCACAGATGAGCATCTCAATGCACAACTAAGTAAGTGACCTTTGTATGTTTATGATGAGTACGATTAAGTAATTTCTTATACTTAACACTCATATCGCTCATTTTAACGGGAAGGACTAGAAAATCCTAAGAGAAATGCATAAATAATCATCTTATCACTAAAGCCCGCCAATCATGTATAACATTTGTGTGCTTTGGCATAGCAAAATTGTGATGTTTTTGCTTACATAATTGGTTATTTTTTCTTTCTCTTATAAGTTCATGCATGATATGTTCAAAAAGAAAATATGCAAAGAAAAAAAAAAGCAAAAAGAATAAAAAATGCTTTTAAATATGATTGCAAACGTGTTTTTAGGAGATGTGGGAGTTATAGGATGTACCTCAAAGGTGATAGTCCCCATCAAGCAGTTATGATTGTGTATGAGTGTAGTTGATTTTCTCATATCTCAAATCGTTATAATATGAGACACTTATGCACTCTTGCTATGTTTTCACACACAACACGCAAATTCTTTGCTACTTTTGATGTATGTGTAGGTACAATGTGATTTGGCTATCACAAGGAATACATGTGTTTATAAACTGTCATAATTTGTTTTTGAAATATAAAATTGGTTAGACTTGTTTAGTATGTGTGTGTGTGTGTGTGTGTGTGTGTGTGTGTGTGTGTGTTTTGGATCTTGAATGCTTTGTATATGTGCTGAAAGATGTTTTGAGAGCTTAATATGTTGTTTGGATCTATGTTTGAGTAGCTTGCTTGTTGCATTCATCTCTATGTGTTTTTCCCTTCTTTGACAAACTTCTTTTCTTCAAGCTCGACAGCTTCTCGACAGATCCTCGACAGATTCCTTTCTATCGAGCCCTTCTTTATTTTTCTTGATAGAAACCTCAACAGATCCTTGATCCATTGAAGAAAATTTCTGAGCTCTTTGTTTGGCCGATAGATTCTCGACAGATTCTCGATCCATCGAAGTGTTTTTGCCATCGACAGATCCTCAACAGCACCTCGACAGATCCTCAACAGCACCTCGACAGATTTATTTCTGTCGAGATTTAGTGCTCGACAAATCTCGACAGATACTTCGATCCATCAAGCTGCGATTTATTTATATAGGCTGAGTGCGAATCAGATATCATTTCTCACTTCTCTTTCTCGATAAAAACTTCTCTCTCTCACCCTAAACACTCTTTTCTCGCTCAAATCTCCTCACCCACTCCCTTTTCGGCCTAGATCAAGTCTTAATCCTCTAGTAAGTGTTCCTAAACTCTCATCTTTCATGCATTCATGCATTTTAGACCTAGGTTTTGGGGTTTTTGAAAATTTTTGGGGTTTTTGAGATTTTTGTGAAATTGTTGGGTTGGGTGTTGTTTTTTTGATGTTATATGCTCATGCATTGCATTCTCATTGCATTAGAACAATGTTTCATGCATTATAGATATGCATTTGATTATTGTTGAATGGTGCTAGTAGGTTTGGAATTTGGTTTAACGCACGATGCTTTTTAAATATTGCACATCACATGTTCATCCATATTTCATGCATACGTATCTTTTCTTTTCTTTTCTTATTATTTGGTTGTGATGTGTTCTTTCTCTTTTTCTCTCTCTCGAATAGACTGCGCTATGGCACCTAAAGTGCTTAAATCCACTCTGGCTTGGAATCCTCTTGGTTCCGGGTCTTCTTCTTCTGATCCTATTCCCCCTCCTCACATTCGGTTCCGTGATGAGAGGGCCCGTAAGGACTTCTTGGAGAACTTTTAGAAACGTGGTGTTCATCCGGAGCGCCATGTTATTCTGTCAGACTTTTCCAACACTCTTCTCCCCGTCGTTATTCGAACTCGGGGTTGGGAATCTCTATGTGAGAGACCCTTAAGGTGTCCTATTGTGTTTATACAAGAGTTTTACTCCAATATACATGGTATTGATACCTTTGTACCTCGGTTTGCCACGACATTTCGAGGTACACGTATCGTAGTTACCCCAGATTTTATATCCGAGGTATTACACGTTCCGAGAGTAGCGCATCTTGACTACCCCTACAGTAAGCGTCTTAGGACTATGTCCAGAGACGAGCTTCTGTCTCACTTTTGTGAGATGCCTTCCATATGGGGTGACAAGCAAAACACCCTATGCTCGGGCTTTGCAAAAGGTCTGAGGTTTCCTAATATGGTGATGACATTTACTCTTACTCCTTTGTCTCACTATAACTCTATCACAGAGCCTTGTGTTCGCTTTCTTTTGTCTCTTTTTTAGGACCTCTCTATTGACTTCCTTTTTCACTTCATCACATATATCCTTAACGTGTATCTGGATACATCGACCTGTGATAAGCTTATCTTTCCTTTGGCTATCACGTGGATCCTTCGCCAGTTTTACATTCCTAATCCTGATTCTCCTTATTTCACCACTATGGGTGCCATTAGCACTGGTACTATTCGACAGAGCGGCCACGGACGGAGACGACCGATCATGCAAATCCTACAGCTCCTTCTTCGGCTCCTTCCACCTTTGCACCTTCTTCTTCGACAGCTGGTGTGACCTTGGAGGCCATCATGGCACAACTTCAGCACATGGATGCTCACCTTGACTCTCTCACTGATGAGATGTGCAGGTAAACACCTATGTCTGATGTATAGCACGTCGACAAGCTTACCTTGGTGGTTTCGCTCCCTCTCCATCTTCTTCTCCAGAGGCTTCGGTTGATGAGGATGACGATGCTGGTGATGATGATGATGAGGATGAGGATGCTAGCTCTTCCAGTGATGATGAGATGACGACCTCTCAATGATTTGCCCTTTGTCATTCGTGACAAAAAGAGGGAATAGTTTTAGATTTGAGAGTAGTCGTGTACTTAGGAGGAGAGTTAGTATAGGACATTTTTTGTTAAGGGGAGTGTTTATAGATCTTGAGGGATGTAGTGATGTTCTTATGTACTTTTCTTTTCTTTCTTTTTAGTTATATTATCATCTTGTACACCGTTCTTGTGACCATTCATTTATTTATGACACACATTGTACTTTACTTTTCATATATATGATGACATATGTTATTTCTTTTTCTATCACTTCATGTGTTGTTTCTTTTCTATTTTTGTACACATGTTTTTTTATGTTGCAATCTCTATTTCTGTTTCACCCATAATGCCTTGATGAGTTTTTGTTTAAGTGTTTTAGAAAGACTGGTTGTTAAAGTCTACCATGTCATGAACTCTTTTCTTACAAAGTTTTTTCAAGAGTTTGTATTAGGGTTAGATTTATTTTGTAACACAACAAGTGATTATGAGTTTAGTGATTTAAGACTTCTCTCATGATTCATTTGTTTGTTGTGGTTTTGTCATGGATTGCCAAAATGAGATATTGTTAGGGACATATTTATGTAATTGGCTAATCCTTTGACAAAACTCACTTTACTTGTAATTGGGTAGATCTAGGATGAGTTTAGTACTTTAAGAAACAAGTGTTCAAGTTAAGTATTGAAACCATGCAAGTCTAACAAAGAAATAAGTGAAAGAATTGAAGCTCGACAGCAATCTTGACAGAAAGGCTTCTATTGAGATTTAATGTTGAAGCTTGACAAAAGCTCAACACAAGTTGTATCTGTCGAGAATTACGGAATTAGGTTTTCCAAATCTGATTACACGCATATCCTTAAGTATTTGTGTAGAGTTTCTTTTCTCACAATCCTAGACATATATAATAATTATTTTAAGAGCCGTCATAAGGAATGCAAGGTGACGCAAAGAGATAACCCATGCATATTGTGATTGAAGACAAAAATTGCTCTAGTTCGTAATATTCTCTATAGAAGCTACTGCGTCTTTACGCCAAGGGTTTTGTAACCAAGGAGTTTTCTGATCTTCATTGTTGATGAACTGAAGAACTTTATAGTCAACATCTTCCTCAAGTTGGTGTGTTAGTCACGTACTAGGATCCGCGCATCATTAGTTAGTCACGTACTTAGAGTCGTGCATTGAACGGAGAGATTGCAGCTAAAATAAAAGTCCAATTAGGTATTGGAGTAAGGATTCAACTGTAGGTTGGTATTAGGTACTGAGAATCATTTTACTTGTAACCGCTTATGATTAATAATAGTCGATTCTTAGGAGTGGTGACCTTAAATTCACCATGTGGAGTTTTGCTTCGGTAATTTTCCCTATTCGTAAACAAATTATCTATGTCAAACTTATTTTTTCGCTGTATTTAGTTATTTGGTGATTTGTTTGTGATACCACAATTATTGCATGTTAAATTGATTTAATTAATTAACTTGAATAATTAATTAATTAATTAATTAATTAATTAATTAATTTGCCAAATGGGTCAATGTACGTTTGGCCTCTCATGCTGCACTACTAGCCACTCTAGTGAAGATGGTTTTGCCCAACGGGTTTTTGGCTTCATAGGCGTATCCCCCTCTGCTAGGTTTCTTTTCTCCTTGAACCTGCTACTTCGATGGTGAGCGACCAGCCCCTGTTAGAGATGGGATTATGGTTGGGCTTTCGACGATCTTTTTCAAAAGCTTCCTGATACTTGGATATAAAAGAATGGGAGGTGAAAACAACATTGATAGGATTTGGAATTTTTCCTTCATGAACAACTTGATTTCTATGATACCATAATGTCCGAAGTGTAGTGAAAAGGGATTGAAGATAAAAGGATTTTTCATGATCTTCTAGGTCTCTCCTCAGAATACAGGCAGATAGCCATTGTTGGGCTGAAATTTGGCTTAGCTCAGAGGTATCTATAGAGAGGTTTGATCCATGCCAAACTGCTCTTGCAAATGGACAATAAAGGAAAAGGTGAGAAGTTGATCATCCTCCTCATTACAAAGAGGGCAGATACAGTTGGTAGTAATTAATTCCCCTGGAAATCAAAATGGACTTGACTGGGATGCTACTGTGGAGAAGTTTCCAAATAAAAGTGATTAATTTTATAGGCACTCTGACTTTCAGATGGTTTCCCACACATTCTTGGGAAAAGAGGGCACTCTTTGTTCATGGGTAGCCTTATTGGAAAGATCTTTTTGTAACAGATCATAGGCTTTCTTGACTTGGTAAACACCAGTGGCCAAATGTCTCCACAAAAGTTTGTCAGTACCATTTTCTGTCTTAGGCAGAAGATATTGCCTCTTCGCTGGTTGGATAAGGGTACACTAATCTAACCAAATCAGACTTCCAAGTTTTAGTAGTATCATCAATTAGATCAGCAACAGTGTTCAATTTCAAATCCCCCCCAATGTCCATCTGTGTTATTCCATTGAACCATGAAGGATGATTGAGGGGAATGTCAGAAACCTCATACGTTGTTGTTGAGAAGTGAACAATCTGACATGTTCAGAGCCGTACATGGGACCACCTCTAAACTAAATAACTAAATTTGATGGTTGTGATCTAATGCGAGTTTCAAAAATTTGTGTCAGAGTAGTAGTAAATTAATAACTATTTTTTTTTTTTTAGGCTATACAAACTAGAAATATGTTAATCAGTGTTTGATACTTTGATTGCATGCCTTAAAAAAGAGATAAAGTGGGATACTTTGTATATCGAGGTATCAAAAATTAATAAACAAATATCTATTTAACAAAAGGTTGTTGGACTAAATAAAATAAAACAAAAAATTGGCTGATTATGATAAAACTGTTCAACCTTAATCAATAGACTTTGATACTCGTTTATCAGAACCAAAAACTAATAAAGCCACGCACATTCAAGTTTTTTTATCTACCTGATTCTCCAAAAAAAAAAAAAAAGTTATTTATTTACCAGGTTTTTCTTATCCTGATTTTATTAGTAGGGTATGGTTGTTTTTTATTTTTATGATAAATGATAAGATTTAACAAAATTTAACCGTGAATGGTCGCTTCCTAGAAACTGTATAAAATTACAATTACATTTCTTTAGAGTTGGAGTGTTAGACCGAAAAGAATTCCTAAAAGATTAGGGTTGGTTACAAACGAAAGGCAAAATGAATTGAAACCCCATTTAGGTGGTGTTTTCTATTCTGTTGCTTAAGTTGAACTATACTATTGCCACCTTTCTTTCTGAGTATTTTTGGTTCAAGTATTGCTATTGGAAGTTTCAAATGTAGTAACTTAGTAGGGAGGAGGGATTCCGGTAGTAGCAGGAGCATTTCTTACCAATAATATAAATAAATATATATATATATATATATATACATATATATATATATATATATATATAAAGAGAAAAGAAATCTCACTATGATTGACTTTTCACTCGAGTAGTAAATGAAGATGTAAATTGCGTTTTCAGTTTTGACCCTCGAGCAGGCAAGAATGAAGCTAGAATTTGAAGTTAGGGTGGCAATTTTGCTGCTGATTGTGTGCAACAATGTTGACTTCCGAATTTGCTACTCAACCGCTCAGGGGTTTTTTTATTTTATTTAATTTATTTATTAATTTTGTTAGGTTCTAAGGAATTAAGAACTAATGTATTAGAACTTTAATTTGTAATATTGGCAAATCATGATCAAAACAATCTTTAGTCTTGTTGTAGACTTGCTCAAAGTATGGCTTTTTATGTAAAGTTGGAATCGAATTACTGCAGAATTCACTGTGCAGATCTGTCAGGCTCAATCGATCGAGAATTAGACTCGACCGATCGAAAGTCGTGCAGATCGTTTTTCTGCAAAATTTTCCAACTCAGCCCTAGCCCATTTAATTTGTAGGGTTTTATGTTTTGCCCTAAGTATATAAGAGAAAACCCTAGCCACGTTTTTAGAGTTCTGAATGCTGTGTTTGTGAATCTAATTGTTAGATCTAGAGGTGTTTACCTTCACATACACTTAGGGTTTCCAAACTCTAGATTCATGTCAAGAGATTAGTAAATCATACAGTTGCAGAACAAAAGAGTTTCAAGATATACAAGCAGGTATGCTTGTGCTTTGCTGAGAATTCAAGGAAAGAAGGAGTCCGTGGTCTCGGAGCTGTCACGTGGTAGTGGTAGTAAGTTTCCTACAGGCAGGTAGCAATAAGATGTTAGTGGTCTAAGTCTCTATTGTGTAAACTTCGATTCTTTCATAGTGAATTCGTTTTACCTTGAGGATAGCTAGGTTAAATCCTCCCTAGGTTTTTTACCGGTTTGATTTTCCTGGGTCATCATATCATGTGTTCTTCATTATTCCGCACTTTTGCATGATATGATATATTTGTGTTAACCTAGAATTTCTTAATTTACCTAAGTTAATCACTTGACTAAATATCTAGGTTAATTTGTTTGGGTTTAAGGGGTCTAAACAAACTTACAACTTTTTTTTTTTTTTGATGTGTGCATCTGCTATTGTGCAAGGACACAATTATTTTGTTTAAATTTTTTTAAAGGGATGGGTTGTTTGTTTTGAGAAAATTGGTTGATTAAGCTTAATTTTTTTTAATTTAATATTGGTAATTTTTTTCATTGGGCTAATTTTTTTAGTGCTTGAATATTTTGTTTTAGATTTTATGGCCTTTAAATAGAGGAAAATTTTTTTAAGTAAAAAAGTTATGTTTTGAGCTACTACTCGAGTGAAACTTCAATCTTATTGGGACTTTTATCTCCTCTATTTTTAAGCTTATACTTCCCTTCATATTGCATTTACAAAAAGAAAGGGTGTCTATGCCTACTCACTACAAAAAAGACTGCTATTTGCAACGAAACTTTTTCGATGATTACAAAAACCTGTCGAAAACACTAGCTTTTTCGACGGCAAGTCTCTTTTATTGACAATTACTTGTCAAATATTAAAACATTTGTGACGGCAAAATAAGTCTGTGAAAAATGCCTATTATTTTTGCTAAAAATATGATTTGTTTTGGAGGGAAGTGTTCCCGCCTTATTTTTGCAACAGAATAAAAATTTTCATCACTAATAAAGTACTATTTGCAATGACCGAAGAAAAACCATCGGAACTATTAACACTTGTGATGGTTTTTGTGTGTTGAAAATACAATTTTTTTTATGGTGTTAGTAATTGCGACAAACATTCTTCCATGGTAAATATAAAACAAGGTATTAGCAATAGATATGGAGCCCTTGAAAATGGTAAAATATTTTGAAAGGAAAATTCCCACCTTACTTTTCACATTTGTAACAATATTTATCCGTTGCAATTTTTATTTATTTTTTTCTAATTGAGTTTGTATTTGCAATAAACATGTGGTTGTTGTAAATAATTAATTTGTTTTAAAAGAAAGAATGTATTAATGATGGAATTGGATCCCTCGTAATAAATAATATTTGCGATGGACATAAGCTGTCGACAATGGTAATTTTCTTTTTCTTTTTTTTTTTATAGAGGGATTTTATGTCTTTATTATTCATGTTTTTAACAGTTTTTCCATCACTATATATTGCATTGTTATTTGCGACGAATTTTTTGGTTGTCTTTAATAGTTAAAATTTCCTTAAGAAAAGAAGATATTAGCAACAGTGAGGTAAATCCGTCACAATAAAGGTGATATCCAACAGACATACGGCCATAAAAATGGTTACTTTCTTTGAATAGTTAATTTTCCTTAATTTTGTCTTAAAACTCTAGAAATTTTTCTTAATTTTAAAAACTATACAAAAACATATTTCAAGATCCTCCAAGTACTTAAGGACTATTTGGTCATTTTAGAGGTATTTGATCATTTTGAAGCTTTAAGGGGCACTTTGGTCATTTTGTAGGTTTTGGTTGTATTTTGGTTACTTTAAAAGTTTATGGGTATTTTGGTCATTTTGGTCATTTCCTTGCTTTGATGAGGGGTATTTCAGCCATATTTGACGCTTTAGTAGTTATTACTGGTTTTTTGGTAGATTTGTTAGGTTTTAAGATTTTAGGATCTAAATGTATTAGAACTTCAATGTATAATATTGACAAACTATGATCAAAGCTTAGAGTCTAGAGTTAGGTTACTCAAAGTGTGTTTTTGTGTAAAGTTGGAATCGAGTAATTGCAAGAAATTGTTATTTAATTTCTGCAAGGCTCGATCGATTGAAAATTAGACTTGATCAATCGAAACTCGTGTAGATTATTTTTCTGCAGAATTTTCCAACTTAACCTAAGCTCATATGACGTGTAGGGTTTTATGTTTTGGTTCAAGTATAATAGGAAAAACCCTAACCACATTTTAGAGGTTGTTGATATGCTGTGTGTGTGAATCTCTTGTGAGATCTAGAGGTGTTTGCCTTCATACATACTTAGGGTTATCAAGATCAAGATTGATGTCAAAAGCTTGGTGATCTCTTCAGTTGCTGTTTCAAGAGCTTAAAGAAAAACACAAGTGGGAGTACTTGTGGTTGCTGTGGATCAAGGAAAGAAGTAGTCCGTGGACTCGGAGCTGTCACGTGGTCATGGTAGTAAGTTTTCTACTCGAGGTAGCAATAGGATGTTAGTGGTCTAAGTCGCTATTGTAAAACTTCAATTCTTTCATAGTGGATCTGTTTTACCTTGAGGATAGATAGGTTAAATCCTTCCTAGGTTTTTTATTGGTTTGGTTTTCCTGAGTTATCATATCGTTGTGTTCTCTATTTTTCTGTTACTTTACATGATATGATTGTTATTGTGTTAACTTAGATCTGAATAATTTATCTAAGTAATCACTTGGCTAAATAACTAAGTTAAACAACTTGTGTTTAAAGGGGTCTAAAAACCTCCAAGATTTTATCAATATATGAGACAACGACATGCATTCAACATGCGCCAAACTTATATTCAAATTTTGACCATTATATTGAAAGAGTGGGGTAAGATATTGGTTTTGGTGAATTTTGAACTTAATTGAATGGTCAGATTGTGTGAACAAGGTTAATCAAAGTTTCTCAGTAGGTGGGTACAACGACACATGGCCATCATGCGGTAGACTAAGATCCAAAATCTAACCGTTGGATTAGTAGAATGTGGTGAAATATTTGTATTTGTGAAGTACTGTGACAATCACACAATCTGATTGTGAAAACAGAGCAATCAAATCTAGCAAAACTTCGTCAAACTAGTCAATCTTTGGTCAAACTTCAAAATTGGTTCTAGGACCACTAGATTTGATCAAATTAGATTGATCAGGGATGTTTTAAGTGGGTTTTGGGTATTGGTTAGTGTTTTAAGATTTTCTCAATTTTCATGCTTTTATTGGATTCAAGTTTTAAAATGGCAAAACAAGGTAGTCAAAAGTCACATACAAATCCATTAGGATCATTTTGTAGGTTTTGGGTTGTATTTTTTAGATCATTTTCTCATTCTTAGTAATGTTTATATAGTGTATAACTCTCTTCATCTCTTGGAAGAGTAATGAATATTTTTAGTAATTGAAGTTTCACATTAGGTAGATACAAAGACACGTGTCCATCTTGTGCCAAAATCAGATTTACAATTTGACCATTAGATTGAAAGAGTGTGAAAAATATTAGTTTTGATGAATTTTGAGCTCAATCAAATAGTTGGATTGTGAGAACGTGGCCAATCAAAATTTTTTGGTGTGCTGGTACAATGACACACGTCCATAATTCTCTAGACTTAAATCCAAAATCTAGCCATTGGATTGAAAGAATGTGGTGATTTATTGGTGTTTGTGAAGTATGAAAACAATCTGACATTCGGATTGTGAGGAATTAGTAGTCAAAGTTTGCAAAACTTGGTCAAAATTTAGTCAAACATGGTCAACCAAATATTTTATAATACTCTTTGAAGTTGGGTCTACAACATGTTGAAAAACAGAAAAATAAGGAAAAGTCATACAAGATTTTTTAAAATGTTCTTTAATTAAAATTTTAAATCAATGTATTTTAATGATGAAATTATAAGATAATTTTGGTAATTTGCCCTTAAATAAAGGGCAGGTTAGTGCATAATATTTTTAATATTAATTTAATAAAATTGTGTCAATTAGATGCAAAAGGTGAAAAATGTTTTTTCCCTTCAAATTTAGAGTGGAGTATAGTTTCTCCAAACCTCACATTTCAAAGTGACACCGACCAAAAAGTGAGGTGGTTTTGCCAAATAAAATACATTAAGTTTATTTTTTTTTATTTTTTTAAATATTGATGTTAATTATATTGCCATAAAAGAAACCTATCTAGACGATATCATTTTTTTTTATTATAAAAAATCCCCACAATAAGTAGTTTTCAGTTTCAGAGGGATAGTTTCCCGCTTAAATGTTTTCACGTTTATTATGGTCTTTTAAATATGAAATGTTATAGTTTCTCAAAAAAAAAAAAAAAAAAAGAAGAAATTTCATTGTGGCAGAACACAATTGTTGTTATAATAAGTCTATTTCAGAGCCGGTTTTGTTCTAGATTACTTATTGTCACAACAGTATCTGTCACAACAAAATATAAGCTTGTCACAGTAAGTCATAAATTTCATAAATGAGAGTTAAAAAAAAAAAAAAAAAAACAGTGTTAGATTTTGGAAATGGAGAGAGCAAGGTACACCATCTCAACCCGCTAGCAAGGGGCTCTTATAACGTATCTCTCTCTCTCTCTCTCTCTCTCTCTCTGCAAATCCTCAACTACATTAAAGCATCCACAGTAATAGAGCTAAAAATTTAACTATTTGGCATAAAAAAAAGTTATATTATCTATTTTACCTACTCACTTTACAAAACATCCAGCATTAATGGATCTATTTTAGCTTTCAACACAATAAAATAATATAAACATCACAATAAAATAATTATTTACTACAATAAAATAATATACCCACTACAATAAAATAACAATCACAACCACCGCAACCACTACCGTTGCCACTACTGCCGCTGCCACCGACTCTTCCACCGTTGCCACCACCACCGTCCCCACCGCCACCGCCGCTGCCACTAATGCTGCCATCGCCACATGATAGCAAATAATCGTCTAGTGTTAACAAATGATTTTTTTAACCCCAAATTAGACTCATACATTTTTTTTTACGAAAACAATTTCTCAATCATCATAGTAGCAAATAATCATCTTGTATAACAATAATATTTTGTTTTAACCCCAAATTATATATATACAAATTTATCTTTTGACTAAAAAAAATTTATCAATTGTCATGATAGCCTATTATCGTCTAATATAATAACAAAATTATTTTTTAAAAAACCAAATTATATATATACAAATTTATATTTGGCTAAAAAATCCGTCTCAATTGTCTGAAAGTAATCTTGGAACAATATGAATTATGAAATGGAGGAACTTTATAAGAAAACATATAAAATAAAACACATATTATAGCTGAAACAGTATAATCCATAGATTACTCACATACATAACTCAAACCAAATTATATGAGGACGTCATTTTTTCTTTCATTCTCTTGATTTGAACACATTTTCTTGATCAAGAAATTGGACCAACTTTCAGAATTCATTTTTTAAAGTTCTGGCCTTTCAACCGGATGGAGTTTCCTTATCCTTACTGTTTGTACATATTTGACTAGTAACAAAATGCATCAAAGATATAAAAAAGAGTTTAATAGTCTGTATAATCAAAGATTGCACAGCCATATATTATAATTACAGAATAAAAAAGTAATATAATTTTTAACTCTCAACTACAGTGCACAACCATATATAACTATATACTATAACAAAATAGGTAAAAATTATAACTATAACTTCGCAATTGCAACACTCTTTTTAGTATATAATAGTGATAAAAATAACTTTTTAACTTCTTAGCACACTGTTGCTAGTGCTGTTATATATCTATTTCTAGGTCCATGCATGTGTTGTGTTCAATTTTGTGTTTTAATATTTTATAATTTGTCTTTTTATAAGTTTGACTATTCTTTGCCTATAAAGCTGCAAGTGTAGACAAACATAGAATATAAATTATTAATTTATTAATAATATATAAATATATTTTTTTATATAAATTTTATTTTAACCTAATTTAAGTGTATATATGTGTAAAAGTCTCTCCTAAATACTTGAACCATTACTCATACCTTTCACACTTCACAAAAATTTATATTCATAGAATGATCATCACCTCAAAAGTGTCTGGTTGTAATATTATATTTAATTAATATAGGTTGATAGAGATTATATAGCACTATAGGTTTACTTTAATCATATATATATACACACGTGTAGTACTGTACTAGACTAAGAGCTTTTTAATTAATGTTAAAAAGTACCAACGAAGGTTGGCCTGAGTGAAAGGGGCTCTGGTCGCTTAAGCAAGAAATCTCGAGTTCGAGACCTTGTGTATGCAAAAAACTTTCTTGGGAGAGGTCCCCGCTTCGGTGCCCGACAGTACCTCGAGGGATTAGTCCTGGACAACATCTAGGGACACCCTGGGAAACCAAAAAAAAAAAAAAATGTTAAAAAGTAATTTGTTTGAGGAATGCAAATTTATCAACTGTCTTGTTACCTGTCAAAAATTTAGTCAAGGTGCCCATCAAAAAAAAAAAATTTAGTCAAGGTGAAGAAAAGCCGGCAGTAAGGGAGTTTTGTCGAAATCAATGCGACACCATATGTCTTTCACCAGTAACACCTCAGTAGACTTGCTCAAGTATTCTATATTCTACTGTTTAGAGCATTTTGATCGGTTCTTTCATTTTATACATTTATTTTTACACTAAAAATTTACTTTTTTTATTTTACACGTTTATTTTTACAAAACACCCACATCAGTTCATCTATTCTATCAAAGGAAGTCAATACCGTACCGGAGGCTGTACCAGTTTGGCCACCGGTACGATATATTTCGGGTACCGGTTAATACCGGTGTACCGTTTCGGGTTTACCGCTATTTTTTATATTTAATACACACACACACACAAAATCTCTATTTACCATAAAGCATTACCTCTTGTTTACAATAAAACATTACTTCAATTGTTCATTGCATACAAAGAAAAAAAAACACCATATAAAAAACAAAAAATTTAATTGTTCATTGCATACAAAGAAAACAAATAATACAAATAATTAAGTTAACACAAACTACATAGGATCATCTACTCTCATCCATTAAAAGGATCTACTTCAGGACCATAATATATATATATATATATATATATGAGTATTACTATCCTGCCCTTAAAAAATTGCCACAATTACCACAAAAAAAAAAAAAAAAAACATAGCATTTTGTGTTCCGGTCCGGTACGGCCGAAATTCGCCGGTATGGCCGGTATGAGGGCGGTACGGCCGGTATTTTTTCCGGTACGAAATAGGGGGGTATATGTACCGGTACGAGGCCGGTATGGGCCGGTACGGTACGGTATTGACTTCCCTGATTCTATCACCTCTTTTAATTAAATAATCAATTTCCTCAAATTTTTTATTATTTCTCTATATACGGCGCGCGCTTCTCTCTCTACCTACCCATTTCTGATTTTTTTTTTCTCTCTCTCTCTCTATAGCCGTTTCTCTCCTTCTCTCTACCTATTTCTGATCTCTCTATACCCGGCTCTCTCCTTCTCTCCACCCATTTCTGATTTTTGCTCTCTCTTCCATCTCTACCCGATCAGCACATCTCCAATCAAGACCCGATCTACTCTGACCCACAAGCACCGATCAAATCTCCGCTCCGATCCACTCCGATCCACATCTCCATAGCTCCGATCCACTCCGATCAAGCACCGATCCACTCCGATCCACATCTCCATAGCTCCGATCCGCTCCGATCCACTCCGATCAAGCATTGATCCACTCCGATCCACATCTCCATACCGATCAAGCACCGATCCACTCCGATCCACATCTCCCTAGCTCCGATCCACTCCGATCAAGCATCGATCTACTCCGATCCACATCTCCCTAGCTCCGATCGGCTCTGAACCACTCCGATCTACAAGCTCCGATCCACACTCTGATCCACATCTCCCTAGCTCTGATCCACAAGCTCCGATCTACAAGCTCCGATCCACACTCTGATCCACATCTCCCTAGCTCTGATCCACAAGCTCCGATCTACTGTTTTTGTGTGTTTTTTTTTTTTTTTGAGCAAGTGAGTTTGTTGAGCAGTTACTGAGTTTGTTGAGCAAGGAGAAGAGAGAGAAAAAAACGAACGAACAGAAAGGATTAAAATAATCCATACATGAGCTACAGTAATTGTGGAAATATGCACGGTTACTGTAGCTTTACACAGCCGGGTATATATTTTGCACCATTTTACACCGACTGATGTGGGAGTTTTTTTTTTTTTGTTAAAATGTGTAAAAAGAACTACTTTTTGTATTTTACAAGATTATGCATGGACTGATTTAAAAGAAATGAAGTTGTGCTTGAGATAAAACCTAATAAAGATTAGTTATAGAGAACAGGGCCAAATGGCCATAGCGATGAAGATATGTATTGACCACTTTCAAATTTGAAAAAAAAAAAAAAAAAACGATTTGCGCACCATGCAAAACAAAGAAAAAGAAAAAAAAAAAGAGTATCAGAATAGTTTTTTATTTTTTATTTTATAAAAAAAAATAACTGCAGCAATTTATTGAAGCTTTGCATGTTATTTTTATTTATTTAATTAATTAAATTACTGCAGCTCTAAAATTTAGTTAAGCTTTGCATGTTAGTTACTTTACAATACATTCAAAGGTGGTGTTATCAACTTAGTTTTTTTGTATTTAATTTTTGTAATAAGTTTATTTATCAAAATTTAGATAGGAATAATTGTTGATATTTATATCTTATATCATTTTTGAAGGGTGTAGATATAATGCGGTTTGATAAATCTTGGATCAATCTTTCTAATAGATTGTGTGAGGAATATGTAAATGGAGTAATAGAGTTTGTTGAGTACGTATATCAGCGTAACAAAGAAGAGGATATGAAGATAAAATGTCCTTGTAATGACTATAACAGTAGGTATAGAAGAACACGGGTTGCAGTTATAAGAGTCCTCTTATAAAAAGGGATAATGTGTGACTATACTAGATTACATCTCCATAGAGAGGGAAATAGTGATGAGGATGATAGTGATGAGGAAGATAGTGATGATGAATAAAATATTGATGATATCCATAATATGATATGGAATGCTTATCCACATATGAGAGATGTTGAGGAAACAAGTGGGAATGAATCGAGATCCAAATGAAGATGCGTAGGAGTTTTATAGATTAGTTAAAGAGGCAGACCAACCGCTTTATTTGTGAGATATATATATATATATATATATATATAGAGAGAGAGAGAGAGAGAGAGAGAGAGAGAGAGAGATGCTCCTACTATTACCTGAACCCTACCTCCCTAATAAGTTGATACATATGAAACTTATAATAGCGATACTTGGACCAAAAACACCCAGAGAGAAGAGTGGCAATGATATAGTTCAACTTAAGCCATGGAATAGGAAACACCACCTAAATGAGGTTTCAATTCATTTTCAAAGGTCAATACTTTATTCCCTCGCAAAACCTTTCGTTAGTTTGTTATCGACCCTACTCTTTTAGGAATAGTGTACAAATAATGAGGTTTAAAAATTATGTACCTAAATAAAGAATCTAAAAAATTAAAAGAGAAAGTAGTCTACAAATATACATGCACTTCCTCTAAAAAGACATGCAGCTACCTACTATGGAATTAGTCTTTTCCTGATTCTTGAGGAGACATTGAATCCTAACTTTTTGAATATATTAAGGAGACCACCTGAACTTAGAAGTTACACCATTGTAACTGGAAATATGGATCGGCAATGATTTTGCATTGCATGCCTTCACACTTCACCGCAATCTATGCTTGACCGCATTGACTATTCCATGCATGATAGGGTAGTCCATGCATGATAGGGTAGTTAAGTACATATATAACGGACATACAAAGTTTGGGCAAATGAAAATCAGCTTCAGTTATAATTATTGTTAAAGTAGTTGAGTGATTGTGTAATTTTTATGTGATAATTAAATAATGAACAAAAGTATGAAAAAAAAAAAAGCAACACATGATTCTTTACGTAATTTGGCCTAACAACCTACATTGGTGGTTTGAAAGTCCTTAACGGCTATATATTCTATCTAGTATTTGTGCTACAATGTACCCAATTTGGAATTATTATATTAGAGAATATTTAAATAGTCCTAGACTAAACATGGATTAACAGGAGGTTTAGTTGCTTATTCTACAAGTACATGGACCCTATAATTAGTTTAGGTCACTTGGGTTACAAAATATCTAACATATATTAACTTATCGAGTTTGGAAATATTACAATTCTCATCGACTCTTTTGCTTCAAAATAGACATTATTAGTATTATTGGCTTGATTTAATCTCCAAGTTACCTCCAACAAGTCTTGAGACATAAAATTTTGAAAACTAATGTATCTTGTAATGCTCTGTGCATAATCAAAGTTTTTTTATTGACGAAATGTATCTTTAGTATCACAATTTGTTACTTTAACTAATAACTTTACACAATTTTTTATTTTAACAAATTGTGAAATTTTGGAAAAAAAAAAAAAATATATATATATATATATATATATATATCTCTCTCTAGTAGAGAAACATATTTGACCCTAAAAGGCTTCTAAGCTGTGTTGCTTGAGAGATATCACAGCATGCAGAACCCCTCTGGCATTAAAGTGCACCCGCATTAGCTGTAAGAGTGGGAACAAGAGAAGCTTTTTTTGCAGTTATGTCGGAAGCGCTTGAGGAAGAACTAGATCCAGAGGAGGATGTGAAAAATGCACCATTTAGAAATTCATCTCCTTCAGATTTCCAATCCCAATTCTGCCATTCACTTTTTGGTGCATTTTCGTATTTGGTCACCTGCACAAGTTCACAGGATAAATTTTAGTAAAAATTATAAATGAAATAATTTTGGACCTACTCGATTCAAGAATATGATATATTGTAACTGGTAGTACATAATAAAAGTGAGAAACCCAAGTTAAAAATGATGCATTTACTTTTCCGAAAAAGTAAGCAATTGAATAATAAATAAGGGGATTTTACCTCTTTGTTGTTTTCATCATCTGGTGCAAGATATCTGTTCCCTTGGCTAAGGATGGTAGGGGAAGCACTCCCACCAATGGCATACATTTTCCACTTGGTGTAGTCATTGTTCACCACATGGACGTACCCGTGCCTAATCCTGCAAATTAATGTGAAAAAGTATATGCTAAAACATCACAATGTACCAACTAGATAACAAGCAAACCAAACCAATTAAATTGATAGGTTAATTTACACATTTTTTTTTTCTTTTCCTTTTGGCACTTTACCTTGGAAGTCTTTGAGTAAGCCCTTCTCCAAAGTGATTGAAGGCAATAGTGACTTGCATGCTCTTGTCTGCAGTGTAGGCATCATCGTGTCCCAATAACATAACCTTATCATGTTCTGTAAATAAATTGTTTGAAATGGTAACCAAGGATGAACCTCTAATTACGTCAATCAGACCGTCATGACAATTCGAAAGTGTGACATGGTCCACCCAAATCTGTTTACTACCAAAGATGTTTATAGCATCACCATCTGAAACACCCCTATGCCCAAAGTGACCTGGGGAATCTCTCACATTAGTATTCCCCGCTGGCTTACATTCATGTATTTTTATCCCATGAATTATAATGTTAGTTATATACTGAATAGTAATGCATCCACCACCAGTTATCTGCACATTAGCTCCCCTACCATCAATGGTCTTATGCGAGTTCATAATCAATTCCACCTTCAATTCGATCACCATATCACGTTCAAATATAATCCACAATGGTTCATCTTGGATCACAGCATGTCTTAGAGTCCCTTTCTTGAGATTTACAGGATCATCATCACTGGGATCTGTAACCACATAAATCTCACCATTTTTTCCACCAGCAGCACTCTTGCCAAACCCAAGTGCACAATCAGCTAGCTTCTGCCGATTCTTGTCCCAATTGGAGTCACACTTCCAACAATCATCAATTGGGTTCCCAGTTGAGCAAGAGGAATCCCCCTCCAAATTTCTCCTAGTCAAAGAGGCATTGATGCTCCTGCCATATAAAAAATGACACAATTTAAAACTATAGAATTTAAACTGTAAAAACTAAGGTAACTGACTTTTTTTTTTTACTTTTTTTTCTTTTTAAGGTAACATTGTAACATTTATAGTTTATTTATTACCTTTGTACTTCTTTTACTACAAATTCCGGGTCTTTAACTGGTCTGGAGGCCATGAGGGTTGGGATTAGGAGAGAGAAGAGAATGGTAATGAGAGAGAGCAAGCAGGAGCTTGCCATTTCTTTTTCCTTGTTAGAAAATGTGAGTGAGAGAGAGAGAGTAGAGAAAAACAAATTTGAAGAAATTAAAAGTTCTGTGCGAAGAAATTAAAAGTTCTGTGCAAAGAAACTGAAAGAGCTGTGTAGCTTATATAGAACTAGAGATAGTGTGAACTATAATGTAGAACCGTTTGAAACTAAAAGTAGCATTTTATCTAAAATCAAGGATTTTGAAAAATTAGTGATGTGACTTATATATTTAGGTTTTTTTAGTTAAACCTATCGTTTATATATATATATATATATATATATATATATATTTTAAATCCACGTCTTTACTAAATTGTGATGAAAATTGTTAAAATTAATATTAATTTTACTTAAAAAAAATGACAAACTACTGTGATAATAAATGAGATTAGCATCAATCCAACAACAAAATGTATATATCTTTACCTTTGTCTGAGAACAAACTAATGTGATAATATTAATTTTTGGGTGATTCTTAATACATTTTGTAAGAATAGTAACTTTTGACCACAAGACGATGCGATAATGCATGTTTACCTTTGTCTTTCTTACCATTTCATACTATGAATTTGAACTCAGTAACGAACTCATCCTCATCCTTAGCACAGAAGAAGTGGTATTTGACAAGGCCAGACTACAAACAATTATTTATCTTGAGAAAAACACAATTCTAAAATTGGTATATTAATCGTCTCACAATTGGATAACCAAATATAATTACAAAGACACTAACACGATTAAAGGTAATCCTACATATGTATTCTTACCTTATCTTTGTCGAATTTAGCAATGGTTCTTAAAAAAAGAAAAAATAAAAGAAGAAGAAGAAATAAAAAAGGACCGGAAGATGTAAGTATGAGGAAGTTTCATATGATAGGCATACCAATGAATAAACTAATAAATGAATAAAAGTATGAGAATAACCAAATAAATGAATGTCATACCATTTAGTTTTATACTTATTTTGTTAAAGTTGGTCCGCTAATCTTGCCCATGGTTTTTTTTTTTTTTTTTTTTTTGTGTGTGTGGATAATTTAATGGTTATAACCGGGGAGGGAGATTTGAAATTTTGAACTCTAGATGTTTTGAAAATACCAAGAATTCTTGTCAACAAGTTGAATTATAGAACATTTACTTATGACTTGTTACGTTAGTATTTGAATATATCTGTTAGAAAGGAGACTTTCTCTAAAAGGTATAATTTATTTGGGAAAAATGTTTACACACCCTCTGAACTTTGGAGTGGTGGCTAAGACACCCCCTAAACTTTTATATTAGCCAATTTACTCCTTAAGCATTTCACTTTTGGCAAATCAATACATAAGTTAATCTAACGTTAAAACACTAACCAAAGTGGCGTGTGAGACGCACGAGAACTTTGAAAAACACACACAATTCTAAGAATTTGAAATACGATAGAAAGAAGAAAGAAGAAAGAAGAGAGCGGACCTAAGTTTTTATGTAGGACAAAATCAGCTATTTAGTTTTTGTAATTATATAATTTGGTATTTTTATGTAATTTTCATTATTTTTGGTTTAAGTTATATATATATATATATATATATTTTGTTCTTTTAATGTTGTTTAGTCAAATTAGGGTTTTTTTTTTTAATCTTTTCCTTTCCATCCTAGGTTTTTTTTTTTTTTTTTGGTACAATTTAAATGCATTGGAGCCTCCAAAGGTAGTTCAGTTTTGAAATTAATAAAAATACAGACTTTATCTATTATTTTCTTTAATGGATTCTAGAACCCTATTACCCTTTGGATTGAAGGAACCTCTCGTGGATTCGAGGTTTACTACTAGAAACTAGCATTTTTGTTTCTTTTCCATCAAAAAGAACATCATATTTTCTTTCTTCAGTTTTTCGTGACATAAGTTGGTATCAGAGCCTTGATTTACCCTGATTTGATGGTTAATTGGTGTGACGGTAACCACCACCACAATAACAATGAAGTTGAAGACGTAATTCTTACTAGGCTTGAGTTCCAACATTTTAGTGAAGAGAGACATTAAACTATGCACAAAATCCATGAAGGGAATGTTAATCTTCTTGCTAGGAAATCATATCACTACGACAATGATCAATATATTCGAAGACACACTCCTAACTATAGGAAAATTCCATTCTTTGATGGCGATATGTGTAAGTTGAATTGTATTGACTGGCTTCTTGATTTGGAAGAGTATGTTAATTTTTGGAAGATTTGTGATGAAGAAAAAGCACGACTTGCATCTCATAAATTGGACGATAAAGTAGAGGAATGGTGGGAAGACATTCAAATTGAAAAAAGTCATCAAGGTAAGCATCCAATTCGCTTTTGGCAAAGAATGAAAATGGTATTAATTGATTTATGGTTTCTTAATGATTATTATGATATACTAGATTACACAAGTGTTGATTATAAGTCTATATATAAGTATATTCATACAAAAAGCAATACATTCAAAACATGAAAGGTCAGCAAAGTCCATGTGTTAAGAAAAGACAAGAGTTTGAGAGTTGACTAAATGTAACCAGTTTTTAAAGAAAATTTTGAAATGGTTAAAAAAAAGGTCAAGACATGCAACAAGTTGTTGAATTGAATCTTGAAGATACCACTTATCAAAAATTTGATGAAAAGGTTAAAAAGAAGGTTGAGTTGATTGTGGATAATGACAAAAATCAAAAGACAATAACTATTGAGAATATTGTGGAAGATTCAATTGATGTAAAATATGAGGATGAGCCCACAACTCACAATCCCTAGGTTTTGGTTGGTTTGTTGAAGATAACTACAAAATATGTTGATTTTCTTTGAGTAAAAAATTTTAATTTTATTATCAACCCTTTGTTAATTGATGTTGCAAATAAATAGAAGACAGATGAGAAGAAATTTTACAATGTATTTCAAGACTTGATTAAGTTACTAAAGAATTCAAAGTATTTGTTTATTTAGAATGGAATGTTTCAGGTCTTGACTATCAACTCAGTGCCGAGTTCATTTCAAGTGGAGGAGTTTGATGTTGGACATAATCTACAATTTAATTTTGGTATATTTATGTAATTTTTTATTATTTTAGGTTTAAGTTATTTGTTTCCTTGTTTTTTGGTTCTTTTAATTTTGTTTAGTCAAATTAGGGTTATTGTGTGCTTTCCTAGCCACCCTAAGTTTTCTTTTACTATTTAAATGCATTGTAGCCTCCAAAGGTAGTTCAATTTTGAGATTAATAAAAACATATACTTTCTCTATTGTTTTCTCAGGTGAATTCTAGAACCCAATTATCTTGTGGTTTCAAGGAAACCCTCGTAGATTTGAGATCTACTACCGAAAACTAACAATTTAGTTTCTATTCCATCAAAGAGAGCATTGTGTGTCCTTTTTTTTTAGGTTTATGCGATATCAAATTTGACCAGCAAAGAGGAGAGAGAGAGAGAGAGAGGCAGTAGAACCACCATGGCACGGCTCCTAGTTCTTTATTCCGCCGTCGTCTTGCTGTTTATATCTTGAAAGTGCCATGGTGGTCCTCTTGTGCTATTCTACCGCACGGTTCAGAACAAGCTAACTCACATTCTTGATTTGTGGCAGATTATTAATTTTTCAGTTTTCTCAACATCAAAATTTAAAAAGGTTGCTGTATCTTCTGATAGGCTCCATTTTCATTAATACTTTCCCAAATATCTCTCCTTTACCAATACGTATTTGTTCATCAAGCATCAACCCATTAATCTATTCATTACAATAAAAAAAATATGATGCCTAAAAATGATGTCAATTCCTATTGTTATATAGCTTGGTAATCTTATTCCCTAATATGAAATAACTAAAGGTATGTATCTCCAAAAAAAAAAAAGAAGTAATGTATCAAAGCTAAGGCCAAAGAGAATCAAAAGAAGAGGTTAAAAAGAGCGAAGTTACTGATTTCTAGGATGAGTTTGGTTTTCGAGACTGTCCCAAACATTAACTAAATTTCTTTTCAAAAGTGAATTAGAACAAGTTTTGTTTTTGTTTGTTTTTTTTTATTTTTTTTATTTTTTTATCACATGGTTCTACCACCTCTCTCTCTCTCTCTACCTGTCAGACCTACATTTGTCTCTCTTCATTCTATCGTTATTCAAATTCTTGGGATTGTGTGTGTTTTTTAAAGTTCAAGTGCGTCTCACATGCCACTTTTGCTAGTGTTTTAACGTTTGACTAACTGGTGTATTGATTTGAAAGTTGTGAAATGTTTATGGAGTAAATTAGTCAATATAAAAGTTTATAGGGTGTCTTGGTTAGAGGTGTCCAACTCAACTAGTGGCTTGACCCACCCGATAAACCTGACCTGACCCGGGCCGACCGCCGGCCGACCCAACTACGCCGGCAGTCGACAGCGGATCTTTTTCTCCAGAATCTGATCTGATCGGTTAGGTCTTGGATCTTCTCCCCAAAACCTAAAGAAACCCAAACTGATCGAGATACATAGCATTTTCTAGCAAGATTGCTTAGATCCAGTGAGATCCGGCGAGATCTCGTTGTTTTTGCTCAGATCTAGCTACAATCTAGTGGGTTTTGGTCAAATACGGCTCAGATCCGGTGAAAATCTGATGGGCTCTGCTCAAATCTAACGAAACTCTGATGGATTTTGCACAAATTCTACGATGATTTAGTGTTTTTATGCTCAGATCTCGTGAGTTTTGCACAAATCTAGAGATGATTTGGTGTTTTTTTGCTTAGATCTAATGAGTTTTGCACAAATCTGGAGACAATTTGGTGTTTTTTTCTTAGATTCGGCAAAAAATACAGATCGCTGCTAAAAGGACCCTCCAGCAGCATCTTCTCCGGCTTCGACCAATCCGACTGCCGATCAAACAAATCCGATCCGACTTGACCCGTTGGTTTTTGCAGTCGGCGCTAAGTTTTCTTGCCGGAAACCCGATGTCATCGGATCGGTTGTGTGTTGGGCACAAACCTAACCCAGACCGACCCGTGGACACCCTTAGTCTTGGCCATTTACTCCAAAGATCAGGGGGTGTATGGGCTTCCAAGTTTATTATTCATTAGCTTAAAAACTTGCATTGTTTTTGGATTATTCTAGCTTTGTTTATCATCGACTTGACTTTTTTGCAATGATAAACAATTATTGCATACATTTATGATTTATACCATCTTAGCAAAACCTAGTGTCTAAGCACACAATTTTTTTTTTTAAAAGTTAACAATTTCCATTCATTATATTTTAAGGTTTGCAGCATTTTTCAATTACAATAATACCCAAGGGGTGTGATGAGAATTATATACATAAAAGTTATTTTACTCACAAACACATAAATATGATCACACCTCTAGGTATTTTGGTGATTGAAGAATATTGTAACCTCGAATTATGATGAATGAAAATTAGTAATCATTTAAAAAAAATATAAGAGCTTCTAAAGACACTCGTGAGCGCTTCCTTAAAGCATTCACATCAAAGATGTGAAAATTGCTAAAATGCTATTTTATAGCTCAAAACACTAAAACATGCTCTATATCAGGTGCGAAATCTAAAACGTTTTAGCAACTCGTACAGTATGTTGCTACAACTAGCAACTAACTGTAGCAAGTTGCGTGTTTTTTTTTTTAATTATTTTCTTTTTCTTTCACACTCTCTCTGTCATGCCCCAAGCCCAAAAAGGTCCGAAGCATGAGAAATATATCCCAAAGGTACCTGTAGATTTGTCCTTTTTGAAAATTCAATCCAAATAATTCATATCAAGTACCAACAGTAAGAATTATCATAATAATTCTATTAAAGATACTCCCAAAGCCAGTTAGAGCTCTATGCAATAATTAAAAAAACCATTGGCTACAAAAGAATGGAGGCATGAATAAATATAATTACATATTATTAACTTGTCTCATTAGTGGAAATAAAGTCATAACCATTATTATATACAAAAGAATGAGTCAAGCCTACTCTAGGATGTACATCTAAAGATCACCATAACAAAAGTCCAGCCTCCATCAGTAGTTAGTCTAACTACTGCTAGCCATAAAAACCTGTCTCAAAATGATTATTGCCTACTCTGAAAAAGTTTGTAAAAAAATGGAATGAGACAGAGCTTAGTAAGTAGCATAATTAATGGGGGTGGGAGAAATGCAAGTTTCATGATGATGAACAATTTACAAAACATAGTTTGGAAAATTTCTAACTGAATATTGCAAGAATATTTTTCAATAATAATATGACAAGAATGATCAAATAATGCCACCCAAGGCTTCTAAAAACGATCACCATGAAACTGCATAATATATATCCACACACACACACACACACACACACACACACACACACACACACACACACACACACATATATATATATATATATATATATACTGTGAGTAAAACAACATTTTTACAAAAAAACTGAAAAGCCAACCCAATCCACACGACAAACCACCACAAAGACAAAAATGTCACAAAGACATTATACTATCATAGAGACAAGTCAGAACCCACAAACCACTAGCATGATATGTACCACTTTGGGCATGTGGTATATTGCCCTGCCTAACCTCACTCACACTCTCAAGGATTTACATATCCCCCCATAGGTAGCAGGGGATAATGCGCCATGCAATACCTCTCTTGCATGTAGTCTCCTGGCCCCAGGGGCGGCTCCAAGACCAACCCAGGGGGTTCAAATGAACCCCCTGACCTGGTCCTAAAAATATATATATATATATATATATAATTTATTTTGACCCCTACAATAAAAATTTGAACAGTACCCTAATTTTAAATTTTTTGTTAAGCCCAATTGAAATAAGTTTAAACATGATTCTTAGTTTTTCTCTATGTTTGATTTGTATTTATATTTTCTTAGTTTTTTTTCTATGTCCGATCAAGTATTTTGATAAATGCTCTACACATTTGCAAGTCTAAGAAATCTTTTACTGTTTACTCTAACTCCAAGAGAGTGACAACGTGCATATTTAAAAAACCATACACTTCGAAAGCAAAATTTTATCACTGGAGTATTATTTTTCTTAGTTTCACACTTATGCCCAGGCCCCAGCTCTACTCCTAAGTGTGTTACTATTCTTATTTATTTAATATTTTTTTATTCAACTAATATAACTTATAAATATTAATTATATAATTAGTTATTATTAATTTGATAAAAATATATAATTAGTTTTTTAATTCTATTCGTTTACACATCCAATGATTGTTGTCTTAACAATCTTTCGAATGTTAATATTTTTTAAGATTATTATACAATATAGTTGTGTTGTATATAACATGAAAGTTATATATACAGAAAAAAAAAACGAAAAAAAAAATTATTTTATTTTTTACTCACACCTCCCCCACCAATAAATTCATGGCTCCGCCATTATTGACCCCCCTAAATAAAAATTCTAGAGCCACCACTGCCTGGCCCTACCTAGCCGCACCCACACACTCAAGGATTATGGGTGATTCGTAATACATTTTGTAAGAATAGTAACTTTTGACCACAAGGCGATGGATAATGCATGTTTACCTTTGTCTTTTCTTACCATTTCAAACTATGAATTTGAACTTAGTAATGAAATCATCCTCATCCTTATCACAGAAGAAGTGGTATTTGACAAGGCCAGACTACAGATAATTCTTTTTCTTGGGGAAAAACTCACTTCTAAATTATATTTGGACTTGCTCAGGCATAGAATATAGATTATTATTTACTAATATTATATATATATATATATATATATTATACAAGATAGAAATTTTACTTTAGCCTAATCTAAGTGTATATCTGTATGAAGCTCTCTCCTAGAGACTTGAATTATTGCCCTTACCCCCCACACCCCACAATGACTTATATTCGTGGAGTGATCATCGTATCAAAAGTGTGCGATATATGGTAATATTATATATAATTAATATAGGTTGATAGATTAGATTATATAGCATTATAGGCTTACTTCAATCATATATATATATATATATATATATACACACACACACACGTGTAGTACTGTACTAGACCAAGAGCTTTTCAATTAATGTTAAAAAGTAATCGTCTCATAAATGGATAACCAAATATAATTACAAAGATACTGACACGATGAAAGGTAATCCAACATATTTATTCTTACCTTGTCTTTGTTGCATTTAACAATGGTTCTTAAAATAAAAGAAGAAGAAATAAATAAGGACCAGAAGATGTAAAAAGTATGAGGAAGTCTCATATGAGAGGCATACCAATTAATAACCTAATAAATGAATGAAAGTAAGATAATAGCCAAATAAATGAATGTCATGCTACTTAGTTTTATACTTATATTGTTAAAGTTGGTCCACTAATCTTGCCCATGATATTTTTTTTTTTTTTTTTTTTTTGTGTGTGTGGATAATTTGATGGTTATAGCTGGGGAGGGGAGATTTGAAATTTTAAACCCTAGATGTTTTGGAAATACCAAGAATTCTTGTCAGCAAGTTGAATTACAAAGCATTTACTTTTGACTTGTTACATTAGTATTTGAATATATCTGTTAAAAAAGAAACTTTCTCCAAAAGATATAATTTATTAGGGAAAAATGCTTACACCCCCCTGAACATTAGAGTAGTGGCTAAGACACCCCTAAACATTTATATTAGCCAATTTAATTACTCCTTAACCATTTCACATCTAGCAAATCAATACATTTGTTAATCTAATGTTAAAGCACTAACGAAAGTGGTGTGTGAGATGCACGTGAACTATGAAAAAAAACACACATTTTAAGAATTTGAAACACGATAGAAAGAAGAGAGATAGACCTAGGTTTTGATGTAGGATAGAATCAACTATTCAATTTTTTTAATTATTTATTTTTGGTATTTTTATGTAATTTTCATTATTTTAGGATTAGCTTATATATTTCCTCTTCTTCTTCTTCTTCTTCTTCTTCTTCTTCTTTTTATGAGCTTTTAATGTTGTTTAGTCAACTTAGGGTTTTGTTTTTGTGTTTTCCTAGCTGCGCTAGGTTTTATAGCCGTTTCTTTTTACTTTTTAAATGCTTTGTAACCTTCAAAGGCATTTCAATTTTGAAATTAATAAAAATACAGACTTTATCTATTATTTTCTTTGGTGGATTCAAGAACCCTATCACCTTTTGGATTCAAGGAATTCCTCGTGGATTTAAGGTTTACTACCAGAAATTAACAGTTTTTTTTTTTTTTTGAAATATGGGTGAAATATGGGTGTGGGTTGATCGGGGTGGCTTTGGGTTGACTGTATATTGTGTTGGGACATATTATTTTATTGTATTTTTTATATTATTTTCATGTGTTGTATGTTAAAATAGAACTTTTGATGTTGAGTATATTATAAAGTCAGTTGTTAGAATAGTTAAAGTAGGGTTTTGAGTTGATAAAGCTATATTTTTTCAGAACCTTGTTGTGAATGCTCTTAGAGGGTATTATTTCATCATTATAATCTATTTTTTACAATTATTTTAATATGATAAACAATGTTGCAGTAATTGGAAAATAATACTATAATTCGGTATTGACTTCAGAAATTAAAAAAAAAAAAAAAGAAAAAAGAAAAAAAGATGAACCTCTAAACAAATCTTAAAATTTTACGTAAAGTGAAAATGCATAATGAAATTGTAACTATAAAATTATTCAAAAATTGCATGTGAAAAAAATACCTTCCATTCATCACAATTCGGGTTTGCTACATTTTATAATCACAAAAATAGTTAGGGGTGAATGAACCTCATTAAACAATATAGTTTCATCAAGGAAAAAATTTTGAATGTGGAAGAGTAAAATATTTGGTTTTCCTAAAATGAAAGTCGGCTACTTTGCCTTTTAAAAATCAGCCTTCATGTGTTTATTACTGGAAGATTAGAGAGGATTAGAGAAGGGGGGGGGGGGGGGGGGGGGTGGGGGGTGTTGTGGAGTGTTATAGGAGTTCTTGACATCGTTGAAACTCAATCTATTTATATCATGATAGGAAGCAATTAATGTAAGTCCTTCTCAAAATAAAAGAGATTAAGGGAAGAAAACTTATATTACGGTCCTAAATTTAAATTATTTATAGAGTGTTTTGCCCAAAAGGATTAAACATGTGTACTTAATTATTTGTTCCAAGGTTACCACTACGAATCATACAAATTTTCACAAGCTTTTTAGTTTTGAATCTTCTTCATCGTCAAACATTTAAATACAAACCACAGACATAAAAATTAAAATCATAATCTAAAACTCACAGAAAAATGTTATTTGAATGAAAGAGCATTACCTCCGTCCTAGCAGTTGATTTTCCCATTTTTTATTCACCTTCCCCACTTCGAATCCTTCAATATCTATGATGAAATGATGATTCATTAGACCAACGCGAAACAATTACATTTATCTTGTAGCAACTGTATACAACTTTAACAATTTATTATCCATTAGCAATTGTTACTGCTTGACAGTGATTTTTAAAGTTGATTTTATTGAATAAGAATGAGCAGCTTTTTTTTTACTGATAAGGATAAATAGTGTTTTTTTTTTTTTTTAACTACACGGAATGAGCAGTTCAAATATAATACAGACTTATTTGAATTTTGAACAAAATAGAAGAAGAAAAGGAAACGTGAGGGTGTTCTTTTTTCTTTTTTTTTTTGAAGATAAAGTGGGTTTGTTTAAAATTCAAGAAAGATAAGAAATGAGCAGGTTGTATATTAAGTGGGTTTAGCGGAAGGTTTTAAATTGTGGGATTTTATTTTACAAACTTATCCCCTTTAATTGAAAACTTGTAACTTTGTAAGTGAGCAGGGAATGAATATTTTGGGATATCTAAGACTTAGGGCCTATCTGGAAAAGATGATTTAAATATAATTTTTTGTTTTACAAATCATAAAATGGTGGGTTTCACACTTAAATTTATTGTTTGGCTAATGTTCTTTAAATACATTCTAAATTCTCCTTGTTCTGAATAAGATTTTGAAAATAATTAAGAGGGTGTTTTCAAGATACATAACATGTTTCTAATGACATAATTGTAAATAAATCGAAAGTAGTAAACCCCACAAATTTGTCCAAAGTCCTTTATTTCTTAAATGGAGGAGTGTATGGATAATAGTTTATCAATGCTTGCCACATGTCGAATACCCAAATGCTCACCACCTTATACGTTGGAGTAATGCTATGGACACAGAAAATAGCACAATGTTTGCCACAACTTGCCACGTAGTTGTGAGTGGTAGAGGTGCGTCCTCACATGGACCTATAATCACACCTCTATCGCTTACAACTCTCCACGGGACGAGTTGTGGTAAAAATTGTGCTATTTTATGTCACTAGTATTACTCTTCAACAACGTATAGAATAATGTTAGCAACACATAAAACAACACAACTTTTGCCACAATTCGCCTTGTGATGAGTTGTGAGTGGTAAAGATGTGATGATAGGTCCATGTGGGGACACATCTACCACTCATAACTTGCCATGTGTGTGACAAACGGTGTCCCTCAAAAAAAGAGATTCGAGTACCTTTTTAAGGCACCTCTCTTTTTGGGTAAGTGGTGTGGAGTCTCCACTTATTTTTTCTTTATACAAAAAAATAAGAAAAAAATACTAATTACAAAATACATGATTTAATAGTTCCATTCATTGATTGAATAAAATTACATATTTGAAAGAAAATTAAAAAGTTACATAGCTTTGGGTCCTAGTTACAATCTACCAAATATTTACATGGCTTGTTTTCCTATTTACAATCTACCCAAAACAAATAAAGACAAGGCTAGATCTACTAAACCAAAAACCTAAATCCGGAGGCTAGGTTACGGAATGGGAAGGTGTTAGGCACCCATTCTGCCTAGACAGAGTCTAGTATTCTAGACTCTTGTGACCAATGTACTATGTTACGCATGTCATGAATGATATGTTGAAAATGTGAATGAAAAATTAAATTACCCAAATTTGTTTATAAATGAAATCCCTTCTTTTTTTTTTCTTTTTTCTTTTTTTAAACTAGATCTGTTTTTATTGTTAAAAAGAAAAAAAAAAGATTTTGATTTGTCAAAATATCAAATCTGCTTTGTAGTATAAAAGAAAAGTGGTGTTTGATGATAAAAATTCAGATCTGGTTTTTGTTATATGTAAAAATGATTTTTGCTGACAAAAATTCAGATCTGTTTTGTTATATGTTTAAAAAAAAGATTGAAAATGATTTTTTAAGAAGAGAGTTTCACTTATAATCCAAATTTATGCAATCATGAATTAAAATAAACACAAACACATTAATACATGATCTCTTTCTTTATTTCAACAATTTGCATGTATAAAAAATCAGGTTTGTATCTTAAAAAAGATGCAAATCAGTTTTGATTTGAGAAAAATTTAGATCTGCATCTCATAAAGATGTAGATCTCTTTTTTGTTTGAGAAAAATTCAAATCTACATCTAAGAAGGATGCAGATTTGTTTTTATTTTGAGAAAAAGTCAAATCTACATCTTATAAAGATGCAGATCTATTTTTGTATCGAATAAAAGTCAGATCTACATCTTATAAAGATGCAGATCTGTTTTTATATTGAGAAAAACTCAGATCTACATCTTATAAAGATGCAGATCTGTTTTGGTTTTAAGAAAAATAATCGTTCACATGTAGATTATTAACATTCAAGAAAGAGATTAAAACAATTGCATATAACCAATCATGCCTTAAACAAAACAATGTTTAATAGTTCATGCTACTGATAAACAATCATCATCATAAAAAGAAGCATAAGGAAAAAAAAAGGATGAAAGAAAAAACCTCTTTCATGTGTACACTTTGTTCTTGAGAGGATGTTTTAGGGTTCAAAGGAACTTATTCAATTATCCTTGAAACCTAAAAACCCTAGCTTCAACAGAAAATCAGAGAGGAGATTAGAAAATATGAGCTGTTTTGGAGCCCAAAACGTGTGCCTCTCAAAGCGTAAAAAAAAGGAATTGAATTATGATGTTCAGTCTCTATTTATAAAGGCCAGAAGATTCTAAAAAATAGGCATGAACGATTAGGATTTGAATCCGGACGCATCCTTTTGCAAAAAGATTGAAAAAGGTATGCATAATCGTCACCTGAAGGCCATTGGGCCAAAGCCCACATTAGGGAAATTCGGCCCTTTTAGAGCGTTGTTCGGCACTCCAAAAGTGCCGAATTGGCCCTATAGCTTTGAATGTACTTTCGTGTTCAAGTTCCATTTGTACTCCTCTTCTAGGGTTTTTTGGCCAATCCCTGTACCTAGACGTGTTTTCATCCTCCGTCTATGATTTTTCATCTCTATTTTGGATAATTCAGGCTTTTTAAAAACAATTACCTAGAACAATTATCTTGTAGATAATTATCTTGTGGATAAATCCCTTAAAATAAATCTTGATAAAATTCAGATTATCCATAATTTTATTGTTATCCAATCATCCCTTTTATTCCCATGCATGCATCTCTATTTTAAACACTAATTATCAACCAATCACAAAATTATTTAATTAATTTTAATTGTTTAACCAATCAAAATTGATTTAAATTGATCATGTGTGGTCGATTCCACCTAGACACAATGCATGTTGATCGTGCAAACTTGATCATGAGATATCTTTCGATCCGATGGTCTGATTTGAAAACCGAAAACACCGTTGCAACCGTTAGAATCTCAAGATCATTTTTACAATATACAATGAATGATGATGCATGCAATGCAAGAACAAATTGATGCATGTGATGCAAGAACAAATTGATGCATGTAATGTCATTATGATTTTTGGGGTACATGAATGGTTATTCAAGTCATTCTTTTTTATTAAATCATGGATGCAAAATAGAGTGTTTACAACATGGCAAGTTGTTGCCAATGTTGTGCCATTTTATGAGAAGTGAACAATCTGACATGTTCAGATCCATACATGGCCCCACCTCTAATCAAAATAACTAGATTTGATTGGCTGTAATTTAATGTGAGTTTCAAAAACTTGTGTCGGAGTAGTACTAAATTAAGAACATTGTTTTTTTTTTTTTTTTGACTAAATAAAATAAAAATATGTTATCAGTGTTTGATTGCATGCCTTAAAAAAAAAAGAAAAAAAAAAGAGAGAGATAAAGCGGGTTACTTTGTATATCGAATTATCAAAAATTAATAAACAAATATCAATCTATTTAACAAAAAGTTGTTGGACTAAATAAAATAAAATAAGAAAACTGGTTGATTATGATAAAAATACTGAATCTTAATCAATAGACTTTGATACTTGTTTATCAGATCCAAAAACTAATTAAGCCTCACACATTCAAGTTTTTTATTCCCCTGATTCTCAAAAAAAAAAAAAAATTTATTTATCAGGTTTTTCTTATCCTAATTTTATTAACTTGTTGGGTTATAAATTGACCACAGTTAATTAATTCAATTATTCAAGTTGATTAATTAAATCAAATTAAATGCAAATCATGAAGACACTATCAAATAACCAAATACACTAAAGTGCAGCAGAAAATAAATTTGACACGGTGATTTATTGACTAATGGGAAAAATCTCTCACAAGGCAAAAAAACCCACTAGATGATTTACAAGTCACCACTCCAAATAATCAAGCAATTACAAGTATAAGGAATTTTACCACTACCCAAGACTATTCCGAAGTACTAACCTACAGTTGAACCTTCACACCAATCCCCAATTGGACTTAATCTTGTAGAGATTTCTTCCTTTTGCATGGATCCTAGTATGTGACTAACTCCTAGCAACTAATGTTTGTTGGTTGGATGCAAAGTTCTTCACTTCAATACACTTTGAAGATTTGGAAGCACTTGGTTATAAAATCCTAAGACACATAAAAGCGCAGTAGCTTCACCAATAGTGTATGAGCTCTCTAATTGAGTCTCTTTATCTTGTGATGACTTTAAAAAAAAGTTTTTATGTCCCTTAGAGGTTTAGTGAATGAAGCCCTAGTAATACAAGTCATCATAGGCCAAAAAACATATCTGAGATTTCTAGATCTGCAAAGCTCAATAGATCAAGAGGTGTTGAGACTAGTATCGAGATTCTTCACTTATTCTCGAGAGATGCTAGTATTGAGACTAGTGTACGTCTAGCTTCATTTTTTCAGCTTTTCTTTGCAATTTTTATGTCTTCAATAATACTGTTTGTCTTTTTTATCAAACATACATCATGATATTCTAGAAACCACTTAGAACTACCAAATTACAAATAGAGTGCATTTTGTCAAAGAATATGCCAACACATGAAAAATATGACCCTAACAATAAGGTATAGTTGTTTTTTTTTTTTTTTATTCGTATGATAAATAAAAAGATATAGTTGTCATGGAGACCTTTTTTATTTTCATGTTGATATAATATGATTTTGGTGCGGTAGGTTGGATTCCCCCCCCCCCCCCCCCCTCTCTCTCCCAACCACCATGGAAAAACATTAGATAATGTTGGTATTTATTTTAGACTAATTGGAGTCAATGGATGGTGTTGATTCAAGTGGGATCAAATTAGTTGAATTGACACTACTCCATGCACTAAGTGCTTGGGGGTTGCTATGAAACATATCATCAAACTATGTAAACTAATTAGGATGATAGTCTGATATCCACCATAACAATGTGCAACTCTACTTTCTACACCACTTCTGCACATTCTAAAACACCAAAAATACCCAACTTCTTAAAATGAAATTGTTTAATGCAATCTCTTTTAAATTAAATCAATAAATTATTAACAAATGATTAGCAATAAAAAAAAAAAAAAAAAAAAAAAAAACAAACAAACAAACGATTGAAAAAGATAACAACTTTGTGAAAAAAATTCAAACATTTTAAAATCCAAATTCAAACTCAAACTTTTGCACTCACTAGGGGTAATCAAATTGCAAAGTTTCAGCTCAGCATGTAACGCCTTCACTAGACAGTATCTCTGTGAAAAATTCAAACCATGAGTATGAGGTTGAGGCCGATCTGATAACAGCCTAAATAAACCAGTGTTCCTGAAAACACCAACAAACAAACTCAATCATTATTAGAACAATTAAATAACGAAAAAGAGGCAATAGTTTCATTCAAATGAATAAACAACCACTTGAAATTACAGTAGATGAAGAAGAAAAATTCTAAATCAAAGCCTTAATAAAATAAAATAAAAACTAAATCCTATTAAATCTCAACGTTAATATAAAATTTTACTTTTTAAGCCTATATATATTTTGATGAAGATCAATCTTTCAAACATGGAAAACTCATAGCTTGTTTACAATTATCTTATGGGTAACATCTAATATAACAGTAACTAATGGACATTGACACCCAAAAATCTATAATATATTTACTATTTAGAACCTTATTCAGAAGTTTTGCATTAAAAGAACACAATTTAAAAAGATTAGTAAACCAGAGTGCCAAATTGGACCTAAAAACCACAATATCCCACTAACAAATAAAGAGAATAAGTAACGGAAAAATCCTGAAATTGAAGTAAAAACATCACTAACCATTCTTTAAAGCCCATGTAGAATTTGATCTACTATGATGTTTCCCTAGATTCAACAAAAAAAAAAAAAAATAGAGGAAAAAGGATGCTTGGACATGCTTCTATGACAATCCAACGTAGTTACGAAAGGTAGATGTCTATTTTCTTAACCAAATTAACTCTGGTACATCTTTAGCCTTGTATCATTATTTCTGTCAAAATTAATGCCTCTAAATTATGTTAGAGGCTAGTGTCACATTATTTACATAAATATATACTCTAATTTGTAGGATGGAAAGCTAACACAGTCAAATTTTATTCTTATTTAACCGAAGCTGGCTTAAATTAGCTTTTGGGGGCCTTGACATTATTCCAAATACTTGTGCTGCTGTACTAATTATCAAAAGGTTGTTGACTCTATAGCTGAAAGTTACTGTGATAAAATTTGAGACCCTAACATCAAAGCTAACAGAAGACGTTCACTTATGTTCAAGTTTATTGGCGAGAAAACTGTGAGGAAAAGAAAAACTAAATAAAAAATTCCCAAGAAACAAAAAAAAGGCTTACACAAAATATTTATTCTTGGCCCCCCTCCACAAAAAATGTTTACAAATTAACCCATGATACCCAATAAAAAATATTTTGGTCCATCCCCTTTGCCCATTTTCCCCAAGAATAAGCAGAAAAACCTTTGGACAAACAAAAAATACCAACACAACCAATCACAAATCCAATATGCTCAATAGCCCCAAGAATAACAATAATAACCTATAGTCAAACCAAAATAAACTATAAAATCGGTCTAAACAAAAATAAAAATAATCAAAAAGTTTAAAACTTAAATATAGCAACTGTCTTATCAAAAAATATATATATGGCAACTGTTACTACCTTTAATGTTATTTTTTGGGAAGCAATAATATTTAGTGTTGTCTGGATTATATGCCTTTTTTTCCGAAACTTTTGACTGCCTTTGATAAATACATTAAATTAACTTTAAAATATGTGAAATGTATTTAGTTGTCGTGTAGATGTACGATTGATTTTGCAGAGTGTGTATTAGTTTTGTTTGACGGAGGACTAAAAAAAGGTTATTATTTTGCAGTTGTTATTCAAAACAATCGGTAGATATTCTATCATTTTTGGCTTAAATTATATTTTAAAAACACCAAAATACAAATTGGAGTGGCAGTTTCATAATTTTATATATATATATATAGGGTTGGGTTCAAGTTACACATTGTGTAACTTTAAACAATGTTATATCACTCAATATTTTTTAATTGGATTCGAATATTGACAAATCTACCATTAGATTACATTATTTTCATATATTCTCTATGCTTGCAAAATTTTAAGATGACCAAAGAATAATATCTATGTCATCAATCAAATGTTAAAATTCAAGTTTTTGTAGTTTAAAATAATGTATAACTGATGAGTTTATGGATGAAATGGTAAATAACATCCGATTGATATGAAAATTGGCATGCTTGTTAAGAACATATAGAGCATGTAATTCAATAGCTAGATTTTCAAAATATTAATTCAATAACAAGTTATCGGTGGTGTAATATTACTTAGAGTTACACATTCAAGTTACACTTGGTGTAACTCTAAACGATATTACATCACTTAATAACTTATTATTAGATGTGAATTTTGACAAATCTATCATTAGATTATATTATATTCATATTTTCTCCATGCTTACAAAAATTCACAGTGATCAAAAATCAATAGTCATGTTATCAATTAATTATTTAAATTCAAGTTTTTATAGTTTAAAATAATACATAAAAGATGAGTTTATGGATCACATGGTAAATAACATCTGATTGGCATGAAAATTGCCATGCATGTTATGCACATATAGAACATATAATTCAACAGTGAAATTCTTAAAATATGGATTTAATAACAAGTTCTTGGATGGTGTAACACTACGTAGAGTTACACTAGGTGTAACTTGAATCTCTCTCTCTCTCTCTCTCTCTCTCTCTCTCTCTCTCTCTACACACACACACACACACACACACACACACACACACACACACACACACACACAGATAGATATATAATAGATAAAAATCCCATTATGATTGACATTTCACTTGAGTAGTAGCTCAAAACGGAACCTAACTTGTGTTTTAGTTTTATTATACTTATGTTCTCAGTTTTTTTTTTTTTTTTTTTTTGGGACAAATATATGACATATATTTGTTACATGCATGTCTAGACCCAAGGGCAACTCTACATTGAAGCCAGGGTGGTCACAGAACCACCCTATCCTGAAAAAAAAATTATATAAAATTTTATAAATTTTTTACCTTTAGAAAAAATTTGTGACCACCTTAAATTTTGTTAAGCCCAATATAATTAAACTTTGGACAAAGTTTAGCAACAAATTTGGTTGTAGACTAATACTACAACTTCACTCAATATTTTTTTATTGGATATGAATTTTGACAAATCTACTATTGGATTACATTTTTTTTCTTATATCCTCTATGCTTGCAAAATTTCAAAAAAATCAAAAATCAATAGCTATGACATCAATCAAATGTTTAAATTTCAAGTTTGTAGTCTAAAATTATACATTAAAAAAAATAAGTTCATGGATCGAATAGTAAATAATATTTGATTAGCATGAAATTTGACACGTGCTTTAAGAACATAAAGAATATGTAATTCAACGGTTAGTTTTTTTAAATATGTAATCATGTTAATTTATTTAGTGAGAGTTGTAGTCTTAGACTATAACTATGTTTTAGCCAAACTTCATCCTTAAACTTTGGTTCTCTTAAATACTATAAGGGAGATGAAATGTGGCTACACATGATTCTAGATAATGGTGTACACTAGACTAAGTGTAATGTTAACCTCCCAAAGGAGCTATGTCATTATTACTTAGAGGCTAAAGTTAATACGGCATATTATTAGTGTATGATAAGAGTTATCATGATAGCACTAATAACAAGAATAGTTCTCAATTAATTAATAATAAACTTGCTACCAAGGAATTATAGACATGGATTGGGTTGTCGTTGCACCTAGTATAGTATGTTTTATGGGTTCCATATTATATGGTTATGGATGCAAAATATAATGTCCCTGTAATTATGTTCATAGTCTCAAAATAAAGTTGTCATAATTTTGTTCTCTAGCTACTATTTTAACTGAATCACATTAACTAAGAAATAATTTTGGACATAATGCTTAAAGGAGCTGAAGTACATAAATATGTTTCGATTCAGCATTGTCATAATTTCCTATGCATGATGCATTTATGGAAGATAGCTTATGATTTGATCATAGTCGATCTCCATTGAAATACTAAAATGTTGCATTGGCTTCTATCTCAATTGTGCTACTGCATGAGATGCAAGAGTTAGTACTAGACTTAAACTTTATATTAAGTCTAAATGAGATGTTTGGTATGAATCATATTGAGTATTAAGAAAAGCTTAAAAAGTTCCAACTCTATATCATTTTATGAAAATGTTTTAATTTTAAACATGAATTGGTATTCTTGGATGTAGAGATTAAATGTTAATCTCATTTGAATATGATCCACAAGTCCTTGTTAGAATCATTTGATCAATTCAGATTGTTTTGAAAATAAACTCTTTTTATGTTATTTGAATTGATGAATGAGTTCTACACAACAGAAGACATCCTAAAAGCTAAGGCTAGGATCAAATTCTTAGCCTGAACTAAAAAGCAAGGGTAGTAAGAAGAGGAATTATAATATCAAATATTTGGACAGTCTAGATGCCTTAGTAGTTGCCAAAAGTATAACCAAAAGGAAAGTATTTCTATTTTGGTAAAACTAAGCATTGTCCATGATTATCTTTTAAATGAAAATTTACATGTTTTACTTTTTAAAGAGAAAGTTTCCATCCTTTGTAATTGTATGTTTTGGCACTTATATCTAAATCTTATTAATATAAATGATATTCAAGATTGGTGAAAGATGGGTTTTTATAACCATTATTCTATTATATTCCCAGTCTATAATTCTATTTAGAGGATAATATGATCTAGGGTTCCTTTTTGTAAAGGATGAAGTTCCAATGACTTTTTTAAGTTAGTGCATACATAAAGGAGGAATAGGGTTCTTTTAAAGGTATATTTTTCTAGAAGAAGAATGTCACAATTTGTTAAAAGACAACTATAAAATACATTTTAAAATGAGATGGTTATATTAGATATACCACAAGACATTATTCTGTAGATAACTATTACACCGATATAATATCGTAGTGGGAGAATTATCAAATAAATTTATACTTTTGGAATAAACTTTTGAAGTCATTCCATATGGATATGAATTTGATCATCGATCCTACATAAAGGAAATAGATGATATGAATATGGATTACTGGATCAAGGTTATGTGAATAGAATTAAATTCTATTTAAAGTTTAGAACTTGTAGAGGTGCCTAATGGCATTAAGCCTATTGTTTTCAAATAGGTCTACAAGAAAATGAGATTGATAGATTTGAAGGTACAAACCTTCAAAGTCAAGACTAGTGACGAAAAAATTTATTCAAAAAAAAATGGTTCGACTATGAAAAGATTTTTTCACCAATAGTCAAGTTTGACTCTATCTAGATTCTTTTATTCATTATATTTCATTTAGATGAAATATGGCAATGAATATCAAGAAAGCTTCTTTTAGTAGCAATCTTGAGGAAGACATCTTTATGGTGTAACTAGACTTGTTCATAGCAAGGAACCAGTAATGTTTAGTATGCAAGCTGCTTAAAATCTATTTACGAACTAAAGCAAGCATCTAAATCATAAAATATCATATTTGATCAAGCAATCAAGTTGTTTGATTTTGATCAAGTATTTAAAAGCCTTAAGTGTGTAAAAGTTATATAGAATAATAAATTTCTTAATGTAAGTTGATGACATTCTAATCATTTAAAATGATGTAGAGTTATTGTCATCAATGAAGTTTTGGTTGTCTAGTCCAGTTTGATATAAAGTACTTGGGAAAGACTGGTCACGTCCAAAGAATTAAACTTTGGTTAAAATTCAAATATTAGGATGTTGAGTCTATCTCAAACTACTTAAATAAATTAAATTCTAGCCAAGTATAGCATGTAATACTTCAAGAAAGGATTCTTTATTTAACTAAAATTTTGGAAGAGATGTAGCTTACAGTATTAATAATAAAACTATCATGCAATAATTTTAAAATTAAAAAAATTATAAGACTTTATATATTTGTGTAAGTGTTTTTTTTTTTTTTTTTTTCTATTGTCAATATATAAAATTCTCTTTTATTAGATTTTTTATAATTGAAGTTTCTGAACGACTACCTTAGCAAAAATTTCTAGAATTGCCACTATCTAGACCCATTCAATTGAATTATCATGCTCAAACCTTAATTCAGATAGTTGAGCATCTATCACATGGAATAGGAGACCCTCCTGATTTGTTTCTCGCGTAAATTGGATTCACATGAGTGAATTAAGAACAAAGATCAGGTTCAACTCTCACTTGTCCCTTCTAAACATTCTTCATCTTTTAAACCTTTTTTTTTTTTTCTAAAGACTGAAATTAGCTTCACGTACGTAATGATCAAAGAAAAAAAATTTTGCAAGAAAATGAAAATGACAAATGGACTGAGTCAAATGACTCGAATTAGGTTACATGTAACTAAGGGAATCATTGATAACTTGCTAAGATTTCATATTTGCCCACTTACACTTCTCGAAATTAATGTGGTGGTCTCATTTCATCAATTGTATCGAATAAAAAGAATTGTCCCAAAAAGGCTTCTCACGTATACATTTTTGGCCTTCCTCCCTTTTTTTTTTTTTTTAACATCCCTTCCCTTTCTACTCAAATTTTCAAAGATTTAATCCTTCTAAGCAATGTTGTTTGAGAGATATCACAAATCAGCATGTAGAACCCTTCTGGCATTTAAGTGCACCCGCATTAGCTGTAAGAGTGGCAACAAGAGAAGTTGATTTTGCACCTATGCCCGAAGCCTTAGCATAGCTTGAGGAAGCATTATTTCCAGATGGTGTGAAAAATGCACCATTTAGAAATAGGTCTCCTTTAGATCTCCAATTCCAGTTCTTCCATGTACTTTTTGGTGCATTTTCATATTTGGTCACCTGCACAAGTTCACAATTCAACAAGTTTTAGTAAAAATTATAAATGCAATAATTTTGGACCAACTTGATTCAACAACACGATTTGCTGTAATTGGTAGTACATAATAAAAGTGATACTAGTGATAGACCCAATTAAAAATGATGCCATTACTTTTTCCTATTTCTCTTTAATAAAAACAAAAAATTGAGCAGTTGAATAATAAATGGGGGGAAGGGGGTTTTTACCCCTTTTCTGTTTCTGCTATCTGATGCAAGAAATCTGTTCCCTTGGCTATTGATGGTAGGGGAAGCACTCCCCCCAATGGCATACATTTTCCGCTTGGTGTAGTCACCAAATGGACGTACCGATGCCTAACCCTGCAAAGTAATGTGAAAAAGTATATGTTAAAACACCAAAATGTCCCAACTAGATAACAAACAAACCAAAGCAATTAAATCGACAGGTTAGTTTACATTTTTTTTTTTTTTTCCTTTTGGTTCGTTGCCTTGGAATTCTTTGAACGAGCCCCTCTCCAAAGTGATTGAAGGCAATAGTGACTTGCATTACCTTGTCTTGAGTGTAGGCATCACTATGTCCCAATAGCATAGCCTTATCATGTTGTGTCATGTAATTGTTTGAAATGGTACTCATAGAAGAACTCTCAACTGCATCAATCAGACCATCATCACATTTTGAAAATGAGACATGGTCCACCCAAATATGTTTACCACTGAAGATGTTTACAGCATCACCATCTGAAACACCCCTATACCCAAAGTGACCTGGGGAATCTCTCACATTAGTGTTCCCTCCTGGCATACAATCATGTATGTGTATCCCACGAATTATAATGTTAGTCACTGACTGAATAGTAATGCATGGACCACCAGCTGATGTAGGACAAAATCTACAATTTAATTATTGTAATTTACTAATTTTAGTATTTAATTTGTAATTTTCGTTTTTTTAGGTTTAGGGTTATTATTTCCTTGTTTTTAGGTGCTTTTAATGCTTTTTAGGTCAAATTTGGTTCCTGTTATGATTATGTATCAATTAGAAGTTATTTTACATTATATTTTCTTGTTATGGTTATGTATCAATTAGGAGTTATTTTACATTATATTTTCTTTTCTGTCAAGTTTTACAGAACCCTTAAATATGTCGCTAAGTCTGTACACGTTTTTAAACAACTATTCAATCAATAAAATTCAATCTTTTGTCTTTCTATTTTCTGGTGGATTTCAGATCCTTTCTCCTTGTGGATTCAAGGACCCTCGTGGACTCAAAGAACTTTCGTGGATTCGGGGTTATTTTTAAAAGCAAACATGTTTTGTTTCTTGTTTTTTAGAAGTAGACGTGTTTTGCTTCTTGATGTTTCCGCATCCCGCATCACCAGCTATGTGCACATTAGCTCCCCTACCATCAATGGTCTTATATATAAGAGTTCATAATCAATTCCACCTTCAATTTGATCATCATATTACGTTCAAAAATAATCCACAATGGTTCATCTTGGATACTGCATGTCTTGGAGTCCCGTTCTTGGGATTTACAACATCATTATCACTGGAATCTGTAACCACATAAATCTTACCATTTTTTCCACCAATAGCATTCTTGCCAAACCCAATTGCACAATTTGCTAGCTTCTTCCGATTCTTATCCCAATTAGAGTCACACCTCCAACAATCATCAATTGGGTTCCCAGTTGAGCAAGAGGAATCCCCCTTCAAATTTCTCCTAGTCAAAGAGGCGTTGATGCTCCTGCCATATAAAAAATGTGACACATTTTTAACGCTATAGAATTTAAACTGTAAAAACTAAAATAACTTACTTTTTTTTCAAGGTAACATTGTAACATTTGTGGTTTCTTACCTTCGTACCACTTGTACTACAATTTCGGGGTCTTTAACTGGTCTGGTGGCAATGAGGTCTGGGATTAGGAGAGAGAAGAGAATGGTCATGAGAGAGAGTGAAGAACAACTTGTCATTTCTTATTCTTTGCTAGGAAATGTGAGTGAGAGAGAGTAGAGAAAAACAAATTTGATGAAATTAAACTAAGAAGTCTCTGCAAAAAAAGTGAAAGGAGTCAAGTGGGATTTATAGAACTGGAGATAGTCTGAACTATAATATAGAACCGTTTAAATCTAAATGTAGAATTTTATCTAAAATCAAGGATTTTGAAAAAATAGTTATGTGACTTATTTAGGTTTTTTTTTCTAAGTTCAACCAATTGTATGGATTGGGATAAAAATAGTTGGTTTTTTTTGGGGGGGGGGGGGGGGGGGGGGGGTGGGGGAGAACTCAGTAATACATTTTGAAGATTAGTTACTTTCGGCCACAAGATGATGCAATAATGCATGTTTATCTGTCTTTTCTTACAATTTCAATCTATGAATTTGAACTCAGCAATGAACTCAAGTGGTATTTGACAAGGCCAAACTACAAATAATTCTTTTTATTGAGAAAAACAACTCACAACTAAAATTGGTATATGATCACTAATGGTCTGTTTGGATTGAGGGAGAGAGAGGGCAAGTAAAGTAGAGTAGATAAGAATTGGACCAAAATTAGCATATTTTTAGTCAATTCTACTTTCTCCTCTACTCCCCTTCTTTACCCCCTCAATCCAAACAAACCCTAATAAAAATATTGAATCAAAATTTATAGCCTCTTCTAGTTGGTAGCAATTACGTACAGTGCTTCATAATTACTATACCATTTCCGTCATATATTTGTAAATTAAAATATGGTTGATATTTTTTCTCTTGTTCCAATAGATATATTTTTATTTTGAATACCAAGAGGCCTAAAAGTATAAAAATTTGCTAATTTACTAATGCCTTGTTACTACTAGCCATAAGCCCCTTATATGGGTCGTGGAAGCCCAAGCCGCCAAGCCTAATAACCCAAGAGCCAAAAATATTAAGAAAAAGTGTAAATCCATTCTAGTTTGGCAACGGTGATACCATGCACTACCTCTCTTTTAAAATTGACCCTAGGCAATATTTCTAGTTGCCAGAAACCCAAGTTGTCTAAGAGGGTGATACCCATGCATGTTGACCACTACAGGCCCAAAATATGAGTGAATGAGTCAAACACAAAATCAGCAAGTAGTAAGCACCACGTGGAAAGACAAGACACTGTTTCTCAAGTACCATCCAAATTGGTGGTCCAAAGTGACAAGATAATTGTACTTTGAAAGGCCCGTTGAGGGTCCAAAATCAAAACACAAGTTAGGTTTTGAGCTACTAGCTAGCCTACTACTCGAGTGAAAGGTCAACCATAATGGGATTTTTATTTGATTAAAACTTCTAATAGCGATACTTTGATTAAAAATACTCAAAGAGAAAACTGGCAATGGTATAGTTCAACTTAAGTAATGGGATAGGAAAAACTACCTAAATAGGGTTTTGATTCATTTTCAAAGATCAATACTTTCCTTCGCAAAACCTTTCGTTTAAACAGTAAACACTCCAACTTTGAAGAAATATAATTAGTATTTTATGCGCTATGTTCTCAAATGTTTTTTTGACAAATATATGACATATTTGTTACAAGTATTATACCTTAAACTCTAGACCCAATCAATTGAATTATCATGTTCAACCTTAATTCAGATAGTCGAGCATCTATCACATGGAATAGGAAATCTTACTGATTTGTTTCTCAGGTAAACTAAATTCACACGAGTGACTCAAGAATAAGGATCATGTTTGGCTCTTACTTGTCCCTTATAAACATTCTTCTTCTTTTTATCATTTTTTATTTATAATTTTGTAGACTGAAATTGGCTTTCACGTAATAATCAAAGAAAAAATAAATTTGCAAAATCGTTGAAAATGACAATTGGGCTGAGTCAAATTAGGTTCCGTGTAACTAAAGGAATCGTTGATAGCTTGCAAAGTTTCCATATTTGCCAACTTACTTAGGAAAATATGGTGGTCTCATTTCATGATCATTTCTATATCGAATAAAAAAGCATGACTCTTTCATTCAAGTAAGAAAAAAAAAAGCTTAAGTCATTTAAATAATGATAGTTTTTATAAATGAAAATGACGTTTAATTGAGTGACTTGTTATGCCTAAGTTATTTGTATGAAGCAGCATTAAGAAATTAAACCACCAAATTAGCATTAAGTCCTGCATTTCAGCACTAATTTTCAATTTTCAACCAGTGTGGCCTTCATCTGCTTGTTGGAAAAATAATTATAAAAAACCGAAATATATAGTACAAGATGCACTGTCTGTTTAACTGGACGACAATGATACTAAAATGGAGGTGCTGAGCCCGACTATTATAATGCTCTATAGCCCATGTTTTACTTCATACAACAACACCAAACGAATCTTAGTCCAATTAATGCTCTTTTGTTGAAAGTTGATTAAAATATAGTTGCAAGTTGCAACTAAAAATAACAAGGATAGGTTTATCTCCATTGTTTCTCGGAATGTAATTTTTTTGTCTCACTATGTGGTCTGACGATGGCCTATCCTTTGTGACTGGAATGAGTTTATCACTATTTTTTCTTTTCCTTCTTATGTGCTAGATTCAAAAGTTGGAGATGGTTTAGAGCCCTTCTTTATTTTTCATATATATATATATATATATATATAACCTAAAAATAATGAGGTTTAAAAATGATGTACGTAAATAAAGAATCTGAAAAATTAAAAGAGAAAATAGTAACCTTCTTCTAGATTTTTTTTTTTTTTTTTAATTTTGGATAAACACCGTTCTTCTAGAAAGTCGGCTGCCTTATGTTGTGGAATTAGTCTTTTCCTGATTCTTGAGGGAACTTTGGCTCCTAACTATTTGATTAGATTAAGGACACCACCTGAACTTAGAAGTTAATCATCATAACTGAAATTCTGGATCGGCAGTGATTTTGCACTGCATGTTTCACACTTCACCGCAATTTATGTTTGACCACTTTGAGTGTTGCATGTATAATATGGTAGTTAAGCACATATAACGGACATTCACAGTTTGGGCAAATGAAAAATCAGCTTTAATTAGTTATAGTTATCGTTAAAGTTGTTGTGTAATTGTATAATTTGTGTGTGATGATTTAATGATATGCGGAAGCATGAAAGAAAGAGCATACATGAAGGTTTAGGTAGTTTGGCTTAACGGTCTATGTTCACGATATGAAAGTCCTTAACAACTATATATTTTATTCAGCAAATGCATTACAGTAAACTCAATGTAAAATTTACATGCCGAAGAATATTTGACTAACCCTAAATTAAACATATACTAATTCCAGATTAAGTTGTTTGTTCTTTAAGTACATGGACCTACAATTAATTTGGGTCACTTAGGTCACTGAGTTTGGGAAGATTACGATTCTCATCAACTCTCTTGCGTCTCAGTATAAACATTATTAGCATTATTGGTTCCATTTAATCTCCAAGTTGATTACATCCAACAAGTCTACAGACATGAAATTTTGAAAACTAATGTATCTTGTGATGCTTGGTGCATAATCAAAGGTTTATTAGTGAAGAAATGTTATCTTTAATCACAAAAGCTATGAAAAAAAAAAATTTATATCCCTAGTATTTCTTAGTTTCAATGGGTCCTGGTTTTGGTCATGTATTATGTGGTTCTCAACTGATATACTTTTGTGTACAAATACCTGTCTCTTCTTCATAGTCGTATTCCAATTAGGTCCATTTCGACTAATTTGGACTAATTGTCTGCCACATGTTTGGACCCACCCACATGTATATCCAAGAATAAACTAGTTCGTTGCCTTAATATCTTGAGAATGTGCCACTCTTTGCCCTGACTTAGACATAAAAACTCTCCCATTTTTCTTTCTTAGTGTGATACAGCTTCATTCCAATTCATATTATCAATGGTCGCAAGAGTTAAGCCATCAGAGACCATTTGCATTGTCTATTATTTTAGTTCACTCATTCTCTTGATCACATATGCCATGTTTCTCACCAACATGGATGGACATCGACTCTTCCAATTGCAACTACTAGGACAAAAGTCACATGGAATATCCTTGTGACTTTTTGGAAGATTTATTTTGTGATTTTCATATATTGATAAAATCATCATTTATTTGAAAAGTTTAAGTTGATAAGTATAAGTGAATTTAATCACTTTATTGTAGTTAATACTCTACTGCTTATTTTATGTATGGGGTCAAACTACCTCTTAATAAGAGTTCCTGAATGTTTAACTTGAATGAAAGATATAATAGAAAGTTTCAAATTTAGAACCACATATTAATTTGAATACAATGATGAATTACTAGTTATTTCTAAAGGTTAAAATGATTAGGAAAATGTATTTGATTATTTAGTGTTGTATATCACACATGTCACACAGAAATCCTCTCTTTTATTTATTTATTTTTTTTTTTTTTAAAGGAAATCACACAGAAGTCTTTGTTCATTCACTTTCCTGCTAGAGCATCCATTATAGTCACTTACAATCGAAGAGTGCATGGACCTGAGGATACAGAGGCCATGACAACAGGGGCCATGACAGTGACAGTAAGACACGCTCAATATGCCTCCTGTGAATGGATGAGCTGCTCATGCCATGAATTTATTCGGTCCCTTTTGTGAACTGAAGTGTGAAGGGCCCATCAATTCTGGGCAAAGTTAGGATCCCACCGGCCACCACACCTAATAACACCGTGATTGGCTGCCATATGGGAGAGAAAGAAGAAAAAAGAGAAAAGCAATGGCCAATCAGGAAGGAGAGAGAATAGAGTCGAGTTGGCAGGACCCTCTATCCAAATTGGTCATAAGGAAGAAGAAATAGAAAAAGAAGGAAAAATTATATCTACAAAATTGGTTGTAGTATAAGGTTATAGTTTTACTCAATAAAATAAATATTATTACATATTTTAAAAATTTAACTATTGAGTAGCATGTTTTTTACATTCTTAATATATATGTAAACTTTTGTATCAATCAGATGTTATTTATTATATAATCTATAACTTTACATTTTATGTATAATTTTAAATTACAAAACTTGCAATTCAAACAATTTATTAATGACATAGCTATTGATCTTTAATTTTTTTTTTTTAATTTTACAAGCATGAGAATATAAGAAGAAAAAGTAATCTAAAATTTATATCTAATAAAAAAAAACTAATTTTATAACTAAATTTTTTCCCGAAAAAAAAAATATGTTCCCTAATATATGTTTGGAACGGGGAGAAAATGCGAAAAGAAGAGAAAAATATGCTCCCCTTTCCTCTGTTTAGTTTGCAGAGAGAACAGAATTGGAATGAACATAAGTGTTTTTTCTTAAAATTTATTTTTACATTTATACCCAAATGAAGTAAAGAGAGGTATAAAAACTTATGGGCAAAAATGTAATTTTTCGAGCAATTAAAAGTCAAGAATTGCTGCTATCTTCGTTAAAAAAAATAAATAAATAAAAAATTCAGCTTTCTACTCATTTCCGCCCAAATTGGACAAATCACAAAATGTGGGCTGCGGAAGAATTTTTTTTCGGTCACAGTTATATTTTTTTTTTCTTTCTCTTATGTCAGCTAAATTAAGGAAATTCAAATTATTATTCCCTTTTCCATATATTCTTTCGCTAGTTCCAGACGCAATTACAGTGTTAGTGCCTACCCAATATTTTTTTGCTATTATTGACATGATTTATTGTAATCAATGCATAATAAAATTAGTGTTAGTGTCAAGAGAATTATCTTATGAGATCGTCTTATGAAGTATCCCTCTCATATTTAATTGACCCCATACACCTGTGAGATATTCATATTAACAAAGAGAGACTCTATGAGACGGATTTATAAAATATTTTCTCTAGTGTGGTGGCTAGATTCAAGTAAAAATAATATTAATTAACCGCAACAAACCAATTCAATAATAATAAAATTTTAAAAAAAATTTAAAGAAAAACAATAGTGTAAAATATTATGACTCTATCATTATTCATCTCTTATCACATGCATGTGCTAGTTTGGTAATGTGATCCCAAACCATACTTTGTCAATCTAAAGTTAAAAATAAAAAAAATAAAAAAATTTCATGTTTTTAAAGTACAATATTTTAAACAACCTCCCTTAAAAAAATGTTTTTATTAATGGGTGTCTTTTTGCGTTAGTTAGAAAGTTAATAAATAAATAATACTGCCTACTATACTGATAGATTAGTTTCTTAAATCCCTCTAGAAAAGTAATATTATAAGACACTAAAAAAAGTTACAGTTGGTAGTTGGTGCCATGAGCCTTCTTTATGAGTGTCAGGTGGCCTAAGCCTTCAAAGATATGACGAATACCCTGTGCAACAACGTGCAGGGCTCACTTTTTCTCATTACCCGGCCCCCATAGACAAAAAACGAAATAGAAAAAGAAGCTTCACTTGGGACTAGCTTGGCCAAGCAAAAACTCTAACATGAGTACATGAAACTTGAGGGGTGGGAAATGGATTGAAGAGCTGCAGCCTGCAGAACTAAAACATGCACATAGATAGTAACTAGTCAGCATCAATGTGGGAATTGGAAGCTAGATAGGTCAATTTAAGCATATATATGAGGGGTTGAGACTGAGAGAGATACAATTTGTTCCCTACTTCTTTTTGATGATGCATTGTTCTATTCTATATATTGTACCATCTATCCTATCCTACTCATCAACGTGCATGTGCCTTTGCTGCATCATGGTTACTGGTTAGCACTATTCGATACCCACAAAATTCAAGAAAAGGACCCCATAATATGTGCAACTTTGTCAAACCTGTTGTAGTTGTAAACCAATCTTTAGTCCACAGAAAACAGCTCCATCAAAAGAAGGTCCAATCAATAAGGCATACATGTGCTTTCTCTTCCATTTCTACTCAACTATTATATTTACCAAATTTGACACCCAAGTGGGTCCTTATGCACAAGAACCTAAGGGGATTGGAAGAGAGATTTTGTTTTTGTTTTTGTTTTTTTTTTCCAATTTTTTTGGAGGGAAATTTATTTGTAATAGGGTTTAATCAAAAATAATATTTACATTAATCCTAATTGTAAAATGGAGAGAATCCCATCTTGTAGGAGTAATTTGTAACAATCTTTGTAATGTAATGTTACTTTGGTTAGTGCATGATATGCAACATGATCTATGTTTTTTTTTTCAAATTATGTGATACTAGTTATGTTATACTATTAGATTAAAAAAATAAAATTCTAAAAGTAAAATCAAAATGAACCTATTCCCTTATTTGTAGGGAATGATTCGCCGTGATCTTCGCAATGGAATGATACTTTTAATTTGTGGAAAGGGGTTTATGTTCTTTGTTGGTTGAGGCTACTTGGAATGGACTGGTTGGATTTTCTAGATATACTTGTATTGGATTCCTCTTTCTCTTTATTAGTATTCAAGTACGTATAGGAACTACAAATGATGCTCTAGGTGGCTAATTTTCTCGTTGTACAGCTAATTCGGTGACAGTTATAGCGGTTGTTGAACTTTCTTAATCACTTAAATTAATAAGACTGGTAACTGACTGGTATGGATTGGAACATTTTTCCTTTGTCTCACTTACATTTTTTCTTTCTCTGTCTTCCAGTTCCGATTTTCTATTTACAAAATTCTTGGATCTCTTTTTCTTAATATTGGACTCGTTCAAGGCTCATTGAGTTGTGAGAAAGAGAGAGAGAGAAGAGAGAGAGATAAAGAGAAAGAAATTTAATATTAAAACTATAATTGGATAATTTAGTTTTTCAACACTTCTGCACTTGTTTTCTCAATGACCATTGAGATTCCCACATTATATCCCCAAATGGTTCTAAGAGTAAAACAGGCCGCGGTTGTACATTGTAATCATCAAACCCTTGGTCAAAAGAAAAGAAAAAGAAGATATAGAGTAGAAATAATGGCTAAAAAGAAAGAAAAAAATTACAGAGGAATGGTAAAGTAGAGAAAAGTAATTGACCCTACTAGGCTTCTCTCTTGTACTCCTTTTCCCTTCTTCTTTTTTTACTTTCCTTAACTTTCTACTCAAATTTTCAAAGCTTTAATCGCTTGTATGCAATGCTGTTTGAGAGATTTATATCACAAATCAGCATTTAGAACCCTTCCGGCAAGTAAGTGTACCAGCATTAGCAGTAAGAGTAGCAACAAGAGAAGATGGTCTTGCGCCTAAGCTCGAAGCCTTAGCATAGCTTGAGGAAGCTCCAGCTCCAGATGGTGTGAAAAATGCACCATTTAGCAATAAGTCTCCTTCAGATCTCCAATTCCAGTCCTGCCATTCACTTTCTGGTGCATCCTCATGTTTGGTCACCTGCACAGGTTCACAGTTTGATAAATTACTAAATTCAATAATATGATGTGTCGTAAATAGTAGTATATAACAAAAGTGATATTAGTGATAGACTCAGCTTCTCTTTAATAAAAACAAAAAAGTGAGTTGTTGAATAAGAAATGGGGTTTTTACCTCTTTGCTGTTTCTATCATCTGGTGCAAGAAATCTGTTCCCTTGGCTATTGATGGTAGGGGAAGCACTCCCACCAATGGCATACATTTCCCAGTGGGTGTAGTCATTGTTCACAACATGGAAGTACCCATGCCTACACCTACAAATTAATGTGAAAAAGTGTATATTAAAACACCATAATGACCCAACTAGATAACAAACAAACCAAACCAATTAAATTGACAAGTTAATTTACACTTTTTCTTTTTCTTTTTCCTTTTGGTACTCTACCTTGGCATTCTTTGAACAAGCCCTTCTCCAAAGTGATTGAAGGCAATAGTGACCTGCATGCCCTTGTCTTGAGTGTAGGAATCACTATGTCCCAATAACATAACCTTATCATGGTGTGTCATGTAATTGTTTGAAATGGTAATCATGGAAGACCCATGAATTGCATCAATCAAACCATCAGCACAGTTTGACAATGAGACATGGTCCACCCAAACATGGGTACCACCAAAGATGGATACACCATCACCATCTGATATGGTCCTCCACCCAAAGTGATTTGGGGAATCTCTCACCATAGCATTCCCTCCTTGCTTACAATCGTGTACGTTTATCCCATGGATTATAATGTTAGTCACATACTGAATAGTAATGCAGGGACCACCAGCTATGTGCACACTAGCTCCCCTACCATCAATTGTCTTAAACGAGTTCATAATCAATTCCTCCTTCAATTTGATCACCATATCACGGGCAAAAATAATCCACAATGGTTCATCTTGGATCACAGCATATCTTAGAGTCCCTGGCTTCGGATTTACGGCATCCTCATCACTAGAATCTGTGACCACATAAATCTTTCCATCTCTTCCACCAACAGCATTCTTGCCAAACCCAATTGCACAATCAGCCAGCCTCTGCCTATTCTTTTCCCAATTGGAGTCACACCTCCAGCAATCATCAATTGGGTTCCCAGTTGAGCATGAGAAATACCCCAACTTTCTCCTAGTCATAGATGCATTGATGCTCCTGCCATATCAAAAAAAAAATGTGACACATTTTTAATACATTAGAATCTAAACTGTAATAACTAAAGTAACTAACTTTTTCAGGTAACATTTATAGCTTCTTACCTTTGTACTTCTTGTACTACAAGCTCTGGGTCTTGAGCTGGGGTTGAGGCAATGAGGCTTGGGATTAAGAAAGAGAAGAGAATGGTGATGAGAGAAAGTGAAGAAGGGCTTGCCATTTTCTTACTCTCTGCTAGGAAATGTGAGTAAGAGAGAGAGAGTAGGAAAAAGTGATATGAAGAGGAGGGAAAGAAGGTGTTGTATATAAAGAGATTAAAGCCGGGCTAACTGGCGTGATTAAACTAAACAAGTGGGGTCCAATTTTCTTCGTGATTTCTGGTTTTATGGGATTCCCTTTGGGCAGTTTTGGCCGTTAAGCAAGCCCTGAATGATGGTCCAGAGAAAAAACAGAGTGAAAGAAAAGAAAAAATATAAAATTTCAAAAAGGAAATTTCTCTATATTTTGCTTTTTCAAATCTACACGCTCACTCGGGTGCATTATAGGGTACATTAAGTGGTACTACCTTGTGGGGGCATATTGTGTTACTTTTTCTTTTTCTTTTTTTTTTTATGAACCTTAATGATTTATGAAGGTTCTTTTTTTGTTTTTATTTTTAGGGGCAGAATGAGAACATTGTTTTGAGTCTTTTGACAATATGGTAGTGAATTCAAAAAGATAATTAGATTCTTTACATAATTATTAACAATTGAAATGCTTCAAACAAAAGCACAATATACTTATTATATACACCTTCTTGGATAATGAATTCAAAATACAAATATATTCGTTATCTGAAGTGGATAACTTTAAGTTGTAATTGGTTCAATTGTTCTAAAACACAAATAAATATTCCTTTTGGCTGAGGCTATTATATTCATATTCTCAAATTTAAAACACAATTGTTGGTTGCTTACTTGCTTCAATATGACAAATTTGAGTTGTAAATATGGTACATTATAAAACCAATATATATATATATATATATATATATATAAATAAAAGGATTCATAGAACATTCCCTTTTTATTATATGCCAATATTATTCAAACTCTCCTTTGTTACATTTTTAGGATTCTCTCTTGTATACTTTCCCACACAAGAGAAGTTCCTCCTCTTTTTTTAAGGTAGTTTATACTTTTTTACATGGATTTCACTAATGTGTGCACATATATTAACTGGACCCTATATACAATTAAAAGTTTACATTTTTACTAAATTGTCATGAAAAATGTTGAAATTACTACTAATTTTACTTTTTAAAAAAAAACTTATAAACTAATATGATAATGAATGTGATTAGCATCACCTCAAAAATATAATGAATGAATATTTAATTTTTGTTCTTTTTTGTGATTAGTGATGTGTTTTGTAATATTAGTAACTTTTGGCTACTTGACAATGCGATAATGCATGTTTATCTTTCTCTTTTCGTACCATTTCCGACTATGAACACATCCCAATCCTTATCACAGTCGAAGAGGTGTTTGACAAGGCCAGACTACCAAAAAAATTCAATTTTCCTGAGAAAAACTCACTACTAAAATTGGAATACGATCAATAACAGAAATATTGGACCATCTGCGTTTGCAATTTGCACGTATTAATCATCACACAATTGGATATATAGCCAAAACATAATTAGAAAGACACCGACACTTATGATGTTGCTGTCCAGATGATGAATACAACAAAATTACATTTTCGTTTGTTATCGTTATTTCCACACCATCACGCTTCCTATCTATTTGGCCTAGTTTAGCTCTTAAGAGTAGATACACTAGGTTGTTCTTTAAGATGACATTATTATAGGTAATCCTGTACATGTGTATTCTTACCTTGTATTTGTCGCATTTAACATTGGTTTTGATAGGGACAAAGAGAAAGACATGAATGGTTCTTAAAATAAAAAATAAAAAGATGATAATGAAGGAGAAGAAATAAACATAGACTGGAAGATGCAAAAAAGTATAAGAATTGTGTCTCATATGACAGGCATAACAAATCATATATAGAATAACATAATAAAATAAATGTCATGTCATTTAGTTTTATTCTTTGTTTGTTAAAGTTAGTCCACTAATCTTGCTCATGATATTTATTTATTTTTTTTTTTTTTTTTTGATTATTTGATGGTTACAATCGGGGAGGGGAGATTTGAACTCTAAATATTTTGAAAACACCAAAAAATATTAATAAGTTAAGCTATAAAACTCTTAGCGGCCAAAGTATTTACTTATTGAATTGTTAGTTAGTAATTTAATATATCCGTTAGAAAAGAGACTTTTTTCCAAAAGGTAGAGTTTATTATTCTTTCTTTCTTTCTTTTATCTTTTTTTGAAATTGAGTTTATTATTCATTAGTTTAAAGCTTGCATTGTTTTTTCAATTATTACTGCTTCGCTTGTCATGCACTTGACTTTTTTGCAATGCCAAACAATTATTGCATATATTTATACCCTCTTAGCAAAATACAAAGAGTTTACGCATATTCAGTGGAGTGTGCTATTAGGTTTTCTAAAAACTGCATGTGACCATCTATAGTTCACAATTTCATATAATTTTGTTTGCATACATAAATAATATCTACATACATTTTTTTTTTTAATAATTGAGATAGACAAGATATTTTAACCGAATCTAAATATATATGTATGTAAAACTTATAAAATGACCATTACGTCAAAAGTGCTGCATATCTTATATGATCTCCGAGTAACTTTGAAAATAAGGGTATGTAATTAATTGTTTGTGCTTGGTTGCTCACCACGCACTTCAATGGCACAGAAGCTATTTATCTTGTGAACCATTTATTACAATAAATAAGACCTCTCACTAAGTCACAAATCCTAGCTAGATAAGCACATGCTATTGCTCTCAAAAATCAAACCTATAAACCCTAGTAGGCCCAACTTTTTCTTTCTTTCTTCTTTATTTTCTTTCTTCCTTTCTTAAGCCATCTTAATATTTTCCTAACCGCGAAGTTCGCCGAAATTTCACAATAGGAGACAAAAATGAGACCAACGATGCTGACATGGCACAATGGTGATCTCTCAAGCTGCCACGTGGACACACAAATTGAACCCGACACATGGCCCGCAATTAGAGGCCCGGGTGTACGTTTCAATTTGCTGACTTGGGCTCTTATGTTGTGCTCTCTTATATAGTGTGAAAGGTTCGTCGTCAATCCTCAAACAAGTCCTCCCGATCCCTCATATGGATTTTTATTCCTTTTAGATCGATACGCTTGTCGACTCTAAACTATTGAGAGCCATTGATTATGGATTTGACAGCCAATTCAAGCTCTTGATTTCAGATTGTGGGGTTGATCAACTTTTTAAAGGGAAGGTGATTTTGGACAAAGCAAACGAGTAAGGTCTTTGCTTTTAGTGGTTTGAATACAGAGGATCAAAAATAAATAAATAAATAAAAGGCATAGCCCCATTTTCGTTGGTGTATTAGGAAGGGTTTGGTTATGGATGGTGAAGAGTAAGTGAAAAGTACTTAGCAACCTCCACTCACTAACACGTGGTGCACAAGGGACAATGCCATGTGGCAGTCCCTCTCAACCCAATAGTTCTTCTGACTTGCACATGCAAAAATTTCGTATTTTCACATCAAAAATCTTAATTTGTGTATAGAGATATTGAGAATTTGACACTACGGTATATTGATATTCTTCATTCATATTTCCAAAATTTGCTTCTCGAATTTATGGATTTATAAGACTTAGGTCCGTTTGGATACAACTGAAAATTGAAAACACTGTAACAAAATAATTTTTAAATGTGTGAATGGTACCGTGAGACCTATTTTTAATGAAAAAAAGTAGTTAAAAAGTGAGATTTGTAGGTCTCGTAAACAGTGCACGGGACCCACTGGTATGCACTGTTCACGCAGAAAAGTCAACAATCACAGCTCAAAAAAAAAAATAACGCAAACTGGGAAGCGCAAAACGCGTTTCCCAAACGCTCACTTGAGGGTCAAAGTCTACATAGAATGTACATTATGGTTGAATTTTAACACTCAAATTTAGTCCAATTTTTTAGGTATTATAGACTAATTAGTCAAATTTTTTACATACATTTTCTGGTAGGATGTCATGGGCTAACCGACAAATCACAAAATATTTAGACCAAAAAATTGAAATTTCACATTTATTTTGTCAACCATAATCTCAACAACTGGGTCCTGGCCTAAAAGAAAGACAGTAGAATTGTTTGAAGATTTATATGTGTGAGTGAGAGAGGGTGGCCCAATACACACATATACACACTGTGTTTTAGGTCTAACAGACATCATTTAGTGGTTGATTATCTTTAGTGAGATGCAAAATGAAGCACTGGTATAGGCCAATGCCACACACACCTATGTACCCAATCAATTTGAAGCACAAGAGAGAAGTGGGGGCAACTTGGTCCCTCTCTTAAACAAGGAATACAATTCCAGACTTGGCACACTTAATAGAATTGCTCTCCAACTATGGTGTGCATTAATGATTTTTTTTTTATAGATCTTGATGAATTATTGTTGATAGAATAGAACATCACTATCACTGGTTTTGCCTTAGAATATACTTGATTCCAAAACAATGGTGATCACATGGGACTCCTTGAAAGCACTGAAAGCAGTGCTTAGGGGACAAAGCTGGGCCTGATGCTAGTTTATTACCCATGCTCTCAATGGTGCATTACACCAAGGGGGTCTAGCAAAGTAAAATTATGTTGCTTAGGCTGTGTTTGGTGAGAGTTTTTTAAGAGATGGTCCAGCTTTTGAAAATAGAAGTTACTTCAAATTGAAGGGGCTTCTAGATTATTAGGTAGTGACTGCCTTCCCAAATTAACCCTTATTAATATTGAGTTTCAAAACATAGTTACCCTGACCAAATTAAGCTCAAGAATAATGGAACTTGTCCCACAAATAATTGTACTTAAAGTGCAAGCTTATCCAAAAAAAAAAAAAAAAGTCAGGCTAATGGACCACTATAATTTAAACCTTTAAAACCATTTTGGTTTAAGGGACAATACTTATCATTTAAAAGGATTTCATACAGCCTATACAGTAGTAACATATCAACTAATACATCCCATGCAATCAAGTGAAACATTGACTCTCTAATATTCATATAACCACATCTTGAAATTTTCGTTGTGAAATTAGGAATGTGTAACTTTCTTGTATAATTTTCTTTTTCTTTTCTTTTCTTTTTTATTTATTTTACTTTTCTTTTCTTTTCTCTAAAAAGTTCAAATTGGATTTGAAAGCATATATTGTAGTGACAAAATGATTTTATATTTTTGGACTCATCAAAATTGGTTCACTTGGGAGTGGGGGTTCTCATGAGGTGTTCATCATCATTTTAAAAGCATAGAGTACAGTTTGAGTTTCTTCTCCCTTTGCCTTATTTCCTTAAAAAGTTATAATAACCAAAAAGTAAGCACAAATTAAGTTTTGGTTCAATCTGTACTGAATATTACTTGCATTGTACATGACTAGTTATATCACCTAGTGCATGACTACTTATATCACCTAGTGCATATTGATTTCTTTTAGTTCACTGTACAACCATGCTTTAATTACATACCCCATGCCTATTTTTGGTATGATAAAAGCCACAAATGGGGTCTTGATTAGGTTAGCATTTATTAAATTTAACTAATTTTTTTTCTTAAGGATAGAAAAGAAAAGGCTATATTATGATATATATGATCTTAATGTGAGAGGATTAACAACATATAAATCACATAATAATCATTTAAAGTCATGTGAGATGGCTACAATATCATCATGTTCACACTCTATTTGCTATGCTCAATTACATTGAGAGAGCCTTCCTAATTTTCTGCAGGTAAAGATAGTCTTTAACTTTAATCAATTATGTCGGGGAATGACTCTAGGTTAAAAGTCAAACTTTCACCATGATAACATGCACTCCTGTCTCCATGTCTTCTTTTCTTTCTCGGTGTTCAAAGATTGACAAATTTGACTTACTATGTAGTTGGAGTGGGAAAATGAATTCCATACATTGACTGATTACTCATTAATCTTAGAAAAATGCCAAACATATATGATGGCAGCCAGTGAAAATTCATCAGCTGAAAAATGTAACAAAATTTAAACAAATTTTCCACCGAATTTTAGGTGAGTGAGCATTCAAAAGTAAATATTTATTCAATGCTGAATAGCAATGTTATAGTATTATGCTGTTATTGTGACACCAATCACACGCGTCAATTTATAAATTTTTTGTATTAAAATTGGTAACAACTCTAATATTTTCCTTTATGCTATAAAATATGATGTGGTTGTTGTTATTATTTTACATAATTTTTTTTAACAGCTGTTGAAATGACATTTTCATAGAATTAAAAGGCATTAGACAGAGGAATGACTGTAAGCAATGGGATAATCATGTTTCTTATTCTACAAGCCACCGTAAACCAGTAATTTCTTAGAAGAATGAACCCCTTCTAATCCTAATTGGACCCACTAATCATCCAAATCAAAGCAATTTGTGTGCACGGCATATTTCATAAATCAAATTAATTGTTGCCCAATGTCCTCAAAATCACATGCCAAGCGGTGAGCAGAGTAGAGAAAGGGAAGGTCTATCGATAAGGGCTATGTTTTCTCAGTACCCCTATGTTTTTATACACATTTATATAAATGAACCCAAAGAAAGTAGGGTTTTCATTTAAAGAAATCAGATCTGACAACATTATTATTAATATTAGCTAGCATACCTCTCCTTTGAATCACCTATCACTTAAAGATGTGAATAAAATCCTAGGTACAAGTGTACAACATCAAAGACATAGTTCGAATGGGAACTGGCAAGTTTTGAAGTTATGGCTATGCCGCGTCAATATTGGGCTGGATTTTGTACTATGCTCTTAGGAAGAGTTAGGACTTGGAGTTAAGCGGGGAATTTTGTTGTTGGCTATATGCGGCGGCTCTGACCTCTGGTTCTATGGCTACCTAGCCGCTTGAGGATTTTTTTTTTTTTTTTTTTTATGCTCCTTTTTGGTAAGGATAAAATAATTTTATTTCAAATTTTTTAAAAGGCCAGTTTATTTGTTTTGAGTAAAATTAGTTGATTGGGCTTAATTTATTTTAGATTTACTATTGGTAATTTTGTTGTTGTGCTAATTTTTTGGGCTTGTACATTCTGTTTTAGATTTTAGATCTTTAGATTTTTTTTTTTTTTTTATGGTCTTTACAAGAAGAAATGCTAAAGCTGCAAACTTTTTTACAAATGGCTGATGTAGTGAGTGGTTTTTTTTTTTTTTTTTTTTTTTAGTGATAACATTACTCTTAAAAGAATTAATGATATTATTAAAGGGGGTAAAGTGTAACTTTATAGAACAAAATTGCTAAAATTAGTACTGAGTATATACTAAATATAAATATTTTTTTTAAATTCATCAAAGCATGCCACCTTCCTAAGTGCTCCAGTATATTGAATGAGATATGAGATCAATATATACACCATTATTTTGAAACATATGCCAAATGTTGCATATGTATTGCATCTGTACACTAGAGCATCGAGTGCAATTCAAATCTCTCAATTTCTTTTGCATAAAGAGCCCAGGAATTTTTTTTAAGTACAAAATAAATTTGAATATGATTATGAACACAACATGAAAGATTTGTAGTAAATTCTTGAATTAGTGATATATTTAAAGAATGTTGTGAGGGTAGAGACAAGATTAATCATCTTGATAACAAAACAGATTCAGATCTTGGCCGTGGATTTACATCTAATAAATTCATGCAAGATGGGTATGATAATGTTTTTTTCAACACATTGAGCCATTGGAAAAAAAAAGACTATGGTGAAGAAATGTATGAATCCAATTGACATGTCTTGTCCATTAATAATTACCTGGTCCAACATTCTCTTGCTAATTGGATCTGTTTATTCAGGGAAAAGAAAAAGCATACCCAGTATTTTATGGCCCAATTGGAAATTGTGGAAAGCCCACTTCAAGTTGTGGACAATTTTCTGGCAAAGTAACTCATGGGTCAATTCTTGGAAAACACATTGCCCCATATTTTTGTGACAACTGACAAACACACAGTGTACCCATATGGCATGAAAAGCAAAACTGAAGAAGTGAATATTAAATGGTGTTTCTTCAAGGACGATGCATTGGATCATTATTGGAAATTGTCATATTTGAGCATCATATCTTAACCCAACATGTGTGCTAGGGCACTTTAATTTTCCATTAAATTCTGAACAAACATTGTAGCAAATTGAATGAAAAGAATTCATAATGTAGAATTTGTTGGGTATACAGTATACTGAATAAATGATACAAGATCAAATTACCTTTTTCCATTGAAATGTAATTTTATTTTATGTAGGATCATATCTTGTGAGATAAATAATTTATATGTCAATTGTTTAGAATATTTTCTCCCTTATCTTAGTTTGGATGCTAGAGCTTGGCTCAATTAATAGTAAATGCTGGTTGATGTTACAACCATGCTTGCTAAGGCAATTCTCTCACCCAAAAAGACAAAGATTCATGTTTTCTCATCTAGTTTTGCCTCCCCATTTTCTATCACATATTCCAACCAAATTGACACATAATGTTAGAGAACTTAGAACAGGCTATTTCACATGAACCTTTTCATGATTATTTGAGCAAACTTGTTACCTTTAGTGCATCATTTACATGATTGTAAATTCTTCAAGTTGTTTATAAACAACTCCAGCTCGATTTAGAAAAATAGATGTTTTTCTATTTAATTCTTATTTAGCAAACAAATCAGACTGCTCAAACTCAAATTTAGACTCGACTATTAAACAAGTCAAACTCAAATATAATAATGTGTTGTAAACATGATATTCAATTTAACTATATATAATAATATTTTTTTATATGTATACTTATATAAACTTGAGATTAAGATATTAAGCTTATAAATAGATTTATATGATATTAAAATAATTGTTTATAGTTTGTTAACGATAAAAACAAACAATTCGTAATGCAAATTCATAAATTTGTAAATGGGTAAACAGTCTTAATAAACTTTGATTTCAATTTATTTTTACCCAACTCAGTTTTACGAGGAAAAAAAAAACCAACAGCAAATAAAATTATCCAGATAATTGGTGTCAAAATCCAATTCCAATTTTCCCCTTCACACTTCATAGAATGAAACAGAGTTCAGACAAAATAGGCAGAGTGGTAGAGTAATGGTAGTAGAAGCGTTTGATTGATTGTCGCGGCGCGTGCATGACATCCAAGCGTAAAGCAGCACACACCACAGCAATAATGTACAGTGTGAGTACAATAAGTAGTGCTGAGTAGTAGAGTAAAACAGAATAGGTTAAGCAGTATAATGGAATATAATATATGCAGAAAAGTAGTTGATTCACTTGACTGTTCAACAGCTTTGGAAAAAGTGGACACCGGTTTAACTACATATCGGAAATCACTTTCTAGTTCGGTTTCCTTTAGGTACTGGAAATAACTATTCCAACACTGGCTATTTATGCTTCTTTGTACGTATCAGTTGAACACTATTGCATTCACTAATTAACAATTTTTATTTTATTTTTGAAATGGGTGAATTTTGTTCATGGAGATATGATTGATAGTCTCTTATTTGTAGGCCAAAATTGGAAATTAAGTTTATTTTTCAAACAATATAATTAGTAGACACAATTTCAAAACTATATATTTTACTAACATCTCGAGTTTTTTAAACTCGATTTTGAGTTTATAAATCGAGTCTTTGAGACTCAATTTCAGTGGTCTGATGTGGCATATCTTTCACGTGGTGTACACTTGGAAATCGAGTCTCTAAGACTCGATTTCTAAGCCAAAAAAAAAAATTTTAAGTCTATCTCATGTACAAACTGTTCTCAGAAATACAAAAAAAAAAAAAAAAAAAAAAAAAAAAAAAAACCCACTTATCCTAAAACTTCACAACAATCCAAAAAAATAATCATCAACAATCTATAACTAAAAAAAATCTAAACTTTGAAAAGAAGAGGAAGGGAGGGATCTGAGTGAGAAAGGCGATCTGACCCAGTTTGGCGGTGGGGAGGAGGAATAGTGGTAGTAGGGAGGCAGACGAGGCGCTGCTGCTTGGTGAACGCCAATCACCGCCGGCTTTGTCCTTCCAGTGACACTTGATTTCCACTGGCCTTCTCCCCCTCTCTCTCTCTGTGCTGCGTTCTTTCTTTGTTTTACGAGTCCGCCACCATCAAGGTTGGTGCTGTTAACCGATTGAAAGAAAAAAACACCAAGCTTGAAAGAAAACCGATTCGCAGACGCACAGTCGTGAACCCACGACCGACTAACCAGCAACCAAAATCAACCGCCGCCGCCTCCACAACAACCCCACCACCACCAAACCGATGAACCGAGTAGACCTAGTGGTTGGGTTTTTGCAGTTCGTAGTCGAAACCACCACCTATCCACGTTGTCGCCACCACCTAGCAACCCAGCATCTTTGGTCTGTGCTCCTGAAAGAAGAGAGAGCAGACAGTGAAAGAAGGGAGAGAGGACTGAGGTGAGGAGAGATGTCTGAATGATTGGGAGAAAAGAGAGTGTTTGAGTTTGAATAATATTAAATGTAAAGTGTTTCATTTTGTCTGTTAGCACATACAAATATAAATCGAGTGTCTAATACTCGATTTTCATGTAGACGTCACGTGAAAAAAATGCCACATCAGACGTGATTAGAGCATGGAAATTGAGTATTTGAAACTCAATTTATAGGCCAAAATCGAGTCTTTTAAAATCGAGATGTTACTAAAATATATAATTTTAAATCAGGCCCTACTAATTATATTGTTTGGAAATCATGATTAAATTCCAATTTTGGCCCTTATTTGTATGTTTTGGTCCTTAGAAAGGGTCTGAAAATTGATAGACCCAAATTACCTCATTTTTTAGGGGAAAAAAAAGAAGATACAATTTTTCCTATAATAAACTAATCTGCAACTTAGAAAAGACTGAGTGGGTATTCTAGGTCATTTTTTAATGTATTTATTGTTCATTTAGGAATATTTTATTTAAGTTTTTGCTGAAAATGTTTTACTGAAAATGTATTAAAGTATACTTGTATTTTTAAAAAGTGATCAAAATTGGAGTTTTAAAAAACTATACATAAATATTAAAAAGCAAAAAGCTAGCTTTTAAGCTAGTCACAAACACACTTCAATTTCTTAATGCTTCTCTCATTCAATCTCTTATTTTATATATATTACATAGATTTTATTCTTGAAGTCATGTGTCTTAAAAGTCTACAATTTTATTCTTGAAGTCATGTGTCTAAAAAGTCTACAATATTATATAATATATTTCAAAATATGACCTCGATGTGAACTCATTAGTCCTTAAATAATAAAGAGTTGTAGTGAATGTAAAGTACCCCTATGAACACCTTGTTGCAAGCTTTTTTTTTTTTTTTCAAGAAATCTTATTGTGGGGTTAGAATCTAAATTAATGAATACTATTAATAAGAGCATTCACAAAAAATGAGCTAAAAGAATTAGTTTTTAGCACCTAAAAAACCTACTTTATTTATTTTTATACCTCATTTTACCATACACTCAGCATCAAATATTCTATTTTAAAATACAATATATTAAAACAATATAAACAATACAATAAAATAATATATCCAACAAAATTAGCACCAGCCACAATCACTATCGCCATATCCACAACAACCACTGCCACAATCATGGAAACCACCACGTAGCCACGGTCACCGTCACCACCACCCACAATCGCAACCCTCAACCCCACCACAATCCGTACAAATTACAACCAACCACACCCAAAACAATATATCCACCCAAAACTACCATCACCATCACCGCCACCCATAACCCCTACAAATTGGAAACCCCACCACCCAAAACCAGATCACAAACCCACATCACAACCACTGATCCAACCCACAACCCCCACAAATCACAAACCCACATCATAATCACCGATCCAGACCAAGAGCAAAAATATGGAGGCTTTGGGTTTGGTCAAAGAGAGAAGAGACTAGAGAAATTGGTTGGAAATTTGTGAGAGACAATAAGAAGAAAGTGGCCTTGGGTTCGATTGCAAGATGGAGAAGAAAGGTATCTTGGGTGAAAGAGATGGTTTAAGTCAAGAGGGGGGAGGGGAGGGGCGATGCATGGGTGATAGGAAAAGAAACATAAGAGAAAAAAAAAAAAAAACTAAAATCTAAAAAGAGAAAAGAGAAGAGATAGGTACTGTACGCATGAACCGAATACACAAATATTTTTTGTTTATAACTTTCAGCTACACTAAACCGCTAGAGATAGTAGCTGAGAGTTAAAATTTTTTAAGTATACCGTATTTGATGTAGAGTGTGTTTTAGTGTTTTGAGTGTTAAAATATCATTTTAGCAATGAATGCTCTAAATAATAGCAATAAAGCTTTATGGAAGTATAAGGAAAAAAAAAAACAAACAAACAAACACCACTGTACACTCTTAGTGCGATGATCACTCCATAAATATAAGTGCTTGTGTGGTGTAAGGGGTAAAAGCCGGGGTTCAAGTCTTTAGAAAAGAGTTTTACACACATATACACTTAGATTAGGTTAAAGTAGAATTTCTATTTTGTATAAAAAAAAAAAAAAAAAAACAAAACAAAACAAAAAACAAAAAACGAATGAAAAAGAATAGGTGGGAAGGTAAGGGAATTTAAGATAAATCTTTTACTACTCCAACAACAAAATGAACTTATATACATATGTTTTACATCAATAAATGATAAAAATAATCAAAAATTGGGGAGCGGGAATTCGAATTTGTATGTCTCCATCAAAAGGACAAAGAGCTGCCAATCAACTCTTACTTTTTTTTTTTTTTTTCCTTTGAGATTGAACTAGTAATTTATTTTTTGAAACAATAGTGTTGTTGAATAACTTTTATTCATCTTAAAAAAAACACTAGATTACATTCTTTATTTTTTTTTTTAATAAAAAAATATGAGAAGGTAAAGGTAACATAAATTAGCGTTTTTCATTTAAACGTGATCACAATAACACCCTATCCGCTCAACTTGCACCTGCGGAACATAAGATGGAATAAGGCATGACAGGATTATATTCAATGTTCTTTACATCTCTCACCACCCGTCTTTCAGGCAGTGCAAGAACGCGCCAAAACGCTGAGCGTGGGCACCATCTCAAGTCAACCAACCAAAAAACTAAACTGACATGAAACCGCCTTATATATTAGAAAATGACGAAAACACCCCCACCACCTATTTGGCTCACTGGTCGAGAGGGAGACACAACCCCCCTCTGCAACCCCTCTGCAACAAAGCTACCAAACAAACAAAAACAATCTCTCTCTCTCTCTCTCTCTCTCTCTCTCTCTCTCTCATTACACGTCGACAGGTTTCACGAGCAAATGGCTTGCCCAACAACCCCTAGCATTAATGGCATTTACTACTTTGCCACTTATTACTACCTCTCATCCTCTTTCTCCTCCTACTCCTACCACCATAGGCTCCACAACTGTATAGAGTCAAACTCAAACTCTTCAACCACAAACACCAAAACCTCAGGTTTAGGCTTAGGCTTCTTTTTTCTTCTTCTTCTTCTTGTTTTTTCTATGTGCTCTCCGCCTTGTACGCTATTGGTTCGCATTTCGTCAACCTCGAACAACTCAGAACCATTACTATTACTATTTTATACGATACTTTCAAACCCATATTTTTTTTTAATCCAGGTATGAGCTTCTTTTTTTCAACTTTGTCGTTTCGTTTTCTTTGTTTTTACTCGCTTATTTGTTTTGTATCGAATTTGAAAATTTTTAAGATTCTCTATCTTTCTCTCTCTCTTTCCCTAGAAGGAATGGTACTGAAGTGGGAATAGTTTATACATTGTTCTCTGTTTGTTTTTCTCAATGGCTGTGTTTATGGGTTTCTGATATTCCATGTTCAGAGTGAGGAAAATTTTGATTTTTTTTTTTTTGCTTTTTAGAATTCTATGATGTCATTCTGTGATAAAAAGGTGCTACATTGTTCTGTGTTCGTTTTTCTTCATGACTGTGTTATTGGGTTTCTCTTTTTCCAGTTGCAGAGTGAGAAAAAATATATATATACATAGTTTTCTAGTTTTATTCTTATTTTGAATTCTATAGTGTCATTTTGTGATAAAAGGTGCTACATTGTTCTGGGTTTCTTTTTTCTTCATGACTGTGTTAATGGGTCTCTGTTTATTCCAGGTTCAGAGTAAGAAAAAAGAAGGCTTTATTTATTTATGTTTATTTTGAATTCTGTAATGTCATTATATGATAATATGTGCTACATTGTTCTGGGTTTGTTTTTCTTCATGACTATGTTAATGGGTTTCTGTTATTCCATGGTGAGAGGTTAGAAAAATTAATTTTTTTAATCCCCCTTTTGAATGCTATAATGTCATTTTGTGATAAAAGGTGCCACATTGTTTTTCTAGTTTTGCTGGGTTTTTTAAATTTTAATGCTCATTTTCTATAAATGGTAATGCTGAGTGCTTTTGTTGAGAACTAATGAGATACTGAACCTTTTTTTGTTGGGTTTGTTTATATGTATCGTTTTGTGACACTATTTGTTGAAATATTTTGGTTAATTTTCTCTGTGTATATGGTTCTGGGCGTCTGGAAATATTGAACTAGTAAGATTTTATACCTGTTTGGAGTGATTGGGTGGGTTGTTGGGTATAACTGAGTGGATTATTGGGGGTCTCTTTTGATTGTTTTCTTATTGATTTTTCTCTTGCAGGTGCTTACTTGTAGGTATTGATATTTGAGTTTGGGATTTGAAGTTTGGTGAGAACTTTAATTTGATTTATTTTGAAAATGAATGATGGGAGGAGACATTCTGTTGATATTCCTATATCAAAAACTCTAGTAGCATTGAGGAGAGTGAGGTCACTGAGGGATCCAGCAACTAATTCTATGAGCAAATTCTCTTCTTTGGTTGACAATGTGAATTGGGAAACCAATTCGAGGAACGGGATTTCATTGCAGTTCATGAATGATTGCTACCAGGGTGGCTCTGATGGTTATGGTACTTTGAGGTCAAAGAATTTAGGCTTATATGGATTGAGAGAGGATTATGTTGATGATTTTGAATTAAACTGCACTTTGGGAAAATCCAAGTTGGTCTCACGTGAGGAATCGGGTTGGGGAGGAAGGGCAGGCCCTCCCAATAGGACCAAACAGGTTGAAGGATTGGACTTTTGTGCATCAAATCAGGAAGAGGTATATGAAAATAAATCATTGAGTGAAAGATATTGTGAAAATCATCGCAATATTGGATTGGACTTGACATGCATAACACCCTCCATCAATTGCTTGGAGGATGTTGATTCATGCAATGAACCAACCATAGGATCATCACAAGCAGAAATAGTAGATCATATTGTGTCAAAACAAAATTTTCTATACAAAAATCAAGTGAAATCCTTTGGGGCTGTGGGTGATGTTACAAGTCGGGTAGGTAGTCCATGTCTATCTGCGAATGATGCTGTTTCAGGCCATAGTGCAACATTATTTGCAAATGAAGATGTTGCAGATCACAGTCATCATGGGTGTGGGATAAGCTGCTGTTGGTCAAGGTCTCCCAAATTCAGAGAATCATATCTTTCTTCTGATGTAGAAGAACATCCCTTGTTATCTGGGGATTTAGATGGACCCGCTCTTTATGGAAAGAGGAGCTCAAAGCAGATTGGTCATGAAATCACTCCATATTCAGAAACTCCTAGGTGTTTGAGTCAGAAATTCAGGCCAAAATCTTTTAATGAATTGGTTGGACAAAATGTAGTGGCAAGGTCTCTTTTGGGTGCCATCTCCAAAGGAAGGATAACATCATTTTATCTCTTCCATGGTCCCCGTGGTACGGGAAAGACCTCGGCTTCTAGGATATTTGCGGCAGCACTGAATTGCCTCTCATTGGAGCAGCATAGGCCATGTGGTCTGTGTCGAGAATGCGTTTTAATCTTTTCCGGAAGGAGCAGAGATGTTAAGGAAGTGGATTCTGTGAGAATTAATCGGATGGACAGGGTTAGATCCCTCATTAAGAGCGCAGTCATTCCTCCAGTTTCATCACGGTTTAAGGTTTTCATTGTTGATGAATGCCACTTATTGAGGGGTGAAACATGGCTGACTGTTTTGAATAGCCTAGACAGCCTTTCTCAGCACGCTGTCTTTGTAATGATTACTCCTGACTTGGAAAAACTGCCCCGAAGTGCAGTGTCACGGTCCCAAAGATATCACTTTCCAAAGATAAAAGATACTGATGTTGCAAACAGATTGGAGAAAATTTGCATTGAAGAGGGCATTGACTTTGATCAGGCTGCTCTAGACTTTATTGCTTCCAAATGCAATGGCTCACTTAGGGATGCAGAGATGATGCTTGATCAGCTGAGTTTGCTTGGTAAAAAAATCACAATGACATTGACCTATGAGCTTGTGAGTGCTGGGCTATTGTTTTGTTAAAAAGGCTTCTAGAGCATGTCTTCTCGTTCAAAATTATAATAGAATTCCCCTTTGTTGTTGTTTTGCAGATTGGGATTGTTTCCGATGATGAATTGCTTGATTTGCTGGATTTGGCTTTGTCATCTGACACTTCAAATACTGTAATAAGAGCCAGGGAACTGATGAGGTCAAGGATCGATCCTATGCAACTTATATCACAGCTGGCAAATCTCATTATGGACATTCTTGCAGGTAAAAGTCAGGAAGGAAGTTCTGAACTCAGAAGAAAGTTTTCTACTCCGCACACCTGTAAGTACTGTATGCTGTCATTTATAGTATGGTCATCATACTGTACAAGTTGCCATATGAACCATGTTTGGCTTTCCCATAGATGGATCCTATCAAAATATATGCAATGGATATAAGTTGCTACAAGAATTTTTGATTTGCTATATACGTCTCACTGGCTGATATTTTGGCCCACACTTGATAATTATCTAGTTCACTGTTTGGCTTTCCCATAGGTGGATCCTATCAAAATATATGCAATGGATATAAGTTGCTACAAGAATTTTTTATTTGCTATATGCGTCTCACTGGCTGATATTTTGGCCCACACTTGATAATTATCTAGTTCACTGAGTATGAACACTTAATTTGTGCCTCCTTCCTTTATATATATATTTGGTTTTAAATGAGGCAGGGCCACTTCATTTACCCTCCCCTATTGAGCAAACCTCGGATACACGACCTTGCGCGCAACGTCACAAAAACCATATATCGGGTAATCTTAGGAGTCGAATGGGGAGACCCATTTTCTTACTTGGTGCTAGAGACAAATAGTGTTTCTACATATAGCTTTGTTGACAACCAAATATCTCTTTAGGAAAACAGTATCCGCTATTTTAATATAAATTGAAGATGCTGTTTTAAATGTAGTGGTAAACAGCATCCAGTATGTGTTCGGGGTAAAGGGCTGATACAGAGTATACAGTCTATGGTCTCTACTCTGTTGATTTAGTTTATCAATACTTTTCCATTCATATAGATTGAAGATGCTATTGTCACTATAGATTTAGTGAGTATACATAGTGGTTTTATCATGTTTCCACACTCTGCATATCTTCCAGCTATTATCATTTGCTTATAGCCATATGGACTGAGTTCTTGCAATTTTCTGTGTCATAGCTGAGGCGGAAATGCAGAAACTGAGCCATGCATTGAGAATACTTTCTGAAGCGGAGAAGCAATTGAGGATGTCTAAGAATCAAACAACATGGCTTACTGTAGCTCTTCTACATTTAAGCTCTATGGAGTCTTCTTCCTCGGATGCAAATGATTCAAAGTTGTATTTGAGAAATGCACAGGAGCAAGGTGAGAATCATCACAATTTTGATAAAAAGCCACAGTTTAGCTTGATTAGACTTTCATCTTCAAGTTTGCTCTTTTTTGGATGCAGATGGTGATTTTTGCAGTCCATCTTGCAGAGGAGAGGGTTCAAAATATCTTGCAACTTGTTCATGCAATGACTATAAATCAAATAAATTGGGAATTCAGGAGGGTTGTAAAGGAACGTTGGAATCCATATGGAAGAAAACCTCAGACTCGTGCCAGTCCAATTCACTGAAGAATTTTCTTAGGAAGCAAGGGAAGTTGTCTTCTCTTTGTGTTAATCAAGGTACATCAATCTGCTAATTTTTTTACCCAAAAACTAATAAGTTTATGCAGCCTGTAAATTCATATCCTAGGAAAATTAGTTGGGGTATAGGTGGCAAGTGGTGATCTTAGCTTTGGTTCAATTAGGAGACTTATAAATATTACTCACGAGATGGACTGTAACAAAAAGAAAGCTTCTACATCCTTGCCAGTGGCTTTTATTATGTTGAATCAATAAGAGAAATGAAGGCCATGCTAAAGGTGGTGCACATGAATTCAGTCTTGTGCAATGTGATGCCAATGAGTTCTAGCTGCCGAATATCCAAGTTGTGCATTAATTCTAATCACATTTCAACAGCCCATTAACATATGCTCTTGAAATTTAGCTGAGAGGGGGGGGGGGGGGGGGGGGGGAATTGCTCCTTGAATAATATTAGGGTCCCTTACTAATTGATATTAGAGATGGACAAAACATCTAAAAACTCCCGAACCATTGCGTTTTTCTCAAGACTTGGCTTATCCTTTTGACTCTCACCACATAAGCAATATATTCTCTACAAATGATATCCGATTTTCCAGAAACATTTGCCTAGATATCACAAAAGTATTTCGTAGAAGTTCATTATCTGTGAAATATGTCAAAAGGGGGGGGAGGGGGGGGGGGGTGAAGAAAAAGGAAGAAGAATGGGTGTGAGGGTGTGGTGTGTTCTAGACCCACAGACAGAGTGCATGCTTTATGTTGAGATGAAACAAGTTTACTTTTAATATCAGATGTCAAGAATGTTCTGTCCAATAATAGTTGAGCTCTATCATTCATCAAAGTATTGGGACATTTGACTAGATTGTATATGGAACTACTTGTGGTATCTGGTTTAGGCGGATGAGTTGTACACATCTCTAGAGTTTTAATCTAGGAAGTATGGACACGGATACGGGTATGGTTATGACACAACGACATGAGCAATTTCTGAAAAATTACAACATGAAACAGCCGTTATGACATCGGTATGACACGGGTACGACACCCTAAATAATAAAATATTTGTGCTTCCTAGGTTTTAATTAGGGGCGGAAATTCGTGTTCGCGGGCAGGGTTCTAATCATGTCGAGCCATGAGTATTCAGCTGTATTGGTTTACTCGAACCCGACCTATTTAGTTAACGTGTTAAGAATCCTCAACCCTACGACCTGTTTATTAAACAGGTTGACCCGGCACGACACATTTAACCCATTTAATTAACAAAGTCATGTAAAGGGCAATACAAATTACTTCTTCAATAACATGTTTGATTAATAGATCATACTTAACCTAAATAACCTGTTATCAATTCCCACATATTTAAAATTAAAATACGTATAGTAATAAACATATAATTATAATAATAAATTAAGCAATAATAACAAAATAATAATAATAATAAAAGCTAATACCTTTACAAGCTAAACGGGTCAAATGTGCTCGCCTATTGAATATGAACAGAGAACCTGTTTATTAAACGGGTCAACCGTGTCGACTCGAATATGACCTGAATCCGTTTAGCCTCAACTCATGACCTGTTACTAAATGGTTTAGTCTTGTCAAGTTCTCGGGTTGCACCAGTTTTAATATAGAAACCCAATTTAATCATACCTTTATCTTTGGTAGTTGGTTTCAGCTATATGTATGTTTTGAACCATTTTTTTGGTCTTGTCATTTCATCTATTTTGGACATGGATCTTTTTCTGAATGAAATAGTGCATGTATATGAAAATTGTTCTCTTTTCATAATCATTCATTGTTTTGCGATTCCGAGGATTGTAATATGCTTCTTGCTATGTCTGTTTGAGTAATGGCTTATTAATCATCCAAATTCCAGGTATTGCAGTAGCTGAATTGGAATTTCACCATCCTAACGATACATCTAAGGCTGAAAAGTCATGGAAAGAGATTGCAAGTTCACTTCAGTTTATACTGGGTTGTAATGTAGAGATTAGGATCAATCTTGCTTCTTATGATTCTGATCCAAAGTATGCCAAAGTTGGGAAGCCATCTTTTAGTTTGTTCAGTTGTTCGCGCAGAACGCAACGGAAGTGTCAAACATCCGCTGAACATGGAAGTGACTCAGACCAATTTGATTATACCTCTGAAAAAGCTACGATAAGAGATAGAGCTATTCTAACCTCTTCCTCAGATGGGGGTTCTCATACGCCACACAACTGCTGTCACAAAACAGAGGTGGTAAGGACTTTGAGAAATAGTGAAGGAAATGCACTGAGCACAGGGACAGCCCCAACCTGCAGATCATTAAAGAATGATATGCCAAAAATGCCTATGTTAGGAGTTGATTCTTCAATGGAACCAGAGGATCAACCAAACTGTTTTCTGAGAACACTGAGGCTTCAAAAGAAGTTGCGCTCATCAGACTCTACTCAGATTGTCTGTTCGGGTATCGAAAATGAAAACACGCTTGCATCGTCTATCCCCAGGAAATCATCTGTTGAAACTTGTACTGCAAGTGATGATAATGTGTAAGTGGTTCCTCCATTCTCTATTTCAGTGCCTTTGCTGCTTGTGTATGCACAACCTTTGGTATGATTTGTACATGATACAGACTTAAAGTGTCACTCTTCCATCAGAGCATACTGTAATAGAATGATCTATGCCTACTAATTTGAGTAAGATAAAAGATCCACAAATGGATTGAATTTACAAAGTAGTTTATTTGTACATGCGAGGGATGTTTAGGCCATTGCAATTGCCCTTGCCAACTGATAAAAACTCATCAAACTAAAATTTATTAAGAGTAGCTTAAAGGAGACACCATTAGGTCTGTCCTGAATGTGGCTATCAGCTTTTTTTAGGGTTTATTATCATAGAAGAAGGAAATTTTTGTGGCCACATGCCCTCTAATAGTGTTTATATTGTCATTGAATAACCTGTTTTTCTGTGGCAGACTGAGTAAGAACTCAGATGTGCTTTGTTGGAGAACACCCACTTTTCCTCATGAGAAGGTAATTCTACCAGAACTCTAGGCTCGGATTTGATAAGAAATAAAAATGATATATAATTTTTTTTCCTTTTTTGGACAAACCAAAAAACTAAAGTGAGTGGAACAATATTAATATCTATGGCCTATATCATGTATATTAGTTGGACTTGAAAGTTAAATATGACCAACAATGCTTCAAATACCACAAATTTCACAATTGGTCGAAGTGTCAGATTGTGACCAGTACAATATCACTTTTACGAGGACTACTATTGATATTACTTTTATTGTATATCAATCAGAACCTCTCATCTATGTGAAATTTTTTGTGAATTATTGAATTATGACCAGATGATGTGTTGATGTTGCAGGGCAGGCAGCCAAGGCATCCAAGACAAGGGTCCCACTTGATGGGGAGGGTACTTCCCTGTGCCACTGCTAAGTAGTTCTGCAATATAGGACAAGATGGCATTAAATTTTGATTGCTTCATAGGAGGCCGGAGCTTCATAGATAATTATATCGTGCTCATTTTCTTTTTGAAATTATATTGCAAAACCTTTTGATGCTCCATGCGAGCTCTCATATAAGGCAACAAAAAATATATATAGAGCTAACAAGTTCTGATTTCAGTAGTCATGTCATTTTGTGGAACATACAAAAAAAGTGTACGAGGCCCAGGAGTAATATAGCATTTCACAGTTTCAAATGTTGAGCAATGTCACAAATGGTTACAAATCTCGTATGGGCTAGAAATGATTGCTAATTTGACGTTGCTGCCTAGTTTTTTAGGACTTAGAGCATCTGCATCAGTTGATGCATAATTTCTGTCCATTTTGCAAGAAAAAACATGTTTTTTTCTATTTTACATACTCATTTTTACAAAACATTTACATCAATTTGTCTATTATACACATTTATTCAATAAAATATTCTAAACCCAGCCACCATCAACCCGATCAATACCCAGCCACCATCAACGATCAATACCCAGTCCTCCATCATCAACCCACACAACCACCAGCCTCCATTATCAACCCACCCATCAAAATCCTAGTCACTATTAACCCGATCAATACCAACGGATCAAAATCATCAAACCCACTAATCAAAACCATCGGCGATCGGCAATTGCAAAAGCACTGATCAAATAATCAAAACCATCGATGATCAGTAACGCCAAGAGCAATGGAGACCAGTGGAGGAAGAGAGTGTGAGGTGAGAGTCAGACTAGAGAGAAAAAAAGAGAGTGAGATGGAGAGGAAAAATAATAAAATATCAATTGCAAGAGCTACAATAACCGTGCATATATGCACGATTATTGTAGCACTTGTGCATTTATGCACAATTTTACACCCATTGATTAGGTTTTTTTTTTTTTTTAATCAAAATGTGTAAAATGTCTTACTTTTTCTATTTTTCAAGATTATGCAACCACTGATGAGGTTGCTTTTATGAGAATATAATTCTGCCATAGGAACAAGCTCAGCAAATTGAATATGAATGTGCAACGATCAATTTCTACAACTTTCTACTATGTGTGATGTGCTCGGTCCTGTTGGATTTTCAAATTTTATGCTGATTTTGGCCCAAATTCATTTCAAATTGGTGTCCTAGACTCCTAGTGAATACTGACTGCGGACATTCATCTCAACTAGTTGATAACCCATATAAGGGGGAAAGTTTAACAATTTCTTTTTAAAGAATTATAAATTGAGGTCAAGCCTTAATACGATTGTAAGTGGCTTCCATTAAAATCGGTAGATTGTGGGTTCAAGTCTGAGAATTAAAAGGGAAACAGAGAGGGTCTACCGTTCTAGTGATAGAACAGTGCCAACATTATTAATGGTGTCTCCTAGCTTGAACCCCCACCCAAGGTGTTAATATTTGACTTGATGCAAACATAACATGATGTTAACATGCTAGGGTTTATATTTAACAGGTTCAAATTAGATTTGAGTTGACATGAGATCAATTTGAATTTGGCAGTGAAACACGTTTGAACCTGTTCAACCCATTTTATTGAAGGTTTTACCCTTCAAAACTTATGGTTGTAACTGTTATATTTGGATGGTTGGTACCTTTGTTTGAAATTTAGTTATATACTTATACATTCTATAAAATATGAGAAATTGCTAATAGGTTATTTGTTTTAGCGTTGTTAGTTAAATATGTTAGCTTTTTTTTTTTTTTTTTTTTTTTTTTTTAAATATAAGAAAGTTGTGTACTAGTTTTTGGGTAGACTATTTCACTCTCTGCCCATGAGATACTCTAGAATCTCCATAGACCGATATTATGATTGATCAAACCTTTGCCTCAAACCAATAAGCCTACCACCCAAATAACCCCTTAGGTTAGGTAGATATATTAACTTTTCCTCAAACCAATGAGCCCACCACCCAAATAACCCCTTAGGGTAGGTAGATATGTTAACATGACTATGTTACTCATTTATTAAGCGAATTATATATGTAAGAATTGTGTCAATCTTTTTTTTTTTTTTTTCCTTGACAATTACAATGGAGAATGGAGGATTTGAACTATAGATGTCATATAAATATTAGGAGATATCAACTTGTTTGATAAACATGTTGCATGTTGCAATAGGATTAAGAGACCCTAACATAATTAATAAACATATGTGTTTACTTATACTAGTTTGGGAGGCAACTTAAGGTATTGCACTAGATCACTATACCCTAGGTGTAACGACCCAAGGAAAGGCACTAGCCACATCTGCGCTATACCTCAAAAGGACTAGTCACTATTGAGGCTCCTTGTAGTTGTTAATAAAGCCCAGATCTACCCAGTAAATACCCGATGTGGGACTCATCACACATCCACACACATCACACAATCAATCAATCAAATTGGGGCATCACAATCTCCCTCACTTAAATCCCTAACGTCCTCGTTAGGGCCCACTTTGTGGGGTAGTGTCTCTGAGCCCACATGGGGTCACTGGACCGGCTCTGATACCATATGTAACGACCCAAGGAAAAGCGTTAGCCACATCTGCACTATACCTCAAAAGGACTAGTCATTATTGAGGCTCCTTGTAGTTGTTAATAAAGCCCAGATCTACCCAATAAATACCCGATGTGGGACTCATCACACATCCACACACATCACACAATCAATCAATCAAATTGGGGCATCACACTAAGAATTGTACCTAATGCAATTGTAATGAATGGTTGAGATTGAGAGTTGGAAAAATGAACTTTCTTCAATCTCAACTATTAAATAAAAAATATTAAAAAGAAGTAAAAAGTTAAAAACGTAAAAATAAAAATAAAAAAAAATTGTGAAGAAAATGGGTTAATTGCAGAGTGTAACTGCAGTTAGTAATTGCACCGGATCTCAATCATTGTTTTGGTGTCTTAGTTAAAAAACTTTAAACTTTGGTTGTTTCACAACATTAATAAAACTCGCGTCTTCCGTTTTGTTATCAAAGCTACGGAATCCTACGCGTTACTTTCCCACTAGAAGTTTACCATGCACGTAGGTTGAAAAACGTTAAAACAGGTTTGTTAAATACGGACATATATAAAAGATAAAATAATTTAACGCAAACCCATTACTGTCATAGACTGAAGGTGAGACACAACACATAAAATATTAAAATAATTTTAATGTGACGTTTGATACGGAGTAATATTTTAAGATTCTCAAGAATATTTAAAGATTTTCATGTTTGGTTGCAAATTATGCTATGAATCAGATGCCAGGGGAATATGAATTCCTCTCTTAAACCCCTCTCAGTAGGAACGTTGATTTTCTTTAAAACAGGTGGGTATTCAAATTCCCAAGCTTAAAGGAGATTGTATTTTTTATAAATTGACAATTTTAACCCTTTTTTCTTATCATTTAAGCAACTAAGATAATATATAAAACAAGTTATCAATATCTTTTCTCTTATCTTTATCTTTTCCCGCCAAAACAACATAAATAGGATAGACAACTCTGTTAATATATTTTTTAACAAAGTTCTATTTAGATTTTACATGTGGGGAAAAAAAAAAAGTTTAAAGGAGACCCTTCATTATTACCGGGTATTCACTTTTATTGTTGTGTTTATGTTGTTCAACAAATTATTAATTTATTTAGAGGAATATATTTTTTTAAAAGACTAATTAATAGTTTATATTTTTTTCATTATTTATTTAGAGGAAGTTTTTTTTTTTTAAGCACTTGGTAGTTCACATTCAAATCTAAGGATAGAATGGAAAAAATAATTAATTCATTTAAGATTCCTGAGAATACACCAAACATTATCATCTCACATTCTTGAGAATCTCCTAATGAAACTAAACATAGGAATAGTTACATTCCTAAGAATCTGGATGTCAGGAGTAATGTGGATTCTCCCGTACCAAACGCCACATAAATGAAACGTATTGCCCTCAAAGTCAAACATAAAAAATTAGCTTTAACTTTTATTATTATTTTAAAATAGTGTTCCAACAAATAATATTTTCACAACAATTTTACAACAAAACCTAGACGATAAATTATTATTGATTTCCATTTGCCTACATTAATAGCTTGGCACCTAGTTTTTACTTTTTATTGTAAAATTATTATAAAAATGTCGCATTTTTGCTTTATTTTTTTATTTTGTTAAAGAAAAATGCTAAGCCTACAAACTATTTTACAATTTTTTTTTCAAATTGTTGATGTTGTAAGTGGTTATTACTTATTAGTAAGTAAAAAGATGATGTTTGTAGTGGGTCTCGATGAGAACTTGTAAGAATTTGTCACATCAACATATACCAATTGTAAAAATATTGTAAAATTGTTTGTGCCTTAGCATTACTTGTGAAACTCACAAAAAGTTAACATAAAAGCTGCCATAACCTGTTGCCATGCTTCACCATAATAGTAATTGTAAGCGAGTATGTATATACTAGCCATTGAGCACGCGCTCACATGGGTGTTTAGAGACTCTTTTTTTTTTTTTTTTTTGTAAAAGTTAATAATTTGTATCTATTATAATTTAGAATTATTTTTCAAACAAATAAAAAAGTATAAACTTTAGAGATAAACCGTAACTGTAATTTCTTTTTTGAAAATGAAGGGAAAAAAATCCTAAATTTTAGAAATTCTCTTTCTAAATTCAAAACGAAATTTGTTATTTGACATTTATGTCCTAGTTTCTAAATGAAATTACCTTTCATTAATGAGATTATTTTTGAACTACATAAAAGTCCGATTGAAAGGGGAGAATTCTCTTATTTTGTGTATATATATATATATATATATATATATATACTAAATGCTTACATATTTTTTATATAGTTGGTAGATAGAAGTACATAACATCTGAATATAACACTTTAATTTATTATGAAAATATTATGGACATAAAATCTCTCATTTTTATATATATTTCTTTTTTCTGGAGAATGTGAAATTTCATTCAAGAATGAAATTATTGAAGTATAACTCTTTTTTGTCCCTTCGGGGGACATCCGATAAAATTGGAAGTCAAACTCTTTTTATATACTCCAGTTAGTACTTTGTAAATAGAAAAGCACACAACACGTGAATATGACTAACCACCCTACTTTGATTCTTCTCCATTATCCACCTTAAAAAAAAAAAAAAAAAAACCAAACAAACAAACAAACGAAATCGGCTCTCAATCCACGTTCCACACCTATATATTAATATTCGCACCTTTGACACTTCAAAGTTCAAACAAAACCTCCAACACTCCACACCTCCCCTAGTCCCAAGCTCCCAACAATGGCGCTCACTGTCTCCAAAACACCAACAGGCAGCGAAAACAAAGTCAAAGATATCTCCCAAGCCGTCTTCGGCCGCCTCGAGATCGAGCTCGCCGAAGTAGAAATGCCAGGTCTCATGTCCTGCCGCAGTGAATTCGGCCCGCCTCAACCCTTCCAAGGCGCCCGCATCACCGGCTCTCTCCACATGACAGTCCAAACCGCCGTCCTCATCGAGAGACCCTCACCGCCCTCGGCGCAGAAGTCCGGTGGTGCTCATTCAACATCTTCTCAACCCAATACCACGCTGCCGCCGCAATTGCCCGAGACTCCGCCGCGGTTTTTGCATGGAAAGGCGAGACCTTGGAAGAGTACTGGTGGTGTACTGGGAAGGCTTTGGACTGGGGCCCAGGTTGTTATATTATGCTTTAAGCTGTTGTTAGGAAGACTTAGATGGTTAGATGAGAAGTAATAAAAGATTAGTATAGTGAAAGTTTGTGAACGTTTTTTTTTTGTTTAGAAGTGTTAGGTTTTAAGTTGTTATTAGTTCTAATTTAGACCCACTTTTAAAATTATTATTTTTACCTATTAATAACGGTTAGTAACAACCTGACACTTGGAATTTATTGTGAAAAATATTGTGAACGTAACAACATTATGGTGAATGTTTGTTAACTTTAATGTTGTGAAATTTTGTTTTTATTACTTTTTTTTTTAAGAAGTGTTATGGTCACAATAAATTTTAGGTGTTAAGTTGTTATTAATTCTAATTTAGACCCACCCTTGAAATTATTTTTTATCCACTAATAACCGTTAGTAACAATTTGATATTTAAGATTTATTGTATAAAATATTGTGGATGTAATAATAAATTTTTTTTTCTTGTTTTTCATTTTGATAAAAAAAATTTATTCTTTTATTTATTGGCTAATTTGGGTTTAATTAATACTATTAAAATAAAAGAAATAATCTTATTGGTTAAAATTTGGGGGTCTTTTTTTACTTTGCGGAGCGGCCGTCTCATTTTCCAATACCATAGAACTGGCCTTGGTAGGAATTAACCAGTGAGATTTAAAAGAGTGGTAGAGTGAAGACAGAGATCAAACTTTGAATTTCTTGCAGTGATACAATGTTAAATTATGATGAGTTTTATCACTTACCCATTATACTAGTACAGGTGGAGGGCCAGACTTGATTGTGGACGATGGTGGAGATGCAACTTTGTTGATTCATGAAGGGGTGAAAGCTGAGGAAGAGTACGAGAAGAGTGGAAAGTTGCCTGATGTGAATGGGTGTGAAAATGGGGAGTATAGGATTGTGTTGAGGATTATCAAGGATGGGTTGCTTGTGGACCCCACTGGGTATAGGATAAAGGAAAGGTTGGTTGGTGTTTCGGAGGAAACTACTACTGGGGTTAAGAGGTTGTATCAAATGCAAGCTAATGGGAGCTTGTTGTTTCCTGCTATTAATGTCAATGACTCTGTCACTAAGAAGAAGGTATGCTTTGTTTTGAAATGAGGATGGTTTAGATTTTGAATTAATGATGAAATATTATGTTTTTATGCTTTGTTAATTACAAATGGGGATTATTTAGATTTTGAATTCATGATAAAAGATTATGTTTATGTGGATTTTTAGATATTTTAAATGGGGATGATTTAGATTTGAATTGTGTTTATGTGGATTTTTGCTAAATGGAACTCAGTTTTGAATTTATTGTTATTTTCTACCATTTAGCAAATCATAATGCTGAATAGACATGCCAAACAGTTAGGTCAATTAGATTGCGGTTCAAATTAAAACGGATCAAGTTAAAAATGGGTCATTTTAAATAGGTTGAAAACGGTTGAGGTCAATCGGGTTACAGGCGAGTTGGGCCAACCCGAATTTTCACATGAAAAAAAAAAATAAAAAAAAAAACAAATAAATGTCAAAATTTTGAAGAGAATTAATCAAATCAATCAAGGAAAGAAATTTCACATAATACCCTTTGTTTTTTTTTTCCTCATTAAGTGGGCACCTACTATTATTAGACTATTTGCATTATTATTATATATGTGAAGGGAAAAAAAAAAACCAATAAACATAAAGGTTTCCTTATCCTTTCAATTTTGATAATCCTGAGCATGACTAAAGTTTTTTACAATCATAATAACAAAATCTTTCAGGTTAATAACTCACAGTTAGAATGCTTTTAATAAAAATTTAAAATCTGAGAGAGAGATAGACAATAAGGAGCAACAAAAAGTATATATTTTAAGTTTACACACTTCAAATTCATAGTTCACTAATGATATGGACTTTTAGATTTTTTTTTCTTTTACTTTAATTGTGTTTTGTGCTAGTTAGACTTAGTGTTACTAACTTGGTCTTAGTATTTAACTATACTACTTAGTATTTAACTTAGAGTTAGACGTTTAGTAATGCAGACATGTAGTTGTAGATTCTTTTGTATTTTTTTTCCTTTAATAATTTTGTTTTAATAAATGGGAGCATGGCCATTGCTAGTTTGCTACTGGTGGCTACTAAATGACAAGCTAGGTAGTTCCAATGCAGTGCTTTGTGCCTTTATGTCTATACACCTAACACATTGGCATGTAGTCTAAATATTTTTTAGGAAAAATAAAAATAAAAATAAAAAAATGGGTCAGGTCATGGGTTAGCTAGGTCAGGTTGAGTTGGCCCACAAAAACAAGCGGGTCGCAAGTTGGCCCGTTTTTATTTGGGTTTAAAAAATCAGGTTTAGGTCGGGTCATCAAATTTTAGCCCGTTTTACCATGTTTAGTGCTAAAGAATCGCTAACAAGAATAGACACAAGAAAGATGTTATAATTACAATATTTTTACAACAAATTCTAAGTGATAAGTTGTTATTGGTGAGTAAAAAACTAATTTAAGTGGTGGTTTCAAATTAATACCAATAACAAAGTAACACCTAAAATTTATTGTAAAAATATTGTAAATATAACACTTCTCCAAAACACAGATTGAAAAATTAGGGACCAATAACATGACAAGTCTTAAAAAATTAGGACACAAAATCGACTACTAATTAATTAATACATATCATTAGATTTGTTTTATTTATTTTTAGGCATCATATTTTATGTTTATGTTAAGTTTTGAAAGTATATAACAACTATCAAAATTTATATAAACATATCTAAAATCAAAAGAATTTTTAAAAATAAAATATGTATTTTTCCTCCCCAGTCCCAAAACAGTGAGGACATGCAGGCAACAATAGCACACATGCAAGAGTATCCTTGGTGTGTCCGGGTTGGGCCAGGGACACTCACTTCGCAGTGTCCGTTTTTTTTCGATTAATCAAGACTTTATTAAACAACAACTATACAAAACAATAAGCTTCCTTGATAATATCATCACAACAAGAAGGACAACTACCCAATATAAAAGAACCAAAACAGTGTCCATACTTCACAGGAGAATTAGAGATTTGACAAGGTCAATGTACCTTTTGGGTAGAGATGGAAAGTAGTGGTTTTTTTATGGGAGGGTTTTAGCTTAAAAATATTCTGATTTCTGTGAGGGTTTTCACTTCGGTATACTGTATTGGGTCCAGTTTTTTGAACATTTTATTATTCTAACTCCATCTCATCAACCAAACATATTGCTAATGTGAGCAGGCATGGTTGGTCGGTCTAATCATGCAGCCGTTGCATTGTTTTCTTTTTTATAAAATCTTGATATTTACAGTCAAATAGCATTTCTACTTCCTTGGTTTTTGTACCTGGTGGGAGTAAGATTGCAGTGTTAGATTTGTGGTTTGTACAGTTTTAATTAATGTAGGTTTTATCTATGATGCATAGAGGTGAAAAAAAGGTATGTCTTTTATTTTCTTGGTTTGTTTCACAAAGATGTTTTAAAGTTTATAATGTTCTGTTATGATGATGTCAATGCAGTTTGATAACTTGTATGGATGTCGACACTTACTCCCTGATGGTCTCAAGAGAGCCACCGATGTCATTATTGCTGGCAAGATCGCTGTTGTCTGTGGATATGGAGATGTTGGCAAGGGTTGTGCTGCTGCTCTCAAGCAAGCTGGTGCTCGTGTGATTGTGACTGAAATTGATCCAATTTGCGCTCTGCAAGCCCTTATGGATGGCACTCCAGTCCTAACCCTGGAAGATGTTGTCTCAGAAGCTGACATTTTTGTGACCACCACGGGGAACAAGAACCTCATAATGGTTCATCACATGAAGCAGATGAAGAACAATGCAACTGTGTGCAACATTGGCCATTTTGACAATGAGATTGATATGCATGGTCTGGAAACTTACCCCGGTGTAAAGCGCATCACAATCAAGCCACAGACTGATCGTTGGGTGTTCCCAGAGACCAATAATGGTATCATTGTTCTTGCTGAGGGGCGTCTTATTAATCTGGGTTGTGCAACTGGGCATCCCAGCTTTGTTATGTCTTGCTCTTTCACAAACCAAGTCATTGCTCAACTTGAACTTTGGAAGGAGAGGGGAACTGGCAAGTATGAGAAGAAGGTGTATGTTCTACCCAAGCATTTGGATGAGAAGGTTGCAGCCCTGCATCTTGGAAAGCTTGGAGCTAAGCTTACCAAACTTACTCCTGCTCAAGCTTCATACATAAGTGTTCCTGTTGAAGGTCCTTACAAGCCTCCTCAGTACAGATACTGAGTGAAAAAAGCTGAGGAGTGCTCATTTGTATTATTGTTTTAAACTCTGTTGTAGTTTCGCTTGAACCAGGACGAGCTATCTGGTTAGCGCTTCTATTCTGCAATTTAACAAGTTTGTCATTTAAATGAGCAGATCCTTTGTTCTGTTCTTGAATTTGAGTACTATTACTAAGATTGAGCCCCTTAAATTTTCTTCATGTTTTTTTTTTATTTGCACTGCTACCAAATGGATACAGCACCACTTTGAAATTTCTGTTCTTTTTTAATGAAGGTTTGTTGATAGATCTTTCAAAACAATATAGGATCCAATAACAATTCTATTGCAATAGTTTGATTCTCTCCATTTGTTTCTAAAAACGAAAACAGATACAATTTTATGATAAAGATTGAATTCGAAGTATAGTCGTTAGCATTATTTTTAGACCCAGATCGTTCAAAGAATACATATTGTAAAGGTTTAAGATTTTCGAGGTCAGACTAAGGTTGAATCAATGTTAAACTGTGATGACATCAAAATTAATTAAATATTAGTTAAAATATAAATAAATGTTTTTAATGTATAAATATGGAAATTTACCATCAAAAAATACATATCAACTTAAAAAAACTTTCAAATGAATTTTTGTTATTTTTATAAAATGAATAGAAAATAATAAAATATAAACAAGCATTTAAAAATTTGTTTTTATTAATATTTCAAATAAAAAGCATTTTAATTAAAAATAAAATCATTTTTAACATAAATTTACTAATTTCTTATTCACATGTAATGATGTAAAAGCATAATTCTTGAACACAAATAAATTTAGCAAATACTATTAAGTAAATAGTAAAAATATAAAATGTAAAAATATTATTCTTGTAAAATTAAAATAAATAAACTAGAAATTTCATTGGTGACACAAAGAAGCCACTCAGTTCAGTGGTTAATGTGCTGGACAAAGATCTTAAATGAATGCTTAATGTGATGTATTTAAAAAAAAATGTTGAACATTTGAAAAGAGTATAATATTTTTAAAATAATTTTTATTTATTAAATAGTTAGGCATTAACTAAAATTTAAAGAGTATAATATTTTAAAAATAATTTATATTTATTAAATTGCTAGACCTTAACTAAAATTTTTATATTATAAGACAGATAGATTCTATCAGCCAATATATAAGATGTTCTAATTTTTTTCCCAGGAGATCTTACTCTTTTTTTTTAATGCAATATCGTAAAACAATATACAGATTTCCAATCAGGTGAGATCCAGGTTCATCATATTCGTTGACCAATTTTTTCAATAGCTAATTTTTCCTGGCTAATTTTACATAAAGCTATTTCAACATGTAATTTGGTTATGTTCTACAAATTTGAAATTCGAAAAGTGTTCTACCCAAAAAAAAAAAAAATTTTTGAAAAGTGAGATTCTCTGTTGATGTGCACCTCTCAAATTTGAATAATTTATTGACATGCATGGACATATCTGATAATAGTCATTGTTTGACCTCTAGGAACTAATTAAGAAGTAGAGAGTTAACTCCTTGGGGATTGGGGCCAAGTAATTTCTTAGGACAATCAGCTAAGAACAATATCACATAAAGTAGAGGTTAGTAATTTGAATCTACTCTTTCCCTGGCCATAATGCAAAACTTATTTTAAAAAAATTATAAAAAAAAGAAGAAGAAGAGAAAAGCGTCCCTAAGAGCTTGTTTGGATGTAGTGAAAACTGAGTGATATCACTCAGTTTTCAGTTTTCATCATCCAATTTATGTGGGTCCCACGGCTCTTAGCTTGTTTGGATAAATTTTGCATCTCTGTTTTCATGATTCAGTTACTCAAAAAAATGAGTATGAGTGACCGAAAATGAAAACACTTTTACGCTGTTTTCACTCTTCAAAACCAGTCACTCAGTGGCAAACCTGTAATTAGCTGAGCTTGTGGGCCCTTCGCCAGTGACTTGTCATGTCTATCTCAGTGGTTATGACCGTTGGAGCTGGGTCTTCTTCTTCTCTTCTTCTTCTTCTTCTTCTTCTATTTTTCTTCTTTTCTTTTCTTTTCACGCTGGCATCTGGGTTTGGGTTCTTCTTTTTTTTTTTTTTCTTCTTTTCTTTTCTTTTCACGTTAGCTTCTGGGCTTGGGTTCTTCTCTTTTTTTTTTTCTTCTTCTTTTCTTTTCTTTTCACTTTCTGGGTTTGGTTTTTTTTTTTTTTTTTTTTTTCTTCTTTTCTTTTCTTTTCACGTTGGCTTATGGGGCTTGGGTTTTTTTTTTTTTTTTTTTTTTTTTTTTTTTTTTCCTTTTCACTGGATTTACATTCCTTTTTTTTCCTTTTCACTGTGGATTGTAGCGGGTTGATGTTAACATAGATGAAGAGAAAAGCAAAGAAAAACAGGGGAAAACGAAGGGGAGAGGCAGGGGAAAAAAAAAAGAAAAAGAAAAAAGTTAACTGACATTGGGTCAGTGTGTGGGTCCCACAAATAGGTGAAAAATATTGAGTGATGATAAGTGAGTGATGGTGCCAAACAAAGTGGGTGTAGGGAGTTGGGTATTTTAAGTGATGAGTGATGAGTGATGGGTGATGAGTGATGAAAATTGAGTGATGAGTGATGAGTGACCATTTTTTTTAAACCAAACAAGGCCTAAACCTTGCAAAAGGGTCTCTATATAACTATATAAGGAGCTAATTAAGAAACACTTTGCTCAAGGTCACTTTTATTCTTGATTTTGGGAATAGTTCAGGATCAACTATTAAGCAGCAGCGGCAACTATTCACTATGGTCATTGGCAACTATTCAAAAGTCTGAATGTAGCAAATCTTTTGACTGCCTGAAAATTTGCTTTCCCTTAAACCTGTAGGCTCCAAGTTTCCAATAATACTTCAAACACCTAATTTCATAATATACTAATATGGTTGATCGTAAGTGGTCAACAAAAATAGAAAGTCTATATAAATAGGAGTAGCGGAGTGGGCAGAAAATGCCAACCATTCATAATCAATCATATCAGCATGATTGTTGTGTCCATGGAATTATTATTAAAATTTATTTTGTTATGATTGGGAGCCATATGCCAAACACTCAAGTTGGATATTTTTAAATGACCTGCATCATGGTTGTGGTTTATGACCCACAATAAGGTTCTACCTATTTGGGCTAAAGGAGTGGACCCACTTTCTAATTGGACTAAACGAACTACAAGTCATTTGGGTGAAATAAAACCCACATCGAAATGCGCTAAATAGATTAGAAAGGGCCTTGCTTAGTTTTATTTGTTAGTCCAACCCATCAATTAAAATGAATAAAAATTGAATTTTTAATACCAAAAAATTCCCAAAATTCCAGAGAGAGAGAGAGAGAGAGAGAGAGAGACTAGTGTGCTTTCTGGGACTCCAAGTTGGTGAAATTCAACAACATATATCAAAATTATGCAGAGAAAACAGAGAATCTAATATTTTTCCTACATAAATTGAATCAAATAATGAATGCACTTTAGGAGTCAATTTCATGCTTTTTCAGTTTTTTTAGTGTTGATTTCACTGTAAAATAAAATAAAACAAAAAAAGAGCAAATAAAATTTTTGACCAAATAGAAAAACACTAGCCTTGATTTGATTTATCAATGGTGGTGACCGGAGAAGAAGTCGATTTGGTCTCCATAAGAGTGGCCCGAGTAATTGTTGACAACAAGTGCCAAAGCAATTGTTGACAGTGAGTAAATTGAATCGAAGAAGGAGAGAGTATGAACTATTTTAGTTGATAGGTTATTATTGATTCTCATATAAGTTGACCATTATAACTATAGTATTATCCACTATTAACAATTTTTCACCTCATGTTGTAAAATTTGTTGCGACTTTAGACTTATTGGGAGGCCCTAAGCAACTCCTTTAGCCTCAATGTGTGTCCATCTCTAACTTAGTCTACATGGCCTCCCTTGACCCAACAACCATTTTCCTTCTCCTTGTGTACCCAATGCCTTATAAGTCAATAGTTAATCGTTCCACCATCACACACCTTGATGCAAAGGTCACCTCACAAGTATAAGTGCTTGTGGTGTGTGGGGAGTAAGAGCCAGGGTTCAAGTCTCTAGGAGAGAGTTTCACACACATATATATTTAGATTAGGTTATAGTAGAATTTCTATCTTGTATAAAAAAAAAAAAAAGTTAATCGTTCCCTGAGCTGCTGTGCAACATGTTTCATGGTGTATCAATCCCTTTCCAGAGTTGGATGATCTAATAATTAATGGAAGACAATGGAATAAATTTCATAATATTCAACATACACTTTGAGGATTAAACACCGACATGACAAAAACTTTGCAAATCAAGTTTTGTACTCAACATCTAATTAAATGGCTCCAAAAGGGAACCTTTCTACTAAAAAAACCTCCCCACCTTCCCAAATCATAATGCTGTCCTCTCGTATGAATTATCAAGTACCATAATCAATGAAAAATATGGAAACCCTATACCCTATTATCAAGTACTATAATTAATGTTATTTTGCTTAAATTTGGAGGTAGTGTCATTTTGTAAAATTGTTATAATATTCATGTATGAGTGATGTAATTGATTAATTAAGTAATAAAAGTCTCCCACTAGATAAAAATAACAAGATTAAGTGATTGATACTCTCTATGTCCACTTTTTTTGTCCTTTATTCTATTTTGAGATGTCCCAAAATATTGTCCTGTTTCTTAAAATAAAAATCATTAATTTACTAATGTTCCTATTATATCCCTATTAATTTACTACTTCAATTTTTTGATAAATTCTTTTAGGGAAATGCTAACGAGTGCCCTAAGGGCACTCATTAAGAATCCATTTAAAGAAAGTTTGTATGAGAAATGAAAAAAAAGTAATTAATATTTTAACAGCTTTTTACATTTTCCATAAAAGTGAAATAAAAACTTTCTTTAAATGGATTTTTAATGAGTGCCCTAAGGGCACTCGTTAGCATTTCTCATTTTTTTAAGTGTAGTTTTAAAAACTTATACATTTTTAAAAAATAGACAAGATAATAAATGATGTTCCCTTAAAAAGTTTGACTTTTCAAACAGGACAAAAAAGGTGGGACGGAGGGAGTATATAAGTAAACCTTGAGACCTTTGAATTATACTTAAAAATTCCTTATTTACTATATTAACTTCCCAATTAACATCTCCCCAAGTATTATCTCCCCCCAAAAAGACTCTACTATAGTTTTCTATGCATATCTTGTGATTGGGGTTGTTAGTTGTATTGTGTAAATGCTACATTTGGTTGGGGAGATGGAAAAGTGAGATAATAGAAAATAATTGGAAGATAGAAAAGTGAGATGATAAAAAATATTTAATTTTTCGTCATATGTATTTGGTTGAAGGGATGAAAAACTCTTTTATTTAGTTAAGGAGAAAAATAGGAGAATAGAAAATGTAGTTTATGTAAATCTACTCTTATATTATTATATTATATTCATTAAATAATTAAAATATTACTTATTATTAATTAAAATAACATTTTATAAAAATTTACATATCATACATATTTATTATATTATTTTTACTTGTTATTATATTTTATACATACATACATATATATATATATAAGAAAAAAAAAGGAAGAAAAAAAAAAAGCTAAACACGTTATAAAGAGAGAAAAAGACCCAAAAAAAAAAAAAAAAACAACAACAACAACAACAACAACAACAACAAACAAACAAACAAACAAAACCAAACAAAATAGGAAGATTTGGCTATAGAGAGTTGTGGAATACTGGAATGTGGTGTAAAGGGAAAAAAAGAAAAAGAAAGAAGATGCATGATGGGGACACTGTAGCATGATTGCTGTTTAAAGAGAGGCAGAAGTATAAAGATAATGGCTGAAGCAATATTTTACAGAAATCAACCCAGTTTTCTCTCCATTTTGGAGAGAAAAACATTATGGTAAGCCCAGGGAAAAAACATCTAAGCCCCTCTCCCTCCCAATCAAACAATCGCTCAAAATGTTATCTCTCCACTTTTCTCTCCTAAATTTTCCTTCCTCCTTAAAATCTCTCCAAACAAACATGATCCTTAAATAGAGGAAATGGTTATTCTGCCATTGTTCCAACAATCATGGCAATAGCTACACAAAATAACCTTCATTCCTCTCCTCCCTCTTCTTTTCCTTTTCTCTTTTCTTTATGTTTTCAAATGCATTAAAAGTAGAGGAAAACCCAATTTACCTCTATCTCCACCAAAGCTACCAATCATTGGCAACCTTCACCAGCTTGGCACACTCCCACACCTTTCTCTTCAAGCCCTCTCTAGGAAGTATATATGGCCCTCTAATGTTCTTATACTTTGGTCATATACCAAACCCTTGTGGTGTCATCTGTAGATATGGCAAGAAAAATGATGACAACACTGTTGAGAAGAACAAAAATAATTAGGAACCACATGAATTGTCCCAAACAACAAAAATCAAATATAAAATTATAAATGCAAGGACAGCGGTAGAAAAATAGATATATTATGCAAGGCCTAGTTATATACTTATTCATAAAATTTGAAAAATTAGTAATAGGTAATATTAGGTAAATATGTTAACTTTAATTTTTTATTTTATTTTTAATAATATATAAGAAAGTGATATCTTAATCTTTGGTTAAACTATTTCACTCATTATCCATGAGATGCTTTAAAATCCTCATGGACAAATAGTGTAATAAAATGACCCTTTAAATTTATGTCACATTACAAACTAATGAGCCTACTACCTAAGTACTCTCTCAACAACTTCTCAAAAAAAAAAAAAAAAAAAAAAGTACTCTCTCAACAAGTACTAGTAAATATGTTAACTTCACTACGTTACGTTGTTACCTAATTATTAAATAAGTTGTGCCAACTTTTTTTTTTTTTTTTTTTCTGATGAAACCATGTCAACTTCAACTTTATCTCATTTATTAAATGGATTATATGAGTAAATTGAGTATAGTATCTAATCTGTTTAATAATAATTTAAGCTGGGTACTCTAACTTATTTTACAATTTTGCCACTATTTAACCACATAGTAACTTATGCACAATATAATATGAATTTATCATTTTTTTTCAGTACTTAGAAGTTATAACTCGCTACACAAGTGAGTTGTGCGCAAAATTGTGGAAATTTTCATGGTCCTAACAGAGTTGCTCTTAATAAATAATTAAACATAGCGAGTGATTTCTTCCACTATCTAATACCTATTTATAAAAATAAGAAATAAGAAAAACGACGTCGTCTTCCGATCCCGCCAAAACCCCAATATATTAATATTCACACACCTCACTTCAAACAAAAACCTCCACACAGACACAGTCGAGGACTCCACAGTTCCCCATAGTCCCAAACTCCCAACCCCAATGGCGCTCACTGTCTCCAAAACCCCAACCGGCAGCGAATACAAAGTCAAAGATATCTCCCAAGCCGACTTCGGCCGCCTCGAGATCGAGCTCGCCGAGGTCGAAATGCCAGGACTCATGTCCTGCCGCAGTGAGTTCGGCCCATCTCAACCTTTCAAAGGCGCCCGCATCACCGGGTCTCTCCACATGACAATCCAGACCGCCGTCCTCATCGAGGCCCTCACCGCCCTCGGCGCCGAAGTCCGGCGGTGCTCGTGCAACATCTTCTCAACCCAGGACCACGCTGCCGCCGCAATTGCCCGTGACTCCGCCGCGGTTGGACTGGGGCCCAGGTTGTTAAATTATGCTTAAAACTAAATGGTGAATTTTATTACTAATTCTAATTCTCGTCTCATGTAGGCTTTTACTCCCCTTTAATAAGTCGAAATCAACCCGTGGGCTTTTTTTATTTTTATTTTTTTATACAAGATAAAAATTCTATATATGTGAGTTTCCTCTGGAGACTTGAACATCGGCTTTTGTTCTCAACATTTCATAAGCGACCATCGCATCAAGGTGTGCGGTAGATAGAGTGGAAACAGAGATTAAACTCTGAATCTTCTGCTCCTATACAATGTTAAATTATTGAATATCTTAGAATTAGCTATTAGAAAATGATGAATTTTATTACTTAATTGTAATTCTAATACTCGTGTCATGCGTGAGCTTAAACTCCCTTTTAATAAGTGTGAATCAGCATGTGGGATTTAAACGAGAGACGGTGAATCTCCTGCTTTGATACAATGTTAAATGACTGGGTGTCTTAAATCAGTTATTAGGAAATGGTGAATTTTGTCACTTACCCATAATTTTAATACAGGTGGTGGGCCGGATTTGATTGTGGATGATGGTGGAGATGCGAAGAGTGGCCTGATGTGAATGGGTGTGAAAATGGGGAGTTTAGGATTGTGTTGAGGATTATCAAAGATGGGTTGCTTGTGGACCCCACTAGGTATAGGAGGATGAAGGAAAGGTTGGTTGGTGTTTCGGAGGAAACCACTACTGGGGTTAAGAGGTTGTATCAAATGCAAGCTAATCGGACCTTGTTGTTTCCTGCCATTAATGTCAACGACTCTGTCACTAAGAGCAAGGTATGCTTGGTTTAGAAATGATGATGATTTAGATTTTGAATTCATGATGAAAGTTTATGTTTTTATGCTTGGTTTAGAAATGGAGATTATTTAGATTTTGAATTCATGATTTAAGATTCTGTTTATGTGGCTTTTTTTATATCTTTTAAATGGGGATGATTTAGATTTAAATTATGTTTATGTGGATTTTGTTAAATGGAACTGGCTTTGAATTTGTTGTTATTTTCTACCATTTATGATCAGCAAAACATAATGCTGAAGAATAGCTAACAAGAATAGGCATGAAAGAAAAGAGAAATGTTATATTCACAATATTTTCACAATAAATCATACGTGACAAGTTGTTGTTGATGGACAAAAAAGTAATTTTAGCGGAGGTTCAAATTAGAACCTGTAACAACGTACTACCTAGAATTTGTTGTGAAAGTATTGTGAAAATGTTGTGGATATAGTACTTCTCATAGACATAGATTGAAAAATTAGGGACCAATGACATGACAATTCTTGAAAATTTAGGACACAATATGGACTACCAATTAATTAATACATATCGTTAGATTTGTTTTATTTATTTTTAGGCATCATATTTTATGTTTATGTTAAGTTTTGAAAGTATATAACAACTATCAAAATCTTTATAAACATATCTAAAATCAAAGGAGTTTTTAAAAATAAAATATGTATTTTACCTCCCTAGTCCCAAAACAGTGAGGACATGCACACAACAATAACACGCATGCAAGAGTATCCTTGGTGTGTCCGTGTTGGGCCAGGGACACTCATTTTGTAGTGTCCACTCTTCTTAGGAGAATTAGATTTTTGTCATGGTCAATGTACCTTGTGATGGGTGGAGATGGAAAGTAGCGGTTTTTTTATGGGAGGGTTTTAGCTTGAAAATATTCTGATTTCTGTCAGGGTTTTCACTTCTGTATACTGTATTGGGTCCAGTTTTTTGAACATTTTATTACTCTAGCTCTATCTCACCAACCAAACAAATTGCTGATGTGAGTAGGCATGGTGGGTCAGTCTAAACATGCAGTCATTGCATTGTATTTTGATGAAATCTTGATATTTACAGTCAAATAGCATTTCTATATCCTTGGTTTTGTACCTGAGGAAGATTGCAGTGTTAGATTTGTAGTTTGTACAGTTTTAATTAATGCAGGTTTAATCCATAGAGGTGAAAAAGTAGGTCTTTTATTTTTGGGTTTGTTTCATAAAGATTCTTTTTTCTGTCACATTTTTTAAGTTTATAGTGTTCTGTTATGATGATGTTAATGTAGTTTGATAACTTGTATAAATGTCGACACTCACTCCCTGATGGTCTCATGAGAGCCACCGATGTCATGATTGCTGGCAAGATCACTGTTGTCTGTGGATATGGAGATGTGGCAAGGGTTGTGCTGGTGCTCTCAAGCAAGCTGGTGCTCGTGTGATTTTGACTGAAATTGATCCAATTTCCACTCTTCAAGCCCTTATGGAAGGCATTCCAGTCCTAACACTGGAAGATGTTGTCTCAGAAGCTGACATTTTTGTGACCACCACGGGGAACAAGAACCTCATAATGGTTCATCACATGAAGCAGATGAAGAACAATGCAATTGTGTGCAACATTGGCCATTTTGACAATGAAATTGATATGCATGGTCTGGAAACTTACCCCGGTGTAAAGCGCATCACAATCAAGCCACAGACTGATCGTTGGGTGTTCCCGGAGACCAATAATAGTATCATTGTTCTTGCTGAGGGGCGTCTTATGAATCTGGGTTGTGCAACTGGGCATCCCAGCTTTGTTATGTCTTGCTCTTTCACAACCAAGTCATTGCTCAACTTGAACTTTGGAAGGAGAGGGGAACTGGAAAGTATGAGAAGAAGGTGTATGTCCTGGCCAAGCATTTGGATGAGAAGGTTGCAGCCCTGCATCTTGGAAAGCTTGGGGCTAAGCTCACCAAACTTACTCCTGCTCAAGCTACATATATAAGTGTTCCTGTTGATGGTCCTTACAAGCCTCCTCAATACAGATACTGAGAGAAAAAGCTGGGGAGTGCTATTTGTATTATTGTTTTAAACTTTGTTGTAGTTTCGTTGTTTGAACTGGGACGAGCTATGTGGTTAGCGTTTCTACCCTGTAATTTAAAAAGTTTTTCAATTAAATCTGCAGGTACTTTGTTCTGTTCTTGAATTTAAGTACTATTATTTAGATTGAGCCCCTTTAATTTTGTTCATGTTTTTTTGATTTGCACTACTACCAAATGGATACAACACCACTTAGAAATGAGGTGTTATGTTGGTTGTACGAGATCATTGGGAGTTCTAATGGTTTCTTTTTTATTAGATAGTTGGTTTTATATTGTATCCTTTGTTTACAGTCACAACTCACTTGGACTATCATTCTCTTTTCTTGACAAGTTCTACTTAGAATGTAGATACTATTCAAGCTAGCGTTCTGAGGAATAGCTTAGAAAAGTCTCTGAAATCTATTGCAACGGTTGCAAAATATATTCCATGTGTCAGTTTGAGTAATTTTAGTGCATTTGATTAATTTTCATAATTCAGCTTTGTAGTGAAGTTATTTTTTAAATTCATTTTTTTGAACTGTGGTTTGCTTTGGAAGAAGCCTGACTTTTTGTTGTAAGTTTTAAGCTAGAGGTTCTCTGTTATGCGGCCAAGGATATTCCAGTGATGTATGCAGTTTCCAAGTTAATCATACATAATATTGTCCAACCTCTTAACAGAACATCCTCGGGTAAGACAATCCACCATATATTGAAATGACTAGGGTGTAGGATTGAATTGGAGATATGAAAGTGCCCTGTGCATATTCATGGAATTGCTTAAGAAAAAGGACTAGCCCTATACTGTAAAATAAAGTTACATTGCTTAATCGAACCAGCCCTAAACTATAAAATAAGCAAGTAATGCTTCTAAATTTGAAAAGTCCAGGGATTATTGACAGAAACACTTTCCATATTTTGTCATAAGGTAAGCTAACCTTACCCCTTAGGCTACTCCGTTGTTTTCTATTTATATTGGAGTAAACAGGGCTATTGAAATATAATTTCAGTGATAATAAAGAAACATCAGTATCCTAGACACCTTGACTCTAGAGAGAGATCTATACAACTGTCCAGACAATAAAATTGGCTTATTTTATTTTCTTTTTCTTTTTATCTGCAGGCGAAGTGTCAAGACATCCTGTAAAGGAAGAGGATAGCACCTTGTATTTTAAGGGTGACATGCCTAAGGTGAATTAGATGGAATGAAGCTGCATGTGCAAGGAAACATCAGGCAAATATAGGGAGAGGAAGGCAAGACTGACCCTAACAATAATTGATGCAGAAGAGGTGTAGAAAAATTGATAGATGAAGTAGCAATATATGGAAAATTGGGGTAGTTTTATTATAAAGACTATGCTGCACAATCTGAAGTATCAGCAAGATTTCAACAGCAAAGTGCATTCCAAGATTCAGAGAACAGTTCCACTGTGCGTCTTTTGGATAATTTGGCAAGAAAGGAGTAGTGTGTATATATATATATATATATATATATATATATTTTTTTTTTTATGCTGTTGAACTCCCCAATTATGTCATTTAACAATTCATATTATAATCCTTGTATTATTGGATTACCACATTGGGTAGCATCTAGTCATCTGCTTTTCTTGGTTTTCTAGATCTCTTGAATCTCATGGAGTAATTTTTTGGCCAAGGTACTGCTGCAGGCCAAGACGTAGAAGGGAAAATAAATACTGTGGTTATGATCTTTTTGAATATAATCTTCACGTAATAAATCAACGAAGTCTAAATGATTTCTATTTCCCCTTCAAGTTTATAGAGTGAATATGATCTCCTTTTTACTTATTAAAAAATGGACTAATGAAGTAGCAATTTATGCAAAAGAAGCGAATTGGAAAGCAATAATCATGCTTCTAACCCTTCCAAACATAAAAAATATGAAGCATTGAAACATAAAAGAGCGACTCCGAACCATTTAATTATAACTTCAACGGGCCACTTCTAAGAGTGAAATTCAATGCATGCACAGTAGCTGTTTTGCTAAAGATATTCTAAAAGTCTTCACAAATACACGTACACTATTTTGATGAGGAAGTTTCAGCAACCTGAAGTTGAATTGAGGAGCAACCATGCACGCTTGAAAGCAAAACTGGAGGAAGAAAACAGGAAAGAAGAGGACGAAAAAGTTCTCTTTGCCATAGATAAATGCTGAGAGAATAGATCCCCCACAAAAAATATTGCATTTGGGTGGTAAAGCTACTGAATTACTTAAAGTCTGAGGAAGAGAAAAGCAAGTTGCAAACTGAGATAAAGTTGTCTCGGGAAGAGATGGAGCTGGCACTGCAAGGTGTGCTCCAAGGGAAGGAGATATTGGAGATCAGAGGGAATTGAAAGTATGATTGTTGAATACGGACAACAAGCGTATGATGCAGATTTGAAAGGAGTCAGAGTTGAAAATAGTGGAGGAAGAATTGCAGAAGATGGAGTTGAGAAGAATAGAAGAATTAGGAACCACATGCGTTCCATACAACAAAAGAGAAGGAAGATGACAATCGCAAGTATATATATGTATATGATGGTTGACATTGATGCAAGGAAAGGGGCAGGAAAAATAGAGATATAAGGGCCCTAGAATCTGTACAGCACTACCTAATTAGGGTGGTCAGAATCACCCACGAACACCAAACAAAGAGGAAAACATTATTCTCTACTCATAATCACAATCTTAACAACATAGTTTTTGGAGTCAGAGTTGATGATGACAAGAAGTATATATGCAAGGACAGGGTAGAAAAATAGAGATATTATGCAAGGGCCCTAGAATCTGTGCATCACTACCTAATTAATTAGGGTGCTTAAAATCACCCGCGAACACCAAGCAAAACAATATTCTCTACTCATAATCACAATATTAACAACATAGTCCTATTGTTTTTCCCTACTATAATAATTGATAATCACACAAACAGATCATGTTGAAAATTAACAACAAAAATAAAATCTATTAACACAGAAGTACTAAACTGATGGAAAGGAAATTGAGGTTTCAGTAATCAGTAACAAAAAAATGAAAAGGAAAAATAGGTACAAGACAAAAGAATGAATGTTCAGTTCTGATATAATTAAGTTCATGATCAAACTTCAAAGATCTGGCCGTGCAATCTTCAAAAGCCTCCCTTCCCATGTGATTCACCTACGGTAGACTAAGCGTTTAAAACGTAAAATCCCACCTTCAAAGGTGCATTTAAATCCATTCTTATGAGAATAATCCCAATCATCGTTTACAATCCGAAAGGCGACATCCTCATAAGGTGGCCCTGCGTGAAACCTTATTATGCACGTCTCACCATTGTTGCTATCCTTGTCCTCCTCAAGAGTGTAGGTTGGAACCTTTGTATTATCAACAAGGTCTGGATAAAAGATGTCAAATTTATAGCCTTGCACAAATTTTGGAGGTGGGTTGTCATGATCATAGTGAGCTCTGTTGTATTTGTTCCACACATATCCAGTGTGAACACGGTTTGTATATTTTGGTTTTTTTGCTCTGCACTCGCCATGAGACTGAGATTCCAGCAGCTTCACTTCTTCAGCGTCCTCATCCTCCCTGGTTCGGGTTCCCATGGCCTCTTGAATCCTTCTTTGCTGTTCTTTAACAACAGCAATAAGCATAGACCTGTCTTCTTCTTCTTCTTCTTCTTCTCTTTCAGGTTCAGAACAGTCCTTCTGAGCACGAGTCCGAGCACGAGCTTCAGCTTCCTCTTCACGTTGTGCCTTACGAACAGCCCTTTCTTCTCTTCTCTTTCGCAGCTTTTCAATCTCTGCCTTTGTTTCCTCATCGTTAGATTCTTCAATATCAATTCCTAAAGCATAGTCACGCAAAATCTTCTTCCTCCAAATAAACGATTGCGTCTTCAATTTCTTCTTCAGAATCTTCTTCAAGTAACTATAACTTCGGGCCATTGATTATACTTGATGGATGAAGAAGAGCTGTCTTTGGTTTGGGTTTCATTCTTTGGTTTCATTCAAATTTATACCGACTCTTTTGGTTTCCTTTAGTGAGTCGGAATTGATTTATATATAATTTATTCCACTAAATAATAGCCTACTATATTAATTAGAACTTAATGACTTATTATGACTTCAACAATTTAATGAAATGATTATATATATAAAAAATTAATGAAATGTATATTGCACAGTTGATTTCTTTAAACAATTTTACCATAAAAATCATTATAAATTAAAAAAAAAATTTAACAATGAAAAAAAATGTGAATGGATGATTTCTGTTGGAAAAATATAATTAATTAAATTGATCATCTTCTAAAAGGTTAGTTTAAAATTTTGAGATTATTAATAATTTATTATGATATTAAAGAAGTCTGCGCATACTCTTTGGGTTTGAGTTTAGATTTCGGTCTTTCCTATCATGAGTCGTAGATTAATTTTTTTAAAACATGGCTGAAAACAAAATCACCAGACACATGTGGCTTTGTAATCAGATTTTATAACAATTAGTTAAAAAAATTGTAATTTTTATACTAACAATCCACCTAGTTTTATTTTGTTGTGAGTAATTCATAATTGTTGGGAGTATTAAGCTTTACCTGGCACTCTACAATTTGATGCTTCTACATGATTTTTTTAATTAAATTAAAATTTTTAATAGTATTTATTTTATTAGATTTTAAAGATTCATTTTAATTGTTTTTTTTTTTCCTTTTGACACAAATCAAGACCCATTATGAATTGATGCATTCATTGCAAACCAAGCTTCATGACCTACAAAACAAGCTGAGCTAAATGTCCAACACCAAGTTGACTTCTGGCTAGATAAGCCATCATTACTTGATCGTCATGATTCTTTAACTGATAATCAAAATTAGGATTGGATACTAATATTAGAATCAATGGTCATTGTTAACACAAAATATGTCATCAGGTATAGAGATACCAAGACTTTGTCCTTCACAGGCCCAATAGGCTCAAATTTTTAAATTCAAGAGAGCTAATGGGCCAAAGCAACACTTAAGCCCATGCTCCCATGAATCAAGTGGGCTGTTGAGGAGATAACAAACTGAAGACCAGCTTACCAAAACTCCAAAAAGAGCATTAATTCTTAAAATCATGATCATGGGATTCTACGATTCTACCCCTTAAATCGATCTAGCTTGATATAAGATCGAGTAGTATTTGAAATCGTGATGGGATTGCGATCCTACTGCATGAGATTAATGGGTTTTCTTTTGGTTATTGGGCCTTCAATTTTGAGCCCAAGCTGTGAAAAAGGGCCTTGCTAAGTTCTATCAGCCCAACCCACTAATTAAAATTAGTAAAAATAAAAAATTTTAATAAATAAATTTCCCAAAATAAATTTTTACCATGACACACAACCTGTTCACAATGCCCATGTGATGATTATATAATACAGTTATTTTTTATATAATTTCTAATAAAGTTATGTTAGTAATGGGCTCAATCAAAATTTGTCACCTTAACTATATACCAAAAATAAAATAAAATAAAATAAAAATTTCCACCCAAATTGTAAAAAATTTTCCTTCTCAAAAGTGAAAATTTTAGGGAAAGCTTAAAGAGAAGGAGGAGCTAGAAATAGAGCATAAAGAACAAGCTGAATTGCCTAGTGTTGAAAAAAAAAAAAAACATATTTATATCACATACAAAACATACGCAGCGGTAAATTAATGGATTTATTTCATTCGCAATTGATAATATGTACTGTGTAAGTTTTAGAATTTAAGAACAAGAAAGCGTACCTTAGTGCAGTGAAATTCAAAACAAAATATTAGTGCGGTGAAGTACTTAGGAACACTTTTAATCTTTACTCTAATTTCACTTAATGCCCAAGAAGTGTGGTCTCTCAATCAGTTTCCAAGGAGAGAATAAGAAAATGTCTAACACTCACATACAAACCATTTCATGTTCTTATGTAATCTTAATCAAAACATTTATGAAAGACTTGTGAAATTCTGTATGTTTCTCTCCTTATATATAATTGATTATCTAATTGGGATAGCCCTTTGAACCATTCCAATTGGGCTCTAATATGTGGCTTGGAGTGAGACCAAAAGAGAACAAATAAGACTCTAGCTCCAGTGGATCTTGGGCTTTTCTGTCAACTCTTGACAAGTTCAAAATTACCATTAATTATATTCAATACCACTACATGAATATAATTGCACTTTAGGCCTTATTAATAAATTATATCCCAAGACTTTATTATTCATGCAACCCCTTCATTAAAATATTCGTAGTAATATAAAGTTATGAATATAGACTGCTACTTTAAAGATTACTACATCTTAATATTTGAGTGTCCGGTTTAATCCTTTATTTTATTCATCATATATTTATGAAATTTAATTTCATAAATATATACTTTGGTAACTCCTTACTAAAATGGTTCGACCCAACACTCTGAATAACCAAACTTATTTAACTTATTTCAAGTGAATATTTTATTTCTCCGTTAAGAGATTATAAATTTCATTTTGAGAATATATGTTCCATCAACACTAGATGCGGCTGCCCAATATACTAAAGTTTTAATCGTGACTTATAAATCTCAATCTTGATATATCAAAACAACCTATACTTCATGATCAGGTCCATTATTCTCTCAAGATTTAAAGTTGATATAAATAGATGTCGTGAGATTTATTATTCATTTGACAGTCGTTAGGAGAATAATAAATCTCACAGCGGTCTAGTTTAATATATCTTAACTCTTAAAACATATCAACTAAAAGTCTCTACTTCCATGATCAAGACAAATCATCTTAGTTGATATGCTATAGTCTTCGCAGATGAAATGCCCAATTTCATCACTAACTTCGAACTAAAATTCTAAGTTTACAAAAAACTTATAATTTATATCTTCTGTGACTTTTCATATAAATCACATATTATGCATCTCATAGACTAAGATAATGTCTCATTAGTTCATTTATAGATAGTCTCATATAATTAAACTATTTAATTATTCATGACATGTCAATAAATTGAATTTTATGGCATAAATCACAACACCTAAATCATCCTCAAAACTGTCAATAATGCTCCCTGAAAAGTCAAAATAAAAAGCTTCTAATGCTTCTACTCTTCTAAGTTTTTTTTTTTTTTTTTAATTCTTTTGAAGTGTATTTTTCTACTCTATTAAGTTGGGGAATCACACAAACCGTAAAAACTGCATCCAAACTGCCGGCAAAATAGCATAACCGCACCGCACTGCATATAATAGTGCAACGCACTACATGGTATAGTGTGGTTTGCAGTTTTATAATAAGAAAACCGCACTGTACCTTTTCTATATATTAATATATTTATTTATTTTTAATATTAATGATATTATTAATAGTTTAATAACCCTAGTTTTCAAAAAAAAAAAAATTTTTGATAACCCTAGCAAGTGTTGACTAGAAAAGTCAGCCCAAAATATAGGAAAGCTAGTTCAATAGTTTAAAACTTGGCCCAAAATAAAGGGAAAAAAAAAAGTTTCGGGCTAGGTAGGAAAAGCCCAAATTTTGAAAAATATACCGACTTTAAACCGTTCAAACTACATCTTAAACATCGCACTGCACAAGTGACCGTAAAAATAAAGTACGGTGCGATTATGGTTTTGGTTTAACTCTAAACTACATTACACCGCATATATGACCTCAAAAATAAGGTACGATACAGTTATGGTTTTGGCTAAACTTCACTACAAAATATGGTGCTAAAAATGGCCCAAAATTGTATCGCACCGCACTGCGAACACCCTTACTTCTAAGTTTTTATTATTATTATCTTATTTTGTGTGAAGTTTTGGCTAAAAGGAAATAAATTCGGATAGGTAATAAATAAATGTGAGAGTTTGTTGGCATTTATTTTGTTGTCAGAATTGCTTAAAGTGGGGGGAATTCTTTTTAGTTACACGTCATATTCTCTTAATATTTTCACAATAAATTGCAGTCTCAGTAGATAATAAGTCATAATAAAATAAAATAAATTGAAGGGTCAGGATATTTCAATGATGCATGCAGTTTCCAAGTTAATATCCTGGCTTAGTTGATCAGCTAAAATTCAATGAAGAACATAATCTTGTCCAACCTCCTAAAAGAACATCCTCAGGTAACACAATCCACCGCACACACACACACATATATCTATATCTATATATATATATATATATATATATATATATATTTGCTCCTACTTCCTCTTCCGTCTTCTGCTGCACAATGATCTTGTGTGGCCAAGGGCTCAAGGCATTCTGTTGGATTTGAACTCTGCACTCCGCAGTTCACAGTTAAGGTTATCCCACCAGCCTTGGCCAGAAAACAGTTTTCCCATGTCATTCCCTTTATCCATGCATCCATATTCCAGAGAATTGGCAAATGAAAAACACTCATTCATATGTACATATTATACAAAGATGCACACCGGCATGGATGGATACATATTATTATAAGAGTTAGTATTTAATTTAAAGTAACATATCCTAGATATGAGCATGTTAAGTGGCAGAAAAAAAAAATGAAGATCATTTCATATAATAAATAGAATGCTTTAGCATTGAAATGACTCGATCAGGTGTATGCTTGAAGTTGGAGATATGAAAGTGTCATGTACATATTCACGGAATTGCTTAAGAAAAAGGACTAGCCCCTATAATGCAAAATAAAGTTACATTGCTTAATAGAACCAGCCCTAATAAAATGAGCAAGTAAATGCTTCTAAATTCGAAAAGTCCACGGATTATTGATAGAAACACTTTCCATTTTTTTTTTCATAAGAAATTCTTCGTTGTTTTCTATTTATATTAGAGTAAACAGGGCTCTAGAAATATAATTTTCAGTGATAACAAAGAAACATCAGTACCCTAGACACCTTGACTAGTCTTGAGAGAGATCTATAAAACTGCCCAGACAATAAAATTGGCTTATTTTATTTTTCTTTTTATCTGCAGGTGATGTGTCAAGACATCCTGTAGAGTAAGAGGACGACACCTTGTATTTTAAAATGCACAGACAATAAAATTGTGTTATATTTTGCTCTATGAAGAAATCTGATCAAGAAAACAATATTGAAGTTGGGCAGGACAAGATTGGGTCTATCATCATCGCAAAATAGTAATTTTTTAAAAATAATTTTATAGTTGAGGGGGAGAGGATTTGAACTGTGAATGCCTTCGCTTGAAACATCTAGAGATGCTAAGCAGTGGAGTTACATGGCTCTTGACTAGAAAGTTATAATTTTAAATAAGAAATTTGATGTATGTGGTGTTCTATGTGATTCAAACCCTATTCCTCTCTCTCCCACCAAAAAAAAAAAAAAAAAACAAAAGAATAATTCCTTAAGGTTAGGGATTTAGTTCTTTTTTTTACGTATTTTCTAGAAGGCTTGATTGCAAAAATACCCTTTAGGATTTCAATTAATCCTTATAACTCCTTGAAATTTCCTTATGAGACAAATTGACTTCTAAGACTAACTTTTTTTTTTTTAATACAAAAAAGAAATTCTACTCTAACCTAATTTAAGTATATATGTGTTTAAAGCTCTTACATAGAAACTTGAATCCTAATCCTCTCTTCCCTCCCAAACACCCAACAAAAACTTCCTACTTGTAGAGTGACCATCACACCAATAATGCACAATGATGACTTCTAAGACTAACTTTTGTTAGCTCTTTTGATCTGGAAAATCTTTAATTACAAAAAACCATTTAGGATTTCCTTTATTTCTCGTCATTCCTTGAGGTTTCATATTTGCCAATTTGACTTTCAAGACTAGTTTTGTTAGCTTTTATGGATGGAAAAATGACATGATCATCACAGTAGTCAATTTGATAAATATGTAAATCTTGTGAAATTATAAGAAGAAATTGAAATCATAGCGAGCATGCTTTTACAACTTAGAGCATTCCCATCCAGGATTTTAAAAAAGTTTTATTTTACAACCTCAAAACTTACTTTATCTATTTTACCATCTCATTTTACAACTCACCCAACATTCGAGTTTTTATTTTTGTATACAACTCATTAAAATGATATAAATTACAACATCAAATAATATTAAAAAAAAAATCATGTTCTTCTCTCTTTTCTTTCATTTTTTTTTTCCTCTCTACACCTTTCTCAATTAAAATAATAGTTTTTTTTTTTTTTAACATCCAAGTGAACAGTTGGTTCTATATATAAGAATCAACTATTCACAAGTTCTAGAATTTTTTAAGAACCCATACCTAGATGGAACAACATTTTTAAGATTTTGGATGTAAAATAGCAACCGAAAGATGTTTACACTTCAATGTTAGTGCTCTTAAATTTGGAGGAATGTTTTTGTATATTGACCCTTCTAGAAATATATAATATATATATATATATATATATATATCAATTATTTGATGATATATTGCTTGGCTGGTTCTACCGCCTTATTAATTGCTCAAATTACTCTGATTATTAACTGTTTTAATGATATATTGCTTGGCTGGTTCTACCGCCTTATTAATTGTTTAAATTATTTTGATTATTAATTCCTGTACCGCCTCCTTGGCTGGTTTTACCTTGTTTATTATACTATCTCTGTGCTTCCGGTGCTTCCGCCCCTTGTTGCGCTTGGTTTCCCCTCCTTGTTGGTATCAGAGCCATTCCTTCCTTGGCCGCTGGTAGTTGTGTTGTGTCCTTGCTCCCTTGTTTATGTTATTCCGATCCTTTGGTGCTTTGTTGTTATGTTCTATCTTGTGATCGTTGGCGCCACCTTAGACGTAAAGTGAATTCCGAGAGCCGAGATTCTGTAAGGCCCGTGTAAGCCGACGGACAGGCGTGAGGGCAAGAGTGAGGGTATACGGTTGTTTAGGGTATGTGTTACGAAATGCAACGGTTATGAGAGAAAACATGATAATTGAGTGTTAAAATTTGGAGTGCATGGATAAGATGTGGAGATCCAACTCTTCTGTTAGTTCCAGGACTGAGTGTCCTCCTGATATTATCAATGAAGATGATCAAGTTGTTCAAGAGAAAGAAATTCCGGATTTCCGAAGATGGAATATCCCCAAGGTTAATATTAAAAATATTTACAATACTTCTTGGCATGAGAATACTGGATTTTCTCAATACCGAGTAAGAACTGTTGAACAAACATTTTCTATTTCCAGACACCATGAAAAATGTTGCTTGTTTTCAAAAAACAATATTAACGAATTTCTTGCTACTAAGCTAAAATATTTACACATTGGACTTGTTCAAGTTGCTGTTAAACCACTCACAAGAAAAGGTATTAATTCTTCTGCTTTGATGTGCTTAAGAGATGCTAGATTTAGACAGTTTAAAGATAGCATTCTTGGCATGATTACTGCATCTTTGTATGATGGTCCTATTTACTTTGATGTTTACCCTGATATATGTCTTGCTCTTGATGATCCTAATATTGTTAAAGCTTTGACTTTAAATGTGTTAATTTCTGGTTATGATATGGATGAAGGTAGTAAACCTTTTGCTCTTATTTACCGTATTTACTACAGACTTGTGGGTTCTCAGTTGAATCCTCGGGCTGCTCATATTAAAGATCCTTCTGGTAAAACTATGTTAATTCAATGTTCAACTTCTGATGCGAAAATTGAAGTTCCAAAAATGATTCGTTGGGAAGATGTAAACCTTCCTAAAGAATGGTTATTGGAAAATGTTTCGCCTCCTGCTAAACCTATTTACCATGAAACTGATCTGACAAATATTCAACAATATCTTGATGGAACTGTTAAAATAAGTTTTCTTGATAAAAAACCTTTGAGAATCAACGAAGGAAGACATTCCTTTGCTGGATCTGAAAGTGTTTCCAAAAGAAATCTTGATCTTGATGAATATTTACAAAAAAGTTTTGTTAAACCTGATTTAAAGCTAAATGGTGTTTCAAGTGATAACTCCCAAATTAGCACCCCTTTTTATTCAACTAAAGATGAAAAACCTGCTGAAGAAGAAGAAGATACAAAATCTGTATCTCTTGCTGCTTCTGATTTTGCAACTGTTGAACCTCCTATTTTTCAAAACCAATTAAGAGTTTTAACTGCTCTTCCTAAAAGTTTTGAAATGGATCTTGTTTACTTGTCTAAAGAAAGTCTTTCTCCCAAAAACAGAGAGATAAGAAGGTATTACAGAGATACTTTCTCTCAATCTAAAAAAGATCGTATTAAACGAAAATGGAGAGAAAAGATGATGTTGTTAAAGAAAAATATTTTGTTTTATGATTTTCTTCAAAATCATTACGTTTCAAAAGATCCTATTCAACAAAATCATTTGAACGTAATCAAGAAATCAAATTTTGTTAAACAAGACAAAACTGTTGTAAGGTCTAGCCATCCTCCTCTTGAGACAGTCATGATAACTTGTCAAAAGACGGAAGTGAAAGCTTCTCCTTTCAAGATTGCTGATGCTGAGACTCCTGCTTCTGGAATTATTGAACAAAACAATTTTACAAATGAGTCTTTGCATATTATTGGTCAACAGCTTGACCGTATTGAAGAGAAAATTGTTGAACAAACTGTTTCTGCAAAAACTGAGAAACCTTTGATTGATTTACCCAGTCAAAGAGAAAAGATTGCTTTTAAAACTTCTCAGTCAAAAACCTTTGACATTGTTGAACAAATGCTTTCTGATTTAAAAGTCAAAACTGAAGGCACTACTTCTACTTCTAATGTTGCTACTATTTCAAGAAATGATCAAGAACCTGTTTTTAAAGAAAACACAGATTCTGAATCATCCTCTTCTGTTGACTCAAAGAATGTTTTTAATGATTTGACAACTATTGAAAAGCCAATCTTGATTCCAAGAGACTTTTGTTGCAATGTTCTTTCACAAAACAAAGAACAACAAAAAGATTTTTCAAAACCCAAAAAATTGACTGTTAATGAACTCCAGTGCGAAATTAATATTGTTCACCGTGAAATTTCTGGTTTGAGAAATAAACTCAAACAAACTGATGTAGCCGAAAAGAATGATGTTGCTAAAACTATTGATTGCCATGTTAATCTTATTAACAAAATGCTTCCTCCTAAATGGTTTACTAAGGTAAAAATTGTTGTTTCCCATGATTACCACTTTGATGTTGTTGCCATGATTGATTCTGGTGCTGATTTGAATTGCATTCAGGAAGGACTTGTCCCTTCCAAATATTTTGAAAAGTCTACTGAAAGACTTGCTTCTGCTAATGGTTCTCAAATGAGAATCAAGTACGAATTAAACCATGCTCATGTTTGCCATGATAATGTTTGCTTCAAGATTCCTTCTGTTCTTGTTAAAAACATGCATGACAAAGTAATTCTTGGTCTTCCGTTTATTAATGCTTTGTATCCCTTTTTTGTTGAACATGATGGTATTACCACTGACCCTTTTGGTCAAAAAGTGAAATTCAAATTTGCTTCAAAATCTGAGATTAATGTTGATCATGATCTAAACATGCTGCATGCTAAAACTAATCATCTTAGTTTTCTTCAAAATGAAGTAAAATATAAGAAGATTACTAAACACCTTTCTGATCCATTATTAACTTCAAAAATTGATAATTTTCAGAAAATATTAATTGCCCATGTCTGCTCTAATTTTCCTAATGCCTTTTGGCATCGAAAACATCACATTGTTAATCTGCCTTATGTTAAAGATTTTTCTGAAAAGAATATTCCTACTAAAGCTCGACCCATACAAATGAATGCTGAATTGGTAGAGTTTTGCAAAAAGGAAATTCAAGATTTGTTAAACAAAGGATTGATTAGAAACAGCAAGTCCCCTTGGTCATGTGCTGCTTTCTATGTTCAAAAGAATGCTGAGATTGAACGAGGTACCCCTCGCCTAGTAATCAACTACAAGCCTCTGAACAAGGTTTTAGAATGGATTAGGTATCCTATTCCAAACAAACAAGATTTAGTTCATAGATTGAGTGATGCGGTGGTATTCTCCAAGTTTGATTTAAAATCTGGTTTTTGGCAAATCCAGATTACTGAGGGTGATAGATACAAGACTGCTTTCACCACTCCTTTTGGTCATTATGAGTGGAATGTGATGCCTTTTGGTCTGAAGAATGCTCCTAGTGAGTTCCAAAACATCATGAATGATATTTTCATCTCATTCAGTCATTTCACTATTGTTTATATTGATGATGTTCTTGTTTACTCTAATTCTATTGATGAACACTGGAAACATTTGCATTCGTTTCTAGATACCATCAAAAGAAATGGTCTTGTTGTTTCTGCCAAGAAAATCAAATTGTTCCAAACAAAGGTTCGTTTTCTTGGTTTTGATATTGTTGAAGGTCAAATTCATCCTATTGACAGAGCTATTCAATTTGCTGATAAGTTCCCTGATATTATTACTGATAAAACTCAGCTCCAAAGATTCCTTGGTTCTCTGAATTATGTTGCTGATTTTTATAAAGATCTGAGGAAACAATGTAAGCCTCTTTTTGATCGGCTTCAGAGTAATCCTCCTCCGTGGACAGATATCCATACTACTCTTGTTAAACAAATCAAAATTCATGTCAAAACTTTACCCTGTCTTGGTATTCCCACTGTTAATGCCTTCAAAATTGTTGAAACTGATGCTTCTGATATTGGTTATGGTGGTATTCTGAAACAGCAAGTTTCACCAGATTCATCTGAACAAATTGTTCGTTTCTACTCTGGAATCTGGAATACTGCACAGCTAAATTATAGTACTATTAAAAAAGAAATTTTGTCTATAGTACTATGTATTTCAAAGTTTCAAAGTGATTTATTAAACCAAAAGTTTTTGCTCCGTATTGACTGCAAAAGTGCTAAATATGTTATTGAAAAAGATGTTGAAAATATTGCTTCTAAACATATTTTTGCTAGATGGCAAGCTATTTTAAGTGTTTTTGATTTTGATATTGACTATATTAAAGGCTCTCAAAATGCCATCCCTGATTTCCTTACTCGTGAATTTCTGCAGAATTCACACATGGCGAGTAGGCAGTCGAAAGACAAAGGCCCCGCCAAAAACCCAAATGAAACCCAACTTGTTAAACATGAACCTACTTCTGCTTTGCAAACTATTAATCGATTTACCACTTTAGGTACCATACCTAAACCAAACTATTCCTCTGTTTTAGCCTCTTCATATGATCCTTACTCCATCACCCCTGTTCAACAACCTCTCCGGACTTCCTTTCCTAAAAATACCTCCCAGTATATTAGGAAACAATATTTCCAAAACCTATTCTCTATTGAACCCAATAGGTCCTCCTTTGTTGACCCCCTGCAGTTAGCCAGGAGTTACTTCCCCACAAATTTCCATTGGATCCCAGAACATGGTGAAAAGAAACTTGGTTACTATTCTGATCTTTTACGCCATGAAAAGTCCATTATTATTAACACCATTTCTGATAAAGCAGACACTTCAAAAATTATTTACCATAGTGTCTACATTGTTAACATTATCACTGAAAGAGAATGGGGATCTTCCCCAAATGTTACAAGAATAATGCCCACACACCTCATCCCTTATTCTTATCATGATTATATTACTGCATGGTTCAGATTTATGCTTCACCAGAATGACACCATGACTCATTCCTGGTTTGTTAACTTTGACAAAAAATTCACTGGTACGTTACCTTTCTGGTTTGCACGATGGTGGTCCCAGTTTGCCCTTATTATTGAACTCCTTCCTACACCCCTACTGGTGGCCTTCAGGCTATTTGAAAAAGGATTTAAGCCTAATCCTCACACTGTTAAGGCGAAATTTCCTGCTTTACTCTATTTTGTTAACTATCACAAGGTTCCATGGATTCTCAAATGGCAATATGAGATCAATATTGACGAAAATGCTTTTGCCAGATACTGGTATGTCAAGTGGTGGGATAAGTTCCCTCATATTCAAAGAATTGTTGCTACAACCAACAGAGAATGTTCAAAATTTGTTAACGACAAATGTTCACCATCCAGCCAAATCCCTACTGAAGCATATTTACCATCCTCTTCATCCACAAAGAATATTAAACCAAGAAAGAAGAGCTCTCCCCTTGATGACCTGAGGAGAGATCCTGATGCTTTATTTGCCCTTCTCAAGTGTGCAGAAAATTTAGTTGCCAACAGAACTACTGAAGAAGAAAAGTCAAGTGCCTCTTCTGAAGAATCTATAGCCAATAATCCCTATTCACCATATGACAAGAAACTATTTGGTCATGATGAAGATTCTCCACAAGAAGGAGAATTCTAGTCGATCTCCCGAAGAAATTATTGACCCATTGCTCTTCCCCATGGGAATCTGTTGACTGATTACTTTCGGCACAAGAAGACAAAATGTCATCCTCTGCCAACTGTTCACTGTTCACTCACGAGATCACTGTTCACTCACGAAGTCACTGTTCACTTTTACTGTTCACTATTCACTTTTTGCTTTATTTTCCTATATAAGGGGGGTTGTCCCTTATTGTTAATCAAGCCTAGTTTTGGAGAATTCAAAGCTTTAGTTTTCAAGCTTTAGTTTCCACTCCAGAATATCTTTGAGAGAGTTTAGAGATATTAGAGAGTTCCTCTCCCGCTCTTAAACCTCCCTCAAGATCTATCTGTATTCACCAACCGGTAACCATTACCTTTGTAAGTTACCACTATTAATCCTTGTTTATCTTGTAATCCTGTAACTATTAATCTTGTACCTTGTTCATTATTTTCAGTATTAATCAAGTACTTTCATGTTTATCAATTATTTTGATGATATATTGCTTGGCTGGTTCTACCGCCTTATTAATTGCTCAAATTACTCTGATTATTAACTGTTTTAATGATATATTGCTTGGCTGGTTCTACCGCCTTATTAATTGTTTAAATTATTTTGATTATTAATTCCTGTACCGCCTCCTTGGCTGGTTTTACCTTGTTTATTATACTATCTCTGTGATTAGATCTTCTTGATCTTTATCATTGATGTTTAACATGTTGAGTTTATTTTTAAATTTTCCAGGTTTGGCTTTACAGACTTTACTGTAATGACCAGGTTTTCCACAATTAAAACATTTACCTTTAGCAGGATTTTGGTGAACATGTTTTTTAGAAACAGTTTTCTTTTTATCATAAAAATCATCAGGTTTAACAAAGTTGGTTTTGTGTCTTTTATGGTTAATATTTTTATGAACAATTTTATCATGTTTATCTCTTTTTTGTCTCGAAGGAGCAATAGGAGGTAAACCGTATTGTTCACAGAAATTACCCATTTCATACTTAGCTTTTGTTTTGTTTTTTAACTTATCTTTTAATAATTTTTCATCATTACACATGTTAATACCAAGTTTGTTAATAGTGCTTAGAATATCACCATAAGTTAAATTTTCATAGTCAATAGAATCATTTTTTCCAATTAATTCTTGTTTTACCTTATGAGCAAAAAGAGGAGGCAGACCGTCAATAAACTTTTCTTTCCAATATGGCTTCTTGCAGTCTTTCCGAAGCATAACTCTAGAAAGAAAAACAGTATGGTACCACCTATAATCAGACATAGTAGGACATCTCAAATTATTCAGATAATCAGAAACTCGAGATGAAACATTAGTAAGAGTTCCAACAAAATGTTTTAATATTGTGTGAATAAGAGTATTAACACCATCAGGGATGCCAGAATTCCTTTTTTCATCAAAAATAGGAAGACCTTCATCATTCAATTTAACAGCTCGTTTAATAGATTCTCTGGAGTCTTCAGTGAGGTACGAATCCCACCATCCACGAAGAGTGCCAGTAAAGCCAGTAGAAAGAAGTTCAACAATCTCAGGGTGATCAAGGTCATGGTTGTTCATATAAGTAATGGCAACCATAGACATGTGACCCATTTTGTTAATAATTTCCTGTTCAGAAAAGCCGTCAATATTCCATTCATACAGTTTATCAGCAGAAACAGAGAATTGGGATTGGAAAATCCTTTCTTTAAACTGTATGTCAGGAGGAGTAGGTTTAGTATACCAGTTTTTTGTAAAAGACATGGGATTGGTTCCAACAAATCTTTTAATTTCTGGTAGACCATTATCAAAAACATTTTTAAGTTCAACAGAAGAGGATGATTCAGAATCTGTACTTTCATCAAGAACAGGTTCTTTATCATTTCTTGAAATAGCAGCAACATTAGAAGTAGAAGTAGTGCCTTCAGTTTTAACCTTTAAATCAGAAAGCATTTTGTCAACAATATCAAGGGTTTTTGACTGAGAAGTTTTAAAAGCAATTTTTTCTCTTTGACTGGGCAAATCAATCAAAGGTTTCTCAACTTTCGCAGAAACAGTTTGGTCAATAATTATTTCTTCAATACGGTCAAGCTGTTGACCAATAATATGCAAAGACTCATTTGTAAAATTGTTTTGTTCAATAATTCCAGAAGCAGGAGTTTCAGCATCAGCAATTTTGAAAGGAGAAGCTTTCACTTCCGTCTTTTGACAGGTTATCATGACTGTCTCAAGAGGAGGATGGCTAGACCTTACAACAGTTTTGTCTTGTTTAACAAAATTTGATTTCTTGATTACGTTCAAATGATTTTGTTGAATAGGATCTTTTGAAACGTAATGATTTTGAAGAAAATCATAAAACAGAATATTTTTCTTTAACAACATCATCTTTTCTCTCCATTTTCGTTTAATACGATCTTTTTCAGATTGAGAGAAAGTATCTCTGTAATACTTTCTTATCTCTCTGTTTTTGGGAGAAAGACTTTCTTTAGCCAAGTAAACAAGATCCATTTCAAAACTTTTAGGAAGAGTAGTTAAAACTCTTAATTGGTTTTGAAAAATAGGAGGTTCAAAAGTAGCAAAATCAGAAGCAGTAGGAGACACAGATTTTGTATCTTCTTCTTCTTCTGCAGGTTTGTCATCTTTGGTTGAATAAAAAGAGGTGCTAATTTGGGAGTTATCACTTGAAACACCCTTTAGCTTCAAATCAGGTTTAACAAAACTTTTTTGTAAATATTCATCAAGATCAAGATCTCTTTTAGAAACACTTTCAGATCCAGCAAATGAATGTCTTCCTTCGTTGATTCTCAAAGGTTTTTTATCAAGAAAACTTATTTTAACAGTTCCATCAAGATATTGTTGAATATTTGTGAGATCAGTTTCATGGTAAATAGGTTTAGCAGGAGGCGAAACATTTTCCAATAACCATTCTTTAGGAAGGTTCACATCTTCCCAACGAATCATTTTTGGAACTTCAATTTTCGCATCAGAAGTTGAACATTGAATTAACATAGTTTTACCAGAAGGATCTTTAATATGAGCAGCCCGAGGATTCAACTGAGAACCCACAAGTCTGTAGTAAATACGGTAAATAAGAGCAAAAGGTTTACTACCTTCATCCATATCATAACCAGAAGTTAACACATTTAAAGTCAAAGCTTTAACAATATTAGGATCATCAAGAGCAAGACATATATCAGGGTAAACATCAAAGTAAATAGGACCATCATACAAAGATGCAGTAATCATGCCAAGAATGCTATCTTTAAATTGTCTAAATCTAGCATCTCTTAAGCACATTAAAGCAGAAGCATTAATACCTTTTCTTGTGAGAGGTTTAACAGCAACTTGAACAAGTCCAATATGTAAATATTTTAGCTTAGTAGCAAGAAATTCGTTAATATTATTTTTTGAAAATAAACAGCATTTTTCATGGTGTCTGGAAATGGAAAATGTTTGTTCAACAGTTCTTACTCGGTACTGAGAAAATCCAATATTCTCATGCCAAGAAGTATTGTAAATATTTTTAATATTAACCTTGGGGATATTCCATCTTCGGAAATCTGGAATTTCTTTCTCTTGAACAACTTGATCATCTTCATTGATAATATCAGGAGGACACTCAGTCCTGGAACTAACAAAAGAGTTGGATCTCCACATCTTATCCATGCACTCCAAATTTTAACACTCAATTATCATGTTTTCTCTCATAACCGTTGCATTTCGTAACACATACCCTAAACAACCGTATACCCTCACTCTTGCCCTCACGCCTGTCCGTCGGCTTACACGGGCCTTACAGAATCTCGGCTCTCGGAATTCACTTTACGTCTAAGGTGGCGCCAACGATCACAAGATAGAACACAACAACAAAGCACCAAAAGATCGGAATAACATAAACAAGGGAGCAAGGACACAACACAACTACCAGCGGCCAAGGAAGGAATGGCTCTGATACCAACAAGGAGGGGGAACCAAGCGCAACAAGGGGCGGAAGCACCGAAAGCACAGAGATAGTATAATAAACAAGGTAAAACCAGCCAAGGAGGCGGTACAGGAATTAATAATCAAAATAATTTAAACAATTAATAAGGCGGTAGAACCAGCCAAGCAATATATCATTAAAACAGTTAATAATCAGAGTAATTTGAGCAATTAATAAGGCGGTAGAACCAGCTAAGCAATATATCATCAAAATAATTGATAAACATGAAAGTACTTGATTAATACTGAAAATAATGAACAAGGTACAAGATTAATAGTTACAGGATTACAAGATAAACAAGGATTAATTGTGGTAACTTACAAAGGTAATGGTTACCGGTTGGTGAATACAGATAGATCTTGAGGGAGGTTTAAGAGCGGGAGAGGAACTCTCTAATATCTCTAAACTCTCTCAAAGATATTCTGGAGTGGAAACTAAAGCTTGAAAACTAAAGCTTTGAATTCTCCAAAACTAGGCTTGAAGCTTCCAATAAGGGACAACCCCCCTTATATAGGAAAATAAAGCAAAAAGTGAATAGTGAACAGTAAAAGTGAATAGTGATATTCGTGAGTGAACAGTGATCTCGTGAGTGAACAGTGAACAGTTGGCAGAGGATGACATTTTGTCGTCTTGTGCCGAAAGTAGTCAACAAAGTAATCAACAGGCTCCCATGGGGGACAGCTAGAGCAATAAGCGGAGATCAATCAGTATCACAGTAATCTGAATAATTATCGCGAGGATCCCATGTGGGCTCATTGTCGCAGTCATGCTCATGGTAGGTGGTGTACTGATTGCAGAAACCACAATATAGCAGGTGTTCGTAAACAGGTTCCTTTAAAGGGTTGGTGAAGTTCTTTGGGTTAATATAATCAGCAATGGAGAGATGCTGAGTAGCAATTCCGTAGGGTTTGAGACCAAAAACAGTAATCCGATCTGTGTGCCCTTCGAAATGGTAATCTTTCCAAAGGTTATGGATAACCTCAAGAATTTGATTATTGAAATAATTTCTCCAACATTCAGCCAGAGAATAAGGACTCTTGTAGGACAGGTAGGAATCTCCTTTGTACCATGGTCCTTGGTGAGTGTAGCCGTTAACAAGAACGAGATGCTTAGATGGTTGCACATTCATCCAATTGTCAGTATCCCATTGTGGAAGAGTGCTCCAACATCTAATAGTTACAGAAGGGCTCTTAGTGCGAGCAACAGCATGTTGAATAATTTGGGGGAGTTGGTTGAGTTGATCACGATTTGAGACTCGGATCATTCTAATAAAACCAAACTCAAACATTTGAGATAACCAGTCTGGATCCATGTCTTCTTCATCCAGCTCATCATCCTCATAGTTAATCAAGAGACCAGGAAAAGGGTGAATCTTTCTTTCGTAAACACGGGAACTTTTCCCAAAGTATTCTTCCCAGTCTAGTTGAATAAAAACATTGTCGTCAACATCTAATTCATCAGGATCAGGAATAGTTGCAGTTACTAATTTTTTGAAATAATCATACCATAGATCAAAAGATCTAAACATAGCCTTACTTTCAAAAATACATTTCTGTATATCTGAAGGCAAGTTGGCAACAGCACATCTTACACTAAATTGAGTAAGACTTAATTTGGCATAATCAGTACCCATTAAAGTCATATTATCCATTGAATGGATTTCCTCTTTGCCAGAGAGTTGACTAGTGTAGGGATCTTGGTGAATAGAATGGCTTGCAAAAGCCTCATAATGAGAAAGAGGTTGGTTAACAGGGTTTTTCTGTATTTGGGAATCAAGGTTAATAATCAGGTTTTCATAAACATCATTTTGGATGGCAAGGTTAACAAAATGTATTTCAAGAGCCTGAAGGGTCTTCTTGAAAAGTTTGCGATTGCTGGTAATATAGGCTGCTTGAAGATTATCAAGGAGAACTTTAACAGGAATGGGTAGATCACTGTAATTTCCATTGTGGAATTGCAGTGCTTTAGAAATAACTTCCTGTAAAGTAATATTCATATCACCACTGGAAAATGTCACCTCTGCCGGGACAGTTTCCTGAAGGGATGTTGATCTACTAGGATTTCTCCTAGAAGATGCGCCTTCATGCATTACAAAAGAGTGTTCCGCCGGAATTCTTTTGTCTTGAGGAAAGTTCCATGCAGGTTCCTTCCCCTTGTTCCTCCTCTCTGCCGAGGAAGTCATAATATTCCACTTGCACGTGGTAGCGTATATCCACTTATTAGTGGTATTAGTAGGAATAGCAGCAAGTATCCTTAGAGATGTATCTGCAAAATTAACAGCATGGTTAATATCAATATCATTGTTTGAAACAAATTTGAATTTTACATTCTGTCCTAAAGGATCAGAAGTAAGTCCATCATGGTCAACAAGAAATGGATACAAAGTGTTAAGGAATGGAAGTCCAAGAATCACTTTGTCATGCATATTTTTAACAAGAACAGAAGGGATCGGGAAAGAAACATGATCATGGTGAATATAAGCATTAGGAAGTTCATGTTTAATCTTCATTTGGGAACCATTGGCAGAAATGAGTTTCTCAGAGGAATATTCAAAGTATTCAGGAGGGATTAAATCTTCTTGAATACAATTCATATCTGCACCAGAGTCAATCATAGCAATTACATCAAAATTGTAAATAGGAGAAACAACAATATTTACTTTGGTAAACCATTTTAGAGGAATAGATTTTTTCAAAATAGAATTAATAGTCTCAGCAATACCTGTATCAGAAAGAAGAGCTTGTTGACTGGAATCATTTCCATCTTTAGGCCCATCTTGTTCATTATCAGATTGATGTTTGTCAATAGATTTGTCCATTTTTAAAATTAACAGTTCTTGATTAATTATTTTATCTTGTGCCATAGAATTTCTTTTTTCTAAGAAACATCGAAGCTTAGACTTATTCTAATCTCACCCTACACCTTAATCTCCTCATAGTGATGTTGATTTTTAGAATTTGGAAGATAGCCTCTTTTTATCATATTGATTTTATATGAGTTGTTATTAGTATAATTTATAATATCAAAGTTGCCATAATGATCTCTTTATTTAGATGACAAGGATTTTTTTTTTTTAATGAATTGCCAATTAAGGTATATCATATTGAGGTATGTTTCTGCACTACCTCAATTTATTTCTTCCTTGAATATCTTCATGGTTTTGCTTTACTGGAAGGTTCTTGTAATTAACCCATGCTATTTACGCGAATTTTTTTTTCTATTTAACTTTATTATTAAAAATATTTTGTTATTTGACAACATGCAAAAGAATGTGGAAAACTAGCATCTCGAGTTTTTAAAACTCGAGTTCCATTGCAAATCGAGTTTTAGAAACTCGAGTTCCAAAATTCTGATAGATTGACGTGGAGAGAAATTCCACGTGGAACTCGAGTCTTAGAGACTCGAGTTCCAGAAGAAAAGAAGAAGAAAGAAGAATACACAAACACGACTACGGGTAAGAAAAAGAAAGGAAGAAGAAGAAGAAGAAAAGAAGAAGACAGAAGATCGTCTCTTCAAAGAAGAAGATCGGGATCGGGATCGGGATCGGAGATCCACGGAACCACACCACGGATCGCTTTAGCGATCGCCGATCGCGTTCGCATTCGGGATTGGGATCGCGATCGCGATCGGGATCGCGATCTGGATCAGGATCGAGATCGCGATCGGATCGGGATCGAGATCGCGATCGGATCGCGTTCGCGATTCGCGATCGCGGATCGCGTTGGCGATCGCGATCGGGATCGGGATCGGGATCGCGTTGGCGATCGCGGATCGCGTTGGCGATCGCGATCGCGATCTGGATCTCTTCATCATCTGTGGTTCCGTGGATCTCTTCATCATTTGTTCTTCTTCAGTTCTTCATCATTTGTTCTTCTTCAGTTTCAGTTTCAGTTCTTCAGTTTCAGTTTCGGTTCTTCAGTATCAGTTCTTTTAGAAATCGAGTCTTTAAGACTCGAGATCTATGTGGCATTTTCTGTCCAACTCATCAGCTTAAAGTCTCACAAAGCGAGTCTGTGAGACTCAAGTTTTAATTTAGATCTCGAGTTTCTAAAACTCGAGATGCTAGTTTCCTTAATTAAATTTTTTTATTGCTAACTTACTATATTACCCTTCTTCACGTTGTTATTTTGCACATTTCCCCTATTTACGCAGATGGCCTTTACTTGTGCGGTGTTTCTCTGTCTTCTCTTGGCTTAAGTGTGCCAAGCTACTTATCTGATGAAATATTCTGATTCTGCAGAAAGAATATTCTATGACTGTGCCAAGTGACACTTTCTAATGACATGATGGCTTACTTTTTTTTCCAAATTACTCTAATATATTTTATGACAGATAATATTTTCTATGTAATTGGTTAATCTTTTAACAAAATGTACTTTACTTGTAAATTGAGTAACTTTAAATTGAGTTTTATATATATTAAGTGGTTGTATTAAAAACATGAAAATTTATCCAAAAAACAAGTAAAGAAAATTTTTTTATTGAAGCTCGACAAAAAGCATCTATTGAGATTTACTGGGCAGCTCGACACCAACTCGATCTATTGAGCTTTATAAATTCTGAATTTTCAAATCTGAATTTCGGCTCATACTAATGTATTTATTTAGGGTTTCTTTCCTCACAACCCTAGAGACATATAAGACTTATTTTAAGAGCTGTCATACACGAATATAGAAACTAAGAGTTTATTTTTCCTCAGTGAAAAACTATTGTCTTTGTACACCGTAGAGTTTTGTAACTAAGTGCTCACTGATCTTCATCGTTTATAAAGTGAAGAACTTTACAGCTAGCAACAATCATTCAAGTTGCTAGAGTTAATCACATACTGGGATCCGTGCAAAGGGTTAGTCACATATTGGAGATTTGTGCATCAAAGGAAAGAAGGCTACTACAAGATCAAGTCCAATTGGATATTTGAGGAAAGGTTCAACTGTAAGTTGATATTTTGGGATAGGCCGGGGTAGTGATAAGATTTCTTACACTTAAAACCGCTTAATTATTGATTAGTGGATTCTTGGAAGTGATAACCTTTCTTTCCTTATCACAAGTCCAAGAACAAGCTTTAGCTTCCTTATCACGTTGTTCCTTACGAACAGCCCTTTCTTCTTTTCTTTTTTGCAACTTTTCAATCTCTGCCTTTCTTTCATCATTATTAGATCCTTCAATATTGATTCCTAGAGCAAAATCACGTAAAATCTTCTTCTTCCAAACAAACGATTGTGTCTTCAAAATCTTCTTCAAGAAACTATATCCTAGGATGCACGGACACTTCATTTAGGATGTCATACCCGTGTTGCATCCTTGTCGTACGTACCTGTGTCATACCGGTAGCATACCTACCATTTTATGTTATAATTTTTCAAAAATTGCTCATGTCGCAGTGTCGTACCCATACCTGTATCCGTACTGTGTCCATGTCTGTGCATCCTAGACTATAACTTCGGGCCATTGATTATACTTGATGGATGAAGAAGAGCTCTCTTTGGTTTGGGTTTGATTCTTTGGTTTCATTCTATTACCTTATTCTATGAGAGTTGCTATATCTACAATATTTTTACAACAAATCATAAGTGATTAGTTATTATTAGTTCTAATTTGACTGTACTACTGAAATTATTTTTCTACCCACCAATAACAACCCGTAACAAATACTAGGATCATACAAACCTCATATTAAGCAAATCAAACAACTGCTAGAATTATACAAGCATTATAGTAAGTCAACCAAAATCATTGTCATTCAATCAGAATACAAAGGTAAACAATTGTATTAAAATTTTCTCGTAACTGTGTTGTTAATATACTAGTAAACTATGCTAACTATGTGCTATTGAACTAGCTAAAAAGTGACAATCACATTGATTTTTTATTCAAGTCCTGTCACAGCTTCAAAACAATCACAATGGTACCCCTTGTAAGTCGTAACAATAAAATTGATATTAGCTAGCTACATAATAATAAGTATATCATAATCAGCTAGAAATGCCACTTTAAAGATAAAGCATAGCATAAAGAACATTATCATATGGACCATTAATTCAACTCTTTGCCATTACATTAAGGTTTTTTTTTTTATCACTATTGTTAGACTACATCATTTCAGAGATAACGACTATAGAAATGGCTATCCGGTTTAAGTTGTTTGCAAAATTTAAGAGAAATCTACAATATTCAAGTCTAAACATAATTCTTGAGCAACAGCTAAAACTCTTAAACATAGAGCTAAAGTGCCATATGCTGGAAAGCTTGAACAATTAGTCCATGCATGTAGGAAAGCTAAAAGAGAAGGAGGAGCCAGTAGTAGAGCTTAAAGAACGAGCTGAATTGCCTAGATCACCCTCAGAATTGTCAATAATGCTTCCTGAAAAGTCAAAATAAAGAGATTCTAATGAGAAATAAGCCTCTAACTATTGACAAAGTTGCGACTAAACATAAGAAGAAAGCAATAGAATACCCTCAATACACAATTCAACTATTGTATAAGAAGAGGTTTGAGTTGAAACAGTAGTATAAACTTTGATGATTAAAGAGTTAAAAGACACAATCTTTTACAACAATGAGTTCTCAAGAAGAATCGAAACACAGAGAAGCCTATTCTAATACTTCAACATGCACATTATTAGGCTAGTGAGGTGTCACTTGCAGTGATGGATCTCATTATTGATTTTGTAATTCCTAAAAATTTTAATACTTTCATTGCAGAGAAGGTTGTTCCGTTGTCATCATGATTTCCAACAGCAAAGAAAACTGAAGTAAAGCTTTTAATACAACATCAAGGATTCTTTTCAAGAAGCCAAAAATAGTATACTACTTCATAGCCTGAAAACTTTGGGGTAGAGTTTTCTGTAACTAGGGGAGATTGGTAAAGGAAACAAGAAGCTGGAGAAAAAAAAACAAGATCAATTCTAGAATTGCGGTCTTGTTGTGGGCCTTCTTGGCACCACATAATGTTGGCTGGTCTAGTTATTATTGAGTATAGAATTAATTTTTATAAGATTATACAGTTGCTAAGTAAAATTATAAAATTTTATGAAGATAATAAAAGTATGCTACTAATAAATTGAAATGTAAAAAGAGAAATAATTTAACATAAATAACTACTCTTTTGGAAGTCAGTAAAGGTCATGGTAGATTAGTTTCTATTGTATTAAGTTTTGGTTTGGGTTTGATACCAAACCCAGGAGGTAAGAACCAAAACCTTTAAATTTACAACATGACGAACATGTTTGTATGATTTTCCTTTAGTGAGTTTCACTTCCACAAAAAAGAATGAACACAAATCTTGAGATAGTAAAATGTCGACAAATCTAGTGTCGAGAGTTGACTTTTAAAGCTGCATTTAAGCTGTTGAGCTCTATTCTTCGTTGATAGACTCAGTACCTTATAGAATTTCTAAAATGTTATCTATGAGCAAGGCCGGCTCCGGTTCCAACAACAAAAATACTCATATTAACTTTTTTCTATTAGTTACACTCTCCCCTGTAGGAGTCCTTTCTCTCTCAACACGGTAAGAGCCTTTTTTCTCTCTCAACTCGGTAAGAGTCTTTCTCCCTCCCTTGAGAGCCTCTCTAAGGGTTCTCTCTTGGACTACATCAGTTTTCCTAACTGGCTGTAGCCCATCTTTGCTCGTGTCTAAATGGATCAAGAGGTAGTGAACAGTTTAGAAAAGCTAAAGCTCACAAAAGAAGAAGAGGAGGATATTGCCATTGTAAATATTAGTAGTTCTGGAATTTTTGAAGAGTGCTCTCTGAGCTTATTTGGGTGTCTACTTTCAGATCGTCATCAAAATCAAAGAGCTTTGAAGAATACTCTAAAGGCAGCATGGAAGATGGGTTCTGAATTGAGGATAGTGGAGGTGGGAAATAACATTCTGCAGTTTAAATTCAGCTCAAGATACCAGTTAGAGTGGGTTGAAAAAAGTGGTCCTTGGAATTTCGACAACAACCTACTTCTTCTGTGTCGTTGGAGGAAAGGTTTAACGTCAAAAAACATCAGCTTCTCCCAATCTCCTTTCTGGGTGCAGATTTGGGGTTTACCGTTTGAGAATATGACTGAAGAAATTGGGAAGGAGATTGGCAGCAAGATTGGAAGGGTATTTGAAGTTGACAAGCGGGCTTTGCAAGCGGATCAAGCCAAGTTTTTAAGAATACGAGTTGAGGTTCCGATTGATAAGCCTCTCCGTAGGGGGGGGGGGGGGTATGTTAAGAATGAAGAGGGTGGAAGATATTGGGTTGATTTTAGGTATGAGAGACTCCCTACGTTTTGTTACATTTGTGGAATACTTGGGCATGATGAAAAGCATTGCCAAGTAAGTCCAATGGAGCAAGTGTCAGGGAAGCAATATGGTGAATGGCTGAAGGCTGGAGGAGTTTTAAAAAATGGAGGTGAAAAGGAAAGGGTGAAGGTGCAGTCAGAGGCTGAAAAAGGGAGCTCAACATCTATGGTGGTTGATGGCGAAGCTGGTGAGGTGGACGGGGTTGTTAGAGGGAGCTTGCCTGCGTTGGTGGTGGGTGGAGGAGCTGGTGAAGAGAGTGGTACAGCTGTCATGATGGATGTTGCTCCCTTGAACACAGTGAAGGTTCCTGTCAAGTGTGATGTCACGTCTTCTGAGCATAAGGGGCAGGGAGAGCAGATAGGATGGGTTAACAGGGTACCAGAAGCTTCGAAAGTTGGGATGGAACTAAAGGCATGTGATGAGAAAATGGGTGTTAGAGCTGGTTTGGTCAGAAACGAAGTGCAAGGGAATGAGGTTAGTCAGATAGCTGTTGAAAAGAAGGGTGGGTCGGTTATAAGAGAGCTTGAAGGGTTATGCCCAATAAAGCCAAAAGAGAAAGAAAGCCCAAGTGAGGAAAGGAATGGGCAGCTACAAAGCCCAGGCTGTAAGTTTAAACAAGTTGCTAGTGGTAAAATAAAAAAGATAGCAAGGAAAAAGGAAAAGCCCAAAATGTGGAGAAGTCTGAACAAGCCCAAGAGGTAAGTAAAAAAAGAAAAGGTAATGAAGAAATGTCTTTTATTTTTAACGGTAGAGTCCAGAAACGCTTATGTGAAGAAAAATATGATGGGGGTGAATACTCTTATGCTGACGGGGGTGAATACTCTTATGCTAAAAAGGCGGTGACTGCTATGCAGCACCGCCTAGACCAATGATTGCTTTAGGGTGGAACTGTCGGGGGCTTGGGAACCCCCGGTCAGTTCGTGTGTTGCGCGAGCTCGTGCAACGGTGGAAGCCCAAAATTGTCTTCTTGTTGGAGACAAAGATGAAGAAATATCAGATGGAGAAAGTGAAATTCAAAACTGGATTGTTAAATGGATTAATTGTTCCTAGTGTGGGGAGGAGTGGGGGTTTAGCTATGTTATGGAGTAGGGACATAAAAGTGGAAGTTCAAGTCTATTCAGGAAATTTTATTGATGCAGTTGTGACTGACCCGGAATCTGGATTTAAGTGGCGCATAACGGGTTTCTATGGAATTCCTGAATCTCACCGTAGAAAAGAATCTTGGGATCTTTTGAGAAGCCTTAGCCAAAAGTATCAACTCCCCTGGTTATGTTTTGGTGATTTTAATGAAATAGTATCGGTGGAAGAGAAATTGGGTGGGGTGCAAAGATCTCAAAGGCAGATGGATGAATTTAGAGAAGTTATACACCAATGTAGATTCAAGGATCTTGGTTACTGTGGTCCTGACTTTACTTGGTGTAATATGCAAGAGGGTGAAAGCAGAATGTACCTAAGATTGGATCAGGCTTTGGCTACTCCTGAATGGATTGATCATTATAAAGATATTAAAGTGCATCATTTGATAGAATCAACATCTGACCACTGCCCTTTGCTGATTACTGATGCTACGACCCAGAAGTATCCCAATAGACGAAGATTTCAATTCGAAGCTTTGTGGACAAAAAGGGAGGAGTGCAAAGATATTATCCAAGAAGTCTGGGATAGTAGACAAGAATTAAACTCTCCATGTGGGATAGCTGCTAAGCTGAGGTGTTGTGCTGAAAATCTTTCTAGATGGAACAAAATGGTATTTGGGCAAATTCCAAGGCAAATTCAGAAGAAAAGGGAGACTCTCAGTTCTTTGGTCTGTAGAGATAAGGATGGCAGCCTGGGCAGTGAGATCAATATGATGAGAAAGGAGATTAATGACTTGTTGGATAGTGAAGAAATTATGTGGCATCAACGATCGAGGGTGCAATGGCTAGGCCTTGGGGATCGAAATACGAAATACTTCCACTCTAAGGCTTCAGATAGGAGAAGGAGAAATTCTATCCAAAGTATCATGGATGAAAATGGAAATTGGCACGATTCTACTAATGGTATTGCTGAGGTGGTTGTGTCTTACTTTAAAAATTTGTGCACTACCTCCTATCCATCTTACATTTCAGAAGTTCTTGATACTATTCCAACTAGAGTCTCTGAGGATATGAACCAGCTCCTTACCCAAGAGTTCACAAGGGAGGAAGTCGAGGCAGCACTTAAACAGATGCATCCAACAAAAGCCCCAGGTCCTGATAGTATGTCTACGATTTTCTTTCAAAAATATTGGGGTATTGTTGCTAATGATGTCATATGCATGGTCTTAAATGTTCTAAATTTAAATATGTCTATGGTAGAGATTAATAAAACAAACATCACTCTGGTGCCAAAAATAAAAAAACCCCTCAAAAATGATAGATTTTAGACCTATTAGTCTTTGTAATGTTGTTTATAAACTCATATCAAAAGTGTTAGCCAATCGTCTCAAAATAATCCTTCCTCAAATTATATCAGAAAATCAGAGTGCATTTCTCTCTGGGAGGCTAATTACAGACAATGTTCTTGTAGCCTTTGAACTTATGCACTATTTAGAGCATAAAAAGGAAGGGAGGGAGGGTTATATGGCAATTAAGTTAAATATGAGTAAAGCTTATGATAGGGTGGAGTGGGGTTTTATTAAACAAGTGATGGAAAAAATGGGCTTCCATGAAAAATGGATAAATTTGATCATGCATTGTATCACTACGGTATCCTACTCTATCCTTATTAATGGTGCTGCTTATGGTAGTATAATTCCTACTAGGGATCTCCGCCAAGGAGACCCAATTTCACCTTATATATTTCTATTGTGTGCAGATGCTTTTTCCTCCCTTATTAGTAATGCAACCAGGAATCAAAAAATTAGTGGAGTATCCATATGTAGAGGTAGTCCTAAGATCACGCATCTGTTTTTTGTGGATGACAGCCTCTTGTTTTGCAAAGCAAACAGCCAAGAATGCCAAAATCTCATTGATATTCTCCAGCTATATGAAGCTGCCTCGGGTCAGAAAATCAATGCGGATAAATCTTCAGTTTGTTTCAGTAACAATACCCCTGAGAACAGAAGATATGAAGTGCTGAATATATTGGGTCCAATGCAAGATACTCAACATAAAAAATACTTAGGCCTACCCTTAATCATTGGTAAGTCAAAAGTTGAAATATTTGCAGATATTAAAGAGAGGGTGGAGAGAAAACTATCAGGGTGGAAGGAGAAAATTCTATCTGTGGGTGGCCGAGAGATCCTTATTAAAGCTATCGCTCAAGCAATTCCAACTTACACGATGAGTTGTTTCCAGATCCCAAAGAGTCTTTGTAATGAGATTGAAGGGATGATGAGAAAGTTCTGGTGGGGCCAAAGGGGTCAAGAATCAAAAATTGCTTGGGTTAGCTGGAAGAATATGTGTAAGTCGAAGCTGAATGGAGGAATGGGTTTTAGAAATTTACAAGCTTTCAACCTTGCCATGTTAGCTTTGCAAGGTTGGAGGTTGATCTTGAATCCTAACTCTCTGGTGGCCCAAATCTACAAAGCAAGATATTATCCGCATGGTGCTATTTTTAGAGCAAAACTTGGAGCCAACCCTTCCTATACTTGGAGAAGCATATTCAATGGGTTGGAAATTGTGAAGAGAGGTACCCGATGGCGTGTTGGCAATGGCAAGAGGATTCATATTTCGGAGGATAAGTGGCTGCCTACTCCAACAACGTATAAAGTTATCTCCCCCCCAAAACCCTTTGATGATTATCCTAGGGTCTCGACGTTGATTGATAGAGACACGAGGAGGTGGAAAGTTGATGTAGTAAGTTCTTTGTTTTTGCCTTTTGAAGCAAGGACTATTCTGAATATTCCACTCAGCTACAACCTTCCAGATGACCAAATCATATGGGTGGGTAATAAAAAGGGAGATTTCAGTGTTAAAAGTGCTTATTATATTGCTGTTGGGATGCTGGATACAATGGAGGAGGGTGAAAGCTCTTCGGGCGATCCTTGGAGTCCTCTTTGGAAGAAACTTTGGCACTTAAATATCCCTCCCAAGGTGCGTATTTTTGCTTGGAAAATGTGTATGAATGCTCTTCCTACCTTTGTAAACTTGCAAAGAAGAGGAGTTAATCTATATGCTGTTTGTCCGGCTTGTGGGAAGGAGCCTGAATCAACTCTCCATGTTTTTGTTAAGTGTGAAGTGGCTAAGAGAGTGTGGAGTTGTTGGGTGGACGGTCCGGTTGATTTGTTGAATGTAAATAGGGATATTATAGATATTGCAATGGAAATTTTTGAATCTGGTAGGCCACGTGACTTGGAGATTTTCTTTGGAGGTGCTTGGGCAATCTGGTATAACAGGAATAAAATAGTGCACGAATCCTCAAGTCAATTTCCTGATCATATTTGGAGTTATGCTAGAAATTATATTCTAGAATGCAAGAATGCCTCAATAGCTTGCTCTCAGCACTTGGCTTGGAAAGAAGAGAAGTGGACTGTGCCCCTTCCAGGAGTTTTTAAGATCAATATTGATGGAGCAACATCTGAATGCAGCAGGAACTCAAGTGTGGGTGTTGTTATAAGAGATACCACTGGTTCTGTTTATGTTGCCAGCTGTAAATACCTTCAAGGTCGATACTCGGTGGAGGAGGTTGAAGCGATAGCCATGGAGTGGGGTCTAATTCTTGCCAAAGAGCAAAAGATATCTCAAGTCATCTTGGAATCTGACTCATTAACTGCTGTTCATAGTGTCATAGTAGCTGAAACTAATGGCTGTCTTGGTCATGTGTATCAAGGAATTCTTAGTTTGCTTTCTGCTTTTAGCAGCTGGAAAATCAAACATGTGAAAAGAGATTACAACAGAGCAGCTAATGAGCTTGCATAGTATGCAAGGCAAAATGAAGACTCTCAGGTTTGGAAGGGAGTTTGTCCTCCCATGGTGATTCACGTTGTCCAGAAAGATTGTGGTTAGTTTGTCTGTGTTGAGCTTTTCTGTGGCTTTGTTGTACTCCCTTTTCTATCTTGCATTGTCATTCTAGTTGGTTGTTTATCAAAAAAAAAAAAAAAAAACTTTTTTCTATTTATTGTTGTGTTTGGGTTTCATGAAAGTAGAGTATTTGGAAAAAAATTATATTCAAACTAATTTTTACATGGATTTTTTTTTTTTTTGTATTTATTTAAATGCTTGCGTAGCTTTTCGAAATACCAATTAAATGTTTTTTTTTTTTTTTAATTTTACTAAGCACAATTGAGAGGTTAGTTAGTCATGTAAGCAGTTTCCGGCGTTAAAATGATACAATATCTAAAATGAAAATTTGTTGAAAACTCAATGATCAAATTGAAATTTTCAAAAAAAATTAGGACCAAAATGAAAATAGCCTCAAAATGAGACAAAAAGATGTTTCTGCCTTAGATTTACCCCAATAAAACCATGGGAAATCCTTATCCAGTTTGTAGTTCATTCATAAGAAAATATTTAAAAATAATATAAAAATAAACACTTTTCTTATGGAAAAGAAAAATAAAAACATGAGGCCATTTTGCACAAGAAATGGATGAGAGGATCCCCTCTTGTTTCACATGACACTCAAAAAGTTTTTTCTTTTTTCTTTTGTTTTTAGTAATACGACCTTTGCATCTGCTCATATAAGGTCCACCAGAGTTTTTTTTTTTTTTTTCAAGAATGTCTTTCCCTCATTGTCAAAGCAGAACGTCCTTCTAATAGAAATCGGAGTGATTTAAGATATTTCTAATAGAAATTGAGTGATTTGAGATTTTGGAGGCTACTAAATAACGTTATGACTTGTAACAGTATTATGGGAAGATGAGATGGATGTAGTACTAAGTATCAAACAAATGCTAACAATCCCCAATTGCACCATCTTATTAAATTTGCTTCTTAATTTATCACCCTTCTTTCAATTTGATTATGAATGATAGATTCCAAGGACGGAGGGAGAATTGGACTAGGGGGTGGCAATGGCCCCCCCTAATTTTATTTTTTTTAATTAATATATACATAGTCACTAATTTTAGCAATTTTGTTCTATAAAATCACACTTTTTCCCCCTTAATAGTATTATTAATTCTTTTAGGAGTACTACTCTATCCACAAAATTTTCTATAACATTTTTACAAACTGTTGTAGTAGTAAACTTTTATTGATTTGTATCTAGGCTCATCACTTTCATTGCATTTTTACTTACTAATAACCACTCACCACATTAATAATTTGTAAAAAAAGTGTGTGATTCCAGAATTTTTCTCCTTTTAAAGGCCAGATCTAAAATCTAAAGCAAAATAAACAAGCCCAAAAAAATTATTCAACAACAAAAATTACCAATAGTAAAACCAAAAACAATTAAACTCAACCATCCAATTTTACCTAAAACAAACAACCTGGTCCTTTAAAAATTTTTAAACAAAATAATTTTGTCCATACCTGGATGCACACATAAAAAACACAAAAAAAAAAAAAAAAAAACTCATTAACTGTTAAGGAAATGAGCCGGAAGCTAGAGCCACCGCACGTAACTAACAGCAAAACTGTCCCCCCTAACTTCAAGTTCTGGCTCCGTCCTTGATAAATTCTCCTTTACTCTATATATATTCAAACATATAATTAAGAAAAACCCAAATGTTTGGCAAACCCAAATCTATCTTTTGACAAATACGAGCCACAAAACAACCCCTAATTAATAAAAACAACCCAGTTTCTAAAAACTCAAACAGAAGCACAGATCAACAACACATTCGAAAACATATACACAAATAAATCAAGAGAGAGGAGTGGGTAAAGGCAGAGCAGCGACCACACCTCATAGACAGACAATGTGTGGGTCATGTTCCTCCTTTAATTAGTTTCAATTTTTTACTAATATTGTAATTCGCTTTACTTTTAATATTTTTTTTGCAAAAAAAAAAAAACTCAAATAAAATGAAAACCTAACGTTCACAAAATCCTGTAAATAGTTATACTAAATTTTTTACAGTATTTTTTTTCTTGCTGCCACTGTATGGTCACTAAGCATATCGTAGTCCAGGTCTCTCTACCCAATCTTTTGTGCAAGATTGAGAAAATTTTCTATACAACTGAAAAAAAAAATCAACAAATTATTAATTAGAAATGGTTTCAACTTGTGAGATTACTTGGTGAGTGAAATAGATGATTGTGAGAGTCTGAAGAAATGGAAAAAAAAAATTGAAATGAAGGTTTTCTCATACCATGTTGTAAAGACACAATTTTTGGGAAGCTGGCCCACAAGTGGAATTGACTTAGGCCAAAAACGTCCCTGCAATGAATTTGTAGAGAGTGGGCTAGAAAAACTGGGCTTAGAATGAAATTAGCAATTGTCTAGATATATTTGAGACCCAAGTGACAGAATCAGAGCACTGATGTTATATAAAATCATCCTCAGCTTAGTCCGAAGAGAATGGTATTACAGTTATTTGAAGGTGTACAACTTATCTCTCTTTTTCTCTCTCTACTGCTCCTGTTTTTCTCTCCAATGTTCCTCCCCCCTTGTTCTCTTCCTTCTTGCTTTCTTTATATTCCCTCCTTCCCTCACATACCAATTAGATCATCTTTTTTTTATACTTGTTCCATCAACCTTCCCTCAAAGTCTTTACACGACAGCTGTAAAGGTCTAGAGTCACTATTCAGATGTCATTTCCTCATTAATGCGGCTAGAAGGTTAGCTGCAGGGTCATAAATGCGGTGGTAGCAGCTTTCTGTATAATATCTCACTGCTTCCACCTGTCCTACATGCTTACTAGATGCTCATGTACCAGAAGAATCCCTTAAAACATTACAACAAATGCCAGAATGTGCATCCTGACTCTCTCTTTATCATCCGAAGAGGTAATCCTCCTTGGACACCTCTTGGTTGTTTGCATGCCAGCCCAATCCTGGCGAGGTTTGTAAATGTACAATTTCCTCGTACTTAGTGATCCTCGGACAAATGCACCTCCTCGAACAAACCCACGGCCCATCATCTAAAATTGGCCCTTTGACCCCCTACAATAGCCCCTCAAAATTCTAGTTTTCTTCTTTATCCGAGGAGAAACGTGGGATTTTGATTTCCTTAAGAGCTGAGTCCACAAATTTTTTTCAATTTACTTACGTAGAGACGCCATCCCACGTGTCTCACAACTATTGCTGATGTTTCGGAAATCACAACACGCTATTTATTGCTCTAGACAGCGTCTTGTCCACCTTATCAACGGTGAGATGTTAATCATGCGACTGATATTTCCCCCTGAAATTTTGAGCGGGATAACTCCCACTCACTTTCACTCCTTATATAAAACGCTGTGAGGGAGTTATTTTTCCCATTTCGCATACATTTAGGCTATCCAGAGACCTCAAACATTCCAACCTTTAGAAGTTCTCTTACTCTAACAGTCTCTAAAGTTTTTTTTTTTTATTTTAAAAACTCTAGATTTCTAAGAAGTTACTGAGACAAAAACCCCACTTACTCTTGTAAGTGTTTGATTTCTAAACTCTTTTCTTCTCGGCTAAGCATCTCAGCCTATTAGTTTCTGTTTTATCTCCAATTAGGAAGACTTCCTTGCATTTTTTCACATATCTAGATGGGTAGATTTAAGAATCTTGTTAATTCGCCTGTTACCATAGAGCTTTTTAAAGCAAAGTACAATATACCTGAGGGAGTAAGCCTCCAATACTGCCCACCGAAAAATATCTTGACCGATAGGAAAACTGGCGAAGTGGTCATTCTCGTGATCGCTTTTTTAGAGGGAGGAATGACAATTCCCATGGGCACAATAACTCAAGAGTACCTTCGAAATCATAGGTTATGCCCGCACCAATGCGCTCCTAACCTATTTAGGGTTTTGGGTTGCGTCGACACCCTCAATCAAATGATGGGCTTGCAACTCACCTGGCATAACGTCGTACATATGTACGAATGTCACTCCTTAGCCGACGGGGGATACTATTTAAAATCCAGGTCCCCTATTGTCAAAATGGTGTCGTGTCTTCCAAAGTCCAACAAGGGCATGAAGGACGACTACATCATCGTCTCTGGGGCGTGGCATGACAGTCATCACTGTCCAACCAAGGAGGGGGAGCCAGGTAGGATGCATTAGGACTAGGTTGAGTTAACATAGAATTTAGATTCTAGGTTTCACTTTGCTTTTTCGATTAACTCTCTCCTTTTGATATGATTCGAAAATCTAACTGCCTTTGTGTTTCTCGATTGCCATTACAGATAGAAAGTTTGTTGCTCCCAAGATCAGTCACGTGAACGTAGCTGGCTTGAACAAGCTACTCAGATCTGAGATATTCGTGAGCGCTGACGATTAGCTGCGTGCCGTGCATTTGGTGTTGGACTTCACACCTTTATCTGATAGTTTCCAAGAAGTCGGAAACACGATCCGAGCGGGCGACCCAAGGCTTCAAAGGTTTGACGTATCTCGGCCGGGGTTCTTAGCCAAAAAAGATCTTGCCCCGATCGCGTGGCCGTCTCAACAAGCTCTGCCTCCCCCAATCGTCCAAAGGGAAGAAACTGTTGCTTCTCGGCTATCTCTTGAAACTGAGATATACCAATTCCATTTTGACGAAGAAGAAGAATTTCAAGCTAAACCCCATACCATCTCGGACTCCAAGAGTACCGAAGAAGAAGAGGAAGAAATGTCTTTGAATCCAAGGAAGGGGCTCAGAGACCTCTTGGCTGGAAGGAGCAAGGGCGCACCATCCAAGGATGCACCCAAGACTCAAGTCGCTGATAATCCACCTCTACCTCCTCTTCCCACAACCGTGGTTGGCATTCACCCAAATCCTGACCTGAAGAGGAAAAGGAAGGTAATGGATGTAGACTTTGAGGAGGGTGAGATGCCTCCACAAAAGGGGGCTAAGTCCCAAAAAAATGCGAAGGACAGAAGGGTCTCCCCGTCTGAAAGCAGAGAGGATGTCAACGCCCTGGACGTTCGCCAACCACAAGCCTGGGCACCTTGGTTGGAGCTAAACGGCGCTCCAATTCCTTGGAACTCTTCCATTAGGGAGTTCCAAAAGGGACACTCGGCTTACATTGCCGAGGCTTTGGAGCGTCCTCTACTTTTGCCTCGAGACATGGAGACTGTCAAGTTGTGGAGGCAATCGGACTTGTTCATGTCTCTGAAAAGAGACCTGACCATGGTGAGTTTCTGAACTAAAGTCAATTCCTCGAAAAGTATGTTCAACTTCAATATATTTTATTACTATTTACTCATTCTTCTCATGCAGGTGACCCAGCAGATTTACGTGGCCGAGGACTGGGTCAAGGATACTCGTAGCCAAGCCAAGGTTGAGCCCAATCTCATGCAAACGTTGAAAAGAGCCTGGGGATAGTAAAGCACGAGAAGCAAGAGCTGGCCAAGAAGTTAGCTATTGAAATGAAGGAAAGGAAGAGTGCAGCGGCTGGGCTGAAGAGCACCTAAGACCAAGCGGAAGACCGGCGAAAAAAACTTCACTTGACTGAAATAGAGTTGGCAACCCAAAAGCAGCTGGTCTTGGAGCTCAAGGCCAACTTGGAGAAGGCTAAGGAAGCTGCTCGGAATGTAGAGATGTCAGCCGAGGCAGAGAAGAATGCATCCTATCTCCGTGGGATAGAAGAGACGGAGATAAGGTTGGCCAAAGAGGTGTCAGAGGTGTGCTAGGACTACTGCAAGTTCACTTAGAAAGAAGCCCTGAATCTTGCAAGAGTCCTTGCCAATTCTGAATTAAGGCAACCCAAGAAGATTTACTTCCATCCACATATTCGAGTTGCCCCGACCGTTCCTTTGCCTCCATCACCTCAAGTCCTAGAATCATCCGAGCAGGCACCAGCTCCCTCCGAGGCCGAGAACAAGGATTAGGGAGAAGAGGTAGCAAAAACTGGGAGCAAGGATGCAGAGGTGGTCACCTCTTCCAAGGCCGCGGATGCTGTCTAGGCCAATGAAGCTGCTCCTTCAGAGGCTAAAGCCGGATCCAGGGAAGCCAAGCCGAGTAGACAAGAGAATCTCTTACCCCCAACAGCCAAGGTTTAGAGCTAGGGCTATATGTCTCTCTTGTTTGTAATCATTTTGTAATGAAATATAATGTACTTTTGAATTTAATCAATGAAAGTATTTGAATTTGTCTTTAATTATGTTCAACTTCATTCCTTCATTTTTTTTTACTGGATAAATCCTTGAATTGTTAAAATTAAATTGTAGGAAGTTTAAACCCATTGGATAAATCAAGCTTAAGTAATGGAAGCAATAAATGAAATTGATTCCTTGTACTGTTAAAATTGAACTGGAATATCGATTAGCCCAAGGTATGTGATCTGAGAGATCAGACATGACTAAGGTTCTGTCTAACACTTAGTAAAATGAACTAGAGTATTAATTTACCCAAGGTATGTGATTCGAGAGAACAGGCATGACCAAGGTTCTGTCTAACACTTAGTGAAATGAACTAGAGTATTAATTTACCCAAGATATGTGATCCGAGAGATCAGGCATGACCAAGGTTCTGTTTAACACTTACTGAAATGAACTAGAGTATTAATTTACCCAAAGTATGTGATCCGAGAGACCAGGCATGACCAAGAGTCCAGGCCAATGAAGCTGCTCCTTCAGAGGCTGAAGCCAGACCCAGGGAAGCCGAGCTGAGTAGACAAGAGAATCCCTTACCCCCAACGGCCAAGGTTTAGAGCTAGGGCTATATGTCTCTCTTGTTTTGTAATCATTTTGTAATGAAATATAATGTACTTTTGAATTTAATCAATAAAAGTGTTTGAATTTGTCTTTAATTATGTTCAGTTTCATTCCTTCATTTTTTTTTACTGGATAAATCCTTGAACTGTTAAAATTGAACTGGAGGAAGTTTAAACCCATTGGATAAATCAAGCTTAAGTAATCGAAGCAATAAATGAAATTGATTCCTTGAACTGTTAAAATTGAACTAGAATATCGATTAGCCCAAGGTATGTGATCCGAGAGATCAGACATGACCAATGTTCTATCTAATACTTACTGAAATGAACTAGAGTATTAATTTACCCAAGATATGTGATCTGAGAGACCAGGCATGACCAAGGTTTTGTCTACCACTTAGTGAAATAAACTAGAGTATTAATTTACTCAAGGTATGTGATTCGAGAGACCAAGCATGACCAAGGTTCTATCTAACACTTAGTGAAATGAACTAGAGTATTAATTTACACAAGGTATGTGATCCGAGAGACCAGGCATGACCAAGGTTCTATGTTTAACACTTAGTGAAATGAACTAGAGTATTAATTTACCCAAAGTATGTGATCCGAGAGACCAGGCATGACTAAAGTTCTGTTTAACACTCAGTGAAATGAACTAGAGTATTAATTTACCCAAGGTATGTGATCCGAGAGACCAGGCATGACTAAGGTTCTGTTTAACACTTAGTGAAATGAACTAGAGTATACACTTAGTGAAATGAACTAGAGTATTAATTTACCCAAGGTATGTGATCTGAGAGATCATGCATGACCAAGGTTCTGTTTAACACTTAGTGAAATGAACTAGAGTATTAATTTACCTTACGTATGTGATCCGAGAGATCAGGGATGAACAAGGTTCTATTTAACACTTAGCGAAATGAACTAGAATATTAATTTACCCAAGGTATGTGATCCGAGAGACCAGGGATGACCAAGGTTCTGTTTAACACTTAGTGAAATGAACTAGAGTATTAATTTATCCAAGGTATGTGATCCGAGAGACCAGAGATGACTAAGGTTCTGTTTAACACTTAGTGAAATGAACTAGAAAATTAATTTACCCAAGGTATGTGATTCGAGAAACCAGACATGACCAAGGTTCTGTTTAACACTTAGTAGACAAGCAGTGTAATAAACTTAAGTACAACAATTGAAACTTTTATTAATAGTAATACCTTCTTAAATTATTTACATTCTAGGGATGTGGGATAGCCCTTTCCTCTAAATCCTTCAAATAAAACGCTTCTATTCTAGCTACTGAAAGAATGCGATATGACCCTTCCTAATTAGGCCCAAGTTTTCCCCAAGCTGGGTTTTTTGTAGCTCCCATTATCTTTCGCAAAACCAAATCTCCCAGTACAAGTGGCCTCAGCTTAACATTGGCATCATACCTCTGCTTGAGCTTATGCTGATAGTAGGCCAATTGAACCATGGCATTTTCCCTCCGCTCGACAATCAAATCCAAACTTCTTTCTAGTAGTCTGTCATTATTGGTCGAGGTGAAAAAGCTCGTTCTCAATGTGGGAAATCCAGTCTTTAGGGGAATGACGGCCTCAGCCCCATAAGTCATTGAAAAAAGGGAATCTCCTGTAGACCTCCGAAGAGTTGTTCGATAAGTTCAGAGAATATGTGGTAACTCTTCCACCCACTTCCCTTTTACATCATCCAACCTCTTCTTTAAGCCGCTTACTATGACCTTGTTAGCAGCTTCAGTTTGTCCATTCCCTTGTGGGTATGCTGGAATAGAATATCTGTTTGTGATGCCTAACTCGCAGCAATATCTCCTGAAGGCCTTACTATCAAATTGAAGACCGTTGTCCAAGATGAGTGTGCGAGGTACTCCAAACCAGGTGACAATATTTTTCCATATAAATTTCTCGACGTCTACATCCCTGATGTTTGCCAATGGCTCGGCTTCGACCCACTTGGTGAAATAGTCTGTGCCAATGATCAAGTATTTTTTACTCCCGGCTGCCTTAGGGAAAGGACCTACAATGTCCAAGCCCCACTGAGCAAAAGGCCACGGACTAGATAGAGGATTAAGGACTCCCCTGGTTGGTGAATATTCGGTGCAAACCTCTGGCATTGATCACATTTCTTCACGTAATCCTGTGCTTCTCTTTGCATGTTCGGCCATCAATATCCTTGAGTTAAAGCCTTGTGGGCTAGAGATCTGCCTCTCGTATGGCTCCTACAAATCCCTTCGTGTAGTTCTTAGAGGAGCAATTCTGTCACTTTCGGGTGTATGCACAACAAGTACAGCCCCGAGAATGAGCGCTTGTATAATTTCTTGTCCTTTAATAACCAAAACCAAGGAGCCTTCCTCCATACCTTGTCTGCTTCGGCCTTATCTTCAGGTAAGATATCATCTGTAAGGAATGCTACCATAGGATCCATCCAACTTGGCCTTACTCGAATTTGATAGATGCTAGGCCCTTCTTCGACCTCTGCAAGTTTATGCAAATCTTCAACAAGGATAAGCCGAGGTAAACCTTGTGCCGAGGAGGTTGCAAGAGTGGTTAGAAAGTCTGCAAGTGCATTCCCACTGCGAGGGATATGCAGCAGGCTGAATGACTCGAACTCTGCTTGTAGCTGTTTGACATGACTCAAATACTTTTGCATTCTTTCGTCCTGTGCTTCAAGCTCTCTTTTGACTTGGCCGACGACTAATGCTGAATCTGAGAATACCTCAACAGAGCTTCCCCCCATTCTTCAAACCATGGCCATTTTGACCACCAACGCCTCGTACTCAACTTCATTGTTTGTGGCCAAGAAGTCCAATCTCAGTGATTTCTCGATAACAACACCCTTAGGAGATATCAAAACTAGTCCTACTCTAGATCCTCTTTAATTGGCCGCACCATCCACATACAACTTCCAGACTAAAGGTCTTTGCACGAAGATTAGGGCAACTGAATTTTCATCCATGTGCATCCTCTCGGTGTTTTCTTCTACCAAAGGCTCGGTGAACTCGGCTACCAAGTCGGCCAAGATTTGCCCCTTAACAGATGTGCGAGGCATGTATTCTATATCGAAAGCCCCTAGGATTGTACCCCACTTTGCTACCCTTCTTGTATAATCTGCACTCCGAAGTAAAGATCTGAGTGGGAGTTGTGTAAGGACCACGTCAGTGTGTGATTGGAAATAATGAGGGAGTTTGCAGGTGGCATGAACCACTGCAAAGATAGCTTTTTCCAACGGCAAATATCGAACCTCGACCTCATGAAGGGACTTACTCACATAGTAAACAGGTTTCTAAATGCCGTTATCAACTCGAATGAGTACCAGGCTTACTGCATGGGTGGCCACAGTGATATAGGCGAATAGAACCTCGTTCGTTACGGGACTGGGCATGATGGGGGGGCCGAGATAAATATTCTTTCAGCTGCTAAAAGGCCAGGACACACTCTTCGGTCCATTCGAACCCCTTCCGCTTCTTCAATAGCTAGAAGAAGGGCCTGCACCTGTTTGCCGACCAGGAGATGAATCGATTTAGAGCAGCAGTCATCCTAGTCAACTTCTGAACCTCTTTGGGATTCCGAGGTGGCTGCAAGTTATTAATCGCTCTTATCTGGTCTGGATTGACCTTAATTCCACGATGGGTGACCATATAGCCCAAAAATTTTCCAGATCTGACACCAAAAGAGCACTTGGAAGCATTGAGTCGCAGCTTATGTTTCCTTAGGATTTCAAAGATGTTTCCGAGGTCGTTGACGTGCTCAAATTCCAACTTACTTTTGACCACCATGTCATCTATGTAAATCTCAATGAATTTTCTCAGCTGTGGTTCAAACATCTTTGTCATCATTCTCTGATAAGTGGAGCCTGCATATTTTAGACCAAACGGCATCACCTTATAGTGATAATTCCCGACGGGCGTAACGAAGGCCGTTTTCTCTTAATCATCCAAAGCTAAAGGGATCTGGTGATACCCTTGAAAGGCGTCCAAGAAACTCATTCGCGGATGCCCTACAGTCGCGTCTACTAACTGATCAATCCGGGGCATGGGGAATGGATCCTTTGGGCAGGCTTTGTTTAAGTTTGTGAAATCTACACACACACGCCACTTCCCGTTTTTCTTCTTTACCACCACTGTATTAGCCAGCCATTCAAGGTAGAAAACCTCTTTAATAACCCCTACCCGTTTGAGTTTATTCACCTCTTCCCTAACAGCATCAGAATGCTCTTTGGACGAATGCCGAGGTGGCTGCTTCCTAGGAAAGGCAGTTGGACTAACGTTTAAGTAATGGCAGATAAACCCTAGATCGACTCCCGGGGCCTCATAAGAATTCCAAGCAAATACATCAATGTTTCTTCGAAGAAGTGTCAACAACTCTTCCCTGTCTCCAGGAGGCAACTGAGCTCCAATTTGAAAGAACCTTTCCGAGTCCTTATCAATAGCAATTTTCTCCAGCCTCTCACACTTCTCCTCATCCGATTTCGCAACTTTAGGTGGAATCGGGATTCTTGATTGCTATGAGCCTCCACAAAGGGGGTTGTAGATTCGGCAGCAGGCCGATGCATAATGGCAACTATAAGGCACTGCTTAGCCACAGACTGGCTTTATACAAGTTCTTCTACTTGTCCTCCAGATGAAAATTTAACCTTTAAATGTAAAGTTGAAGAAACAGCCCCCAAGGCATGAAGCCAAGGTCTGGCTATAATGGCAGTATAGGGAGAATATGCATTCACTATAATGAAGTCTACCTCAACCACCTCTGATCCAGCTTGTATGGGCAACTTGATTTGACCTCTATGGATAACAGTTTTCCCATCAAAGCTAACCAGAGGCGAATCATACGCTGTTAGGTCTTCAGGCCTCAAACCCAATCCTTTGTACAAATCTGGATACATGATTTCGGCCCCACTCCCTTGGTCGACCATCACCTTTTTCACGTCATACCTCCCTATTCTAAGGGTGATGACTAGAGTGTCATCATGTAGCTGTATAGTCCCTCTCTTATCTTCGTCCGAGAAGCTTAAAGCTAGTCGGATCTCAACCTTGGCCCTTTTCAATTCACGATTCGTATCCTCAGCAGCCAACCGAGCAACGGACATCACCCTGGAAGGACAAGATCCAGTCCTCCCCGGTGCCACAAAGATGTCATTGATCATGCCCAATGGGGGCTTTGAAGAAACACTCCCTAAAATCCCAGACCTAAGGTGATTTTCCTAGCTATTGGGCCGATGTACAAACTGTTGTAACCTTCCTTCTCTAACAAGTTGTTCTAAGTGACTCCTTAGAGTTCTGCAATCCTCAATAGTGTGCTCCCGCTCCTAATAATATTGACAGTGAAGGCTCTGATTGCGATTTGTGGGGTCTCCTCCCATCTTGTTCAGCTACTTAAAATATGGCTCATTCTGAATATTCTCTAGGATTTAGTGGATTGGTTCTCGGAATACGGCATTGATCACTTGAGATGCAATGGATCCTGACTACACATTATAGTCCCTCTGAGACTTGTTATTGTTGTAACGATCCGACCTGAAATCCCTCCTCTCATGAGGGATAACCTTAGCTTTTCCTTTGCCCTAAATATGATCCTCTTCAACTCGTTTATATTCATCGATTCGATCCATCAATCGACGCACGCTCCTCACAGGCTTTTTAGTCAGCAACTTCCTCAGATCATGCTCGGCTGGCAAGCCGACTTAAAGGTTCTCACAGCCACGTCATCAAAGTTTCCTTCGATCTCGTTAAACATCTCCCAGTACCTGTCCGAGTATGTTTTTAGAGTCTCTCCCTCTCGCATGGATAGGGTTAACAAGGAATCTAACGGCCGAGGAACTCTACTGCACGTTATAAACCGAGAGCAAAAAGCTTTAGTGAGCTCTCTAAAAGATTCAATAGAACTTGTTGCGAGGCCATCAAACCATCTTATTGCCACCGGTCCTAAACTAGATGGGAACACCGTGCACATAAAAGCTTCATTCCTTGAATAGACAGTCATCCTCTGGTTGAAGTGGCTGACATGTTCCACAGGATCTGTTCGACCGTTGTACATGGTGAAAGTAGGCTGAGTAAACCGTCGAGGCAGCTTTCCCCCTTCAATCTTGCGCATGAAGGGTGACCTGGAAATCTGGTTGAGGGCCCTATTCATTGCGTCATTCCCCAAGCCCCTAGAGGATGAGTTTCCACCTCTACGGTTATGATAGCTTTCCTTCTCGTGAGAAAAAGATTCGCTATGGGGTGTCCGTGATCGGCGCCTATAATCACCATCCTCTCCATCATCAGAAGAGAAATCAGAGATGGATAGAATGTGCCTTCTCCGTGCACGGCACAGCTTTTCCTTCAAGTGATTAATTTTATATTGCATGTTCCTTGTAGTGTCCCTATAGGAGACATTACCTTTATCTCGACGTTGACTCCTGCCTGTATGAATGGTGTGCACACTTCCCTCATAATCCCTCTCCCATTCAAGATGTAGAAAGTGATCGAGCTGTTGGGAACTATCAGACTCTGCCCTATTAGGACCTGACCCAACCATAGTTAAGAATTCAATTCACCAACGCACTAGTAATTCCCACGGACGGCGCCAATTGTAAGGACACATTTTTTGGGAAGTTGGCCCAAAAGTGAGATTGACTTAGGCCCAAAACGTCCCTGCAATGAATTTGTAGAGAGTGGGCTAGAAAAACTGGGCTTAGAATGAAATCAACAGTTGTTTAGATATATTTGAGACCCAAGTGACAGAATTAGAATGCTGATGTTATATAAAATTGTCCTCGACTTAGTCCGAGGAGAATGGTATTACAGTTATTTGAAAGTGTACAACTTATCTCTCTTTTTCTCTCTCTATAGCTCTTGTTTTTCTTTCCAATGTTCCTCCCCCCTTTTTCTCTTTCTTCTTGCTTTCTTTATATTCCCTCCTTCCCTCACGTGCCAATTAGATCATCTTTTTTTGATACTTGTCCCATCAACTTTCCCTCAAAATCCTTACACGGCAACTATAAAGGTCCAAAGTCACTGTTCAGATGTCCTTTCCTCATTAATGCAGCCAGAAGGTTAGCTACAGGGTCATAAATGCGGTGGTAGTAGCTTTCTGTATAATATCTCACTACTTCCATCTGTCCTACGTGCTTACTAGATGCTCCTGTACCAGAAGAATTCCTTAAAACGTTACAACGAATGCCAAAATGTGCATCCTGGCTCTCTCTTTATCATCCGAAAGAGATCGAACAACTCTTGGTTGTTTGCATGCCAGCCCAATCCTGGCGAGGTTTGTAAATGTACAATTTTCTCGTATTTAGTGATCCTTGGACAAATGCACCTCCTCGGACAAGCCCACGGCCCATCATTTAAAATTGAGCCTTTGACCCCTACACATGTCATATACTATATAATAAAAATTGGGCTTAGACGCCGTGATTGTGCCAAGTGACTTCACCAAATTGTAGAAATTTTAATAATTTTTTAGATTTTAAGAATATATACATATTTTTTGGATAAATATGACAAATCAAGTAATAAAAGAAAGTAGTATTTGATTTACAACTATAACAGTTATGTCTATCTAAAATGTTATCAACAAAGCTTAAAATCAATAGAATAGAATTACTTAAGGATAGAATTTAAATAAAAAAGAGAGATAAAAAAATGTAAAAGAAAAAAAAGATCGAATTTGCATTTTTTTCCTACACTTCTTTAAAAAAACGTAAAAGGAATAAAAAGATAGAACTTGCATTTTTTTTCCCTACATTTCTTTATTTTTTTGGTGGATAAATTTGCATCTTATGTAATATTTTTCCTAATAATAAAGTTAAAAAAAAAAGTATTTGAGTTTCACCTAAAATACTTCTTTTTGTTCATATCATCTTTTTCACAATCTAAAATTCTCACTATATATACACACAGTTTTTTGGTGTTTCATTATTTTTACTATATACTTTACAATTATTTGCTATATTCTTCCTTCCTCCTCTCTGCCCTACCTACAACCTTGCAGTTAATTTTTTTTTTCATCAAATTGAATAGATTTTGTTTATTTGTTGCCTTTTTATTATATATAATATGATTTTTATCAACAAGTTTTATAGATAGGCTGAAATTCTATATTTGATCACACCTTTTAGTGTTTTTTTTTAGAAGTCAATATAACAAGCAATATGTTTGTATTTTTTAATTTCTTATTACATGATTATTTGTTGTTGACATCAATATTTTATAATGGATTTAATTTGTTATGACTTTTGTTTGGTGCTTTGTTCCATGTAATCTATATTCTTTAATAAAAAACAAAATTTGCTGTCAAACATAAAATTGGGTACGAGAGAATTCATCCGTCCAAATTTCTATGTAAGTCTATCTTTACTTAACTCCATTTTTTTTAAGTTAAAAAATTTGGATATTTTTTCATTAATGAATTGAGGTTTTGGCTTAATTTTGTTTTTAACCATTTCAATTATTGAATTCATTATTTTTTCATGTGTAATATTAATATATGTGTTTTTATATTTAACCATTTCAATTATTGAATTCATTATTTTTTCATGTGTAATATTAATATATGTGTTTTTATATGATAAATATATGTGTGTGTGTGTGTGTGTGTGTGTGTGTGTGTGTGTGTGTGTGTGTTTTTTTTTTTTTTAAGGCTAAAACACAATACAATTACAAATATTACTTTAAGTTAGGGTGTTATATTTATTTATTAGTAAGTTAGAATGTTACATTAAGTTAGAGTATTATATTTTTATTTATTTTTAATTTAGAATGTTACATATGGATACATATACTAGTTTAGGGTTGATATAACTTATAACCATTTGAACGAAATCATCACTAAAACAAATGATTTAAATATCAAAATAGGAAATAAAATTTAAATTTCTTTTAAGTGTACAAGTATAATTTATTTTTAAATCTTAAATTTTGAATAAATTCTTTTTTCATTTTATTTGTTATTAAATTTAATTATATTATTAAAATATTTTTTTTATTAAGCCGTGCATCGCACGGACATAATACTAATATATATATATATATATATATATATTAAGAAAAGTGTTACGTCAACAACATTTTTACAACAAATCATAGGTAGTAAGTTGTTATTAGTTCTGATTTGAATCTACAATTTAAATTACTTTTTTGCCCATTCGTAACAACCAATAACAACTCACCACTTAAGATTTGTTGTGAAATATTGTAAACATAGCATTTCTCATATATTAATTAGTATGTATTCAATTGAATTGGTTTAATCTTGTCTAGAAAAAAGTATTTTGTATCAAATAATACCATGTATCAAAATCCAATAATTAAAAGATGTGTGAAAAATAACTACATCAATTTTCAACCACTACTCTCAAAGTGGTAGTAGAGTGATCCTATGATTCTAATCTTAAACTGAACAGAATAGGATCAAGTATGATTTGGAATCAAGGATTCCAATTCTACTCATATTCTACACAATCTCAGGCTTAAATGGTTTTTGTTTTAATTATTGGGCCTCCAATTTTGAGCACAGGCTGAGAACAAAGAGTCTTGCTGTGTTTTTTGTGACCAACCCACTAATTAAAATGAGTAAAAATAAAAATTTTAATATAAAAAATTCCACAAAATGAATTTTTACTTTGACACAAAATCTTTCACAATGCACATGTGATGATTATATAATAATTTTAAAAAATATATTTATAATAAAATTCAAAATTTCTCATTAACAAATTGTGAAACAATAAAAGAATAAAAATTTGTGAAATTATTCCTTTTGGTTAGAATTTTACAATATTTTATTTTGTTAAAAAAAGAAAAGAAAAAAAGTATTGCTCTTCAAAACGATGACGCTTCGCTTGTACATAATTGAAATCGATAAGAACAAATCAACTTTGAAAACAAAACGGAAGTACTCTTCAGTCTCAGAAGGTAGCTCTGCGTCTATGGAAGAAAACACAAGCGTTCGAGTTCTGTGCACAAAGCTCCTCCTTCCACACAAAAACGAACCGGGTCTCCAATGGCTTATCGGATCCCCATTCTTCCCTCCTCTCACCATAATCTCCACCGTCCGATGCATCCACGCCCTCTCTCCCTCCGACGCTCCGGATCTCCTCAAAGAATCAGAGGATCTTCGAGCTCTGCTCTTGAAGGGATTCGACGTGATCGGAGCTTTTGTGATCGGAAAATCCGACTCGGAATCGAAGGTTCGCGAAGCTATTGATGCGGCTCATAGGTTGAGGAAGCTGCTCTCTAATGGAGGTGGAGATTTGGAGAATAAGGAAATGATCGGTGCATATGTGGATTTGAATAGTAAAACCGATATTCGGTTTTTCGTGTCGAAATCGGCGAGTTCGACGAGCATTGAACCGGTTAATTCGGTTGTGTATGAAGATAAGCCGGAGAAGTTTGTTTGGGAGACTGGTTGTTTGCTTCGTTGCGAGGTTCCAATTCGGTTTCCGGTTTATTTTCCTGTGAATAGTCCGATTGGTAAATTTCGATTCTATGTGCAATTTCTTGCTTGTTTGAGTGTTGAAAGTTCGTATTTTTATGAGCTAAATGTTGTGTTGAACGTTGAGCTTTGTTATTACAGTGCATTTAGTATAGATGATTGAAAAGATGGCAGATTTCGATTTTACATGCAATTGCTTGGTAGCAGAATCAGTGCATCTGAAAATTACAATGCTTGGATAGGCGGTAAATTTCGATTTTACATGCAATTGCCTGCTTATTTGAGTGTTAAAAGTTAGTGTTTTTATGTAAATTGTGTTGAGCATTGAGCTTTGGGATTGTTTAGTAGAGCAATCAAGGCTTATCAAATTTACAATGCATTTAGTATGGTTGATTGAAAGTCGGTAATTTTTTATTTTACATGCAATTGCTTGGTATTGTTTGGTAGCGGAATCAATGCTTCTCAAAATTAATGTGTTTAGTATAGATGATTGAAAAGGCGGCAAATGTCGATTTTACATGCAATTGCCTGCTTATTTGAGTGTTAAGTTAGTGTTATTATCTTATTTGTGTTGAACTTGAGCCTCGGGATTTTTTGATAGAGTGATCAAGGCTTATCAAATTTACAATGCATTTAGTATGGTTGATTGAAAGGCGGTAATTTTCGATTTTACATGCAATTGCTTGGTATTGTTTGGTAGCAGAATCAATGCTTCTCAATATTAATATGTGTTTAGTATAGATGATTGAAAAGGCGGCAAATTT